>CM077092.1:63960072-64670890 GCA_039513925.1 Platanthera zijinensis | reverse complement strand
CCTCACCCTTCACAACCTCTTTTCATGTTGGGTTTTAAGACGACGTTGAGGTTGGACTACACCTTTAGAATTATTTTCAAAAAATATTTTGTGGGTGCAGAAGGAGGGGCTTATGCCAGGAATATCAGAAATTTGCCACGCTATAGCTCAGTGATGCTTTTTAGTAGTTCGATCAATTGATCGTTTTTCAGATTGAGAAAGCAAAGTCGAGATTATAACGGACAATTTAGAGTCTTTTGCAAGAAAGGAATATTTGAGATGGTCAGGAAGTGGTTTTAAATCAAGATGAGGTAGTTCATCATAAGAGTTTTTTTAAATCTTTTCTTTTCAAAAATGAGATTTTCATACTTTTTTCTACTAAATACAGAATCATTTTCAAGATTTTCTTGTATTGACATCATCGTGTTTTCAAAAATCATTTGAAGAAATTTCAGAAAAAAAGTGGAAAATTCATTAGAAGAAATGGTTGAAAGGGAAAGGGAAGAATCTTCATTTAAAACATCAATAAAACATGAGTCATCATTTTTTAAAGAGTTTTTCATAGATTGATTAATGGAAAATGTGACCTCATCATCTCCTACTCGAAAAAACAACTTTCTGTTACTAACATCAATAACTGCTCGAGAGGTGGCTAGGAATGGTCGGCCAAGGATAAGAGGGACCTCGACGTCCTCTTCAATATCAAGAATGACAAAATCCACCGGGAAGATGAATTTGTCGACCTTTACTAGCACGTCCTCAACAATACCTAATGGATAATTAATGGACCTATCAGCTAATTGGATACTCATTCTTGTAGGGCTAAGAGTGCCCAAACCTAGCTTCCTGAATAAAGAAAAAGGCATCAAATTAATGCTCGCTCCTAGATCCGCTAATGCATGTTTAACAAACAGATCACCAAAGACGCAAGGAATGGAAAAACTACCCGGATCGTTTATCTTTTTAGGAAGAGTAGAGTTCTTAACGGCCGCCGAGCATTCTTCAATTAATGTTACATGTGATAAATTTTCCAATTTCATTTTGTTTGTTAATAAGTCTTTAAGGTACTTCGCGTACTTCGACATTTGACTAATCGCTTCATGAAATGGCAAAATAATATGAATTTGTTTGAATATTTCAAGAAAGCGTTGATATTGATTATCTAGTTTGTCTTGCATAAGTCAAGACGGATAAGGAGGTGGTGTAAATTCCTTTATAATAACTGGAGCATCATTTTGAAAATCATTTTTTTCATTTTCAGAATCAGTAAAAACAGAGATATCTTTTTCTTTTTCAAAAATAGATTTTTCATTCTCTAGATTCGATTTATTATTTTCCGTGGGGATAATAACAGGAGGGACAATCACCCTTGTCTCTTACCTTGTGGTGGGCTCGTTAACAACCTTACCGCTCCGAAGGGAAATCGCATTTGCATGCTCCCTTGGGTTAGGCTCAGTGTTCCAGGGAAGAGTTCCAGGTGGTCTCTCGGAAAAGGCCTTGGCGAGTTGGCCGACCTGATTTTCTAAATTTTTCATTGATCCTGTTAAGTTTCTAATAACAGCATCGTTTGAGCTTATATACTTAGCGAGGATCTCTTCCAAAGGGGAAGGTTTTTGAAAATTTTATTGTGGTGGTGGTGGTGGTGTAAAATCGTGCGGTGGGCGTACAACATTAGCGATATTACTCCAAGAAAAATTAGAATGGTTACGCCATCCGGGGTGATAAGAATTAGAAGAAGAATTAAAATTAGGAGGCGAAGAAAAATTCGAAAAAGCAGAAAAATTGTTTGCAAAAATATTTTGAGTAGGCCTGGGTATGTTTCCTAGATAATCCACCTGCTCGGCAGCAGCAGCATTTTCATATACCTTAGCGACGGAGGGAGCAGTCATCTCCGAGATCTTCTTGTTTAGCATTTCCACTTGAAGCGCCAGTTGCGTCACCGAATCCACTTCGTATATACCTGCAGGTTTAGATGGGCGAGTCCTAGACGAGTTCCACTAATAGGTGTTCATCGCCATGTCCTCGATAAGCTCAAGAGCGGCTTCCGGAGTTTTGTGGTCTAAAGAACCAGTGGAAGCGGCATCTATCATCTGCTTAGTTTCTTGGTTTAGCCCATTATAGAATGTCTGAACCTGCAACCATACAGGCAGAGCATGGTGTGGGCATCTTCTCAAAAGTTCTTTGAACCTCTCCCAAGTGTCATAGAGGGTCTCATAATCAATTTGATAATATGAAGTTATATCATTTCATAGCTTAGCAGTTTTGGCGGGGGGGGGGGGGGGGGGAAATAACGAGAAAGAAATTTTTCAGTTAAAATGTTCCAAGTAGTGATTGATCCTCTTGGAAGAGAACTCAACCACTGTTTGGCTTTAGTTCTTAAGGAGAATGGGAAGAGTCTTAGCCTTATAGCATCGTCTGAAACACCATTAATCTTAAAGGTGTCACAGATTTCAAGAAAATTAGCAATATGCAAGTTCGGATCTTCATCTTGCATTCCGTCGAACTGTACATATTGCTGCACCATTTGAATGATGCTAGGCTTAAGCTCGAAGTTATTGTTCGCAATCGTAGGTCGAACAATACTTGACTCTGTCCCTTCCAAGTTTGGTCGAGCATAATCGGACATGGTCCTTTGCTGAGCCAATCCTGGGTTAGGGTCTCCCATTTCAGAATTGAAATTGCAATCCCCGTAGGAATCCTCAACCGCTGTTTGAGAAGTGGAAGACCCGAATCATAGTTGTCTCTGAAAGGAGCGTTCGATTTCTGGGTCCAAATCAACAAGCAGCGACAGATTTGCTCGGGTCATGCACTAGCAAAGAAAACGAAGGAAAACGAAAATGAAAACTTGAAATAGAGAAAGAGAAGAAAGAGTCTTTTTTTTTGTTTTTTTTTGAAAATAGATTTTTTTTTACGGATTGGCTCTCGAACTTCCCAAGGGCTACCCGGTGAAGGGTTCGCAAGGTACTTGGTAAAATGGTGGCGCTTAAAGCCCCTTACCCTTTTCGAGAGATTTTAGGTTGGGTAGAAAATAAGATGAGGTCGGTTGATTATAATAATAAAAGAAAATAATTTTTTTTTTGATTTTTGCAGAAGTAATAGCGAAAGCGTTTTTCAAAATATTGACGAAGAAAAATCCCCGGCAACGGCACCAAAAACTTGATGGGCAAAAACACGAACAGGCAAGCGTACCTATCGAATCGTAGTATCAAGGTCGTATTTAAACACGGGGCTGTCAAGTACTGCTACTCACGCTTGAACTATTATCCTACCGGAAAAATAATTGGATTTTGAGAATTTTTAAAAGTGAAATAAACGATAATTTGCGAGACGAAAAACTTATATTGAAAAGCTAGCATTCGATCATTGATTCCCCATAAAATGAAACGAGAGAGATAAAAGGTATAGTTCTAAATTTGCAAATCATACTCGACCGTGACGGATCCGAAAATGGGATAAAATCTCGCTAGATCATTAGGTCTCCTAACTTATAGACTCTTTGATCGAAATCTCTTTACAAACCAAAGAAGCCTAAAGTTGCATTATCGATGTGATCTGCACTATTGGATTTTACTCCAATCCGGAAGATTTACGTCGTCCTATCTCTAGGGTTGCGTTCAACTCCTTCCTTCTTTGAGTGATCTTTCACATTCACGAGCCTCTCGGCTACTCAAATATGAGATCCTTAGCCTACTACCGTATACCGGTAATACGGAGTTGAAGAAATAATAATCAAAGAAGGACCGAGTATAATTAAGCAAAAATAAAACTATGAAATAAAAGAAACCCTCATCTCATTTTATGGATCCTCACGATCGAATGCTAAAAGAAAAATTAGCAACGCATATTTGAAAAGGAAGACAAAATAAGAGAAGAGGATTTCATATTTTTTATACTAAAAGGAAAGAAAGTGCACAATAGCTTAGAACAAAATGATATTACTTAAACAAAATGAGATTACAAAAAAGGAAACTAGAAATGAAAATTACAATGAAAAACTCTCTTGACTTGAACTCTCCAAAAGCTCTCTCCAAAAGCCAACCTCTCTAAAGCATGGGACATGGGTTCCTTTTATAGGAGAGGAGGGAAGCTTCTAGATTAGGGAGACCAAGGGGTGGCCGGCCACATGGGGGAGAATGGGTCCATGCATGGGTTTAATGAGGGAGAGGGGAAATAGCTAAATGCATGCATTGTATTAAATGGACAATATAAAATATGAAGGGGGGATGAATGGAAAATAAAAGAGGGGAGAGAAAAGGTAGGGGCCGGCCATGTATGAGAGAGAAATGCATGCATGAAATAATGCGAAGACAGAGGGAAAATGAGGTGGCAAGGAATCAATAAAAGAGAGAAGGGGGGGTGGCTGGCCAATGCATGGGGATATTCATGCATGTAGTAATGAAGAAGAGAAAGAGAATTTAATGTAGATGGATAGAGAGGGAGAATAGTGGCCGGCCATTCATGGGGATATTCATGCATGACATTTAATGAAAGAGGGGGGCTGCTTGCATGTGGTGTGCTCGGGTTGGAGGGTATAGGCTGCATGGGCTCGGGCAACTTCATCCTTGCTTGGTGGGCTGCTCCATGTGGGCTTGGACCAGTTGGAGGGCTCGGGTAGGGGCTGCACCTATGCACAAGTAGGCTCGGGCTTCTTGAAAGGTAGGCTGGCCGAGCTTCATGTAGGGGGCTGCATGGTGGATGGGTTTGCACTTGTTGAAGGTTCCAATAGGTGGGCTTGGGGGCTTGGGCTGCTCCAATGTTCAAACCTACAAAACAAAACAAAACAAATTAGCTAAAATAACAAGATATAACTAAGCATAAAACATATAACAATTCTTAACACTAAAACTAAACAAAATAATTATAACATTAATAATAACATATCATTATAGAACTAAACTATAACAAAAGATAATAATATTTAAAAATAAAACTAATCATAACGATAACATACAATAACATCAAAACAACTAATAAGATTATAGATTCTTATATTATAAAAATAACAAAACAACAACATACAGGCATACCAAAAACATAAAATTATAATAAAACGTAGGGAAAGAAGCTACTAAATTACCCCCAAAAAAGGATGACTAAAACTAGTCATCAGTTAGACATAGTTAGAAATTGTTAGTATGGTACTATTGGGATGATAACCCTCTGGCAGTTTTTTGTCTAAAAGCTTTGAGTGGAGTTGAGTGTATATTTCCTAAAGCTTTGAGTGTAATCTTAGTGTAAAAGTTCAGTTTTTAGCCTATGTATAAAAGCATTGTGTGTGTTGAATGTACTCATCGCCTTGCTGAGTAGTCTTAAAAGCTAAGTTAAAAGCATTGAGTGAGTGGTACTCACTCAATGCGGCATTGAGTGAGTTTAATACACTTAACGCCATTCTATAAATTCTAGAAGCTAAGTCTAAAAACATTGACATCACTCAACACCATCACTTTTATCGGCAACTTAAGTAGAAAGAGTTGACAGCGTTAAGTGAGTTGAACTCACTCAACGCCGTCCCTTTTTCTATAAAGCTAAGTGTAAAAGCATTGACAACGTTGATTGAGTTGAACTCACTCAATGTTGTCGTTTAGATAGAAAAGCGTTGACAACGTTGAGCGAGCTAAACTAACTCAACTTCGTCGCTTAAGTATAAAAGCATTGACAATGTTGAGTGAGCTGAACTCACTCAACGCCGTCGCTTTAACTATGCAATCTAAGTGTTAAAGCGTTGACAGCATTGAGTGAGCTGAACTCACTCAATGTTGTCATCTTATTTTGGCAGCTAAGTGGTAAAGAGTTGAGTGAGCTGAACTCACTCAATGCCATCGCCTGTTCTTACTACTGTGTTTAAGCGTTGAGTGTGCCGAGTTATGGCATCGAGTTCGTTCACTGTACTCAACGCGACGTCAAGTGTACTCGACGCTTTTCCCTTAGACTCGTGTCATTTCACAGATTTGCCGTGTATCTCTAAAGGCTTAGTTTTGCCAAGTTAGAATCGTAGGGTTTCTGCTAAATTTGTCGAGTTTGGGTTTTATGGGTATTTGCGATAAGGGGTTTGGGTTGGTTGGCTTAGTTTCGTTAATCATTACACCCGGGCATGTTTGGGTCTTTTTTTTGGGCTGTTGGGTTGTGTTGGACAAGATGGTAACCACCGCAGTTTCGTTATTGAGACATTTGGGTATGTTAGTTCGGGTTTGACCGGTTGGTCTCGACTCAGATCCGGTTGCATTACGGTGTTAATGATTTACATGTTTATTGATCCATTGTCTCTTTTTTGTTTCCTATGGATTAAACTTATGCTATTTCTGCCTATTATAGCAGATGTCCTCGGAGTATGACTTCGTTCGCACTTGGTGCAAATTTCATTATCTTTTAACTTTATAAGTTAACTCCTTCGTTATTAATCTCTAGTTAGTTTGTTGTGTTTTTGACAGCTATTAAGGTTTGAATTAGTAATCTTACTACTCCCTTTTTTTACTGATAGTTTTGTTTGCCACTTGTAATTTACTTGCTGAGGTGTTCTTTCTTTGAATGCCTCTGGTTCAAGATAGTAGCCGATTGAGCGTCTTGGTTTGGTGTTTGCTGGTGGACTGCAGTTTTATAGAGGTTTCCTCTACCTCGAGAGGTAATTCTTTATTGTTTTTTTAGTACAGACACACATACTGACCAGTGGGTTCGTGTCAGTTGTTGATGCCCACTAGTGGTTTTCTTTTGAATTGTTGAATACTTTGCTAAGCTACTAGTTTTACCTTTTGTGGTTGTTTTTACTTGCTCTATGAGAATGTCCTATGCTAGATTGCATGTTATGTATTTTCACTTATAAAAGCATTACTACTAGTACTTCATACATCTCATGTTTCTAAAACTAAAATACTCTTTTCTAGCTAACAAAAAGACTATTTTCATACTTACAATAAATCTAGAGTCTCGCATGCCATGAGTTGTCTTTTGGGGGATGTTTATACTCATGTAGAGTGTTAATCAACATAACCAAAGTATTTTCCGCAGCGTATAAATATACTTTTACTCATGGACTTGTTGATCCACTGTGTCGAGGGATACAACCATCCAATTTAAACTGGTTTTTACTTAATAACTTATGGATTTCATATAAACTGTAAAGTTTGGAGTTTTGCCTGAGTGCTTGCAGTTATCTCCTGCATGGCATGGCATCACGACGCGTATTTTTTCTTGCTCTGAAATAACTTACATGTTGAGAAAATGCGGGTTGTGACACATATGCCTAGTGTTCCTGACAACTCTTAAAGGAGAGGCCAACACCTGGTTCGGCTCCTTAAAGGAGGGGGAAATCAAGAACTTCGCAGAACTAACTCAACTTTTCACGGAGCAGTTTATTGTCACCAGTGAATCTTTCGAGACCCCTCACACCTCACGGGCTATAGACCAAGAGAGAATCACTCAAGGACTTCTTTCGTCGCTTCACCACCGAGGCACAATAGATTCCGGGGGTTAACCCGAGCTCCTGCGTGGAACTTTCCTTGGAGGACTCACACTAAGAAAATTCTACTTCATGATGAGGAACGAAACACTTCCCAACTTCCGTGACCTCTTCCACTAAGTCAATACTCAAATTACAGTGGACGAAGCAATCAAAACTCATCGACGACAATTCGAAGGAAGCTCGAAGAGGAAGACCAATTTGGAGCCACTACGAGGCCCCAAAGGAAACGACGAGCGACACAACAATTTTCATCGAGACCAAGGAACTCGTCCGCATCAAGACTAAACTCCCTTGAACATAAGTTGAACCGACGTACTCATTGCCATCATAAACAACAGTGAGTGAAAGTGAGGGTTAGATCTAATATACTCTATAGGGGGTTAATAGAGTATTTGTGAGTAATTAAAATCTTTTGCTGAATAGTATAACTTGTTTCTAAACTTAGATGCTATATCACAGCACAGCAGATTAAACTAATGAAAATCAGAGAATCCTAACTATCACAGGCACAACAAGAACAAAAGAAAACGGCAACCAGACAACACAAGAATTTTATAGTGGTTCCCCAACCTGGGTACATCCACTCATCTACCACCCTGGTAGGAATCCACTCAGGTTTTTATTCAGGTGACTGCCACCAATGAGCTTTTGGTAAGGTGCTGAAAAACCAAACCTCAAGTCTTTTGGTTAGGAGACTTGCAAGCAGGAATCACTTTTGAAGGGAGTAGAGAACCCTTTTTACAGAGGGGGTGAGAGAGTGATGATGTCTTCTCTTTCTCAAGTATTCAACTGAGAAGACTTTATGGATTTGATGGTTAAAAAAGCTCCCCCTAAAATACTGAATTTATTCAGGGTGAAAGGAACTTTGCTTCAGGGTGATAAGCCTTCAAGCTTTCAACTTCAACCATAAGAACTTCAGGAACTCTTTGACAGATGCAGTAGTTGTTCTCCTTTGAAATTTATTGAGAGGATGACAGAAGAAGAAGACTCTTGATTTAAATTATTGTACTTTTTTTTGTAATCTATTCTTCTTCTGGTCTAGCAGATCTTTCTTTCTAGTGCTTTATTGTCAAGAGAGAGCGAGAGCAGAGAGAATCCTTATTATGAGACGATGGTCTTCTACTCTTGCTGACTGGTTTTCTGTATGTGAGTATCAGTTGTGTGTCATCTGTTATATCTTGCAAGAAGAAGAATCTATTTTTTTATATTTTTGATATAAACGCCCATTTGAGTTTTGAAATTCTTTCTGCATTCAATGCTGACGACAAGATAATATTTTGTATTGATTGATTTCCCCAACTGTCCCTTTGGAAAACGGCAGGCAATAATCCTGATGAAGACCATAATTAATGCTCTTATCTAACGGTAATACTCAGAGAATATTAGAGCATTAATTACTCAGGAATCATTTCAGTATAATATGAACAGAAAAGGGAAACATCCAAGTATGGATTCTTCGACCTGAGTCCATAGTTCGTCGAGCTGAGGTCCAAGTTCGTCGACCTCAGAATGGCTAAATGCTTCTTGACAGCTTTCCTATTCTGTGCACCAAGTTCATAGATCTGATGTCTAAGATCATCGACCTGAGACCTGAGAACTGAGATCGTCTTGCTGAGGTCCAAGATCATCGACCTGAGTTTTGATTCTGGACTTAGACTGTTTTTTGGTGCTGAGTGTTGAAACATCATTTTGGCGTTGAGTGTTATGTTCCATGGCGTTGAGTGTTGAATCAACATTCTGGCGTTGAGTGTGATGTTCTCGGGCGTTGAGTGTTGAATCATCACTGGTGTTGAGTGTTGAAACATCTGATTAGTCGATCTGGGATCAGAGAATAGAGTTCGTCTAGCTGATGTTCTAAGTTTGTCGACCAAAGTTTAACTTAGAAGTGTTGTCACTTTGTCCAGAGTTCGTCGATATGAGAACCAAGTTCATCGAGCTCAGCTCAGAGAATTGTTTCTGAGTTCGTCGAGCTGAGCACGGCTTTCGTCGACCTGAGATCGATGAACATAGAGCTCTTTTTCTAAGTCTTGAATTTTCTCTAAGTCTTGAGTCTCTGGCAGTGTTGGAGGCTGGTCCCTGGCATTGTTGACTCTAAGGACTAGACCTAGACTCTAGGAACAACCATGACCCTGGCTATATATGTTGTGTCATATCTTGACTTAGTGAACCTATCCAAAATCAAACTAGGGATCAAACAATCTCCCCCTATTTGGGTGAGGTCACTAATTACAGACTCAATGATAATAATAAATGTACAAATCAAGGAAATATATATCTGGCAGAGAATGAAATAATATATATGTAGCAGATATATTCACACAGTTAGCTTTGTATCATAGAAAACTATTTTTCAAAAGTATACCATACACATAGGAGTTTAGGCTCTATTTCTTTTGTTTCTCTACTCTTTTGCTATTATCTCCAGGCTGTGTAAAGATGATTTCCCTGTCAGGATTAGCAGCTTCTTTCTTTGACATGTACATATCTTTTGCTCCAATCACTGTCAGGGTGGAGGTTCTGGGTACTACAGCCTCTGGGTGTATAGTCATGTACTCTGCAGGATCAAACACTTTCTTGCTCACTTTAAGTTTATCCAGCTCTTTTTCTTTGTCTGAAGACATAGTTGTGAACTTTGTTGGATCTTCACCCTCTTATCTGGCCTTCTTTATTTGTGACAGACCAATCAACTCTTGGAGCCTAGCCATCCTGAAGTTGGGATCAATATCCTGACAAACAGATAATTGATCATCTTGTGGGGGCAGCAGGGTAACATGCTTGAATTGAGTGGACTATGCTTGGAAATTTGTTACTTTTTGGGTTTCCTCACTTTGAGTATACAGAGACTTTGGAGGAGCAGTCTCATTATATTTTCTTTTAGGCTTGTGGGATTCTGTGTGCCTTCTTTGTTGAGCTTGCTGTCTGTGAGGTGAGAACTCAGGTTTCTGATAAACTACCTCCTTTATTTGCTCTATGGAGCTGACATTCCTTTGCTGGCTGCTTCCTTGAGAATGATGACTAGATGGCCTTTCCTGTCTTTGATATGTTCTTGTGAAGGATGTAGACTTGGAAGGTGCATCTATCACTTGAGAAGTAGTTCCTGAGGCACCAACAGAAGGAGGAGGAGGAGGGGGACCTCTCTTGAATTTTTGTGGGGGAGGAGAATATCTTCTGCTCTTCTTACTTGCCTTTTGTTAATTTTTAGATAGCCACATCCAAGATGGCATACCCTTGTATGGAGTTATGTTATGCAGAATTTAATAGGGTGTGTCATTTGCTGGATTGGGTTTTGGGGCAGGAGGTGGAGGAACTTTCCATTACTTTGAAACTTTCTTCTTCTTAGGGTCCTCATAAAAATCATCATAATCATCATAATCATCATCATCATCATCAGAAGGCCGAGGATTGTCATACATGACATCAATCTCTCTCAATGTGTCAGAAGTTGTTGTCTTTTCTGTCTTTGAAGGAACTGGGGGGATTGGGGAACTGAGTACATCAGTGCTTTGAGCAGCTAATTTATTTTCTTCCTAAATATCAGCCATGACCAATGCAACTAGGTGAGGCATTGGAGAATCATCCATTATATACACTGGTGCTATAGGGGATGAGATGGTGGGGGAAGCAACTCTGGGAAGAGGCTCAGGAGCTGCAAAAGTGGCCTTGAGCCAAATGGGTGTGGCATATGGGATTATGGCCATAGATGGCTTGGTGTTGTCTGTTGGTACATCTTGTTCCATAACTTCTTCTTGTACTTCTGTTATTTCTTCTTCTGTTATTACATATTCTGCTATAACTGCTGTATCCATATCCTTATCATCTGATTCTGCTGGTGTTACATCTTTTGCTACAATTGGTGCTACTTCTTCATCAAGTATCTCCCCCTTCCTGGTTTCAGAAGGAACTGAATCCAGACCCCCAATTGAAGAGGGAGCAGTAGTTAAAGCAGTAATTTGAGCAGCAAGAGAGGAGATGGAGGCAGCAAGAGGAGAGTTAGCCTCTGCTATAAGTGTTTTGAGGAGGGTAATGAGTGGGGAGACAAGGGAGGGATCCAAGTGTCGAGAGGTAGATGTTGTGGCAGTGGTTTATTGAGTGGATATGGTAGGTGCTGGGAGAGTTAAAGGTGGAGGTGGAGGTGAGATTTGAGTGTTTAGGGGAAAGTCATTTTTAGGAGAGGGAGTGTGTAGTAGGGATGAGAAGTGGTTGAAGGATGGGAGGGATGAGAGGTTGACTTGGGGGATATCAACAAGATGATGTGGAAGAGGAGATTGGGGTGGTGTGGGTACAAATGTATCAGGCTGGGGGGATGGAGTATTAGAGCGAATGTGTGTTGGAGAGTCAGGAAGTTGGGATGCTTGAGGTGTAGAGGTAGGGACTGTAATGGTAGTGGAAGATGGGGTTTGTTGTATTGCTGGTTGGGAGGGAACCTGAGTAGCTGGAGGTTGGTGGAGGGGTGGAAGGGAGCTCTTCAATAGGGTGGTGAGTGGCTGGTACAGCCCTGGTACTTTCAGAAGTTCTGGTGGAAGAGGAAGGAGCCTTGGTTGGCTTAGTGATTGTCCTCTCCCACTTGCTAAATAGAGAACAAGTGAGTCTCTTGCTAGCATTAATGAATATGGTCGGGGAGACTAGTGATTCAACAGTCTTTTCCTTGAGGAAGATCCCTAGGATCCTTCCAAAGCAAACCTCCTTTTTGTTGTTCTTCTTTCTAATCAGATCAAATAAGTTCTGCGCCAAGTTCACTGTCCTTTTATTCACTATGACACACATGACCAAGAACTAATGCCTGGTGATATAGTCATGTGCAGTGTGCTTCCCTAGCAGCACCTTCCCCATAATGTCGGCAAGAAACTTATATTTTGCAGACAAATGTTTCTTGAGTAATATATTGGGGGTTTGTCCCGAATACCCCATCATGCAAAGCATCATATCAAATTCCTCCGAATTTATATCTAATTCTTCATCACCATTTCTCAATCCAAAAATTTTAGTTAAAACATCGGGGGTAAGAGAAACAGTAGTACCCGCGATTGTTCCAGAAATCGTGTTTTCCTCTGTAGAAGTCGTGTAAACCCATTCCCTGATCTTTGTTCCTGATATCTTCATGCGGGTGGAGAGCAGAGTCTTCAACTGTTTCTCTTCAAGTAACTGTAGAATATTCAGGAAGATGGCGTCTTAGTACTGAAAAGATTCGAAGTCCAGATCGAATCTAGTATCAAACTTCATTGCCACTAGAGTTCCTGCAGGAATTGCCATGAAAGTACCTGCAAGAGAAAATGGGGATCAAGTGCAAGAGAACTGAAAGCGCGGGACGGAGGTTGAAGAAAACCTAAATATAAGGTTTTCCGGAATATGAAACGACAAACTCCATTCCACTAAAAGAAATAGTTTTTCGATCTGAGGTCGACGAAATAATTTGTAGTTAAACAATTCGTCGATCTCAGTCTGAAGGGTTGAAGGCATTTTGCCGAGCTCCGTTCGACGAAAGTTTTCTAAAGTAGGTTCGTCGATCTCAGTTCGACGATATTAACTTTACTAACATGGAGTTCGTCGATCTCAGATCGACGAAATCTGAAGAGTTCTTTGAGTGCAGATAGAAACTAAACTAAGTCTTCTCCATTGATCATTCCAAGCTGATTTACAAAGAATAAGTGATTTCTTTCATCCAAGGGTTTGGTGAATATGTCAGCTTTTTGCAAATCAGTGTAGATATAGACAAGTTTAATTTTGTTTTTGTCAACACACTCTCTAACAAAATGATGCCTAATGTCTATATGTTTAGTCCTAGTGTGATGGACTGGATTTTGTGCTATGGCAATATCACTTGTGTTATCACATAGAAAAGTTGAATTATTTAAGTTAAAACCATAGTCCAGGAGTTGGTTTTGAATCCACAGCATCTGGGAACAACAACTGCCAGCTGCAATATATTCTGCTTCAGTAGTTGATGTGGACATAGATGATTGCTTCTTGCAAAACCAGGACACTAATATCATACCAAGGAACTTGCAAGTTCATGAGGTACTCTTTCTGTCCACTCTGCATCTAACAAAGTCAACATCTGAGTATCAGGTTAACTCAAACTCAGACTCAATAAGATACCAGAGACCTAGACTAGGAAAACCCTTTATATATCTTAAAATCCTTTTTAGAAAAATTAGATGAGATTATTTAGGGTTCACCTGGAACCTAGCACCAAGGCATGTGGAAAACATGATATCAGGTCTCCTAGCTGTAAGATATAGTAGAGATCCAACAATGCCCCTATATAATTTTTGATCAACAAGTTTCCCATGTGTATCAAAGTCTATTACAACATTTGTAGCCATATGTGTTTTTTCTTTGCTGAGGCATCAGCCATCCCAAACTTCTTAATAAGCTCTTTAGCATATTTAGCCTGGGAAATGAAGATGCCATCAGGGAGCTACTTCACTTGGAGACCAAGGAAGTAGGAGAGCTCACCCATTCTACTCATCTCAAATTTTGAATGCATAAGGTCAAAGAACCTCTTGCATAATTTTGGATCAGTAGACCCAAATATAATTTCATCCACATATATTTATACTAACAAGGTTTGATCCTTATGATGTCTAGTGAACAATATTTTATCTACAATGCCTCTAATGAATTTATGCTCTATCAAAAAGCTAGCTAAAGTCTCATACCAAGCTCTTGGAGCTTGCTTTAGAACATAGAGGGCTTTATGCAATTTAAAAACATGATAAGGATGAGTTGGAGAGATGAAAACTTGAGGTTGTTCAACATAAACCTCTTCCTTTAGCACTCCATTCAAAAAGGCACTCTTCACATCCATCTAATAGACTTTGAACTTCTTGTAGGCAGTATAGGCAAGAAATATTCTGATTGCCTCCAATCTTGCAACTGGTGTAAATGTTTGGTAATAGTCTATTCCCTCTTCTTGCCTATAACCTTGAGCAACAAGCCTAGCCTTGTTTCTCACAATTATACATTGGGAATCAAGTTTGTTTCTGTATACCTATTTGGTCCCAATAACAGGGTAGTCTTGGGGTCTTGGAACTAAATACCAAACTCTACATCTCTCAAACTGGATGAGTTCCTCTTACATAGCAATGATCCATTGGGGATCTTGCTCAACATCTTTTATGGTTTTAGGTTCAACTTGAGAGAGGAAACATGCATGCATCAAGTCTTGGTTGAGTTGATGCCTTGTCTGTACACCTGTTATTATGTCTCAAATCACTTGAGAACTAGGGTGATCTCTAAGTGTGACAAGATCTTTAGGTGGAGTTGGTTCAGCAACAGTTATTGGATTTAATTCCTCTTGTGGAATTGCATCAACTGTTGAAGGAAGTTGAACTGCTTCCCCAGTTTCTTAATCACCATCAGCTTCTGCAACTGATTGTGGAGGAGGATGTGATTCAGCCTCTGGGGTAAGGTCTAGATCATCCAAATTTTCACACAAATTTGATACATGCAACGTACTATTGGTAGAAATGTTTTTCTCCTTGTAAAACATGTTAGCTTCATCAAATATAACATGAACTGATTCCTTAATTTTCAGGGATGATTTATTAAATACCCTATAAGCTTTGCTTATTTGGAAATATCCTAGAAATATTCCCTCTTCAGCCTTAGCTTCAAACTTTCTAATGTATCTCTTGTCATTATTATGTATATAACATACACAGCCAAATACTCTAAAATAAGTGATTTTAGGTTTCTTCCCTTTAAGTGATTCATAGGGAGTCCTATTATTTAGTTTATATATCAGACTTCTGTTCAGTACATAGTTTGCTGTGCTTACAGCCTCTGCCCAAAAGGATAGGGGCATGTAAGCATCTGTAAGTAATGTTCCTGCAGCTTCAATCAATGTCCTAATTTTCCTTTCAGCTACACCATTTTGTTGGGGAGTTCTAGGAGCTGAGAAGCAGTGCCTGGTACCTTTCTTCTCACAGAACTCATGCATAAGAAGAGACTCAAACTCTGTACCATGATCACTTCTGATCAATGAAACATGAGTAGAGTTCTCAATATGTATGGTCTTGAGAAAATCTGTAAGAACCTTAAAGGTATCTGACTTAGATCTCAGAAAGAACACCCAAGTGAACATTGAGAAGTCATCCACTATGACTAAGGTCTAGGATTTCCCTCCAAGGCTTTGTACAACTATGGGTCCAAAGAGATCCATGTGTAGCAAGTACAATATCCTAGGTGAATCACTTTTATTTACTGATTTAAAACTAGATTTAGTTTGCTTGCCTAGTTGACAAGCCCTGCAGAGGCCTTCCTTCTTATTGGGGCCAGAAGGTAAACCTCTCACAAGGTTGTCTTTAGATAGCCTAGCAATGTTTTTCATATTAACATGCCCTAGTCTTTTATGCCATAAATCATTCTGATTACTTATAATGTTAAGTAAGCAGATATCTGAATTGGTAGATAGAAAATTAACTAGATATATGTTTCCTTGTCTATTCCCCATTAAAACAGTTTGTTTTTCTTTATTAGAAATAATAAAGGCAGTTGAGTTGATGTGTACCTGATAACCTTCATCACATAATTGACTTATGGAGATGAGGTTAGGCTTGAGTCCTCTTACATAGGTTGCCTTGTTGAATGTGACAGCTCCAATCCTTAATTGTCCATAGCCTTCAGATTGCCCACACTTTGAGTCTCCAAAGATTACCTTTGGTCAAAGCTTGGACTTGTAGTTGAGTAGACTTTCCTTGTTCCCAGTCATATGCTTAGAGTAACCACTATCCAGGTACCATACTTGATTTACAGCTGGACAACTCTTCATCTGCAGACAAAACAGTTAGTTATTCTTGACCCAGGTAACCCTGGGTCATGGTTGATTTACATAACTGTAACTAGAAATATAAGAGCATCCAGGTATTTTTGTAACATTTAGGATGATATCTTCTTGGTGGTATTATCCATTGACTAAAAGGATTAATATTACTTTTAGAATTTAGGTTTCTGTTGTTAAGACCTCGGATCAACGATCTCTGGTCTGATCGTTGACCTGAGCTCGACGATGTTGTATCAGATCTTCGATCTCTGCTCGAAGAATATAGGTATTCATTCTTGGGGCACCAAAATCATCAATCTCTAATCAACAAAGCATACTGATATCATCGTTCGTAGATCAAAGATTGATTATTACTGAAGTTTGCGTTCAGAGATCGTCGTTTTGAGGTCGACAATCTGTTCATGTATCGTCGATCTGAGTTTGACGATAACTACTGAACATTGTTACTTTTCTTATTCTTCTATTTTTTAAGTTTGTTCTTAGTTTCAATTTGTTTAAGGACTTCATTAACCATATTGACTTGATCTGTGTTTTTCTTGCCTTTATAAGATATAAAATTTACTGGTTTTGACAGGTGATTCTTCTGAATTAGAATTGGTTCACTGGATGAAGCTCCTAACTCTAATCTACAGTTATTGGTTCTAATATTTAATGTACTGGTTATATCTAACAGTTTTAAACTTCTGCCATTTAATGTTTCTTCCAGTATCTTAGCTTTGCTATGTTCAGATTTCAGAAAGATGATTTGTTCATTTGCAGACTTTAGTTAATTTGATAGGCTAGAATTTTCAGAAATGATTTCATCTTGATCTTTTAATTTTTCTCCGAGAAGTTTGATTTCCTTCTCAGAGCTTATCAAATCTAAGCATAAATTTTTATATTCACATTTGAATTCATTAGATTCAAAATCATAAGAGGCTAATACCTGATCTTCAACTGACAGGCTTTCTTCATTATCAGATTCATCTGTATTTGATCTGCTGCTATTGGCATCAATTTCCATGAGGCAAACTTCCTTTACATTTGCCTCCTCTTCTTCTTCACTAAAACTTGAAGATAAAGATTTATCTTCTGTTTCACTCCAGCTTTCAGCTACAAAGCCTTTATCCTTCTTCTTATATTTGCTTGAAGAAGGCCGGCTGCTGTGCTGTCTTCTTGTGTCCTTCTCTCTTCTCTTCTCCTTCTTCTGATTCTCTGGACACTCAGAGATGAAGTGTCCAGGTTTCCTGCAGCCAAAGCAAACCCCTTCTTTTATAGGGGTTTTATCATACCTTGGCTCGTCATCCTGCCTAGATGACTTTCTCCTGAAGTCTTTCCTTGCCATCTTGTAAAATCTTTTGGCAAGCAAGCTCATCAGATCTTCATTTATGGATGGAGTCTCAGTCTCCTCAGCAGCCTTGAATGCAAGGCTGTGCTCCTTCCTTGCTGGTGGAGGTGTTCTTTGCTCAGCTGCATTCCTGGACTTGATCAGCTGTTCATTGGACTTTAACTTTCCTAAAAGAGATTCAGTGGAAATCTCATTTAGGCTCCTAGCCTCCTTGATGGGCCAGATCCTTGAATCCTATGAGCTTGGGAAGCACAAGAGGATTTTTTCATTCACCTCTGTGATGGTGAAGTCCTTGTCTAAGGTCTTTAGCTCATTGATGAATGAGCTTAACCTGTTGTATATATTAGATAGTATTTCAGCTTCCTCCTTCTTGAAGTTCTCATATTGGGATATGAGGTTTGATCTTCTGACTTTTCTCTCATCTACAGATCCAGCCACCCTTTGATTTAGGCGATCCCAAATGGCCTTGGCTAATGTGCATTCAGCCACTTCTAGAAAATGGCATCTGACATTGTTTGGGCCAATATGTTCATTGCCTTGGCATTAGTAATTTTGGCCTTCTTCTGAGCCTCAGTCCACTCAGGTGGTGGGACGGTATTAGTGCTGGATGATGCTTCTATTGTAAGTGCTGCAAGGGGACCTGTCAAAATGGAATTGTAGATATCTTTATCAATGGAGTTCATATATAACTTTATTCTTGCCTTCTAGATGGCAAACTTGCTCAGGTTGCACACTGGAGGTATGGTGCTTACATAATCTTTGTTCTGGGCCATGATGTCTATGTGAATTTAATAAAAATATAAAGAGATCTAACTTAGGATCTTTGGTTCAAGGGTTAACTTGTACAACCAAAAGAACTCCCCTCTGATACCAATTGAATGTGAGGGTAAGATCTAATATACTGTAGAGGGGGGGGGGGTGAATAGTGTATTTGTGACTAATTAAAATCTTTTGTTGAATAGTATAACTTGTTTCTAAACTCAGATGCTATATCACAATAAAGCAGATTAAAGTAATGAAATTCAGAGAATCCTAACTATCACAGGCACAACAAGAACAAAAGAAAAAGGTAACCAGACAACACAAGAATTTTATAGTTGTTCCCCAACTTTGGTACATCCACTCTTCTACCACCCTGGTAGGAATCCACTCAGGTTTTTGTTCAGATGACTGCCACCAATGAGCCTTTGGTAAGGTCCTCAAAAACCAAATCTCAAGTCTTTTGGTTAGGAGACTTGCAACCAGGAATCACTTTTGAAGGGAGTAGAGAACCCTTTTTACAGAGGGGGTGAGAGAGTGACGATGTCTTCTCTTTCTCAAGTATTCAACTGAGAAGACTCTATGGATTTGATGGTGGCAAAATCTCCCCCTGAAATACTGAATTTATTCAGGGTGAAAGGAACTTTGCTTCAAGGTGATAGGCCTTCAAGCTTTCAACTTCAACCAGAAGAACTTCAGGAACTCTTTGATAGATGCAGTAGTTGTTGTCCTTTGAAATTTCCTGAGAGGATGACAGAAGAAGAATACTCTTGATTTAAATGATTGTACTTCTTTTTCTTAAATCTATTCTTCTTCTGGTCTAGCAGATCTTTCTTTCTAGTGCTTTGTTGTCAAGAGAGAGCGAGAGCAGAGAGAATCCTTGTTGTGAGACGATGGTCTTTTACTCTTGCTGACTGGTTTTCTGTATGTGTGTATCAGTTGTGTGTCGTCTGCTATATCTTGCAGGAAGAAGAAGAATCTATATTTTTATATTTTTGATATAAACGTCCATTTAAATTTTGAAATTCTTTCTGCATTCAAGGCTGATGGCCAGAGAATATTTTGCATTGATTGATTTCCTGAATTGTCCCTTTGGAAAACGGCAGGCAGTAATCCTGATGAAGACCATAATTAATGCTCTTATCTAACGGTAATATTCGGAGAATATTAGAGCATTAATTACTCAGGAACCATTTCAGTATAATAGGAACAGAAAAGGGAAACAACCAAGTTAGGATTCGTCGACCTGAGTCTATAGTTCATCGAGCTGAGGTCCAAGTTTGTCGACCTAAGAATGGCTGACTGCTTCTTGACAGCTTTCCTATTCTGTGTACCAAGTTCATCGATCTGATGTCCAAGATCGTCGACCTGAGACCTGAGAACTGAGATCATCTAGCTGAGGTCCAAGATCATCGACCTGAGTTTCGATTCTGGACTTAGACTGTTTTCTGGTGCTGAGTGTTGAAACATCATTTTGGCGTTGAGTGTGATGTTCTCTGGCGTTGAGTGTTGAATCAACATTCTGGCATTGAGTGTGATGTTCTCAGGCATTAAGTGTTGAATCATCACTGGTGTTGAGTGTTTAAACATCTAATTAGTCGATTTTGGATCAGATAACAAAGTTCGTCTAGTTGATGTTCTAAGTTTTTCGACCGAAGTTTGAATTAGAAGTGTTGTCACTTTGTCCAGAGTTCATCGATCTAAGAACCAAGTTCATCGAGCTCAGCTCAGAGAATTGTTTCATAGTTCGTCGAGCTGAGCACGACTTTCGTCGACCTGAGATCGACGAACATAGAGCTCTTTTTCTATGTGTTGAATTTTCTCTAATTCTTGAGTCTCTGGCAGTGTTGGAGGCTTGTACCTGGCATTGTTAACTCTAAGGACTAGACCTAGACACTAGGACACAACCATGACCCTGGCTATACATGTTGGGTCATATCCTGTCTTAGTGAACCTAGTCCAAATCCAACTAGGGATCCAACATTGAGCTTCACAGGCCTGAGCCGCTTACGCCAAAAAGAGGCAACCAGTCGCAATATTGTGAATTCCATCGCGGATTCAACCACAAGACAGAAAGATGCAACCGGTTGAAGGACGAGATCGAGTACCTCATTCAACAAGGTCTCCTCGGAATATTTGTGCAGAACTCTTCCCCAAACAATCCCGCGCTTTGGAATGACAATCCATCTAAAGGCTGAGTAGCACCCCGACACAATTAAGCTAGGGGCACGAGCAGGGGACTCTCTCCTAATAACACGTGCAAAGCCCACATCTCAACTTCGTGTATTTTCCTTTGACATAATAAGGCGCAAAGTGGAACTTGCTCTTACACATGTGTTCTACTTTTTCCCCAATATTGCAACTACTTCTAACTTCTGTAAGCCATACATGTCTCCCCAAAACAAAGCTCTGAGGTGAATACCACAATCAAGAAAGAATAAATGTGGCTTATCTATGAAGCGTAGCATCTCTCCCTCGCATTGCAGGGTATAAAAGAAAAGGGGAGAGATAATATCTGAATAACTCTAGAGGGGGGGGGGGTGAATAGAGTTTATATAAAACTTTTTTTCTTTTTACAAATATTATGTTAAGTGAGAAAGTAGGTGATTATATATATATATATAGCTAAGCAATGATATCAGAGATAAAGTAAAAACTAAACTAAGCTAGCCATAACACAAGAATAAAGGAAACAGCAAGCACAACACAGACAACACAAGAACTTTATAGTGGTTCCCCAACTGGGTACATCCACTCTTCTACCACCCATAGTAGGAATCCACTATAGGTTTTGATCAGGTGACTGCCACCAATATATCTATTTTTAGGGAGATATAGCAACCCTTTGAGATTTTGACCAGGTGTCCAAAAAGCAACCTCAAGTTTTTTGGAAGGAGACTTGTAAACCAGTCTAACTTTTGAAGGGAGTTAAAACCCTATACAGAGGTGGAAGGAAAGGTTGATGAGAGTCTTCTATTTTCTCAATTAGCAAACTGAGAAGACTTTGTGGATTCAGAATGTTGTCAAAGCTCCCCCTGAGATGTTGATGGTTCAGGATAAAAAGCTTTGCTAAGGGTGAGGTGGGCCTTCAGCTTTGTAAAACCAGATCCAGGAACTCTAGATAGATGGAGATTTGTTTTCTCTACAAGATCCTGGAAAAGAAGAATAAGAAGACACATGATATGTTATTGTTGTTCTTCTTCCTTCTTCTTCTTTAGAGCACTGAACAAATAGAGATTGAGAGCAGCTCTGAAATAATGAACCCGAGAACACTTTTCTTCTTCCTGCACTGTACTGTTAGAAAACTATGTTGTGCATTTTATTCTATAAAAACTCTTGTGTCTAGTATATCTCTTTCTGTTACAGTATATCAAAAACGAACAGCAAAAACTCTCTTTTGCGAATTCAAATCATGCAATAAATGCTTTTCTAGAAAACTAGGAAGGAAAACGACAAGCGTGCCTTTTCAATATTCATTTCCTCATCTGTCCTGAGAACTATGTCAAGCAAATTCTCTGATGAATACCATAATCAATGCTTCCATAAACGACTATATTCATAGGGAATATAAGCATTGATTACTCAGCGAAATTACGACTTAATGTAATAAAGGAACAAATATGGAAAGAATAAAGAACATGACATCTTACAGTTTTTGTCGACTAGGGAATAGATTTCGTCGAGCTGCAATCGAAGATCGTCGACCTAAGAAATCCTGTTCTTCGACCTGAGCCCTGCGAACTAAATAACTGAATAAACTAAATTGAAACTGTTCTCCAAGTTCGTCGACCTAAGAGTCTTCTCTGAACTAAAAGATCATCGACCACAGAACTTGAATCACCAGATATAGTCGAGCTGAGAAATAGACTGAGAGAAAACGTGAACCATAGAATAACTTCTTCTGAAGGATATCGTCGACTAGAGTTCTACGATCGTCTTGCTCAACTTAGAGAAGGATCTCAAAGTTCTTTGAGCTGAGTTCGATGAATGTCGAACTAAATTCCCAGATTGCATAGAATCATCTACGGCTTGAATCTGAGGCACTTTTTAGGCAGTTTCATGGAGATAAACTTTTGAGGACTGGCCTAAGAACTAGAAACCAAAACACTGACCCTGACTTTACAACATGGGTCAATAAGCCTAAGAAGTGAACCTAGCCCAAATTAAAATAAGGGTTCCAACAAGGTATCTCGCACCTAGACTGCAAGGTTTTTTGCCATGCATTACAGAGCATCCTGCTCTCATGCTGCCGAGCTTTTCTCCTCCGCATTGTAGAGCATCCCGTTCCCATTTTGCGATAATTTTGCTCTCGTGTCGCAGGGTATCTCGATCCCACGCTACCGGGTGTTTCACCCCCACTTTGTAGAGCATCCTGCTCCCACACTGCAGGGCATTCGCCCGTACATTGCAGAGCATCCCTCTCCTATGTTGTCGGGCATTTTGCCACCGCGTTGTAGTGCATCCTGCTCAAACGCTACTGGGCATTTCTCCTCCATATTGTAGAGCACTTTGATCCCATGTTATCGGGCATTTTGCCCCTACGTTGCAGACCATCCCACTCCCACGCTACCAGGCAGTTTGCCCCCGCGTTGCTGAGCATCCTTCTCCCACGATGCAAGACGTTTCGTCCACGCATTGTAGAGCATCCCGCTACCATGCTACTGGGCATTTCGCCCCTGCCTTGTAGAGCATTTCGCTCCCTCGCTGTCAAACATCTCGCCCCCGTATTGTAGGGCATCTTGCCTATGCATTTCATGGCATCTCGCTCCCACACTGCAGGGCATCTCCCCCCAACGTTGTAGGGCATCTCACTCCTACACTACAGGGCATCTCACTCCTACAATACAGGGCATCTCACCCCTGCATTGTAGGGAACCTCTCAGGAGATATGTACAATGGTCCGTCTTCACCTCTCAGAAGAGATGGACAAAGATCTGTCTGAACTCTTAGGCGTGATGGACCTTGTTTATCCTAAGGCGCGAACGAACAAAGGTTCTTCATTACCACCACTCAGACGAATCCCGGTCCTCATGAAATGCAAATGAATAAAGGTTCTTCACTTCCACCACTCAAACGGACCTCGGTCCTCCTAAAACAAAATAAACAAAGGTTCTTCACCACCTCCATTCGGACAGAACCCGATCATTCTGAAATGTAAACAAATAAAGGTTCTTCGCTACCACTGCCTTGACAGACCATAGTTCTCCTGAAATGTAAACGAACAAAGGTTCCTCACCACCTCTACTCGAACGGATGTCGGTCCTCCCAAAATACAAGCGAACGAATATCTCTCGCTAGCGACCAACTCAAAATGGCAGCATTAAAACTAAGCGCTACTATGCCAGAAGTGTACGTGCACCAAAGCACAACCACAATAAGAAATATCTGAAAAAGGGGGTCTCCGTTCAAACAAAATCTGTCCCTTGGGCTACATCATCATAAAAAACACAAAGCATGTGACAGTCCAAAGGAGCATCTACAAAACGAAGCAAAACAAACAGAAAACAAGGACACAATGAGATCGTCACTCAACATCGACATCAACATCATTATCCATGGAATCCTCCACACAAAAATCACCATTTTTTGGTAACCTCCAGGCAGCTCGAAACCCCTTGAAAAAGACCAAGAGGTACGCAACATCGCGCTTAAGAAGATCAATTCCAATCACAATCATCTCAGAGCGGACCTCTTCTGTTATACGGGTTGACTCCATGTCAAAGTCGTAAGACCTGCGATACGGGTTCGCTCAATCTCAAAGTCGTAAGACCCGGTTTACTCGGCAACCGTGGACGCTTGCATAACATCGACGTACTATAGCTCCACGGACAGTCGAGCCCTCTTTTTCCTCTATTACTCCACCTCTATCCAGCCGGACTCAGGTCCTCTTAAAGAGCGATCGAACAGGAGTTATTCCCCACTACCGCACAAACCGTCTCTAGACCTTCCCGGGCAAAAGCGAGCAAAGTCTCTTCACCAAATACTGGGCCCACTTAAAGTGCTCACGATCCAAGATCTGTCGTCGCCTCCCGAAACAAATGGAACTCCAAGTCCATCCGTACCGCCAAGGCAAGGGGGGCAATCGTACTCCCCATTGTGCCTAAGAAAGAAACTCTTGCCACTAACACCCAATGACTATCTCCAGCAATAGCGTACGACGAACAAGGAACATAAAAGTACCAAATGCTCCCAGGCTGCCGCAAAGAATGCCAAGACACCAAGTATTCTCTGCAAAGATAACAATAGGGAACCATTTGACAACCACCAAGATCCCCCACCTAATGACAATGATGTGATCTTCACCATGCAAAGCCAACACCCTGGTGAGGTCTCAAGCTCATCACGTTACGCAAAAATTCGCGCGACCGAGTAAAGGAGGTGGCAAAGGAACACACAGGCCAATAATGCCAAGTGTGCATACGACATATATGCAATTAAGTGCTCCACCATCGTCAGCACCACCTTTCAAGACAACTCCTGCTTGGGGGATGGAACGCCCTAACGTCCTTCGCACTACGTGAAGCTCCTATCCATAAGAAAGAGATTAATAACATGCTCATCCTGCCATGATAGACCTACCTTCATAGATGTCATCACAGGGTCCGCTCAGCTATCCGACATCGCTCCACTCCAAGGCCCCAAGACTATATACGTTCTGCAAATATGGAAGCTCGCATTATTGTAGCATCCTGAAGTATAAACATCATCGATGACCTCCACCTCCAGAAGCCACTCCCTAACTCATGGTAGGAACAAACGCCGAATAATTCTAAGTAATAGCATGGAAACAGACACCATGTCCTTCCATGTAAGACCCTTTTTTCTTTTAAAACCACCAGAATCGTATGCCCAGAATCGCCGTTTTGCGGTGACACCGACACTCAGGAAGGTCTCCACTACAAAACATCTATCCTGCCGACCTTTATGATCACTAATGAGAAAGAAGCTTATACACAGTTCAAATAAAACCAAGTCAACAATCACATATATTATGAAATATAAGAAATCACAGTAAGTCCACATGATAATACAAGTGCTGAAATAGAACAGTACAAGGGAATATAAACGGGCTCACGCCCGGTACATCAAATCCTCACTACAAACACTCGTAGAAGCTAAGTAAACTAATCACTCACGGAACCAGTAGCCGGTGCTCCTGTGCAAGACTGGCCCACCTCCATGAGCACCGTACTCCGCTGGTGTTGTATCCCCTACTGCTGCTCCCTGTCTCCCATCTGGAGTCCCTGAATTGTTATGGTCATTGACCG
Organism: Platanthera zijinensis; assembly: GCA_039513925.1. Taxonomy (NCBI): domain Eukaryota; kingdom Viridiplantae; phylum Streptophyta; class Magnoliopsida; order Asparagales; family Orchidaceae; genus Platanthera; species Platanthera zijinensis. The sequence continues at coordinate 64,645,316 of CM077092.1, read as the reverse complement.
ATAGTCAAAAAGACTAAGTCCTGTCATCCCCCACCCCTCCCCTATGGCTTCTAGGCACCGAGCGGGGAGAAGGAAAGGGAAGATATGAAGGTAGTGAGTACAAAGGAGGCAGGTGGCGGTGGAGGTACTCTAGAAGTTCTTTATAATCGTTATAGAATTAATGAAGAGAAGTACAAACTAGCAGTTTTGTGATAACAAGCAGTAATGGTAGAAAGTAAAGCAGAGACGTAAGTATATGAAAGGTAAACTAAGAAACAAGTAACTTTAACTTAAATGAATGCCCATACAAACTTATAAGTTAAGGGGTCTTTTACAAGGCTCCCATCATATAAAAAGTCTCATACTGATTAATACGATGGGGTGCCAGTTTTATATGCAAGTATGAGTGTAATGTTATGTTATGCCATGATTCATGCAAGTGTAACACACACACACAACTCTATGCACACAAACCTTTAGTTCCCCCAATTTGGGCAGCAAGCTTCACTCCCAGGAACCTCCGTAGTGGCAAACAGAGACAGTGGGTCGGGCCCCCACTTCTAGGCGGGTATCCACATTACCAGGCCTAGCCCTTACGTACGTCTCTAGAAGGACACAACCCAGAGTCACCGCATACTAATGTTTTCCATATCCAGCAGACTTCCTTTGGCTAATTGTCTACCACACACTCCGTGTCAGCGTATCGACATCGGTGTGAACGACCATCCTATACCAAAGACCCACCACTTTTTTCTCATATATCCAAGAACTTCAGAGCCATCACGCGGCTCCCCGGACTAACCCATTCGTTATAACTACCATCGAGCCTACCACTCGGATAACCATACAAACTAACCTCTCGAGTCAATGGGGTGAGTGAGGGTGAACCACTAGTTATACTAATTGCTGTTTAACATTTATTATTTCTTACGGTTTAGGTTAGCCCAGGACTGCCCCCAGCATACCCAGTGAAGGGTTCTCAAAGGGCACTAGGAAATATGATGGTAGTTGAAGCCCATCGTTCCCTTTCACAAGGCACTTACTATTATTAGATTTTACCCAATTTCTGATCCCTTAACATTATACTGGAACTAACTCTATTATATTTTAACCCTCTCTCTCTCTCCACAGAAAGGACGGTCTTTCGTCGATCACGAGCACATCTTAACACTAGTCAACCCCACGCTCTCCTCATCATGACTTCTAATGAAGCACTCCTTTTCACCTTACCAAGCAAGCAAACCATTAATCCCAACTTACTATGACTATCCCACATGTTATCGCAATTTTGCAGTTTACAATATGCAGACCAACCTAAGCTATATGATGTACATGATAGAAGGTACTCCAAATTTTCATCCAAAAGCACTAAGATAATTATTGTGGGTCTATCATGACATATTTAGATTAAATCTAGAAAATTATAATTTTCATAATTAATTTTGTATTTATTAAATTTTTCCAAAGGCTAGGCCATGGGTAATTTTGAACAAGAAGTACTAGATTTACTTAAGTTATGGTCACCCAAAAATTATAAGCACTATATGATAGAAGAATATCAATGAATACCAAATTTCATAGTTTTTCATCAATATATTATCCTTTAAATAATTAATCCATAATAAATCTAATAATTAAGGGTAAAGAAGGAGGTACTAACATTTATAATCAGAAAATTATGGAAAAATTACTGAATCTTAAGAGTGGTCAGAAAAGACCTCTAGCCAAAGATCATAATTTATTAAGCTCACTAGGTAGCAAAATAAAATCAACTAAGTTTACTTAGAGACAAGCACCTTGTGAGAAACCCATGTAAATAGACTTCCAAAAATTCCACAAAAATTTATAGAGCTTTACAATGTCATAAAAGGTCCTCTGACAAACTCCCTTTATTTCATTAGTTAGCCCAGAATGAAAGCCGGAGAGTAATCGAGTTTAATTCCTAAAAAGAAAAATTGATTAAAACATCATAAATTTCTAAATAGATAGAGCAACTAAGAAGAACACAAGCTGAACAATTTTATTAATGAAAAAGGGCAAGTTACACTAATGAAAATAAAATTACAAGTTGAAAATTAAACCCTATTCTGCCCTACTTAAATAAGCAAGAAGTACTCCAATTATTGATCCCCCACTCAACCAAAGCTTGCTGAAATGGGGAGGAGGGGGCTCATACTAAAATTTCAGGTACGGATTTGATCTTGGCGGGAGGGATGTTATAGTCTTAGGGGGGCGTGAAATGTCATGTCCAAACATTGGTGATCCGTCAGTCGCCGAAAAAGGAAAATCTCATGCAAATTCAAGGTTAGAAAGTCATATATAAAAGGGCGTGTTGACAGGCCTTTAAGAAAACCAGGAAAAATGTTAGTGCAATAAAATTTACATAAAAAGGATAAAAATAAACTAATAATAGACTTTACAAAAGAACCTACTTGTAAACTCATCTGAACAACATGTAAAATATTCCAGAGATTAATATGACTATAAATTGACTCCTACCGTCATCCCATGGAAATCCAAGGTCATAGGACCCCAAAATTATTCTTTAAGATGCAAGGGCCTAATTAGGCATAAAGTCATTTAAGTGGGATGCAAGAGTCCAACTACCACCAACAACATCCCAAGGGAATTACTCCACCCTAGAAAACCATGGGGTAAACCCAAAGTCCAAACAAGGACTAAACACTCTAAGTCCTTCACAAACACTAAAAAGCTCTATCTAAGGCTAGAACTAGCGCACTAGGGCTCAACCACCCTAACCCACCCAAAACTCTAATAGAGTGTGACCCTACTGACCTTGGGACTCTGGCCAGAGCCCCAACCCCTTTGGGTGAGGATTGGCCCTTCCATGCCCCAAGAATCCCAAACTCTAAACTCACCCTTATGGGCCCAAACTTTAGTCACATCAAACCCAATCAAATCATACTTAAATGGGTTGATATTTTAACCAGTGTCTCATGATGACCCCTAAGACCATCCACCAAATTTTGGGGGGTTAGTGTTGTTATTACACACCTTAATTTAACTACGATAGGATTATTAAATTTTTACCGAAATTATAGAAAAGTTTTATCCAAAACTTCTCATTTTTGGATATGTCCTAGGTATAGATAAGATTGACTCCCTGCCCAAATCTCAGTTCATTTGGAAATGTTTTTAAGTGGGGACACTCATTTAAACCTCTAACTAGCCCTAAGTATAGACTGCACCATTTTAGGTGTTGAGGTCTGACCTGAACTCCAAATTGGTTCAAATCAATTTTAAAATAAACTAGACTCATAGAGCTACAAGTTGCATGTTAACCACGTTTTCTTAAATGGCAACTAAGTATTTCTAATTTAAATCCTAAAGCGACTGATATTATGTGACAAAATATACTTATAATACAATTAATAAAATTTTATTTGCACAGATCTTGAAGCAGATCGGGCGACTACTTGCCTTCTTCCTCCTCCAGCAAACGGACATGATTAGCCCGACTAGGAGCAAGTTCCAGTAGCTACTGCCAACCACCCAGCCACCCGACCACCTCCTTGGCTGGCCACCGCCACCACAACCTCCGTTGAGATGGTGGCTATCATTGGGCGGCGGTATGGCCGCTCGAGGGTCCGTTTCCGGCGAACTCGACACTTCATTTTTCTCCAAAAAACCAGGAGAAATATTCACCCGATCGGGCTCAATTTAGACCGATACTTGTCCCAAAAGATTCCTAAGATCTATTGAAAGTGGAGGATAAGATCAGTCTGACTCTAGAGAGGGGGTGAATAGAGTTTGTTAAAATAATTTTTCAAAATAAAACTTTGCAGAGGAAGAGTTAAGTTAATATAGTATGTGTATTATGCTGCAGCAATAAAACAGAAGTAATAATAAAAAGAAAACAAAAGATTCACAGCACACAGCAAAGAATACACACAAACAACTAAACATAAGAAGCTATAGTGGTTCCCCAATAAACCTGGGTACATCCACTCTTCTACCACCCTTGGTAGGAATCCACTCAGGATGAGTTGATCAAGTGTCCTTGTACCAATGAGCTTTTGATAAGGTGCTCAAAAACCAGATCTCGATTTTTTGATAAGGTGTCTTGCCACCACTGAGTTTTGACAAGGCTCTTAGAACCAGATTCAGAACTTTTGAAGGGAGTTTTGATAACCCTTTTACAGCAGGAAAAGAAAAAGGAAGAGGTGAAGTTGTCTTCTCTGTCTTATTACTGAGAGAAGACTTAGTGGATTGATTGTGTTGTCAAAGCACCCCCTGAGATGTAGATGGTTAAGGAGTGAGAGCTTTGCTAGGGTGATAGGCCTTCAGAAGCTTCAGATCTCCAGCAGAAGATGATTTCAGCAGAGGCTGAAATATGAGTTGTCTAGAGTCTTTGATGTTGAAGCTGTGAACACTTTTCAGTATGCTAATTTTCAATCTAACTCTTCAGGATTGATCACTTGATTTTTCTCTCAATTGATCCGACTATCTGGGTATGTGTGTATTGAGTAGTTGTGTTTCTCTTGATCTGCTGTTGTGTAGATTATTCTCTGATGATCCTCTGTCCAAGATAGCCGTTAGCAGTCATAAATGTCTTCCATAAATATTTTGTCTTCTGGAGGAAAGTCCAATAAACATTCTCTGAGAAATCCCTTGAAACTTGCTCCATAATAAATGAAAAACGGCTAACAAATCTCTTGAAATAAATGCTGAGAGAATTTGAAAAACATTCCAAAGGCCGTCTGAATTTGAATCCTTAAAGTCATCGATCTCTCAGAAAAATGTCAATCTGAGCTCTACGATCGTTGAACTGAGCTCAGAGATTGGATTGAACATCAGACAGAAAACGTCGAACTGAGCTCTACAATCGTCGAACTGAGCTCAGTGACCTGAATAATAAGTGAGGATAGATCGTCGAACTGAGCTCAGTGACTTGGAAACAAGCTGAAGGCAGATCGTCGATCTGAGCTCGAAGATCGTCTAACGGAGTTCGACGTTTCGTCAACCTGAGCTCGACGAAAATTATCTTTGTCTCAGCTCTAAGTCTTGATCCTTGAATGGTCCTGGGGGCAGCTTCAAACCTAAGTTATAAGCCCTAGACACATTCTAACTAGACCTTTTCAACTATACATCTAGGTCAAACTGATTTCCTAAAAACATAGTGATCCTTGCCCAAATTAGTAATAGGGTGTTCCAACAATCTCCCCCTATTTGGGTTAGGATTACTATTTACAGAGCTCATTAATAAATACAAAAGCAAATACAAAAAAGCAAAAATTAAAGCAACAGAGTAGAACATGCAGCATAGCAACATTCAGATAGAATATCAGCAAGTGTTTTAAAATGAATGTACTGTCTGCTTACAGAGATCACTTCTTTTCACTTCCTTTCTTAAATAAGATTTCCCTATTGGGATTGAGAGCCTCATTCTTTGACCTTCTGTCATCATCTACACCTAAGGAGGTTTGAGATCTTGGCCTTGGAGCATGTAATCCACTGGGTTAAATAACTTCCTTGAAGCATATCTTTCCAGTTCTGCCTTCCTTTGCTCTGACAAGGTAGTGATGTTGGAAGTGTCTTTTCCTTTCTCTCTGGCCTTCTTCAACTGATCTAAGGCAGCAAGTTCTTTCATCCTAGCAGTCAATGATAAAGGATTGTTCTCTGGATCTTCAAAAGGGATTGCAGGTTCATATCTATTAATAGTTTCAGAAGTAGTAGAAGTCCTTGTATCAACAGTTTCTCTGAGTTTATAAGGGAAAGGACCTTGAGTTGAGTCCATATATCTTTGTCCTTCCCTTTGTTGTCTTGATTGAATCCTGTGTTCTCTCTGATTACCTCTGTATTGTCCCCTTTTGTACTGATAACCTCTTTGATACTTCCGTCTAGGATGATATCTCTGTGAAGATTGGGAGGAGCTTTGCTTTGGAGCAGAGGTTTGAGAAGCTGAGCTTCCACCTGATCTTAAATCGTGAGGAGGAGGAGGAGGAGGCTGAAACTGGGATGATCCTTTCTCATACTTATCCAACTTTCTTCTTTTCCTCATGGCCTTTAGCTGGTTTTTAGAATACTGCATCCAAGATTCAGTTATCTGGCAGTCATGTAGAATATAATAGGGTATGTCATTAACATCCTTGGCCTTTGTAGGAGGGACCTTCATCATGGCATTACTTCTAGCTTTCCCTTTCCTAACAATAGTGCCAGCAGAGTAATCAGATTCTGTATTGAATTGATCACTTTTAGAACTCTATGGTCTGTCATACAAATCATCTATACTTTTGATGTATTCCTCTTGAACTTTTGATTTCTCAATATCAACAGGGGTAGGAGTTGTTGATACAACATCAGTAATCACAGCAGTACTCTCACTAGGAGCAGATGAACTAGCAGGAGTCTCAGATACTTGTACTTCCAAATATTTGGCCAATTCTTCATCAGCAGTATTTATAATATCAGCAGGCAGCATTTCAATGTCAGTAGATCCAACAGATATAACAACAGTACAAATAGAAGCAACAACATCCTCAGCCTTAAAAGAGTTGACATATGATGCAATCAGACTGGGATCACATTCTTAAATAGGCACAATGGCCTTAGTAAGGTCTTCAACTTGCTGAACTGGTAAATATCTTCTGTGAAGAGAATCAAAAGCACTAAACAGTGACCTGAGGTCCACTGTAAACACTGGTACTGGAGCAGCAGCAGGCACTTCTTCAGCTTCATGAGGCATCTCCCCTTGCCTTGATTCAGGCAGGACTGGATCAAGGCACTCCATTGAAGGAATTGCCTGAGGAGAGGAGATAGCTAACAGCCTGTCAGATAAGTCCTGGATAGATTTGAGGAGTGGAGCCAAGGAGGTCTCCAGCAGGGCTACTAGCTTGGGGGCCAGTATCTCATAAAGCCTGTCAACCAGAGCTGAAAGATCCACTTGCTCAAGGGATACTTTAGTAGAAGTAGGAGTTGATGTTGCTGGCATAATGGTGGATGGTGTGGTGGTAGGAGGTATTGGGATGGATGGTTGAGATATTGGGATTGTGGAGATAGATGATACGGGTGTGGAGATGGATGGTGAAAAAGAGGGTTGAGCAAGGATGTCATGGAGGAGCTGTTGGTATAAGGAGGATGATGGAGGCTCAAGAGGTGAGGAGGGGGAATCATCCATGAAGGAGTCATCCAAAATGTTGAAAGATGGAATGGAAGAATCAATGGGTGGATAGTAGTACAGAGGGTGTAATGGTTCTGAGGTGGTGGCTGGAGGAGGTGAAATAGGTGATGAAATTGTGATGGAGGAGGAGATGGCTGATTGGATGGTTTATGAGGAAGGTAAGGCAGAAACAATAGGAGGTGGAGAAGGAGGAGTAGAGGAGGAAGCATGCAGTTTCTCAATGAGGGCAGGAACCTGAGGGGAAGAGACTGAAATAGTCCTTGTGCCTGAAGCAGATGGTGCTGCAGCAGCCCTGTTGGGGTTGGTAATCTGCCTGTCCCACTTGCTGAAAAGGGCACAGGTGAGTCTTTTGGATGCATTGATGTGCATCCCATTTGAAACCAGTAATTTAGGGCACCTGGAATGTAGGAAAACCCCTAGAATCCTCCCAAAATAGACACAACTTTTGTTAATTTTCTTCTTGATCAAGTCAAAGAAGATAGTTCCCCAATCCAGATGTTTCTTGTCAACTATTGCTCCCATTAAACAGAACTGATACCTTGAGATGGTATCATGAGCTGAGTGCTTTTCCATAAGCACTTTCCCCACAACATCAGCCAAAAATTGAAATTCAATTGATAGATTCTTTTTCAACAGCATATTATGGTGTACAGCAGAGTGACCCATTCTATCTAACATGGAGTCAAATTCTTCTCCAGACAAATCAATAGAGTCATCTCCAGTACTTAAGGTGAATACTTCAGTCAGAAGAATAGGGGACAATGGTACCTGAGTCCCATTGATCGTGCCGACTATAGTATTTTGATTCTCATTGGTTGCAGTAAAAACCCATTCCTTATTTTCATCTGCCGCAATCTTTATTCTGGTGGTCATAAACTGAACTAACTGCTGTTCTCGAAAAGATTCAGAATATCTTTGAACCTCTGATCGCTGCCATCGAAGGAGTTCATATCTATGTCAAAACCTGTATAAAATTTCATTTTGTAAAGAGCGGCAACCAACACCGCCATTTCTACCTACAAAGATTGAACAAACACGACCAAGTGTAGAGAGTTTGGAGGGAAAGAGAAAAATTTGTAGAGATTATGAAAGCATAAGAGACGAACGACAGTCGAAAAATTATTTTTATATTAGGGTTCGACGCCGAAACGAAAAATCGTTGAACTCTGTTCGACAATTTGGGCTTTTAATGGAATACGAAGAGGTTTCAATGTCGTCGATCTTCATTCGACGACATTGACGAGCGTCGAGCTCTGCTCGACGACCGCTTAACAGAAAGAAGGATAGCTTAAAGCTATAAGGCGGCGCTGAACTCAGGTCGACGATTCAGGAAATGTCGATCTGCGTTCGACAATTTTTGGGAAACCGTCGATCACCGTTCGACGATTTCTGGGGAAAACGTCTAGCGTAGTTCAGAGACAGAAACTATCCTATAGAAACAAAGAGAAATGAGTTTTTAGCCTAATCTTGGTCTGTTTTTAGATTTTAAAATCTTTGAATTCATTTTAGACAGCCTTCATCTAGCATTCCTAACTGATTGAGGAAGAAGTTATGTTTCTTTTCATCCAAAGGCTTTGTGAAAATATCTCCTCTTTGAAAATCAGTTGGGATATATTGAAGTTCAATTTTATTTTTCTTAACATTATCCCTTAGAAAATGATGCCTAATTTCTATGTGTTTTTCCTACTTTGGAGGACTGGATTTTGTGCAATGGAAAAAGCACTGGTGTTGTCACAAAATATTTTAGACTTCTCTAAGTTGTAACCATAGTCTAGGAGTTGATTTTTGTATCAACAAGATTTGTGAACAACAACTACCTGCAACCATATATTCAGCTCAAGCATTTGAAGTTGACACAGATGTTTGTTTCTTACAAAACCATGAGACAAGTCTATCACCAAGAAACTGACAAGTTCCACTAGTGCTTTTCCTGTCTATTCTGCATCTAGCATAATAAGCATCTGAAAATCCAGTTAAGTCAAATGCTGAATCTTTTGGATACCAAAGACCTAGATTTTGACAGCTTTTAACATACCTAAGAATCCTCTTTACTAAAGTTAAGTGTGACTCTCTAGGGCTAACTTGGAATCTAGCACATATACATGTAGCAAACATTATATCAGGCCTACTAGCTGTAAGGTATAATAAAGAGCCAATCATTGCTCTCTATGTTATCTGATCAACTGGTTTCCCATGATCATCAGCATCCAATACAGCATTGGAAGGCATGGGTGTTTTCATACATGAGGCATCAGACATACAAAATTTCTTAACCAGTTCTTTTGCATACTTGGTTTGAGAAATAAATATGCCTTCAGCATGTTGTTTGAATTGCAATCCAAAGAAGAAGGAGAGCTCACCCATGCTACTCATTTCAAATTTAGAGTGCATAAGCTTGGAAAACTTTTTACACAAGTTTGAATCAGTAGAACTAAAGATGATGTCATCTATATATATTTGTACTAGTAGGGTATGGGACTTATGGGTTCTAATAAAAAGAGTTTGGTCTACTCTCCCCCTAATAAAATCATTTTCTAGAAGAAAGCATGCTAGAGTCTCATAGCATGCTCTAGGAGCTTGCTTTAGACCATATAATGCTTTATGTAGTTTGAAAACATAGTCAGGGTGAGTTGGAGAGACAAAACCTGGGGGTTATCTAACATAGACTTCTTCTTTGATCTCCCCATTGAGAAAAGCACTATTCACATCCATTTGGTAGACTTTGAATCCTTTGTGAGCAGCATAAGCCAGGAAGATTCTTATGGCCTCTAACCTTGCAACAGGTGCAAAGGTCTGGTCATAGTCTATTGCCTCTTCTTGAGAATATCCTTGAGCAACTAGTCTTGCCTTGTTCCTTACAATAATTCCTAGATCATCCAATTTGTTTCTGAACACCCATTTTGTTCCAACAATGGAATGATCCTTTGGCTTAGGCACTAGTTCCCAAACTTTGTTTCTTTCAAATTGATGCAACTCCTCTTGCATTGCAATGATCCAGTGTGGATCTTGCTCTGCATCTTGAATGGACTGAGGTTCAATTTGAGAGAGAAAGCAAGTGTGCATCAGGTTTTAGTTGACCTGATTTCTGGTTTGCACACCAGCTGAGATGTTTCCAATCACTTGGGAGATTGGATGATCTCTTGATGAAACTAAATCAACAATGGGTGTTTATTGTTCACCAACTTGTGTTGTTGTTTCCTCTTATGGAACAACAACTGGCTCTTCAAGAAGATTTTCTTCCAGATGTTGAGCAGCTTCTTCATCTTCACTACTTTCATCCTTTTGAGTAACTTGCAATCTGTCCAAGTCTTCAGCTAGAGAATGTACCTGCAAATGTTCTATGGTAGAAGCATTCTTCTCCTTGAAAGACATATTAGTTTCATCAAAGGAAATATGGACAGATTCTTCTATTTTTTGAGTAGTTTTATTATAAACCCTATAAGCTTTACTGATCATGGAGTATCCCAGAAACACTCCTTCATCAGCTTTTGCTTGAAATTTTGCTATATATCTCTTGTCATTGTTGTGAATATAACAAATGCAACCAAAAGTTTTGAAGTAATTTACTTTAGGTTTCTTCCCTTTGAGTAATTCATAGGGAGTCTTGACCTTCAGTTTATGAATCAAACTTTTATTCAGTACATAGTTGGAGGTGTTCACTACCTCAGCCCAAAAGGATAGAGGAAGGTGACCATCTGACAATAATGTAGTTACAGATTCAATTAAGGTTCTATTTTTCCTTTCTGCTACCCCATTTTGTTGAGGAGTTCTAGGAGCTGAGAATGTATGTCTGATCCCTTCACTCTGACAGAACTCTTGCATAAGAAGAGAATCAAACTCTGTCCCATGATCACTTCTCATCAGGTCAATATGAGTATTGAACTCACTCTGTATACATTTGAGAAACTATGTCAAACACTTAAAGTTATCAGACTTCTTCCTCAGAAAGAACACCCATGTAAATCTTGAGAAGTCATCTACAACCACTAAAGTGTAGGATTTCCCTCCTAAGCTTTGTACTGTAATGGGTCCAAAAAGATTTATGTGTAACAGATACAAAATCCTAGGTGAATCACTCTTGTTAAGTGACTTAAAACTATTTTTAGTTTGCTTGCCTAATTGACAAGCCTTGCAAAGTCCTTCCTTCTTGTAGGGGCCAGAAGGTAGTCCTCTAACAAGGTTGTCCTTGGATAGCCTAGCAATGGTTCTAAGTTTAATATGTCCTAGTCTCTTATGCCATAGTATATTAGGTCTGGTTATAGAATTGAACAGGCAAATATCTACTTTAGATGAATGAAAATCTACTAAGTAAATGTTACCTTTTCTATTACCTGTCAACACAGTTGTGTTGTCTTCTGATCTGACCTTACATATATCTTTGTTGAAAGTCACTTGATATCCTTCATCACAAAGTTGACTGATACTTATCAAGTTGTGCTTGTGTCCTTCAACATAAGCTACTTTCTTGAAGGTGACTGTTCCAATTTGGACTGCACCATATCCTTGTGTTGTTCCAAAGTTTGAATCACCAAAAATTACTTTCGGTCCAAGCTTGGCTTTAAAGGATGTGAAGTTGTCCTTGTTCCCTGTCATGTGCTTTGAGCACCCACTATCCAGATATCATAGCTGGTTTGATGTTTGATAGGTCTTCACATGTACATACAAGAATTTACATGTTTTTGACCCAGTTTACCTAGGGCCTAGGTTGATATCCTTTAAATTCAGAAATGAAAGACATCCCAGGTTGACTCTTATAACCTTCAGGATGGTATCTCTTAGGAGGTACTATCCATTCAGTATAGGGGTTGAAACCTTGGGATATAGGACTTCTAGGATTGAATCTAGATGTACCTTTGAAAGATTGTTCAAAGCCCTGATCTCTGTTCGACGATCGTCGAGCTGAGGTCGACTATCTTGGGTCAGATCGTCGAGCTCTGTTCGAAGATCGACTGTCCTGGAGTTCAAAGTTCTGGTGTCGTCGAGCTGAGTTCGACGATTTTTTCTTGGATCGTCGAGCGCCGTTCGACGATCGTCGAGCTCTGTTCGACGCATTCTGTTGAACTATAACTTTCTTTGGCAAATCTGCATTCTTCCTAGCTATCTCTACAACTTCCTTCCCTTTATCAGAGATAAATTTGATTGGAGTTGTCAGAACTATAGGCTGGCTGGATGAAGCTCCCAAGCCCAGTGTACTATTAAGTCTAGAGTTCACTGTGCTTGTGATATCCATCAGTTGGATGCTTCTCCCATTAAGGGATTCTTCAAACTGCTTGGCCTTGGATAGTTCCCTTTTTAGTGAAGCTATCTGCTCCCTATTGCATTCTAACTCTTCAGAGAGTTTGAGGTTCTCTGATTTTTAAGTGCTATACTCAGACAGTTGTTTTCTGAGGGAAATGATTTCCTTCTCAGACTCTAATAGATCTAGGCATAGTACTTTAAACTCATGTTTAAAGTCCTCAGAACTTAAATCAAATGAATTGATTACCTGGTCTTCTTCTAGTTGAATTTTTGAATTTGACTCTGACTCTTCTGCTTCTGAATCTGTTTGAGAGGCATTGATAGCCATCATGCAAAATTCCTTTTCATCAGCATCATTCTCATCATCACTAGAGCTGGTTGTAGCTTCAGAATCCTCTTCAGTTTCACTCCATGTCTCAGCAATAAATCCCTTCCTTGTATGTTTGTTATTGCTAGAGGAGGGTTTATCTGAGCTGTTCTTCTTAAAGTCTTTCTCCTTTCTTCTTTCTCTTCTATCTTTCTTGTCCTTGTTTTTGTTTTCTTGACAGTCAGGCACAATATTGCCTGGTTTCCTACATCCAAAACATATTACTTCCTTGTGGTTATTTGATTTATCATACCTTGGCTTATCATGTCCCTTGTATGATCTCTTTCTGAAGTCTTTTCTGGCCATTTTGTAGAATCTTTTGGCCAATAAGCTGAGTAGCTCCTCATTGCCTGTGACCTTTTCTTCAGGCAGGTCCTCAACAGCTTTGAAGGCTATTGTCTTCTCTTTCCTTGTGGCTGGTGAGGCAGCCTTCTGTTCTTCTTCTCTATTTTTAATGAGCAGCTCATAAGATTTGAGCCTGCCAAGGAGAGCTTCAGTGGTAATCTCATTTAAACTTCTGGCAACTTTGATTGGCCAGATTCTTGAATCCCAAGTGCTGGGGAAACACATTAGGATTTTGTCATTCAGCTCAGTCAATGAGATTTTTTTATCCAGAGTCTTTAACTCATTGACAATACGACTTAATCTATTGTACATGTCTGCTACTTACTCAGCTTCTCCTTTCTTGAAGTTCCCATATTGGGATATGAGATGGGATCTTCTATCTTTTCTGTCATCAGCAGATCCTGAGACAATCTCAGAAAGTTTGTCCCAAATTTCTTTGGCTGAGTTGCATTCAGCTACCTTCTAAAATATCTCATCAGACAAAGTCTGAGCTAAGATATTCATGTCCTTGGCATCTGCAGTCTTCCACTTCTTTATTTCAGCATCTGTTCCTAAAGGAGGTGGAACAGCACTTGTACTTGTGTTTGCTCGTGGACTTGGGCACACTATAAAAACAGAATTAAATATGTCTTCATCAATAGAATTCATATAAAGTTTAATCCTAGCTTTCCAAAGTGCAAACTTGGATAGATTGCACAATGGCGGCCTGGTGCTTGCATAATATTTGTTCTGTACCATGTCTTTATATAAAATTAAATATAATGAAAATAACCCTCTTACAAGATTGATCTTATCAAGGATCTTTTGGTTCAGGTGTTAGCCTGTATGAACAACCAACCTGCCTCTGATACCAATTGAAAATGGAGGATAAGATCAGTCTGACTCTAGAGGGGGGTGAATAGAGTTTGTTAAAATAATTTTTCAATATAAAACTTTGCAGAGGAAGAGTTAAGTTAATATAGTATGTGTATTGTGCTGTAGCAATAAAATAGAAGTAATAATAAAAAGAAAACAAAAGATTCACAACACACAGCAAAGAATACACACAAGCAACCAAACACAAGAAGCTATAGTGGTTTCCCAATCAACTTGGGTACATCCACTCTTCTACCACCCTTGGTAGGACTCCACTCAGGATGAGTTGATCAGGTGTCCTGGCACCGATGAGCTTTTGATAAGGTGCTCAAAAACCAGATCTAGATTTTTTTGATAAGGTGTCTTGCCACCACTGAGTTTTGACAAGGCTCTCAGAACCAGATTCAGAACTTTTGATCGGAGTTTTGATAACCCTTTTACACCAGGAAAAGAAAAAGGAAGAGGTGAAGTTGTCTTCTCTGTCTCAATCACTGAGAGAAGACTTAGTGGATTGATTATGTTGTCAAAGCTCCCCTTGAGATGTAGATGGTTCAGGAGTGAGAGCTTTGCTAGGTTGATAGGCCTTCAGAAGCTTCAGATCTCCAGGAGAAGATGATTTCAGTAGAGGCTGAAATATGAGTTATCTAGAGTCTTTGATGTTGAAGCTGTGAATACTTTTCAGTATGCTAATTTTCAATCTAACTCTTCAGGATTGATCACTTGATTTTTCTCTCAGTTGATCTGACTATCTGTGTATGTGTGTATTGAGTAGTTGTGTTTCTCTTGATCTGATGTTGTGAATATTATTCTCTAATGATCCTCTGTCAAAGATAGCCGTTAGCAGTCATAAATGTCTTCCATAAATAGTTTGTCTTCTGGAGGAAAGTCCAATAAACATTATCTGAGAAATCCCTTGAAACTTTCTCCAGAATAAATGAAAATGGCTAACAAATCTCTTGAAATAAATGCTGAGAGAATTTGAAAACATTCAAAGGCCGACTGAATTTGAATCCTTAAAGTCGTCGATCTCTCAGAAAAACGTCGATCTGAGCTCTACGATCGTTGAACTGAGCTCAGAGATTGGATTGAACATCAGACAGAAAACGTCGAACTGAGCTCTAAGATCGTCGAACTGAGCTCAGCGACCTAAAGAATAAGTGAGGATAGATCGTCGAACTGAGCTCAGTGACTTGGAAACAAGCTGAAGGCAGATCGTCGATCTGAGCTCGAAGATCGTCGACCGGAGTTCGACGACTTAGCAGAGTGGAGCTCAGAGATCGACGAACGGAGTTCGACATTTCGTCGACCTGAGCTCAACGAAAATTGTCTTTGTCTCAGCTTTAAGTATTGATCCTTGAATGGTCTTGGGGCCAGCTACAAACCTAAGTTCTAAGCCCTAGACACATTCTAACTTGACCTTTTCAACTATACATCTAGGTCAAACTGATTTCCTAAAAACATAGTGATCCTTGCCCAAGTAATAGGGTGTTCGAACATCTATCCATAGAAGGAGTAAGGAGGACCTTTGTGGAGGGCTGGAGTCAGGTCGATCGTCGAGTTGCCATGGATGGTGGTGGCGCCATCGGGTGTTCTGCAACATCACTATCAACTTGCTCGGCTCCTTCAGGTAAGGTGTGGAAAAGATAGCCCTAGGTCCAGGGATGCTTCTAGGTTGATCATTTGGGGAAGGGGAAGGGCCTAACACTGATGGCCATTAATGGCCATTAAAGGTTTATTTCAGCCATGGCTTGGGGGGGGGGGGGTGAACCTGGGCTCAACCAGGATGGGAAACAGCTAGAAACTCCTCCTCTTCCCTTGGAGAGTTGAATTCAGCAATAAAGGGTGGCTCTTGGCTTCCTTATGCCATGGATGGCTTTATCCCTCATTCTCTCTCTCCTCCATTAAAGAGAAATGATGATTTCTCTCTCCTGATCATCAAGGCTGAGTTTGATGATTAATTCAGCCTAATGGCAGCCCATTAGCTCTTTATATTAAATAAAATAAAGTTAGCCCAAGTAAATAGGGCTTGAGCTTGAGTTAGCCCATTTGACTTAACACTAGAGTGGAGTTTGACCTTGGTCACTTTGACCTTTTGGGTTTCCCATATTGGGTCCTTGGTGACCCATTAGCCTCCCCTAAGGTCTAAGTAGGATTGGGTAGGGTTGGCTTGGCACCTTGGAGGTCACTTGACCCTTAGTTAGGGCACTTTGACCACTTTAGGGCTAGGGTTGACTTGGGTCAACTTTGAAAGTGAGGGTAAGATCTATCTTAACTCTAGAGGGGGGGGGGGTGAATAGAGTATTTTAAAGTAAATTTACAATTTTAAAAATGCACAGCAGTAAAGGCTTAATTTATGTATAAGTGTAAGGTGCTTTGATGTAGAAATTAAAACTAAAGCAGTAAGAATAAAAACCACAACACACAGCAAAGAATATTCACAAGAAACCAGAAGACACAAGGAACTATAGTGGTTCCCCAAAAACCTGGGTACATCCACTCTTCTACCACCCTTGGTAGGAATCCACTGCAGGATGATTTGATCAGGTGTCCTGGGCACCAATGAGCTTTTTATAAGGTGCTCAAAAACCACACTAGATTTTTTTATCAGGTGTCTTGCCACCACTGAGTTTTGACAAGGCTCTCAGAACAAGAATCAAGACTTTTGAAGAGAGTTTTGATAACCCTTTTACAGCAGGAAAAGAAAAAGAAAGAGGTGAAGATGTCTTCTCTGTCTCAGTCACTGAGAGAAGACTTTTGTGGATTGATTATGTTGTCAAGGCTCCCCCTGAGAAAGATGAGAGCTTTGCTAGGGTGATAGGTCTTCAGAAGCTTCAGATCTCCAGCAAAAGATGGTTTCAGTAGAGGCTGAAATATGAATTGTCTGGAGTCCTTGATGTTGAAGCTATGATCACTTTTCAGTATGCCAACTAATTCTCCAGAATTTATCACTTTATTTTTGAATTGATCTTACTATCCTGTGAATCTGTACTGAGAATTTCTTGTTGTAGATTGTCTATGCTTGTTTAGTCTCTTGTTGTATATCTCTATCAGACTAGAGAAGAAAAATGATTTATTCTCTAAAGATCCTTTATCCAAGATAGCCGTTAGCAGTCAATTAATGTCTTCCATAAATGTTTTGTCTTTTGGAGGAAAGTCCAATAAACATTCTCTGATAAATCCCTTGAAACTTGCTCCAGAATAAATGAAAACGGCTAGCAGATCTCTTGAAATAAATGCTGAGAGAATTTGAAAATCATTCCAAAAGCTGACTGAATTTGAATCCTCAAAGTCGTCGATCTCTCAGGAAAAACGTCGATCTGAGCTCTATAATCGTCGACCTGAGCTCAGAGATTGAAATGAACATGAGACAGAAAACGTCGACCTGAGCTCGAAGATCGTCGACCGGAGCTCAGCGACCTGAAGAATAATCTGAAGACAGATCGTCGATCTGAGCTTGAAGATCGTCGACCGAAGCTCGATGATTTAGCAGAGTTGAGCTCAAAGAGCATCGAACGGAGTTCGATGTTTTATCGACCTAAGCTCGACGATAATTGTCTTTGCCTCAGCTCTAAGTCTGAATCCTTGAATGGTCCTGGGGGCAGCTTCAATCCTAAGTTCTAAGCCCTAGACTCATTCTAACTTGACCTTTTCAACTATATAACTAGGTCAAACTGATTTCCTAAAAACATAGTGATCCTTGCCCAAATTAGTAATAGGGTGTTCCAACAATCTCCCCCTATTTGGGTTAGGATTACTATTTACAGAACTCAGTAATAAATACAAAATCATCATACATAGAAACAAAAATCTAACACAAAAGAGCAGATCATGCAACATAGTAGCAAATATATGGAATATCAGCAAATGTTCAAGATGAGTATACTGTCTGCTTACAAATGTCATTTCTTTTCACTTCCCTTCTTAAATAAGATTTCCCTGTTGGGATTTAGAGCTTATTTCTTTGACCTTCTATCATCCTCTGAACCTAAGGAGGTTTGAGATCTTGGCCTGGGAACTACAGCCTCAGGATACAGTTTCATGTAGTCTACTGGGTCAAAGAATTTCCTTGATGCATACTTTCCAGTTCTGCCTTTCTTTGATCTGACAAAGTAGTAATGTTGGAAGTGTCTTTCCCTTGTTCTCTGGCCTTCTATAGCTGATCTAAAGCAGCAAGTTCTTTCATCCTAGCAGTCCGTGATAATGGATTGTTCTCTGGATCTCCAAAAGGAACTGCAGGCTCATATCTATTGACAGTTTCTGAAGCAGTAGGAGATCTTGTATCAACCATTTCTCTGAGTTTATAGGGGAAAAGACCTTGAGTTGAGTCCATGTGACATTGTCCTTCCCTTGCTTGAAATCTGTGTCCACTTTTAATTCCACTATATTGTCCCCTTCTAGACTGGTAACCACTTTGATACTGCCCCCTGGGATGATATTTTTGAGAGGATTGGGAGGAACTTTGCTTTGGAGCTGAGGTTAGAGAAGCTGAGCCTCCACCTGATCCTGAATCTGGAGGAGGAGGAGGAGGAGGAGGATGAAATTGGGATGAACCTTTCTCATACTTATCAAACTTTCTTTTCTTCTTCATGGCCTTTAGTTGATTTTTAGAATATTGCATCCATGGTTCTGTAATTTGGCAATCATGCAGAATATAGTAGGGTATATCATTAGCATCCTTGGCCTTAGCAGGAGGGACTTTCATCATGGCCTTGCTTCTGGCCTTCCTTTTCTTTGCAATAGTACCAGAAGAGTCATCAGAGTCAGTGTGAAACTGATCACTTTCTGAGCTCTGGGGTCTATCATACAGATCATCAATGCTTTTGATGTACTTTTCTTGTTGTTTCAGTTGTTCAGAAGTCAGAGCAGGAGCAGTAGCAGTAGCAGAAGTAGAACTTATGGAAGCAGCAATAGGAGCAGAAGTAATTTGAGCAGCAGGTTCAGGTTCTTCCAGATAAGCAGCAGCATCAGCAACAACAAACAGCATTTCAATATCAGAAAATCCAATATGTGTAACAACAGTAGTAACAACAGCAGAAAAAATTGAAGAAACACCATCCTCAGCCTTGAAAGAGTTTATATAGGATGCAATCAGGCTAGGATCGCATTCTAAAACAGGCACAATGGCCTTAGTAAGGTTTTTAACTTGTAGAACTGGCAGAGAATTGAAGTACACAGAATCAAAAACTGACAGCAGGCTCTGAAGATCTACTGCAAATACTAGAGCAGGTTCTGAAATTTCAGCAGCCTCAGGCAAAACCAGAGCTTCATTAGGCATCTCCCCCTACCTAGATTCAGTGAAAATTGGATCAAGGCACCCAGAAGAAGGGATTGCCTGAGAGGAGAGGAAGGTAGATAGCCTGGTAGACAGCTCCTGAACATTTTTCAGAAGTGGAGCCAAGGTGGTCTCCAGCAATGAGGTTAGCCTGGGGGCTAGCAGCTCATACAGCCTGTCTGCCAAAGCTGAAAGATTTACATGCTCAAGAGGGGCTTGAGTAGAGGTAGGAGTTGATGTAGCTTGAAAGATGTTAGCTGGGACTGATGGAATGGATGGTGTGGAGGCAGGAGGTATTGGAATGGATGGCTCAGTAGAAGGAATTGTTGAGATTGATGTTATTGAAGTAGAGATGGATGATATGGGAGAGGTAGAGGATGGGGTGAAGGATGATTGAGAAAGTATGTCCTGAAGAAGTTGTTGGTAGGATGATGTAGATGGAATTTCAGGAGGAGTAGGAGGAGAATCATCCATGAAGGAGTCATCTAGAAGATTAAATGATGGAGTGGTGATAGGTGGATAGTAGTGCAAGGGATGGAATGATTCTGAGGTAGAGGCTGGAGGAGGTGAAATGGGTGATTAGATTGTAATGGGGGAAGATATGGATATGGTTGAGATGAGTGGTGAGGTTGATATGACTGGTGCAGAGACAGCTGGAGGAGGAGGAGAAGCAGGCAAATCTTCTACTGGGGCAGAGACCTGAGGAGGAGTGACTGAGGCAGTCCTTGTGCCTGAAGCAGGGGTTGCTGCAACAGCCCTGTTGAGGTTTATAATCTGCCTGTCCCACCTGCTGAAGAGGGCACATGTGAGCCTTTTGGATGCATTTATGTGCATCCCACTTAAAACTAGCAGATCAGGGCACCTGTGATGTAGGTAAACCCCTATAATCCTCCCAAAACTGACACAGCTTTTGCTAATTTTCTTTTTGATCAAATTAAGGAAGATTGATCCCCAATTCAGATGTTTCTTATCAACTAAGGCTCCCATTAAGCATAACTGATACCTTGAGATTGTATCATGGGAAGAGTGCTTTGTCAGAAGCACTTTTCCAACAACATCAGCCAAGAATTGAAATTCAATAGATAAATTCTTTTTCAACAGTTTATTAGGGTTCATAGCAGAGTGACCCATGCGATCTAACAAAGAATGATATTCCTCTCCAGACAAATCGATGGAATCATTCCCAGTACTTAATGCGAATACTTCTGTCAAAAGAGCTGGGGACATTGGTACCTGAGTTCCATTGATGGTGCCGACTATAGAATTTTCACTCTCGCTGGTGGCTGTATAAACCCATTCTTTTACTTCATCTGCTGCAATCTTTATTCTTGTTGTCATCAACTGAACTAACTGCTGTTCGCGGAACAAGTTCAGAATATCCTTGAATCGTTGATCGCTCCCATCGAAGGATTTCATATCAATGTCAAAGCCTGTATCAAATTTCATTTTGGAGAGGGCGGCGACCGACATTGCCATCTGTACCTACAAAGATTCAACAAACACGACCAAGTGTAGACAGGTTGGAGGGAAAGAGAAAAATTTGCAGAGAGTATGAAAGCATAAACAACGAGCGGCGGCCGAAAAATGATTTTATATTAGGGTTCGACGCGAAAAAGGAAGGATCATCGATCTTCGTTTGACGATCAGGACTCCTGATGGAAGCTGAAAGGTCTTCAATATCGTAGATCTCAGTTCGAAGATCTAGAGCAAACGTCGATCTCAGTTCGACGATCGAAGGCCTGAAAGAGATAGTATACAACTATCTGACACGCTCTGAACTCAAGTCGACATTTTGGGAAAACGTTGATCTCCGTTCGACGTTTCTCAGGTAAACGTCGATCTTCGTTCGACGCTTTCTGGGGAAAACGTCATGCACAGTTCAGAGACAGAAACTATCCTTCAGACCCAAAAAGAGATGAGTTTTTAGCCTAATCTTGGTCTGTTTTTAGCTTTACAAAATCTTGTAATTTATTTTAGGCTACCTCTATCTAACATGCCTAACTGATTGAGGAAGAAGTTGTGTTTCTTTTCATCCAAACGCTTGGTGAAAATATCTCCCCTTTGCAAATCAGTTGGGATATATTGAAGTTCAATTTTATTTTTCTCAACATTATCCCTTAAAAAATGATGCCTAATTTCTATGTGTTTTGTCCTACTATGGAGGACTGGATTTTGTGCAATGGAAATAGCACTGGTGTTATCACAAAATATTTTAGACTTCTCTAAGTTGTAACCATAGTCTAGGAGTTGGTTTTGTATCAGTAATATTTGTGAACAACAACTGCCTACAGCCATATATTCAGCTTCAGCAGTTGAAGTTGACACAGATGTTTGTTTCTTACAATACCATGAGACAAGTCTATCACCAAGAAACAGACAAGTACCACTGGTGCTTTTCCTGTCTGTTCTACATCCAGCATAATCAGCATCTGAAAATCCAGTTAAGTCAAATGCTGAATCTTTTGGATACCAGAGACCTAGATTTGGACAGCTTTTAACATACCTAAGAATCCTCTTTACTAAAGTTAAGTGTGACTCTCTAGGGCTAACTTGAAATCTAGCACATATACATGTAGCAAACATTATATTTGGCCTACTGGCTGTAAGGTACAATAAAGAGCCAATCATTGCTCTATATGTTGTCTGATCAACTAGTTTCCCATGTTCATCAGCATCCAATACAGCATTGGTAGGCATGGGTGTTTTCATACATGATGCATCAGACATACCAAATTTCTTAACCAGTTCTTTTGCATACTTGGTTTGAGAAATAAATATGCCTTCAGCATGTTGTTTGACTTGCAATCCTAAGAAGAAGGACAGCTCACCCATGCTACTCATTTCAAATTTAGAGTGCATAAGCTTGGAAAACTTTTTGCACAAGTTTGAATCAGTAGAACCAAATATAATATCATCTACATAAATTTGTACTAGTAGGGTATGTGACATATGGGTTGTAATAAAAAGAGTTTGGTCGACTCTCCCCGTAATAAAATCATTTTCCAGAAGAAAGCATGCTAGGGTCTCATACTATGCTCTAGGAGCTTGCTTTAGACCATATAATGCTTTATGCAGTTTGAAAACATAATCATGATGAGTTGGAGAGACAAAACCTGGGGGTTGTCTGACATAGACTTCTTCTTTGATCTCCCCATTGAGAAAATCACTCTTCACATCCATTTGGTAGACTTTGAATGCCTTGTGAGACGCATAAGCCAGGAAAATTCTTATGGCCTCTAACCTTGCAATAGGTGCAAAGGTCTGGTCATAGTCTATCCCCTCTTCTTGAGAGTATCCTTGAGCAACTAGCCTTGCCTTGTTCCTTACAATAATTCCTTGATCATCCAATTTGTTTCTGGACACCCATTTTGTTCCAACAATGGAATGATCCTTTGGCTTAGGCACTAGTTCCCAGACTTTGTTTCTTTCAAATTGATGCAACTCCTCTTGCATTGCAATGATCCAGTATGGATCTTGCTCTACATCTTGAATGGATTGAGGTTCACTTTGAGAGAGAAATCAAGTATGCATCAGGTTTTGATTGACCTAATTTCTGGTTTGCACACTAGCTGAGATGTTTCCAATCACTTGGGAGATTGGATGATCTCTTGATGTTACTAAATCAACAGGTGGTGTTGATTGTTCACCAACCTGTATTGTTGTTTCCTCTTGTGGAACAGCAACTGGCTGTTCAAGAAGATTTTCTTCCAGATGTGGAGCAGCTTCTTCATCTTCACTACTTTTATCCTTTTTAATAACTTGTAATCTGTCCAAGTCTTCAGCTAGAGAATGAACCTGCAATTGTTCTATGGTAGAAGCATTCTTCTCCTTGAAAGACATATTAGTTTCATCAAAAGAAATATGAACAGATTCTTCTATTTTTTGAGTAGTTTTATTATAAACCCTATAAGCTTTACTGATCATGGAGTAACCCAGAAACACTCCTTCATCAGCTTTTGCTTGAAATTTTGCTATATATCTCTTGTCATTATTGTGAATATAACAAATGCAACCAAAATTTTAAAATAGTCTACTTTAGGTTTCTTCCCTTTGAGCAATTCATAGGGAGTCTTGCCCTTCAGTTTATGTATTAGACTTCTATTCAACACATAATTGGAGGTGTTCACTGCCTCAGCCCAAAAGGATAGAGGAAGGTGAGCATGTGACAACAATGTAGTTGCAGATTCAATTAGGGTTCTATTTTTCCTTTCTGTTACCCCATTTTGTTGAGGTGTTCTAGGAACTGAGAATGTATGCCTGATCCCTTCACCTGACAGAACTCTTGCATAAGAAGAGAATCAAACTCTGTCCCATGATCACTTCTGATCAGGGCAATGTGAGTGTTGAACTCAATCTGTATGCATTTGAGAAACTCTGTCAAACACTTGAAGTTATCAGACTTCTTCCTCAGAAAGAACACCCATGTGAATCTTGAGAAGTCATCTACAACCACTAAAGTGTAGGATTTCCCTCCTAGGCTTTGTACTGTAATGGGTCCAAAAAGATCCATGTGTAACAAATACAAAATCCGAGGCGAGTCACTCTTGTTAAGTTATTTAAAACTATTTTTAGTTTGCTTGCCTAATTGACAGGCCTTGCAAAGTCCTTCCTTCTTATAGGGGCCAGAAGGTAGTCCTCTAACAAGGTTGTCCTTGGATAGCTTAGCAATGGTTCTAAGGTTAATATGTCCTAGTCTCTTATGCCATAGAATATTAGGTCTAGATATGGAATTGAACAGGCAAATATCTACTTTAGATGAATGAAAATCTACTAAGTAAATGTTACCTCTTCTGTTACCTGTCAACACAGTTGTGTTGTCCTCTGACTTGACCTTGCATATATCTTTGTTGAAAGTCACTTGATATCCTTCATCACCAAGTTGACTGATACTTATCAAGTTGTGCTTGAGTCCTTCAACATAAGCTACTTTCTTGAAGGTGACTATTCCAATTTGGACTGCACCATATCCTTTTGTCGTTCCAAAGTTTGAATCACCAAAGATTATGATGAGTGATAATTAATACTCATTTATTAGTATAGTTTGAATATCATTTTGTAGGTAAATAAGGAATTATTTATTTAAATTAAGGAACAAATGATTTGTTTAAAATTTTCTTCTTTAAATAAAATTATGTAGAAAGTAATACTGTATTATCACAAAAATAAAAATATATATAATTTATGTATAAAATTAGAAGTAATATATTTAAGTTAACTATAATTATTTATAATATTATAAATAAAATAAAATATGACTTATATTTATATATAGTAAAGATAAAAAAAATATATGTGGTATAAAATAATGTATAAATAATTACAAATAATATATATAAGGTTAAGGGGAGCTTTAGTGAGTTTAAAATAATTAATTAAAATACTATAAAATATAATTAAAATAAAATATATAAAATATAAAGTTGAAATGTATATATTATTAATTAAAATAATATAGAAAATATAAATTTTAAATGTATATATTATTAATTAAAAAGAAAATATAAAAAATATAAAGTTTAATTGTATATATTATTAATTAAAATAAAATATTTAAAATATAAAGTTTAAATGTATATATTATTAATTAAAAAGAAAATATAAAATATAAAGTTAAAATGTATATATTATTAATTAAAATAAAATATAAAATATAAAGTTAAAATGTATATATATTAATTAAAATAAAATATAAAATATAAAGTTTAAATGTATATATATTTATTAAAATAAAATATATAATATAAAGTTTAAATGTATATATATTTATTAAAATAAAATATAAAATATAAAGTTACTAATTCCAATATATTTTATATTTATAATGTGTTTTTGTTTATGTAGAAATGATCAGCTGGCCTAGGGGAGTGGGAGCTTTGTAGGATTTCATGAGGTCACGTGTTCAAATCTTGGTGAAAGCATTTTTGCGCCAATTAAAGCGAACCCGCCAACCTGCAACCCACAACCCGCCAACCCGCCAGCTGTCAGCCCGACCCGCCATCCTTATCCAGCCACCAAATCAGCTGCCAGCTCATCAAAAACTGCCACATGTCAAGCTATCCAATAGCCAGCTGTCCCAAAAGCTGATTTTCAGCTTTTCCAAAAGCTGTTTGGCAGCTTTTCCATAAGCTGTTTGGCAACTTTTCCAAAAGTGCTTTTCCAAAAGCAATTTTTTTAATAAATAGAGGGGCAGAGCTGAGTAGAATTATTCAAACTCCAGCAGCTTCCTTAAGAACTGTTAGGACTCCCCAGCTCTCTGACAAGGAACTGGTAGTAGCTTTCAAGTATTCTAAAGTTCTGTAAGTTGTAATATTTTCAGCTTTTTAGAAAGTTGTAATAATTTTTCGGACTTTATAAAATAGACTCTTTCAGTTTTAATTATGAGTACTTTACTGCTTTATTTTTAGTTTTTTACTTTCTTTTTTCATACTATCCCGAATGAAAGGCGAAGCTCTGCTTATGTCCTGGATTAAGATAGCGTGAAACTGCTTTCAAAACTATTTTCAAAACCTTATTATTTCGTACTATCCCGAATGAAAGGCGAGGCAAAAGCCTATGACCTGGATTAAGATAGTGCGGAAGCTCTGCAAAATTTTACTACCCTATCCCAAAAACAAAGGTGAAGCGAAAGCTTAAATCCTGGATTGAGATAGATAGGTAGATATTATTTTCTGTACTTTATACCGCCCCCATCCTGAGAAGAGGCTAAGAACCCTTAGCACTTGGTCAAGATGAGCTCTGGGCTGGATACTATTTTCAACTATTTCAACTCTACTTTCTAGTTATTCTAGCTAGGGTTTTCTGTTAATTGATCATATACCAGGTGACGAGACACTATGCTTACGTTAACCCGTTTAAACGCAAGCCTTCCCGGACGTACTTTCGAGTCAGTGATGCTACCAAAGGGACCCTCTCATAATGTTAGATAATTAAGAAATAAAGTTGTTCTTTAATATGTGAATTAATATTCGCTCAAAGTAATTCTGAATTCGAGGACTACCTTCTAAGTCCCTATCTTACTAAAATCACGTATATATATTTTTCTATCTTTAGTTTTTGATTATAAACTCCACTCCGTTCGTTCGATAAAATAATAGTCCATTCTAAAACGTAGAATAATTAACACCGATCCCAAGAAAAATACGACCTTGATATTTTCTACAAAATACTATACTCCTATGCGATAGGTACTCTTGCCTTAATCCACAGGATATAAGTAAGTAAACAAAGAGATTGACTTATATACGTAAAAGATTATATAAAACCAAATCTATCTTCTTTAAAACAAACTTTACTTATCAAGCTTTTTGGCGCCGTTGCCGGGGATTAGTTTATATGTGTTAATTTTTGAAAATAAACGAACGCTATTAATTTTATCTTTTCGTTTTTTTATTATTTTAAAACCTTAGTTTTTATAAAAATAAAACAAACATAAAATTCCCTGAATTAAAAACATTATTTTTATAAAACCTAACTTTTTATTAACAAGTATATTAACTACTAACAAATAAAAAAAACAAAAAAAAACCTAACCTATTATTTTAACGTATTTTATATAAAACTTGAAAAAAAAATAAAAAGTAGTTTATAATAAAAAACCTGCTTTTATTATAAAACTTCTTTTATAGAAAACTTGTTTTATATAAAAAACATGTTTTTAGTTATTTTCCGTTTTACGTCTTTTCGTGTGTTTATTTTTAACTTAGTTTTTTTTCCTATTTTTTTATACAAAAAGTCTTTTGTTTAGTGTATGACCCGCAGAACTCCATCTAAATTAACTCTTGAACTTGATCTGAAATCGATCGCACCTTTTGCAGGCGCCTCCGATCTCTGAATCAAGAGCTCATATTAAATCTGGAAGAGTCCGTAGGCACCGCACACGTACAAGAAATGGCAGCATAGCAACAAAAAATGCTAGAGGTGGTCCCCCAAAGGACCATGTCTTATTATGCACGACCTAATTTAGATGACACCGGGTCTAGTATCGTTCGCCCACCAATTGCTAATAATAACTTTGAGATTAAATCGAGTATAATCCAAATGATTCAAAATTCTTTTCAATTCGATGGATTGCCCGACGAAGATCCAAATACACACTTATGCAATTTCTTAGAAATATGCGACACAATTTATGATAAATGGCGTCACTGATGATGCCATCCGTCTTTGCTTATTTCCTTTTTCATTACGAACGAAAGCCAAACAGTGGCTAGGTTCTCTCCCCAGAGGATCTATCACTACTTGGGCTGAAATGACCGAAAAATTCCTAACAAAGTATTTTCCACCTGCAAAAACCGCACGTCTGCATGCGGATATTTCTTCCTTTGTGCAAGGCGAGTCTGAGTCTCTTTATGAGACTTGGGAACGTTTTAAGGAATATCTACGTCGGTGTACACATCACGCACTGCCAACTTGGCTCCAGGTACAAATATTCTATAATGGTTTGAATATTCAAACCAGACAAGCCATTGATGCTGCTGCTGGGGGCACGCTCAATAACAAAACCCCCGAGGCCGCTCAAACCCTCATTGAGGAAATGGCCATGAACGTGTACTAGTGGAACGTGCCAAGGTCACGCCCTAAACAAGCTGGAATTTATGAGCTCGACACTTCTTCTACTTTAGCACTCCAAGTAGAAAATTTAACTAAACAATTAGCAGGAATAACTGCTTCCTCCACCTCAACTACTTGGAATCCGAAAAATAATGTAATTGAAGAAATCGATTATATGGGGAACTCTTATAGACCTTCCTATAATCCTAATATTAACTTAAATAATAATTCTTATAATCCAGGATATAGGAACCATCCTAATTTTTCATGGAGCAACCCCAATAATGCACAACTCCCTCCGACTGCAAATCCAAGTGGATTTGCACCGCAACCCCCACAACCACAAACACCACCACCACAACCACACCAATTTAGGCCAACCCCGATAGAAGACATATTCACAAAATATGTCAGTATTAATGAGTCCAATATCCGGAACCTGACCGGATCAATTAAAAACATAGAAACAAAATTTAGACAATATCAAAAATGCTATCGGAATGCCAACCTAGTAATTTGCCAGGAAATACGGAACCAAATCCGCGGGATACTGGGCATTCCAGTAACCCAAGTTGACAAGCCGTCCAACTACGAAGTGGCAGGGAGCTACCACCACCCGTTAGGGTAGAAAAAGAAGCTAAGGTTAGCCCTCCTACACCACTTCCCGTTACGACTCTACCTCCTCAACCCCCGCGAATTTCTTCCCCACATGTTGTTTTACCTTATCCATCTAAATTAAAAGATGAGCGAGAAGATGAACAATATAAAATTTTTATAAAAATGCTAAAACAAATTCAAATCAATATACCTTTCTGCGAGGCAATTACACAGATGCCTAAATACGCAAAATATTTAAAAGTGTTATTTTCAAATAAAAAGAAACTCGAAGATATTTCGAGAGTTTTTCTTAACGCGGAATGTTCAGCCGTTTTATTACATAAATTACCCCCAAAATTAAACGATCCGGGACGATTTTCCATCCCGTGTCTCTTCAGTAATCTATTAATAAAAGATGCGTTAGCAGATTTAGGTGCTAGCATAAATTTAATGCCCTACTCGCTCTTTCTAAAACTAGGATTAGGTAACCCCAGCCCAACTAAAATGAGCATCCAGTTAGCAGATCATTCTATTAAATATCCAGTAGGGATAGTAGAGGATGTTCTGGTCAAAATAGACAAGTTTATCTTCCCGGTAGACTTTGTTATACTTGACATAGAGGAAGACGCCGATGTTCCAATAATTCTCGGTCGTCCTTTTCTCGCAACCTCTCGTGCGATAATAGACGTAAGTAACGGTAGACTTCTCTCACAAGTAGGAGATTACGAGGTTACTATCGATATAGATCCCTCTATGAAAAATTCTTTAATAAATGACGATTCCTGCTATTTTGCGGAAGTCTCTTTTGAGGAAAATGGTTTTCCCTATTCTAATTTGCTTTAAATAACTGTAGAAGAATCGGACTTGGCAGACTTACCACTTTCACAAGAAATGCCTACCGATGACCCTTTAGAACCTTTTATATCTTTAACTTCTACAACTCTAAAAACTCCAACTTCGTATGAAAAACCACCAACCCTCGAGCTGAAAACACTTCCTGCACATTTAAAATACGTTTTCCTTGAAGCCGAATCTAAACTCCCTGTTATCATTTCTGCCGAATTAAATGATAAGAAAACATCTGAATTAATAGAAGTGTTAAAACAACATCGCATGGAAAATTTCTGATATCCAAGGACTGAACCCATCTTTTTATACGCATAAAATATTTTTGGAAGAGAACCCTCGTAAATCTATCCAGCCCCAACGACGTTTAAATCTTAATATGAAGGATGTCGTAATAGCTGAAGTAATGAAATTATTAGACGCAGGAATTATCTATCCAATCTCAGATAGCACATGGGTTAGTCCCGTACAAGTCGTCCCTAAGAAGGGCGGTATAACGGTAGTGCCAAACGCTAATAATGAACTAATTCCAACACGAACTGTTACGGGTTGGAGGATGTGCATCGGCTATCGAAAATTAAATGATGCCATCAGTAATGATCACTTTCCTCTATCGTTTATAGATCAAATATTAGAGCGACTCTCGGGTCACTCATATTATTGTTTTCTCGATGGTTATTCAGGGTATTTACAAATTCCTATAGCCCCTGAAGATCAAGAGAAAACTACGTTCACTTGCCCCTTTGGTACTTTCGCCTATAGGCGAATGCCGTTTGGACTTTGTAATGCGCCAGCTACATTTCAAAGATGTATGCTAGCTATTTTTGGCAAGTTAGTAGAGGATGTTATGGAAGTATTTATAGATGATTTCTCCGTATTTGAAGACTCATTCCATACGTGTTTAGATAACCTCACTCGTGTTCTTCAACGCTCTGAAGACACGAATTTATTGTTGAACTGGGAGAAATGCCACTTTATGGTTCGCAAAGGTTTAGTTCTCGGTCATAAAATTTCTTCCCAGGGAATCAAGGTCGATAAGGCCAAAATAGAAATAATTGAAAAACTTCCTCCTCCAACAAATGTAAAATCTATTCAAAGTTTCTTAGGCCATGCAGGTTTCTATAGACGGTTCATTCAAAATTTCTCTAAAATAACAAAACCATTAACCCATCTATTAGAAAAAGAATCCCCATTTATATTTTATAGTGAATGCTTAGTAGCATTCAATATTATTAAAGACAAACTTATCAACTCTCCTATTTTAGTAGCCCCAGACTGGTCCTTTCCTTTTGAGATCATGTGTGATGCGAGTGATTATGCGGTAGGAGCTGTCTTAGGACAACGAGTAGACAAATATTTTCATTCTATCTATTATGCAAGTAAAACTCTCACATCTACACAAACCAATTACACGACCACGGAAAAGGAACTACTGGCGATTGTATTTGCATTTGATAAGTTTAGATCTTATATCACGCTATCAAATATTATAGTTTTTACAGATCATTCTGCTTTAAAATATTTACTAACTAAGGCAGATGCAAAACCTCGTTTATTACGTTGGATTCTCTTATTACAAGAATTTGATTTAGAATTCCAAGATAAGAAAGGCGCAGAGAATTTAGCAGCCGATCATCTTTCTCGACTAGAGAATGCTGCAACAGATACACTCGTGGAAGCCGACATCGAAGATAAATTCCCTGAAGAAAGTCTCCTCGCTCTCGAAAAGGTAACAAACACTTCTACTCCTTGGTTTGCAGACTTGGCTAACTATTTAGTAGCCCGAGTCCTTCCAAAAGCTTTTACAATTCAAGAAAAGAAGAAATTCTTTTCTGACTTGAAAAACTACTTTTGGGAAGAGCCGTATTTATTCCGAGTCTGTGCCGACCAAGTAATTAGAAGATGTATTTCAAACGAGGAAGGACTAAAAATACTACGGCACTGCCACGAAGGACCAACCGACGGACATTATCAATCCAACCGGACTGCACATAAAGCCCTTGAAGCAGGATTCTTTTGGCCTACTTTATTCAAGGATGCTCAAAAATTGGTTAGTGTTTGCAACCGCTGCCAACGGTCAGGTAACATTTCCCGTCGGGACGAAATGCCCCAAAACTTTTACTTAGAATGTGAAATTTTTGATCTGTGGGGCATAAATTTTATAGGCCCTTTACCTCCTTCTTTTAAAAATCGTTATATCTTAGTAGCGTTCGATTACGTTTCACGGTGGGCTGAAGAGCAAGCTTTTCCCACCGCTGACTCGAGAGTCGTCGTTAAATTTCTAAAAACCTTATTTTCACGTTTTGGCACGCCTAGGGCTATAGTTAGCGATCGAGGTACTCATTTTTGTAACACCCAGATGACTAAAGTGTTAGCCAAATATGGAGTTACTCATAAAATCACTACCGCTTATCACCCCCAAATAAGCGGCCAAGTGGAGGTAGTCAATAGAGAACTAAAGCGCATATTAGAAAAGACTGTAGATACCAATCGAAAAGATTGGTCCCTCAAATTAGATGATGCACTTGGGGCCTACCGTACAGCATTCAAAACTGCGATCGGTTGTACACCTTATCGTTTAGTATATGGAAAGGCATGTCACCTACCTGTAGAATTAGAACATCGCGCATACTGGGCGCAAAAATTTCTTAACTTAGATACAAACTTAGCCGCCGAACAACGTAAATTTCAACACAATGAACTTGAGGAATGGCGTGCAAACGCCTATGAAAATAATAAATTTTATAAAGAGCGATCTAAGTTTTATCATGATAGGAAAATTAAATTTCCAAAATCTTTTTCACCAGGTGATCTTGTCCTACTATATAACTCACGACTTCAATTATTTCAAGGAAAATTAAAATCCCGATGGACCGGACCGGACCCTATACTGTTAAACAAACCTGGCCATATGGGACCGTTCTTATTTCTCACCCTGAACTAGGAACTTTGAAAGTAAACGGGCACTGTTTAAAACTATATTTTACTGGGGACCCTTTTTCAAAAAGAACCTGAAACCCTAACACTACTCCATAACCTCGAAATATAAATTCCTTTGTATATTTCCATCTTTTATGCTTTTGTATATTCTGTATATATTTTTCACTTCATACCTATGCCTAACATAAGTATGGGGGTGCTTTTAGCGGCAAGTTATTTTCACTTTTATGATATATCTTATGTTTTCAATAAAAGTAATGTTTATTTTAGTACTCATCCAAAACAAGTCAAAATTTTCAAAACCATACTATGTAAATATATTCCAAAAATCTGAGTTGATCAAAAAAATGCAAATTATTCAATTTTCAAATTTACTACTCCTTCTCATAACTAGATAGATATAAATATCTGGAATAAACTTGTAAATCCTACCTTGTAAAATTTCATTACAATCGGAGTTTGTTTTTTAGCAAGCCTGCTTTAATATATCAATAGAAATACATATATATACAATAGAAGCAAACATATTATGTTCACCAAATAATTGTAAACTGTAATTATCATTACTTCAATCTTGTTAAAATATAGAAAATATCAAGCTATTACCAATACTCTCAAAAT
Organism: Platanthera zijinensis; assembly: GCA_039513925.1. Taxonomy (NCBI): domain Eukaryota; kingdom Viridiplantae; phylum Streptophyta; class Magnoliopsida; order Asparagales; family Orchidaceae; genus Platanthera; species Platanthera zijinensis. The sequence goes on along the minus strand of CM077092.1, from coordinate 64,612,565 downwards.
ATTTTATCAAAATTATGTTTACCACCCTACCTACTATTTTGCTTGGCATGTTTCTTTACGCACGCAAGCATCTAGGAGTATGTGCTCCTAGAAAAGAAAAGATCTTATGTCCATGGGAATAAAAAATTCCGTAAACATAGGCATCCAATAAATATTAAAAGACCATATGAAATGGAGTATGTGCTCCTAAACATATGCATTGGATTAATTCAAAGTTCAATTCTGCAAAGATTTTTTTTCTATTTTGGAAAATATTTTCCTAAAATAGTTGTAACAATGCATGAATATGAAAAAAAAAGGTTTGAGGATAAAATTCATAACCTCTTACATTCAAAGCCTCTGTATGGGCAAAACCACCAAGTTGATATCCCCTAAAACCACTATAAAATTGAATTAATTTTGCTTAAAATTTTGAGAGAGCATACTTAATAGGTTGTAATTTTTCAACATATCTCATGCAAGATATAGTAGTCATAAAGCCAATCTATCTTTGTTATATCTGATTTTAATATATGCTTACTATTTATTTTCAAAAACTTTTATGGCTATAAATTCTAACTCTGGTATCAATGATATATATATATACGATAGCATTTAACTATTTATTCACCGGATGTTTATAACTGTTTTATCTTGAAGAATTAAATTGATAGTAAATTGAAAATTTCATAACTTGTAAATATACTCAACTCTATATTTGCCCTGGAATAGCAAAATCTAAGTATGGGGGTATTTGATGAGTGATAATTAATACTCATTTATTAGTATAGTTTGAATATCATTTTGTAGGTAAATAAGGAATTATTTATGTAAATTAAGGAATAAATGATTTGTTTTAAATTTTCTTCTTTAAATAAAATTATGTAGAAAGTAATACTGTATTATCACAAAAATAAAAATATATATAAGTTATGTATAAAATTAGAAGTAATATATTTAAGTCAACTATAATTATTTATAATATTACAAATAAAATATAATATGACTTATATTTATATATAGTAAAGATATAAAAAAATATATGTTGTATAAAATAATGTATAAATAATTACAAATAATATATATAAGGTTAAGGGGAGCTTTAGTGAGTTTAAAATGATTAATTAAAATACTATAAAATATATAAAATATAAAGTTGAAATGTATATATTATTAATTAAAATAATATAGAAAATATAAATTTTAAATGTATATATTATTAATTAAAAAGATAATATAGAAAATATAAAGTTTAATTGTATATATTATTAATTAAAATAAAATATATAAAATATAAAGTTTAAATGTATATATTATTAATTAAAAAGAAAATATAAAATATAAAGTTAAAATATATATATTATTAATTAAAATAAAATATAAAATATAAAGTTTAAATGTATATATATTAATTAAAATAAAATATAAAATATAAAGTTTAAATGTATATATATTAATTAAAATAAAATATAAAATATAAAGTTACTAATTCCAATATAGTTTATATTTTTAATGTGTTTATGTTTTTGCAGAAATGATCAGCTGGCCTAATGGAGTGGGAGCTTTGTAGGATTTCATGAGGTCACGGGTTCAAATCCTGGTGAAAGCATTTTTGCGCCAATTAAAGCCAACCCGCCAACCCGGCAACCTGCAGCCCGCAACCCGCCAGGACCCGCAACCATCCGCCAACCTCGCCAACCCGCCAGCTGTCAGCCCGACCCGCCAGCTGCCAGCCCGACCCGCCATCCTTATCCAACCACCAAATCAGCTGCCAGCTCATCAAAAACTACCACATGTCAAGCTATCCAATAGCCAGCTGTCCCAAAAGCTGATTTTCAGCTTTTCCAAAAGCTGTTTGGCAGCTTTTACATAAGCTGTTTGGCAACTTTTCCAAAAGTGCTTTTCCAAAAGCAATTTTTTTTATAAATAGAGGGGCTGAGCTGAGTAGATTTATTCGAACTCCATCAGCTTCCTTAAGAACTGTTAGGACTCCCCAGCTCTCTGACAAGGAACTGGTAGTAGCTTTCAAGTATTCTAAAGTTCTGTAATTTGTAATATTTTCAGCTTTATTTTGAGCTTTTTAGAAAGTTGTAATAATTTTTCGGACTTTATAAAATAGACTCTTTCAGTTTTAATTCTGAGTACTTTACTGCTTTATTTTAAGTTTTTACTTTACTTTTTTCATACTATCCCGAATGAAAGGCGAAGCTCTGCTTATGTCCTGGATTAAGATAGCGTGAAACTGCTTTCAAAACTATTTTCAAAACCTTATTATTTCGTACTATCCCGAATGAAAGGCGAGGCGAAAGCCTATGACCTAGATTAAGATAGTGCGGAAGCTCTGCAAAATTTTACTATCCTATCCCAAAAACAAAGGTGAAGCGAAAGCTTAAATCCTGGATTGAGATAGATAGGTAGATATTATTTTCTATACTTTATACCGCCCCCATCCTGAGAAGAGGATAAGAACCCTTAGCACTTGGTCAAGATGAGCTCTGGGCTGGATACTATTTTCAACTATTTCAACTATACTTTCTAGTTATTCTAACTAGGGTTTTCTGTTAATTGATCATATACCAGGTGACGAGACACTACGTTTACGTTAACCCGTTTAAACGCAAGCCTTCCCGGTCGTACTTTCGAGTCAGTGATGCTACCAAAGGGACCCACTCGTAATGTTAGATAATTAAGAAATAAAGTTGTTCTTTAATAGGTGAATTAATATTCGCTCAAAGTAATTCTGAATTCGAGGACTACCTTCTAAGTCCCTATCTTACTAAAATCACGTATATATATTTTTCTATCTTTAGTTTTTGATTATAAACTCCACTCCGTTCGTTCGATAAAATAATAGTCCGTTCTAAAAAGTAGAATAATTAACACCGATCCTAGGAAAAATACGACCTTGATATTTTCTACAAAATACTATACTCCTATGCGATAGGTACTCTTGCCTTAATCCACAGGATATAAGTAAGTAAACAAAGAGATTGACTTATATACGTAAAAGATTATATAAAATCAAATCTATCTTCTTTAAAACAAACTTTACTTATCTGATTACTTTGGGTCCAAGCTTGGTTTTAAAGGATGTGAAGTTGTCCTTGTTCCCTGTCATGTGCTTTGAGCACCCACTATCCAGATACCATAGCTGGTTTGATGTTGGATAGGTCTTCTCCTGCACATAAACAGCTTATATGTTTTTGACCCAGTTTACCTTGTGCCTAGGTTGATATCCCTTAAATTCAGAAATGAAAGACATCCCAGGTTGACTCTTATAACCTTCAGGATGGTATCTCCTAGAAGGTACTATCCATTCAGTATAGGGGTTGAAACCTTGGGATGTAGGACTTCTAGGATTGAATCCAGATGTACCTTTGAAGGATTGTTCAAAGTCCTTATCTCTGTACGACGATCATCGAGCTGAGGTCGACGATCTTGGGTCAGATCGTCGATCTCTGTTCGAAGATCGACTATCCTGGAGTTCAGAGTTCAGGTGTTGTCGAGCTGAGGTCGACGATCATTTCTTGGGTCATCGAGCGACGTTCGACGATTGTCGAGCTCTGTTCGACGCATTCTGTTGAACTATATTTTTCTTTGGCAAGTCTGCATTCTTACTAGCTACCTCTACAACTTCCTTCCCTTTATCAGAGATAAATTTTATTGGAGTTGTCAGAACTATAGGCTGGCTGGATGAAGTTCCCAAGCCTAGTGTACTATTAAGTCTAGAGTTCACTGTGCTTGTGATATCCATCAGTTTAATGCTCCTCCCATTAAGGAATTCTTCAAACTACTTGGCCTTGGATAGTTCACTCTTCAGTGAAGCTATCTCCTCCCTATACCGTTCTAACTCTTCAGAGAATTTGAGGTTCTCTGATTTTAAAGTGCTATACTCAGACAGTTGTTTCCTGAGGGAAGTGATTTCCTTCTCAGACTCCAACAGATCTAGGCATAGTACTTTAAACTCATGTTTAAAGTCCTCAGAACTGAAATCAAATGAATTGATTACCTGATCTTCTTCTTAGTTGAGCTTCTGAATCTGATTCTGACTCTTCTGCTTCTGAATCTGTTTGAGAGGCATTGATAGCCATCATGCAAAATTCCTTTTCATCAGCATCATCCTCATCATCACTGGAGCTGGATGAGGCTTCAGAGTCCTCTTCAGTTTCACTCCATGTCTAAGCAAATAATCCCTTCCTTGTATGTGTGTTCTTGCTGTAGGAGGGTTTGTCTGAGGTGTTCTTCTTGAAGTCTTTCTCCTTTCTTCTTTCCCTTCTATCTTTCTTGTCCTTGTTTTTATTTTCTAGACAGTCAGGCACAATATGGCTTGGTTTCCTGCAACCAAAACATATAATTTCTTTATTGTTATTTGATTTATCATACCTTGGCTTATCATGTCCCTTGTATGATCTCTTTCTGAAGTCTTTTATGGCCATTTTCTAGAATCTTTTGAATAGTAGACTTAGGAGCTCATCATTTCCTGTACCTTTATCTTTAGGCTCCTCTTCTGTAGCTTTGAAGGTTATGGTCTTCTCTTTTCTGATGATTGGAGAAGTAGCCTTTTGTTCTTCTTCTCTATTTTTAATGAGCAGCTCATAATATTTGAGCTTGCTAGGAGAGCTTCAGTGGTAATCTCATTTAGACTTCTGGCATCTTTGATTGGCTAGATTCTTGAATCCCAAGTGCTGGGGAAGCACATTAGGATTTTGTCATTCAGTTCAGTTAATGAGATTTCTTTATCCAGAGTCTTTAACTCATTGACAATCAGACATAGTCTATTGTACATGTCAGCCACTGATTCAGCTTCTCCCTTTTTGAAATTCTCATATTGGCTTATAAGATGGGATCTCCTGTCTTTCCTTTCATCAGCAGATCCTGAGACAATTTCAGAGAGTTTGTCCCAAATTCCTTTGGCTGAGTTATATTCAGCTACCTTCTGAAATATCTCATCAGACATTGTCTGAGCTAAGATGTTCATGGCCTTGGCATCTGCAGTCTTCCACTTCTTTATTTCAGCATCTATTCCTGAAGGAGGTGGAACAACATTTGTACTTAAGCTTGCTGGTAAACTTGGGCACACTATCAAAATAGAATTAAATATGTCTTCATCAATTGAATTCATATATAGTCTAATCCTTGCTTTCCAAAGTGCAAACTTGGATAGATTGCACCCTAGAGGCCTGGTGCTTGCATAATCTTTGTTTTGTGCCATGTCTTTATATAAAATTAAATATAATGAAAATAACCCTCTTATAGGATTGATCTTATCAAAGATCTTTTGGTTCAGGTGTTAGCCTGTATGAACAACCAACCTGCCTCTGATACCAATTGAAAGTGAGGGTAAGATCTATCTTAACTCTAGAGGGGGGGGGGTGATAGAGTATTTTAAAGTAAATTTACAATTTTAAAAATGCACAGCAGTAAAGGCTTAATTTATTTATAGGTGTAAGGTGCTTTGATGTAGAAAATAAAACTAAAGCAGTAAGAATAAAAACCACAATACACAGCAAAGAATATTCACAAGAAACCAGAAGACACAAGGAACTATAGTGGTTCCCCAAAAACCTGGGTACATCCACTCTTCTACCACCCTTGGTAAGAATCCACTGCAGGATGAGTTGATCAGGTGTCCTGGGCACCAATGAGCTTTTGATAAGGTGCTCAAAAACCACACTAGATTTTTTGATCAGGTGTCTTGCCACCACTGAGTTTTGACAAGGCTCTCAGAACCAGAATCAAGACTTTTGAAGGGAGTTTTGATAACCCTTTTACAGCAGGAAAAGAAAAAGAAAGAGGTGAAGATGTCTTCTCTGTCGCAGTCACTGAGAGAAGACTTTTGTGGATTGATTGTGTTGTCAAGGCTCCCCCTGAGAAAGATGAGAGCTTTGCTAGGGTGATAGGTCTTTAGAAGCTTCAGATCTCCAGCAGAAGATGGTTTCAGCAGAGGCTGAAATATAAATTGTCTGGAGTCCTTGATGTTGAAGCTATGATCACTTTTCAGTATGCCAACTAATTCTCCAGGATTGATCACTTTATTTTTGAATTGATCTCACTATCCTGTGAATCTGTACTGAGAATTTCTTGTAGTAGATTGTCTATGCTTGTGTAGTCTCTTGCTGTATATCTCTATCAGACTGGAGAAGAAAAAAATGATTTATTCTCTGAAGATCCTCTATCCAAGATAGCCGTTAGCAGTCAATAAATGTCTTCTATAAATGTTTTGTCTTCTGGAGGAAAGTCCAATAAACATTCTTTGATAAATCCCTTGAAACTTGCTCTAGAATAAATGAAAATGGCTAGCAGATCTCTTGAAATAAATGCTGAGAGAATTTGAAAATCATTCCAAAAGCTGACTGAATTTGAATCATCAAAGTCGTCGATCTCTCAGGAAAAACGTCGATCTGAGCTCTACGATCGTCGACCTTGAGCTCAGAGATTGAAATGAACATCAGATAGAAAACGTCGACCTGAGCTCGAAGATCGTCGACCGGAGCTCAGCGACCTGAAGAATAAGCTGAAGACAGATCGTCGATCTGAGCTCGAAGATCGTTGACCGGAGCTCGACGATTTAGCAGAGTTGAGCTCAGAGAGCGTCGAACGAAGTTCGACGTTTCGTCGACCTAAGCTCGACGATAATTGTCTTTGCCTCAGCTCTAAGTCTGAATCCTTGAATGGTCCTGGGGGCAGCTTCAATCCTAAGTTCTAAGCCCTAGACTCATTCTAACTTGACCTTTTCAACTATACAACTAGATCAAACTGATTTCCTAAAAACATAGTGATCCTTGCCCAAATTAGTAATTGGGTGTTCCAACAAACTTAGCCTCTTGGGTTGACCCCATTGGGTCCTTGGTGACCCATTGACCTCACTTTTGGGTTAGGAGGGCAAGTGTGGGGTCCACATAGCTAAGGGAAGGTCAATTCACCCTAAGTAAGTCAGTTTGACCCATTTAGGGTTAAGGTGGACTTAGGTCAACTTGACTACTTTGATTGCCCCAATGTGTCCCTAGTGACCCTATGGATCACCCAAGGGGTTAGGGGTGTTGTGGTGGGGTCATGGAGTCATGTTGAAGCCCTAAGGTCAAACCTTAGGTCATGTGGTGAGGCTGTGCTATAGGCAGACCGAGGTGATCTTCACCTTGGCCTTTGTTCACTTGGTCCTTTGAGCTTCTTATGATTTTTTCATGACCTAGTCATGACAAAACTACTCCAAGGGGTCTAGTTGTTTGAGGGATGTTACAAATTCTAATATATAAAAATAAAAATTTCATCCCCGAAATTAATGTTAAACCTACGCGGTTTCTACTAAAGTAAAGGTATGTAACATCCCTAGGAGTTGAAGGTATACCTGACTCAAAGAGATCCGGGTACTTTTGCTGCATCAAGTCCTATGGATCCCAAGTGTGCTCCTACTACCCATGGTTTCTCCACAGGACCTTGGCTAGCGGAACCTTCTTGCGTCGCAAGACCCGCACCACCGTATCATCGATCCTTATCGGCTCCACGCTGACTGATCGATCTGAGGCCACTGGGCCATCCGTAGTGGAAATCAGCTGCTCAGGGCATACTAGAGCCCTCCGAAGTGAAGAGACGTGGAAGATGTCATGCAATCCCGTAAACTTCGGCGGTAGCTCCAGTCTGTAAGCCAAGGGGTTGATCCGTTCCAGTATCTAGTAAGGCCCCATATATCTCGGACAGTGCTTCTTTCACCCGCGAACCCGCGAGACTCCATGCATCGGTCGTATCTTCAAGAAAGCCTGGTATCCCATCTGGAACTCTACCTGACGATGAAACGTATCTTAGTATTTGGCCTGCCTTCTCTGGGCTTCCAATATCCTATCCTGGATAATCTCACCTGAGCATTTGTGTCCTCCACGAACTCCAAGCCGAGTGCCTTTGGATCCTCATCCCGGATCCAAGATAGTGGGGTCCTGCACCTCCGTGAATATAATTCCTCGTAAGGGGCCATCCCAATGTTGGACTGATGGCTGTTGTTGTATGAGAATTTGATTAGCGGCAACAATCACTCTTAGGGCTCGCCGCGGTCAAAAATGCATAGGCGCAGAAGATCCTCCAGTGTTCGATTGGTTCGCTCCGCTTGACCATCTGTCTGAGGGTGGAAAGCTGTGCTGAACGTCAATCGAGAACCCAGATAAGCCTGAACTTACCTCCACTCCTTGGGTGTAAACCGTCAATCCCGATATTACACGAACATCCTGGGCACTACATGATAATGAACAAACTACTCGACGAACCTCCGCACTAGGACTTTGACCGGAGCATCCTTTGCAACTAGAATAAGTCTAGCCACTTTCGTTAGTCTATCGACAATCACCCAAATCGAATCATTCCACGCATGAGACCAGGGTAGCCCATGTATAAAATCAATGGCTATGTCCTCGAACTTCCATCTGGCATTGGAAGTGGCTGTAATAATTCGGTCGGACTCTTGCACTCCGCCTTTATGAGCTGGCAAGCCTCATAATGGGTCACAAAGTATGTAATATCCTTCTTCATGCCCGGCCAATACATCGTCCTCTTCAGGTCTGCTGCAATCTTCGTAATCCCTGGGTGCACTAAATATCTGCTACCATGTGCCTCTGCCATGATATCCTCCCGAATTCGGCCTCGTGCCGATATATAAACACTGCCTCTAAAGCATAGCAGGCAATCTATAAGAGAGTAATCCCTTGCCGTGCCTTCCTTTAAGGCCCTAAATATCGGCTCTGTCCTCACATCCAGCCTCTTCTCATCCCTGATTGGATCCTGTATGTCATCGGTGGCAATCATAGATGACAGGTACTCCGTATATAGATCTAGATCATCCTCAGACATTAGAGTTATCTGCATCTCCTACAACATCTGCACCAACTCCATAGCCATCAGCTGAGGCCCTGCTCCAGATGTAGTTGCTCTCCGGATCAGAGCGTCTACTACCACGTTTGCCTTCTCGGGATGATAGTGCATGGTATACTGATAGTCTGACAAAAACTCTACCCAACGTCTCTGTCTGATGTTTAGCTCCTTCTGCGTGTCAACGTACTTCAGGTTCTTATGATCTGAGAATATATCGCAGTGGATACCGTAGAGGTAGTACCGCCAGAGATCTTCAGGGCAAAGATAACCGCTCCTATCTACAAGTTATGCACCAGGTAATTTTTCTCGTGTTACTTCAAATGACGGGAGGCGTAAGCTATCCCATGCCCGTTCTGCATCAGAATGGCACCCATCCCCTGATATGATGCGTCTGTATAGACCTGAAATCCTTCCTTCCCAGATGGAAGAGCAAGGATAGGGGCTGAGGTAAGCCAACCCTTCAGCTCCAGAAAGGCAGCCTCGCACCGTGACATCCAAATAAATGGACTCTCCTTCTTTGTCAGAGATGTGAGAGGGAGAGCAATCTGAGAGAATCCCTTCACGAACTTCCGGTAGTATCCGGCAAGCCCTAGGAAACTCCTCACATTAGTGGCCGTCTTCAGCGGTGGTCAATCCCGTACTGCCTGAACCTTCGCCGGATCTACTGACAATCCTACCCCACTTATAATATGGCCCAAAAATGCCACCTCCTTTAGCAAAAATTGGCACTTGCTAAATTTAGAGTATAACTTGTTCTCTTAGAGCTTCTCCAGGGTCAGAGCTGAAAGAGAGGGGATAGATCAAATCTACTCTAAGGGGGGTGAATAGAGTATTAAAAACTTTTAATTAATTTTTATAACTGAATTAAAATAGGTGTTACTTATAAGTATAAGAGAATTAAAAACAAAAGCAAACACAGCACAACTGGAATAAAGAAAGATGAGCAACCAGACGACACAAGAAAATTATAGTGGTTCCCCAAATCTGGGTACATCCACTCTTCTGCCACCTCGGTAGGAATCCACTTAGGTTTTTGATCAGGTACCCTATCGCTACAAGATCTGCTTCAAGTATATCTAGAAACACTTCAGGCTTTTGATCAGGTGCCTAAAAACCAATAGGTTTTTGATCAGGTGCCCTATCACAAAATAGTTCACTTTTGAAGGGAGTAATAACCCTGTACAAGAGAGGTTAAAGAAAATTTATGGCAGTCTTCTCTTTCTCAAACCAAATGAGAAGACTTTGTGGATTTGATGATGCCAAAGCTCCCCCTGAGATATTGAGTAGATTCAGTAAGATAGAAGATTTGTCCATGGTGTAGGTCTTCAATACACTGGTGTTCTTGCTCTTCAGAATCTGTAAAATGATGTTGATTTTCTGTGTCTCTAGATTCCTGAAGATAGAACTGAAAAAGAAGACTCAAGATGAAAATTTGTTGTTCTTCTTCTATTTTCTGAGAGCAGAATTGAGAATTCTGAGAGCTATTGCAGAAAATTTTTGTGTTTCAATAGCAATATCTTGAGCAATGAGATCATCAAGACTTGGAATGGGGCTATTATCCAAAACAAAGGATTGCCCAGGAGATCTTGAAATAGGAGAATTAGACTTTTCTGCTAGAGGAACTTCAAAACTTGTCTTTAGTTGTCTGACAACTTCGGGGCTTATAAAGGGAGTACATCACACAATAGCCAAAGAAGTTGGCTTTAAACATGGAAGACCATTTAGAAACCGTGTACAGAAGGAACTAGATATCTACTGTGGGATTGATGCAATAATCACAAACATTAAAAACTTCTGGAAGAACTATTTCTTCTATATCAGTATCAATATCAATAATTTCAGTATCTAAAGCCATCTGATAATCTGAGGAGACATATTCCTGCATATATTCTGAAAGCTGCTGCTACTGGAGGGATTACAGGAGCTTCATCATTGGATATCTCCCCCTGCCTGGCTGTAGAGGCATCTGTAGCCAGGCCCCCAAGAAAAGGGACATAGGAGAGGGCAACAACTCTATGGGTTAGAGTGTTGATGGAGGTAGTGAGAGGAGTTATAACTTGTGTTATAAGATGTTGTAAGGATGGAGAAATGAATTTTTGAAGATCTTGAACTATATCTGAGAAATTTTGGTATAAGGTTTCAGGCTCAGAGGAGGTGTAAGGAGTTTGATGTCCACAATTTGAAAAAAATGAGAAGGAAGAAGGGAAATCTATATGGGTGAACTCAGGAAAAGAGGAGGATGGAGGAACATCAGAGGGAAGAGATGATGATGGAACATCCCTTTTGATGGGTTGAAGAGATAAAACCTTGAGGTTGTTCAACATAAACCTCTTCCTTTAGTTCTTCATTGAGAAAGGCACTCTTGACATCCATTTGATATACCTAGAACTTCTTATATGCAGCATAAGCAAGAATTATCCTGATTGCTTCTAGCCTTGCAACAGGAGAAAAGGTCTGATCATAGTCAATTCCTTCCTCTTGCCTATGGCTTTGAGGTACAAGTCTTGCTTTGTTCCTTATGATTGATCCATGAGCATCAAGCTTATTCCTGAAAACCCACTTAGTTACAATGACTTGGTAGTCTTTGCGTCTTAGAACAAAGTCCCAAACTCTGCATCTCTCAAATTGGTTAAGCTCCTCTTGCATTACAATAATCCAGTGTGGATCTTGCTCAACATCTTTAATGGATTGGGGCTCAATTTGAGATAAGAAGAAGGCATGCATCAAGACTTGATTGAGTTGATGCCTTGTCTGCACACGAGCTGTTATGTCTCCAATCACTTGAGATGTAGGGTGATCTCTAAATGTGACAAGATTAGGTGGTGGAGTTGGTTCAGTAATAACTTGCGGAAATAATTCCTATTGTGGAATTGAGTTAGCTGTTGGAGGAAGTTTAGACACTTCCAAAGTTTCTTCTTCAATTTCTTCATCAACTTGTGAGGAGGAATGTGATGTAACCTTTTGAGTAAGGTTGAGATCATCCAATTTTTCACAAAGTTGGGGTACCTGCAAAGAGTTACTGGTAGAAGCTTCCTTCTCCTTGTAAAACATATTAGCTTCATCAAAAGAATCATGAATAGATTCTTCCATTTTTAAAGTAGATTTATTAAACACCCTATATGCCTTGCTAACTTGGGAATATCCTAGAAAAATTCCCATTGCAGCTTTGGCTTCAAACTTTCTAAGATGTTTCTTGTTATTGTTGTGAATATAACAAATGCAGCCAAAAATTCTAAAATAATCTATTTTAGGTTTCTTCCCTTTGAGCAATTCATAGGGAGTCTTGCCCTAATGTTTGTGTATCAAACTTCTATTCAGGACATAGTTTGTTGTGCTCACAGCTTCAGCCTAATAGGATAGTGGTATGAAAGTATCAGCAAGTAATGTACCCGTAGCTTCAATGAGTGTTATATTCTTCCTTTCAGCTACCCCATTTTTTTTGAGGAGTTCTAGGAGCAAAGAAACAATGCTTGATACCTTCCATCTCACAGAATCTTTGCATGGGAAGAGATTCAAACTCAGTACCATGATCACTTCTGATCAAAACAACTGGAGTAGAATACTCAATCTTTATGCCTTTAAGAAAGTCTGTAAGAACCTTGAAGTTATCAGACTTGTGTCTCAAGAAGAAAACTCAAGTGAACCTTGAGAAGTCATCTACAATAACTAAAGTATAGAACTTCCCTCCTAAGCACTGTACAACAATGGGTCCAAAAAGATCCATATGAAGCAAATACAGGATCCTAGGTGAATCACTCTTATTAACTGATTTAAAACTATTTTTAGTTTGCTTGCCTACTTGACAAGCCCTGCAAAGGCTTTCCTTCTTGTAGGGGAAATATGGCAATCCTCTAACAAGATTGTCCCTAGATAATTTGGAAATGTTTTTAAGGTTTACATGACCTAATCTTTTATGCCAAAGAGTATTATTATTACTAATCTGATTAAATAAACAAATTTCTGAGCAAGCAGAATTAATATTGACTAGATAAATTTTACCTTGTCTAAATCCTGTTAGAACAGTTTGGTTGTTTAAAGAAATAATGCATTGAGGTTCAAAAAAGCAAATCTGATATCCTGCATCACATAGCTGGCTTATTGATATGAGGTTATGTCTCAAACCACTCACAAAGGCTACCTTGCTGAATGTAACATCTCCAATATAAAAATCCCCATATCCTTATGTCTGACCAAAGATGGAATCATTAATGATTACCTTTGGACCTATCTTGGACTTATAATTGATTAGCTTGTCCTTGCTTCCTGTCATGTGCTTTGTGCACCCACTATACAGGTCCCATGATGAGTTGTAAATATACCTATATTTTCGTATTTTATTTAAGTCAATTTTGTTTGTTTTTTGTCTTTTTTATCTGTTTTATCCAATAAATTGCTTATTTTTGTAAATATTATTTCTAACTTATCTTTATTTTTATTGCAGAAAATTTCCAGAAAAATTCCAAAAAAGTCAAAAAAATTGACTGGCACGCCCGTGTCAAATGACCGACACGCCCGTGTCACGCCAGCCCGACGATCGCCGACCATAGGTGACAGCTCGACGATCGGCCATCATCAAACCCAGCCCGACACGCCCGACATCACGCCCGTGTCAATGCTTGACACGCCCGTGTCGAGCCCGACCCGCAAGCTTAGTCAAACCGTCAACGCTGCCGACATCGAACTGCCAGCTCCCAACGTCACGCCCCCCTGACACGCCCGTGACAATTCGTCACGCCCGTGACCTTGGGCGTGACCGCCACGTTTTCGCCCCGAAGTCAAAGCTCCAGTCAAGTCAACCGGCCAGCTCATGAATAGTAGTGACACGCCCCCCCCCCCCCCCCCCCCCGTCACGCCCGTGATCTAGGGCGTGACCAACCCAAAAATTTGCCTATAAATAAGAGCTTCCAGGAAGCTTATTTTGTCCACTTTTTGACAACTTTGCTTAGGGGAGGTGCTGCCCAATTGGATTCCATACCTATGTAAGGAGAATTTCTCCCCCTCTCTCTCTCTTAGTTTGTATTAGGGTTTTTACTTTAATGAAATATGAATTTTTCTCTCTATACTAGTATGAATAATCCATTTCAATGCGCCTACTTAAGCAATTTTTCGTTCATCTTTTTGTATTTCTTTTATGTTTTCATCTTTTTTGCTTTCATAACTTAGTTAGATTTAGGATTTATCGGCATTTCTAGCCGTTGTGCCGTCCATTTAAATTTCATTTTCTGCACTTTTTTAGATTTAGCTTTTCTCCTTTTTCCTATTTTTTCATTCATAAGGCTTTATAAAAACTCATCTAAAAGTGTTATTTTCATTTTTCTTTAACTTAGGCTCTTTAGGATTGTAAAACTTTTTGTCCTTTTTGTTTTATTTTCACTTTTTAGGAGTTTTATAAAAATATAAGAATGAAAATATAGTCGTTATAATTTTTCGCTCACTTCATTCTAACTTTTAATTTCAAAACTTTTAGTCCGGTTAATTCTTATTTCATCTTTTTATGCATTTCTACCGCATTCTAGCGGTAGAAATGCAGTTGTATTAATTTTTCGAGTACTTCCATTTTGCGTTTATTTGCAAAACTTTTCGCTTCGGTTAATTTTTATTTTCACTTTTTATGCATTTCTACCGCATTCTAGCGGTAGAAATGCAGTTGTTTTAATTTTCTGAGCTCTTTGTTTTTCTCATTTTTGCAAGTGTGTGTGCGTGTATGAGTTAGGTTTTACTGCTTTATTTCACTTCTGTAGAGTGCGTGTGTGCGTATGCATTTATTTCCGCCTACTCGTTAATAGTTAAATGACGCTTTGCTTTCATTTCCCGCCCACTCGTTTGATTGAGACTTGTCTTTTTACTGCTTTCATTTTCTTCCTACTCACTTGAGTAGGAAAACCTTGTGTGGGTGCGTGTGTTTTCATTTCTGTAGAGTGTGTGTGTGTGTTTTAATTTCAAGTAGAGTGCGTGCGTGTATGAGATAGATTTACTCCCGCCCACTCATTTGAGCCGGGACTTGCAATTTTATCGCTTTCTCAATTATGTAGAGTGCGTGCGTGTAGGAGATAATTTTACCGCTTTATTTATCGCTTTCTTCAATTAAGAAGAGTGTGTGCGTGTGTGCATTTATTTCCGCCTACTCATTTGAGTAGGTCTTTCTTTATTTAATTTTCTTTATGGTTTTGAAGTGTGCGTGAGTGCCTGCATCAATTAGCCTTAAATTTATCTAATTGTCCTATTTTTCGTGTTTTCTCTTATAATTGTTCAGTGCTTAATTTAACACTCACGCCTAAAAACATAAAGCCGTCCCCATACTGATGAGTGGCTAATCTCTTTTAGCCTTCGGCATCGAAGAGCATTGGGACATAAAAAATGATTTGAATTAATTAAAGAACTTTATTTTTATTTTAATTTAAGGACTTAAGGTTTACCCCGGGTTAACGACGCATAGGACCACATAATCGATGTGTGGGCTCTATTCCGTTATCCATACGCGACGCCGAGAGGCTGCACGTATGGACCGATCCCCCTTGGGTAAAGAGAACTGTGTACGCCCCCTCGAAAGAGGAGAAGCGTAGTTCTGCCGGATTGGGTTCCCCACCCAATAGCGGGGTTTTTAGCGTAAAGCGAGCATTAAGAGGAATCCTTCGTCGGTCTAACGATCGGTCGAATAGTCTTAATGTTTAGGTGTGCAATATTCCTAGAGATAAGTGCGCTCATATTTTTGGAACCTCCACGGCCAAGTGCCTTTTATAAATTAAAAACAAAGTTTAATAATTGTTAAGAATTATTTTAGTCTTAATCCGATTCGATGCCGAGCGTTAACCCGTCATCGAACTAATTTAGCAAAATTCCGCTTTCTTTCTTTTCGCTTTAATTAAACTAAAAAAAATCCCACCTTACTGTTAGTAAGATAATAGTGTTCCTGGAAGAGTAGATATAATACAACGCGTCCCCGAGAATAATACGACCTCGGTATTTTCCCGAATACCGAGTACTACTTGCGATAGGTGCGCTTGCCTCCTTTCGTTAGAAAACTCGATCTTCTAACCGGCCCGCGGAATCTGACCATTTCGAACCAACCACAGTAGGTCTCTGTTCCGCGGCCATCAAGTTTTTGGCGCCGTTGCCGGGGAATCTCGGTTGTTATATTGAATCCGGGACTCTATTAATTTTACTTTATTTTCAAATAAAAAAAAATTTATACAAAAAAAAAAAAAAAAAAATCCTTCCCCCTTTCATTTTTTTTTAGGGTGCATGACCCGTGGACAACCTTCGAGTTCTGAAAATCTTGAATTCGACCCCGAGATCGACCGCTCTCTTGCGCGTATCCGATCTCTCCGTCGAATTCCCTTTTTAGACCCCGCAGAATCTATCGGAGAACCCTCTTCTTCTTCTATGGCCGACCCGAATAATGCCCAACCGGCCGAGCGTACTATGTCTTATTACGCTCGGCCCAACTTGGATGATACGGGGTCGAGTATTGTTCGGCCCGCTGTGGCCAACAATAATTTTGAAATTAAGTCAAGTGTGATTCAAATGATCCAAAATGCCGTGCAGTTCGACGGACAGCCGGATGAGGACCCCAATAATCACTTGTCTAATTTTCTTGAAATTTGCGATACTTTTAAGATTAATGGCGTCACTGATGACGCCATTCGTTTGCGCCTTTTTCCGTTCTCTCTTAAGTCCAAGGCTAAGGCGTGGTTACTCTCCCTCCCGCGGGGATCCATCACGTCCTGGGCGGAATTGGCCGAGAAATTCCTTACGAAGTATTTTCCGCCCGCAAAAACTGCAAGACTGCGGGCGGACATATCTTCGTTCGTCCAAAACGACTCCGAGTCTCTTTACGAGACTTGGGAACGCTTTAAGGAGTTCCTCCGCCGGTGCCCGCACCACGCTCTGCCAACGTGGTTGCAGGTACAAATTTTTTATAATGGACTGAATAGTCAGACGCGTCAAATGATTGACGCGGCTGCCGGGGGCACTCTGAACAATAAGACCCCCGAGGCCGCCCAGGCCCTTTTCGAGGAAATGGCGGTGAACGCCTACCAGTGGAATGTCCCGCGGGCACGCCCTAAGCAGGCGGGCATTTTTGAAGTGGATGCCACTGCTCAGCTAGCCCTCCAAGTGGAAAGGCTAACTAAGCAGGTGGCGGAGATGTCTGTTTCCTCCTCCACTCCGCCTTGTTTTCTCCCCCCTCCAACGTCTGCGTTAGTCGACGAATTCGTGGACTATATGGGAAATCCGGTGCGTCCCTCATTTCAAAACAACCCTTATAATAGCCACTATAATCCGGGTTGGAGGAACCATCCGAATTTCTCCTGGAGCAACCCGAACAACGCGCAGCGTCCTCCTCCCCCTCCTTTTGCGCCAACGTTTCCTCCTCCCCCTCCTATGAAGCCATCCCCGATGGAGGAAAATTTTAATCGTTATGTCGCGTCCAACGAGTCTAATATCCGGAACATCACCGGATTCGCTAAAAAATTTAGAACTCCAGGTTGGACAGCTGGCGCGACTCATGTCAGAACGCGCCATGGGGGCACTGCCAGGGAACACGGAGCCCAATCCAAGGGAAACCGCCAACGCTATAACCCTCCGTAGCGGTAAGGAGGTGGTCGATCCAAAACGGATCGATCCTCAGGTACATATTTCACCTCCGACCCCTCTTCCCTCTTCTTCGATTACGCAACCCTTACCGATTTTTAACGATAAAACTATTTTAAACAAGGCGTTGCCCTACCCGCACAAGTTAGATAATGAGCGAGTAAACGCGCAATATGAAAAATTTATTTTATTACTTAAACAAATTCATATTAATGTTCCTTTTTGTGAGGCTATCTCGCAAATGCCTAAATATGCGAAATTTTTAAAAGAACTACTTTCTAATAAACGCAAACTCGAGGATATTTCGCATATATCTCTCAACGCTGTCTGCTCGGCGGCTCTTACTAGTAAATTGCCCTTAAAACAAAACGACCCGGGAAGGTTCTCCATCCCGTGCCTTTTTGGCGATGTATTAGTAAAATACGCCTTGGCAGACTTAGGCGCGAGCATTAATTTGATGCCGTTCTCGCTCTTCCTGCGTTTAGGTTTGGGTACTCCTGCTCCTACCAATATGCGCATCCAACTAGCAGATCGCTCGGTTAGGTTCCCCATCGGGGTTGTTGAGGATGTCCTTGTCCGAGTAGACAAGTTCACCTTCCCGGTGGACTTCGTCATCTTGGACATCGAGGAAGACGCCAACGTACCAATAATACTTGGTCGCCCTTTCCTCGCGACCTCACGTGCGTTAATTAATGTAAGTAATGGTAAGCTTCTCCTCCGGGTAGGAGACGACCAAGTTACTTTTTCTATTAACTCCTCTATGGAAGACTCGTCGCCGAGCGACGATTTCTGCTATTCTTTAGATTCTTTTTATGGAGATAGTTCTTCCCCGGTTTTCGAGTCCGAATTTTTAAACGAAAATTTTTTTTCACTCGAAAACTTTTATTGCAATGAGGACGAGTCTACGAATATGCCTTTTGAACCAATTGGTTCAAAAGACATTAGCACTAAAACCTCACTAGAAGAACCGCCCATCCTAGAACTCAAAACATTACCCGAATCCCTAAAATACGCCTTTTTGGGAAAAAATGATACGCTCTCGGTAATCATTTCTTCGTATTTAAGCGATTCGGAGACCTCCGAGTTATTGGAGGTTTTGCTTAAACATCGCCACGCAATTGCGTGGCAAATTTCTGACCTAAAGGGGATTAACCCTTCATTCTGCACTCACAAAATTTTCTTAAACGATAATTTCCACAAAACCATTCAGCCGCAACGGCGTCTTAACCCAAACATGAAAGACGTCGTGAAAGCTGAGATAATTAAATTATTAGATGCGGGGATTATTTATCCCATTTCTGATAGTGCATGGGTTAGTCCCATTCATGTCGTGCCCAAGAAGGGCGGTCTAACCGTAGTGGCGAATGAGCAAAACGAGCTCGTCCCAACTCGTACTGTTACGGGTTGGCGTGTGGTCATCGATTATCGCAAACTTAATGATGCCACCCGCAAAGACCATTTTCCACTACCGTTCCTTGACCAAATTCTTGAGCGTCTTTCCGGTCATCCTTTTTATTGTTTTCTCGACGGTTTATCGGGGTTTTTCCAAATCCCCATTTCCCCCGAAGACCAAGAGAAAACAACTTTTACTTGCCCCTTTGGCACCTTCGCCTATCGAAGAATGCCATTTGGCCTCTGCAATGCGCCGGCTACATTCCAAAGATGTATGCTAGCAATTTTTGGTGAGCTAGTAGAAGATATTATGGAAATATTTATGGATGACTTTTCTGTATTCGGATGCTCATTCCCGGATTGTCTTCGTAATCTCGATCGTGTCCTCCAGCGATGCGAGGACACGAATCTTGTTTTAAATTGGGAAAAGTGTAACTTTATGGTTCGAGGAGGTTTGGTCCTCGGCCATAAGATTTGATTAAGGGGATAGAGGTCGATAAGGCCAAAGTTGAAATCATAGAAAAACTTCCTCAGCCGACAAACATAAAATCCATTAGGAGTTTCTTAGGCCACGCGGGCTTTTATAGGCGTTTCATTCAAGATTTTTCAAAAATAACAAAGCCGCTTACTCACCTCTTGGAAAAGGAATCACCTTTTGTCTTTAGTAGCGATTGCGAGTCTGCTTTTAATTTTATAAAACAAAAACTTATTAATTCTCCGATTCTAGTGGCCCCTAATTGGTCCCTTCCGTTCGAAATCATGTGCGACGCTAGTGATATTGCCTTAGGCGCCGTTCTTGGCCAACGCGTAGAAAAATATTTCCATCCTATTTATTACACTAGCAAGATGCTCACTTCCGCACAAGTGAATTACACGACAACGGAAAAGGAACTCTTAGCCGTCGTTTTCGCTTTCGATAAGTTTCACTCGTATCTTACGCTATCTAAAGTTATCGTATTTACCGATCACTCCGCCCTTAAATATTTATTAGCTAAAGCCGACGCGAAGCCCCACCTTCTTCGATGGATTCTCCTCCTACAAGAGTTTGACTTGGAGATCCGAGATAAGAAGGGCGCGGAGAATCTAGCGGCAGACCACCTCTCCCGTTTAGAAAATCCGGGTGCGGAAGCGCTCGTCGAATCTGAAATAAATGACAGATTCCCCGAGGAACGCCTTCTCGCCATTCATTCGTCTTCGTCATCTTCGCCTTGGTTCGCAGATTTTGCGAACTACTTGGTCGCGCGGGTACTTCCAAAAGATTTTTCAAGTCATCAAAAGAAGAAATTCTTTTCCGACTTGAAAAATTTCTTTTGGGATGACCCCTTTCTTTTCCGTATCTGCGCGGACCAAGCGGTTCGAAGATGCGTCGCGGGAGTGGAGTGCACGCAAATATTGAGGCACTGCCACGAGGGTCCAGCCGGGGGGCACTATCAAGCCAACCGGACCGCTAGGAAGGCGCTAGAGGCGGGCTACTTTTGGCCCACTCTCTTCAAGGACGCGCACAATTTTGTGCGCGCATGCGATAGCTGTCAGCGGTCGGGTAACATCTCACGTCGCGACGAGATGCCCCAAAATATGTTTTTAGAATGCAAAGTTTTCGATTTATGGGGCATAGATTTTGTTGGCCCCCTACCTCCTTCTTATAAAAATATGTACATTTTAGTGGGGGTCGACTACGTATCACGGTGGGCAGAAGTGCAGGCTCTCCCCACCAACGATGCGCGAGTCGTCGTTACATTTCTAAAAAAATTATTTTCTCGCTTCGGCACGCCTCGCGCTATTGTTAGTGATAGGGGAACGCGTTTCTGTAACGCTCTAATGGCTAAGACGTTAGCTAAATACGGAGTCACGCACAAGCTTGCCACCCCCTACCACCCGCAAACAAGTGGCCAAGTTGAGGTAGTAAATCGAGAAATAAAACGCATATTAGAAAAAACCGTTTCACTTAATAGAAAAAACTGGTCCGCTAAGCTCGACGACGCGTTATGGGCGTATCGTACGGCGTACAAAACCGCTACCGGTTGTACCCCGTTTCGATTAATCTATGGCAATGCGTGCCACTTACCCGTAGAACTGGAGCACCGCGCACTTTGGGCATTAAAACTCTTAAACCTAGACTCTAACTTAGCCGCTCAGAATAGAAAACTGCAACTAAACGAGCTCGATGAATGGCGTGCGAACGCTTACGAGAGCAATAAGTTCTATAAGGAGCGTTCTAAGTTTTATCACGATCGAAAAATTAAAACCCCCAAAATTTTTTCTCCGGGCGATCTAGTCCTTCTTTATAATTCTCGTCTTAAACTTTTTCCTGGCAAACTCAAATCCCGTTGGTCCGGTCCCTTCTTAGTTGAAGAAGTTTTTCCATATGGGACCGTACTCGTCTCCCACCCGGAAAAAGGCTCGTTTAAAGTAAACGGTAATCGATTAAAGACTTACATAGCAGGCGACCCTGTGATCGAGTATAGCGAAACCATATCCCTCCTCGACTTATAAACCCGCCACTATAGTCAAGCTACGCGACTATAAACAAAGCGCTCCTGGGAGGCACCCCATGTCTATCTTTTTTTACGTCTTTATTTATTATGTTTTCTATTTTTCTAATAAATGCAGGGTTTCTAATGGGCTTCCCCGCGCGCGGATCAGGGACGTCTTCTGCCCCCCCTCTCTTTTCTTTTTTGTACATATACCTGCTGTCTTGTTCCTCATGCTTAGCATACAACATTGGGGACAATGTTGGATCTAAGTATGGGGGTGTTTTCATATTTTCGTACTTTCTTTTTCACTTACAAAAAAAAAAAAAAAACAAAAAAAAAAACAAAACAAAACAAAAAAAATTTTAAATAAAAAAAACAAAACTTCAAAAAAAAAATTTATAACAAAAAAAAAAATAATAATAATAAAATCCGAAAAAAATTTCATTAAAAATTTTTGAAGTTTCATTTTTGATACTTTGTCTTATTTTTAACTCGGTCCGCGAGATCCGGCTCATCGAGCCATCCACATAACGAGTCATCTCGCGGCTACCTAGTTTATATTCTTGTAAATATTTTTGTAAATAATTTTTGTAAATACTTTTTTGTAAATATTCTTTCTCTTTCCTCTCTCCCTTTTTCCCTCTCATCCTTGTAAATATTTTTTTCTTTTTCCCAAATTTTTGTAAATAGAATAAAAATTTCATTAAAAATACAAAAAAATTCACAAAACTTAAAATCCAAAAAAAAAAATTTCGCATTTTTTTTCTTTCTTTTTAGCATGTATATATTAAAGATATAACTACAAAACTACAAAAAAAGAGCATAACTTCAAAAAAAAAACAACAAAATTTTTTTTTTTTATAAGTTTTGAAACAAATAAATCAAACATTTCATTCTTAAGTTTCTTGTTATCCAAAACTTTCGTTTTGAGTTTATTTATATGCGAATTTGATCAATTCTTTGTTCACTATTCGTTTGTTAATTATAGATTGAAAAATCTAAATAGCCGGGGTTATGTTTTAAAGAATTTATTATACTTTGTTAAAAATAGGGGACTCGCTTTAGGCACTACTTCTAATTTTTCATAGATAGGAGCATGTGTACCATGTTAGAAAATAACGACTATAGAATTCAATTATGCTTGCTTTTAGCTTTCTGAAAAATTGGAACGTACAATTTATAAAGGTTGCTCTCAATCATTTTTCAATTAAAAATCTAGTTCTCTTTTCTCCCCTTACCTATCCTATCATAACCTACTTGGTATGATAAAAATTTATTTCCTCAAAAATAAAAAATAAAGATCTTATGTCAATGGGAATAAGATTTCATTCCGTAAACATAGGCACCCAATAAATTAAAAGATTATACGTTACGGAGTAAGAGGATAAAATTCATTACTCCAACACATATACATTGGGTTATTTTTATGAAGAAAGAAAAAATTTTATGTTAAGGAAAATAAGATTTCGTTTTCCTTTAACATCCAAAAAAAAAATGGAGGTTCGAGAAAAAAATAACCTCGCCTCAAAATCCAAGCATCTTCATAAACCAACATCAACCCCCCCTTAGCCAATTTCATGACTCTAGAATTAATTCAAAAATCTTTTTGAGAGCATAATTCGTAAATTGCATTATTTCCGATAACACTCCTATAAGCTAAAGTTCGTATAACTCCAAACTATTTTCTGTTAATCTAACCAATACAACTATTGCTTTCTATTTGATTACATCAAGAAGTCTTTTGGCCAAAACTTTTGCCCTGTTTAAATCATCTAAAATAATTTTAGGACTTAACTCTTATACCCCGTATATTTTTATTTGATCTCTCTTATAATTAATTTAGCGGTAGCAGAACTTAGGGTTTTTTATTATTCCTTATAAGTTCACCTCAAACTTTTGCTCTGGAATAGCAAAAGCTTAAGTATGGGGGTGTTTGATGAGTTGTAAATATACCTATATTTTTCATATTTTATTTAAGTCAATTTTGTTTGTTTTTTGTCTTTTTTATCTGTTTTATCCAATAAATTGCTTATTTTTGTAAATATTATTTCTAACTTAGCTTTATTTTTATTGCAGAAAATTTCCAGAAAAATTCCAAAAAAGTCAAAAAAATTGACTGACACACCCGTGTCAAATGACCGACACGCCCGTGTCACGCCAGCCCGACGATCGCCGACCATAGGTGACAGCTCGACGATCGGCCATCATCAAACCCAGCCCGACACGCCCGACGTCACGCCCGTGTCAATGCTTGACACGCCCGTGTCAAGTCCGACCCGCAAGCTTAGTCAAACCGTCAACGCTGCCGACATCGAACTGCCAGCTCCCAATGTCACGCCCCCCTGACACGCCCGTGACAATTCATCACGCCCGTGACCTTGGGCGTGACCGCCACGTTTTCGCCCCGAAGTCAAAGCTCCAGTCAAGTCAACCGGCCAGCTCATGAATAGTAGTGACACCCCCCCCCCCCCCCCCCGTCACGCCCGTGACCTAGGGCGTGACCAACCCGAAAATTTGCCTATAAATAAGAGCTTCCAGGAAGCTTATTTTGTCCACTTTTTGACCACTTTGCTTAGGGGAGGTTCTGCCCAATTGGATTCCATACCTATGTAAGGAGAATTTCTCCCCCCTCTCTCTCTCTTAGTTTGTATTAGGGTTTTTACTTTAATGAAATATGAATTTTTCTCTCTATACTAGTATGAATAATCCATTTGAATGCGCCTACTTAAGCAATTTTTCGTTCATCTTTTTGTATTTCTTTTATGTTTTCATCTTTTTTTTCTATCATAACTTAGTTAGATTTAGGATTTATCGGCATTTCTAGCCGTTGTGCCGTCCATTTAAATTTCATTTTCTGCACTTTTTTAGATTTAGCTTTTCTCCTTTTTCCTATTTTTTCATTCAAAAGGCTTTATAAAAACTCATCTAAAAGTGTTATTTTCATTTTTCTTTAACTTAGGCTCTTTAGGATTGTAAAACTTTTTGTCCTTTTTGTTTTATTTTCACTTTTTAGGAGTTTTTATAAAAATATAAGAATGAAAATATAGTCGTTATAATTTTTCGCTCACTTCATTCTAACTTTTTAATTTCAAAACTTTTAGTCCGGTTAATTCTTATTTCATCTTTTTATGCATTTCTACCGCATTCTAGCGGTAGAAATGCAGTTGTATTAATTTTTCGAGTACTTCCATTTTGCGTTTATTTGCAAAACTTTTCGCTCCGGTTAATTTTTATTTTCACTTTTTATGCATTTCTACCGCATTATAGCGGTAGAAATGCAGTCGTTTTAATTTTCTGAGCTCTTTGTTTTTCTCATTTTTGCAAGTGTGTGTGCGTGTATGAGTTAGGTTTTACTACTTTATTTCACTTCTGTAGAGTGCGTGTGTGCGTATGCATTTATTTCCGCCTACTCGTTAAGAGTTAAATGGCGCTTTGCTTTCATTTCCCGCCCACTCGTTTGAGTGGGACTTGTCTTTTTACTGCTTTCATTTTCTTCCTACTCACTTGAGTAGGAAAACCTTGTGTGGGTGCGTGTGTTTTCATTTCTGTAGAGTGTGTGTGTGTTTTAATTTCAAGTAGAGTGCGTGCGTGTATGAGATAGATTTACTCCCGCCCACTCATTTGAGTCGGGACTTGCAATTTTATCGCTTTCTCAATTATGTAGAGTGCGTGCGTGTAGGAGATAATTTTACCGCTTTATTTATCGCTTTCTTCAATTAAGAAGAGTGTGTGCGTGTGTGCATTTATTTCTGCCTACTCATTTGAGTAGGTCTTGCTTTATTTAATTTTCTTTATGGTTTTGAAGTGTGCGTGAGTGCCTGCATCAATTAGCCTTAAATTTATCTAATTGTCCTATTTTTCGTGTTTTCTCTTATAATTGTTCAGTGCTTAATTTAACACTCACGCTTCACCTAAAAACATAAAGCCGTCCCCATACCGATGAGTGGCTAATCTCTTTTAGCCTTTGGCATCGAAGAGCATTGGGACATAAAAAATGATTTGAATTAATTAAAGAACTTTATTTTTATTTTAATTTAAGGACTTAAGGTTTACCCCGGGTTAACGACGCATAGGACCACATAATCGATGTGTGGGCTCTATTCCGTTATCCATACGCGACGCCGAGAGGCTGCACGTATGGACCGATCCCACATGGGTAAAGAGAACTGCGTACGCCCCCTCGAAAGAGGAGAAGCGTAGTTTTGCCGGATTGGGTTCCCCACCCAATAGCGGGCGTAAAGCGAGCATTAAGAGGAATCCTTCGTCGGTCTAACGATCGGTCGAATAGTCTTAATGTTTAGGTGAGCAATATTCCTAGAGATAAGTGCGCTCATATTTTTGGAACCTCCACGGCCAAGTGCCTTTTATTAAATTAAAAACAAAGTTTAATAATTGTTAAGAATTATTTTAGTCTTAATCCGATTCGATGCCGAGCGTTAACCCGTCATCGAACTAATTTAGCAAAATTCCGCTTTCTTTCTTTTCGCTTTAATTAAACTAAAAAAAATCCCACCTTACTGTTAGTAAGATAATAGTGTTCTTGGAAGAGTAGATATAATCAACGCGTCCCCGAGAATAATACGACCTCGGTATTTTCCCGAATACCGAGTACTACTTGCGATAGGTGCGCTTGCCTCCTTTCGTTAGAAAACTCGATCTTCTAACCGGCCCGCAGAATCTGACCATTTCGAACCAACCACAGTAGGTCTCTGTTCCGCGGCCATCATCCCACATGTCCTGTGTGGTAGGATAGTTCTTTACCTGCAAGAAAACAGATTAAATGTTCTGGACCCAGGAAACCTTGGGTCCTTGTCTCTTCTCATACTTGAAACTGGAAATAAAGGAGCATACAGGTTGGCATTTATAACCTAAGGGGTGAAATTTTCTAGGTGGAATTACCCAATTTGAAAATGGATTAACATGTTTTGGTTTCTTGATATTAGAATTTTCGTTACAGTTATGGTTTTGGTAAACATGATCTGGGTTCGACGATTTATGTAGAGATCGTCGATCTGCGTTCGACGACCAGTGCTGACCTCATTGATCTCGGTTCACAGAATAATAATTGCTACTATTTGTGTTCCACGATCGTCGATCTCTGTTCGACGATGTTTGATTATATCTTCGATCTTCCTTTCCTGAGTAATTAAACCCAATCTCTGGGTTCAGAGATCGTCGGTCAGCGTTTCATAAAAAGTACTGCGATCATCGATCTTTGTTCGACGATTTCTTTGTAGACTTATTTTTCTGATCTTGTTTCTTCTGCTTTTATATTTCAATTTGTTCTAATACCTTATTAACTTTTTCTATATGCTCTGTATTCTTTTTACCTTTTTCTTAAATAAAGTTTACTGGTTGAGATAAGTTATTTTTCTTGATTATTGGTGGTTCACTAGATGAAGCACCTAAACCTAGTTTACTCTTGTTTAATCTAGCATTTAGGGTGTTAGTGATGTCAACCATTTGTAGGCTTTTCCATTTAATGTTTCTTCAAGTTGTTTAGCTTTGCTTAGTTCAGTTTTCAGAAACATGATTTGATTGCTATACTCAATTAATTCATCTTTCATTTTTAAATTTTCAGAGATTAAGTTTTCATATTCAGGTTATCTTTCTCTGAGAAGTTTGATTTCCTTCTCAGATTTTATAAGATCATTACATAGTGATTTGAATTCTATTTTAAAATCATCAGAATTGAAAACAAAAGATGATATTACCTGATCATAGTCTGAGTCTTCTTCTGAATTTTCTGCTTCTGATTCAGGGCTTGAAGCATTAATGACCATTAGACATAATTCTCTGGCCTTATTTTCTTCCTCATCCTCACTAGAGCTGGAGGAGGAAGATTTTTCTTCTGTCTCACTCCAGGTGTCAGCTACAAAGCCCTTTTCCTTCCTCTTGTGCTTGCTGGAGTTTGGCTTACTAGAGTGTTTCCTGGATTCTTTTTCTTTTCTCATTTCTTTGTGTTATTTTTCTTGACACTCTGGTAAAATGTGTCCAGGCTTCCTGTAACCAAAGCATATAATTTCTTTAGTTGGAGTTATATCATACCTTGACTTGTCTTCAATTTTGGATGACTTCCTCATGAAGTCTTTTCTGCCCATTTTGAAGAATCTTTTTGCAAACAGACTCAATAGCTCTTCATTTAAAGGTGTTGCTTCTGATTCTTCATAGGCTTTGAATACAATATTGTGATCCTGCCTTGCTGGTGTAGGAGTCTTCAGTTCATTCGACTCTCTTGTCTTTAGGAGCTGCTCATAGGACTTGAGCATTCCTAATAGAGAATCAGTGGAAATCTCATTTAGACTCCTGCCTTCTTTGATGGGCCAAATTCTGGAATCCCATGAGCTAGGGAAGCACATGAGAATTTTGTCATTAATCTCAGTTAGTGAGATATCCTTTTCTAGGGTTTTCAGCTCATTTACAATTATGCTGAGTCGATTGTACATCTCATCTACTGGCTCAGTTTTTTCTTTCTTGAAGTTTTCATACTGAGAAATAAGATGAGCTATCCTATCTTTTCTTTCATCTAAAGATCCACCAACCATCTAGTTTAAGGAATCCCAGATGGCCTTGGCTGAAGTGCATTCAGCAACCTTCTGGAAGATTTCATCTGACATAGTTTGGGCCAGAATGTTCATGGCCCTTGGATCAGCCATCTTTGCCTTTTTATGTGCATCAATATTATCTGGAAGAGGAACAACATTTAAGCTTGTTGATGCTGTTGAGGTAGTTGCCACTGGAGATGGTTGACATGTCAAAATAGAGTTGAAGATATCCTCATCGAAAGAATTCATATACAATTTGATTCTTGCCTTCCAGAGAGCAAACTTTTTCAGGTTGCATACTTGAGGTCTGTTGCTTGCATTATTATTATTTTGTGCCATAGTTTATAAAAAAGAAAGAAGGAGAGAAGAGGATCTATCAAGGATCTTCAGGTTTAAGTGTTAGCCTGTACAACCAATAGAAACCACCCTCTGATACCAATTGAAAGAGAGGGGATAGATCAAATCTACTCTAGAGGGGGGGGGGGGGGTGAATAGAGTATTAAAAACTATAAATTAATTTTTATAGCGGAATTAAAATAGGTGTTACTTATAAGTATAAGTGAATTAAAAACAAAAGCAAACACAGCACAATAGGAATAAAGAAAGATGAGCAACCAGACGACACAAGAAAATTATAGTGGTTTCCCAAATCTGTGTACATCCACTCTTCTACCACCCTAGTAGGAATCCACTTAGGTTTTTGATCAAGTGCCCTATCACCACAAGATCTTCTTCAGGTAGATATAGAAACCCTTCAGGCTTTTGATAAGGTGCTTAAAAACCAATAGGTTTTTGATCAGGTTCCCTATCACCAAAGAGTTCCCTTTTAAAGGGAGTAATAACCCTATACAAGAGAGGTTAAAAAAATAGATGGCAGTCTTCTCGTTCTCAAAGCAAATGAGAAGACTATATGGATTTGATGATGCCAAAGCTCCCCCTGAGATATTGAGTAGATTCAGGAAAATGGAAGCTTTGTCTAGGCTGTAGGTCTTCAATAGACTGGTGTTCTTGCTCTTCAGAATCTTTTGAATGATGTTGATTTTCTGTCTCTATAGATTCCTGAAGATAGAACTGAAGAAGAAGACTCAAGATGAAAATTTGTTGTTCTTCTTCTATTTTCTAAGAGCAGAATGGAGAATTCTGAGAGCTATTGCAGAAAATGCTTGTGTTCTCTGAGAGACTATTTTTGAATCTGCTTGTCTGTCAATTAACCAGTCTGAATATCTCTTTTTTAGATTAAAAAACATTCCTTAAATTACTGTAGAAAATGAGGAGAGAAACGGATACAAATTCTGGCAATTAATTTTCTCCCCAACTTTCTTGGAAAATAAGTCAAAATAATAACTCAGTAAAATACCACAGTTATTGCTGTGAAGAAACGACTATATGTCTTGAGAATATCAGCATTAACTACCAGAGATTATTTCACATAAATAGAATCAATTAAGTAGGAAATAAATCTTCGAGACAGCTGCTGAAAATAAAAGAAGTCGGACACAGAGAATGATCGTCAATCTGAGCTGGAAGATCGTCGAGCAGAGATCAACTATCTGCGATCTGAGACGTCTGTGAACAAAAGAGAAAACGTCGACCTGAGCTCGTAGATCATCGAGCTTAGTTCAGAGACTAATTTTTTAGATCGTCGATAGGAGATCGATGATCGTCGAGATGAGTTCGACGAAAGTCCAACTGATATGAAATCCATAGATTTCTTCTGAGTCTGAGATCTTTGAGAGAAATCCAATGCTGGTCTTGAGAAGTCTGACCTGTAGAGACTAACTTAGACCTATAACTTGACCCTGACTAAACATATGGGTCAACATCCTAAGAGTGGACCTAGCACAAATCAAACAAGGGTTCCAACAAGAGCCAAATGACGTGCAAGATCATCCTCAGTCCTCGAATAGATGAGGATGTCGTCAATAAAAACGATGATGAAGACATCGAGATATGGCTCGAATACCCGATTCATCAAACTCATGAACCCTGATGGTGCATTCGTGAGTCTGAAGGGCATAACGATAAAGTCATACAACTTGTATCTATTACTGATAGATGTCTTCGCGATATCCTCCTACTGAATGCGCAGCTGGTAGTAACCTGACCTTAGATCCAGCTTTGAGAACTTATGAGCTCCCTCCAACTAGTCAAACAGCTTTTCAATCCTTGGCAGAGGATACGTGTTCCGGACCGTCAGCATATTCAGGGCCCTATAGTCAATGCATAATCAGAGTGTCCATCCATCTTCTTGACGAACAGCACCGGAGCTCTCCACGGTGAAGAGCTTGGTCGTACAAATCCGGCTTCCACTAGCTCCTGCAGCTGGCTTCGAAACTCCACCAACTCCTTCGGGGCCATTTAATAAGGAGCTCTGGATGCCCTCTTAGCCCCCGACACGAGCTGTATCTGGAAATCCTTCTCCCTATGCGGGGGTAGCCCTAGAATTCTCCGGGAATACGTCAGCAAAATCCCGTACCACCAGGATACTAGGAATGGAATCCTAGGACTCGCCCATCTCGAACAGCACTTGGTAGACTTTGTCTACCTGTAGATGGGCCTTGACAGCCTATACAGACGATAGTAAGAGGTGGGAGGTAGATCTAATACCTTCGATGATAACGTAGGAGTCCTCGTGCCTCAAGGTGATCCTCCTCAACAGGCAATCGATCTCGGCATGGTTCCAATACAACCATTTCTAGCCCAGGATCAGGTCGAAGTCTGGCTTCCTTAGGATCGTCGCTGGTGCTTCAAATGCCTTTCCGCCAATTTCTGCCTCCATGTTGCAAGGGCAGAGGTTAATAGCTCTGATCCGTCGGGTAGATGCACCCTCATCGTGAAGCCTGTGAATCATTCCATGCCTTCTAGTACTTCCATGAAGTCTTCTGACACGAACGAGTGCGAAGCACCCGTATCGAACAGTGTATGAGCGCGATTGCCGCTGACGAAGACTATGCTTGAGGTGGTTAAATGTCTTATAAATCTAGTTATGGTTTTCTTTCCTAATTCTAACAATTCTATATCCATGAGTCTAGCTTTTAGGAAAGAAAATAACTTAAGAACACTGGCGTACCTGCTATCACCTGCTCCGGGTTCTGGGGCTGAGCCAAGTCCAAGGCATACACTTTCCATCTATCCTGCCTGCAGTCTCCGCCCTGAAATCCATGTCCTCGACTGCGTCCTCGACCACAAAGCTGCCGAGTAGGTGGGGCATCCTGAAGTACTGGTAGGGGTGCTTCCCTCATGGGGCAGTTCCTCTTGAAGTGCCCCGACTGATTGCACCGGAAACATACCTGTGCCCTTTCCCCTGTCCTTGAAATCTCTCGTATCTATAGAGGCTTAGGAGACAATACAACCGGGTCCCTCTGTTCCTTCCTATCCTCTCGGTGGGGTTGATCCCATTCCTCCTTTCTCCGATGACATAACCTCTAGGCTAGTCCCTCCTACCACCAATCACTGCGTCGTTAGCCGGTCTCTTTCAGCCCCGGACTTTATACAGATCCTCCTCTCGCTTCTTGGCCATCTCCAAGATCCTGGTCAGGCTCCCATCAGAGACAAAGAGGAGTTTCACAACCCGCATTTTCTCCGAAGGAAACAGATTATCAGAGTAGGAGAAAACACGCGTCATGATGCCACGTCGAGCAGTGGATAACTGCTGACGCTCAGGCAAACTACTAACAACTATACTTTATGAAAGTCTATGAGTTAAATGATTAGAAAATCAGTTATATTTTTAAAGGCTGTATCCCTCGGCGCGGTGGATCAACTAGTCCACAGTTTAAAAACTATACTTATATGATGCGGAAAATACTTTATTCAGGTTAGACATCCTAAAAGAGTGCATAAGTATCCCCAGAGGACAACTTATATTATG
Organism: Platanthera zijinensis; assembly: GCA_039513925.1. Lineage (NCBI taxonomy): Eukaryota > Viridiplantae > Streptophyta > Magnoliopsida > Asparagales > Orchidaceae > Platanthera > Platanthera zijinensis. The sequence continues at coordinate 64,580,859 of CM077092.1, read as the reverse complement.
CAAGACCCTACATTTAATTTATTCTATATTTAAGAAAATGATTTTTTTACGTTGCTTGAAAAATAGTGACGAGTTTTATAAAACATGCTGATCATGAGATATACTTATAATAGTATTTTTAGGTTTAAAAGTAACTAGCAACCTATCAAAAATCATCCCCAAAGCAAATAGACTAACTCCAGAAAGGTAGCTGCAAAAAGTAACATATCTAGTATCAAGGTAAAAACTGTCAGTGGGCACCAACAAACTGACACGAACCCACTGGCAAGTATGCATGTCTGTAATAAAAACAACACCAAAACTACCTCGCAAAAAAACAAGGAACTGATCTCTATAGCACCAGAGACCACCAGCAAATACACAGCACCACTAGCCGTCAGAGCGGCTACTATCCAGAACCTGAGGCCTTCAAAGAAGAAAGAATACCTCAGCAAGCAAACTAGAAAAAAAACTACTCGAAAGTGTCAATCAGAAGATAAGCAAAAAAGGAAAACAAAGCAGTAACAGTTACAACTGCCCAAGGCAAGGAAAAAAGGAAGTGCACTAAGTGCGAGGACATCGTAGTAACTCTGCCCAAAAGCTATAGAGTCAACAAGGCTACCATGAGCCCAATTTCTGCAATCTACCAAGGAAGAAACGTCTAACACCCTAAGCTGTGAGAGATGGTAGTAGCAAAAACATCATGGATCCGGGTTGGAGGCAAACTAAATCCCCCAACCACTATTTCCAAAAAACCAAGCTCAGGAGTCTACATGTGAAAGCACAAGGAACCTCCCACCCCCTTGCCCAGCCCGTACCTGGTGCAAGATAAAAGAAAAAAAGGGTGGTCTTGGCTAAATTACACAACACCTCCCCAATTAAGAGCTTCAAACCACCACTACAAACCACGACTCACGATTCGGCCTTTTTTGAAAAACAAGACAAATAGCCGACAAGGAACCTCAAAATCAAGAAATTCACTCGGTGGAGAAAAATCAAGGTAAGGGAAAAGCGTTCAGATGACTCAACACGGCCTGGCGTTGAGTGAGCCCCGCTCACTCAACGCCTAACCAGGCCTTGGCGTTGAGTGAGTTAGCCTCACTCAGCGCCAGAATTAACCATGGTGTCGAGTGAGGTTCACTCACCCAACGCCCTCCGCAAGAACAGCTCTGGCGTTGAGTGAGCTAACCTCACTCAATGCCAAAACAGCTATGGCATTGAGTGAGGTCCACTCCCTCAACACCTTTTGCAAAACAGGAAGTGGAGTTGAGTGAGCTAACCTCACTCAACGCCAAAACAGCTACGGCGTAGAGTGAAGTCCACTCACTCAACGCCTTAACACTAAACCGCAAAACCCAATGGTGGCATTGAGTGAGTCGACTTCTCTCAACGCCAAAATAGATTTGGCATTGAGTGAGGTCAACTCACTATTCGCCAAAGTACTTACCCGCAGGAAAAACCTAAACCAACGCCATCCGGAAGAGGTCGGCGGAAATGCCGATCGATTCTCGCCGAATCGGCGGTAAAGCAGATCGATTCTCGCCGAATCAGCGGGAATACAGATCGATTCTCTCCGAATCGACGGGAATACAGATTGATTCTCGCTGAATCGGCGGGAATCACTAACGATACTCGTCGAAGTCGGCGAGAATCACTTAGTGATTCCCGTCGATTTCGACTTAGACGAATTTTCTCACTCACTCGCCTCACTACTTAGCCGCAAGAGAACATACCAAACTATAGCTTTGAGTGTGTGCACCACACTCAATGCCCAACCCGGGCGGCATTTGGCTTTGAGTGTGTGCACCACACTCAACACCAAATCACGAGAGCCTACTAAGACTGGTTCTAACCAGAGCACTACCACAGAAAACTCCCTCTCTCTCTCAGCTCCACCCGCAAAAGCACCAAACCAGAAATAAAAATCTGGAGTCTAAATGGTGAGAACAACAAGCGAGTTGAGATAAAACAACACAAGGAGGGGGCTCATAAAGAGAAACTGAAGAACAGAGTTTTAACAAGCAAAAATAGAAAAGCTTGGCTTCTATCTTAGGGCTAACGGGGTAGTTAAGAGGGGGAAGATAAAAATTGCAAGTGAAAGGACCACTTGCCTCGGTTTTTTGCCGAAGCTTCACTCGAGTCCTTCCTATCCCTCGGCACCAGCAGCAGCAACACCTAGCTAGCACATCCCGAGCTTTTAATGGCGGAAAGGGCAAAAACCGAAAATCCATATCTCCTAAAAACCCTACGAAAATCTAATCTCTTATTGTAGAAACGTAGATCTAAGAGAGAGCAATCCAAATCATCTTTCGAAATCGAATCCGTCCACAAACGCTCTCGGAATCGCCGTCCGAAGGGGTAGCAGGTCCGGCGGTTTTCCTCTGTTTTCCGCGAATAGGAGCAGGCGACAGTTTTCCGGAAGAAGAAGAATGGACCCGCTAATTTGGCTTATGGCTTTATAAATAAATCTAATCACGCCTAATCATCCTTAACCACCTCGGAAGCCACCGGTTCATTTCCAAAGCTTTTGACCGCAGAAAATAGCTTTAAATATACACATTTGCTTTTATCATTAGCACACCCGAAACGACGCGAAAACCAAACTACCTCGGAATTCGACGAAACTCGCACCGTAGCTAAATACCCATGCTACGAACGCAACAGTGAAGTTGAAATTAACTTTTGACGAACAGAACTCGAGTTATACCCACCCGAAGCCAAAACACAAGCATCCCCCGAGAGGCCTCACCGGGTCACCCAAAATGACTCGGCTTGCTAGGGAGATCTTGCCAATAGGCTACAAAATAAGCTATCCAGTTCTAAGGAGTTAAGATCACACTCCACAGATGGCACAAGACAAAAAAATGCGTCGACGTAATGCCAAACGAGAATTAAGTAATCGCAGAAAAATCGGGGGCGTTATAGTCACCCCCCCTAAAAGAAAGTTTCGTCTCGAAACTTTACGCACAATTCCTCATTAAAGAAGGAAAAGTAACAAGCCAAACATTACAAGAAAAAAACAAACCAAACTAATCAGGGAAACAGTTGAGGGTGAGCCTCCCTCATAGCCGACTCTAACTCCCAAGTCACGCATTCCAAACCATGATTCTTCCATAGAACTTTTGCCATCGGGATGGACTTCTTTCGCAGCACCCGATCTTGAGTATCTAAAATGCGGACCGAGACTTCAATATAAGAGAGATTAGGCTCCAACTCGGGCACAACATCCAAGACTTGACCACTACTGCGCACACACTTCCGCAATTGGCTTACGTGAAATACATTTTGAACACCTAGGAAATTTGCGGGCAAATCCAACTTATAAGCTGACACGCCAATCCGTTCAACAATCTTAAACGGGCCCACATATCTTGGGTTTAATTTCCGATTCTTACCGAACCTCTTAACTCCAACAATCGGGGAAACCTTAAGAAACACAAGGTCCCCTACAGAAAACTCCAAGTAAGACCTACGCTGATTGGCGTTCTTCTCGTATCTCTCTTAAGCTAAACGAAGCTTTTCTCGAATAAGCTTCATTGCGACTTCCATCTCCTCGAGCGCATCCGGACCCAACAAGGGTCTCTCACCTGCCTCAGCCCAAAATAGGGGAGTTCTGCAGCGCCTCCCATACAAAGCTTCAAACGGAGCCATTTGAAAACTTTCTTGATAACTTTAATTGTATGCAAACTCAATAAGTCACAACCGCTCATCCCTCGCTCAACCGTGGTCTAGAATGTAGCATCTGATCATATCATCAACTATCTAGTTCACCCGCTCTGTCTGCCCATTGGTCTGTGGGTTGTAAGCAGTAGAATACCTAAGATCTGTACCCAAACCCTCCTGCAGACTCTGCCAAAAACGAGAAGTAAACCGGGAGTTTCGATCAGAAATGATGCTAACAGGCATACCGTGCAATCTGATGACCTCATTCAAGTACAACTCTGCAATCTTCTTCATCGGGTAATCAATCTTATATGGCACGAAGTAAGCACACTTAGTCAGTGTATCCACTATAACCCAAACAGAATCAAATCCTATTGGAGATTTCGGTAAGCCCGTTATGAAGTCCATAGAAATACTTTCCCACTTCCATGTCGGGATCTCTAACGGGGTCCACTTGCCACTAGGCCTTCCGTGATCGGCCTTCACATGCTTGCAAGTGTGGCACTCAGAAACAAATCGGTCTATATCACTTTTCATGCCATACCACCAGACAATTTGCTTCAAATCACGATACATCTTTGTAGATCCCGGATGGTAGGCAACACTGGATCCATGAGCCTCTCTGCATACAATACCCCTATTGTTTCCAACAACAGGGATGCAAAATCTGGCATGGTACTTCAAAGTTCCCGCATCATCGATGGAAAAATCCGGCAACTCTCCTCTATCAGTCCTGAGGTATAAGTGTAGAAGGTCCGAATCATCCTTCCGGTGCAACCTAGTAAGGGAAATCCAAGACCGCTCATCCAATGCCAAACTACTTTGCATGTCACAGCATCCCATTGAAATATTCATAAGGAGGAACTCTTCCACTAAACGATCGGCATAGAGATTAAATATCTTCCCCATCTTCCGACTCAGGGCGTCGGCCACCACATTGGCCTTTCCTGGATGGTACTGGATCTCTATATTGTAATCGGCCACATACTCAAGCCACCGCCGCTGGCCCAGATTCAACTCCTTCTTCGTGAACACATACTTCAGGCTCTTGCGATCAGTGAAGATCTTTCACTGATCCCCATAAAGTAGATGCCTCCACAGCTTCAACGCATAAATCACCGCTACAAACTTAAGATCATGCGTAGGGTAATTTCTCTCATGAGTCTTTAATTGCCTTGACCCATACGCAATCTCTTTACCGACCTGCATCAACAAGCAACACAAACCAACATGCGAAGCATCCATGTAAACATCATACTACACACCCTCAGTAGGTAGGGTCAGGACGGGAGCAATGCACAATCTGTTCTTTAACTCTAGGACGGCTTCTTCACACTTCTTGCTCCAAACAAAGGCGGCATTCTTCTTGGTCAACCTGGTCAAAGGTGCATCCAGGGTAGAGAAAACCTCCACGAACCTCCTGTAGTAGCCGGCCAACCCTAGGAAGCTCCTGATCTCCTTGGGCATGCCCGTCCTACTCCAATCCATCACTGCTGCGATCTTTTCTTTGTCGACCGAGATCCCATCCTTGTTCACCATGTGGCCCAGAAACGAGACCTAAGGCAACCAAAATTCGCACTTGCTCAACTTGGCGAATAACTTGTGATTCCTCAACTCTGATAGAACCAAGCCTAGATGCTGCTCATGCTCCTCAGCATTGCGATAATAGACCAACACGTTATCGATGAAAACGACAATGAACTTATCTAGGAAATCCTTGAACACCCGGTTCATCATATCCATGAAAGCTGATGGTGCGTTGGTTAGACCAAATGACATCACCAAGAACTCAAAATGTCCATGCCTCGATCTAAACGCAGTCCGTAGAATATCTGCCTCACTGATCCTGAGCTGATGATAGCCAGAACGAAGATCGATCTTGGAGAACACTGTGCTACCGAGCAGCTGATCAAACAAGTCATCGATCCTCGGCAGAGGGTACCTGTTCTTAATAGTGACTTTTTTCAACTCCCTGTAGTCGATGCAAAGCCGCATCGACCGATCCTTCTTCTTCACAAATAGAACAGGAGCACACTAAGGCGACGAACTCTGCCTGATAAACCCTTTTGCTAACAACTCATCTAACTGGACTCGCAACTCCTCTAGCTCACGAGGGGCCATCTGGTACGGTGCCTTAGCATTAGGACGCGTACCCGGTTCCAAATCAATAACAAATTCGACATCCTGATCGGGAGGAAGACCAGGAAGGTCATCAGGAAACACATCAGCGAAACCACGAACAACGGGAATCTCCTCTAAGCGCAGTATACTAACAGCGGTTCCAACTACCGAGACTAAACAAGAAAAACAACCAGAAGGAAACAACTTTTGAGCACATACCGCAGAAATGACAAGAGAATCTTGGCACGGATCAGCATACACGCTTCCAAACTGACCATTGTCCTTGATGAAGTCCAAGCGCTTCCCTTTGCACTGAATGATCGCATTACACTTACACAGCCAGTCCATGCCCGGAATGACATCGAAGTCCTCCAGGTCAATCATCTTCAAGTTTGCCCTCGCAAGAAAATCCCCTAACAAAATAGGGCAATCTAGAATGCCCAAATCTGATAACACAGATTCACCAGAAGGAAACTTGACACGGAAGGTATCACGAACTCGATCTAGAGTTAACTGATGTCGTTCCACAAAGGCTCTAGCCACAAATGAGTTGGTAGCGCCGGAGTCTAACAGAACGCGTGCCCAGCGGTTCTTCACCTTAAATTTCTCTATTGGGGTATATACCACTAAGGATCTACCAAAACCCAACTGTAACCATTCGAGCAAATAAAACTTTCAAGCTAGAAAAAAGAAACAACTAACCTGAGATGACTTGAGTCGAAGCTTAGGCCTCCTCGGAAGAGATCACGTTCAGCTTTCCCTTGCCCTTGTCCACACGCTGAGGTGGAGGTAGTGCCTGAAGTGGAACTGCATGAAGAGCAGGCTGGACCTGAGGACACCTAGACTTGATGTGACCCTTCTACCCACACTGATAGCAGACTTTATCCTTGGACCAGCACTGGGCAGCATCATGCCCGGGTCGCTTACAAATAGAACAGGAAATATCCCTCCTAGGAGCACCCTGAATAGCATGAACTTGCTCATTCTTCTGTGCTGCTGCCTTCTTGAAACACCTCTCGACACGGTGGCCCGACCGGCCACAGAAGCTACACACAACCTTGCTCTTCTTTCCCAAAGAAGCATCGGGTACCTATGGTTTCTTCTCCTCGACGGACATCCTCTTGTCCTTCCTCATTTGTTGGCCTCTGCTCTTTGCGGTCTCGATAGCTTCCACCTTCAGAGCAGGCTCCACTACCCCTGCATAAGTCTCCGATCATAAGCACTGGTCAACTGCTGCACCTCGCTCCTCAAGCCACTAAGAAACCGCTTGACTCAAACAGCCTCAACACTCACCAACCCAGCAGCAAACCGGCTCAACTTGCTGAACTCTATCTCATACTCACCAACCGTGAGTTGCCTTCGCTTTGGGTGGAGGAAGTCGTTCATAAGTCTGTCACGCTCGACCGAGGGAAAGAACTTCTTCAACAGCATTTCCTTGAATACTTTCTAAGAGCATCCAGCTACTACGCTCTCCTTTTCCCTAAGCCACCAATTCTTTGCCAAACCCTTGAGCTGATAGGCGGCTAACATCACTCTCTGATCGTCAGCAATACCAGAGTACGAGAATATCTCCTCTATGGAGATCAGCCAATCGTCTATGACCATGAAATATGCCTTCCCATCATACGTAGGGGGGCTAAGTCTCTGAAACTGCAAGATGAATGTCATTCCTGCTGGCACAACCAGTGGAGGTCTGAAGGGTGCAGGAGGAGGAACAGCTAACCCTCCTACAGGGCCTTACACTCCTTGAGTCTGTCCTGCCACAACTGCCACCAAAGACTGGATCTGGGCTTGCACCTCCATAATCTGCCTGCTCAAGGAATCGCTACTCTGCCGTAAGCTCTCGATTACCGCATCATTCTGCGCTCCCGATGACTCACCCTCTGATAGGGGGGTCGATCTAGTCGAAGAGCATCTCACCATCCTAAAGTCACGGCAACCTTAGTCTGATCCTAGTACGACAGCTGCAACTAACTACAAGTACAGAAAATACATACATAAATATGAACTTTAAGCTGCTAAACTTTCCCTGGGAGTTTATTTTCACAAGAATTTATGTTATGCCTTAACCTAGGATGGTTAACCACCACAATACTAACTCTTGTGCCTAGATCGGGAATGCATGGCTTTATATTATTTTTGACTCGAAAACTTATGTGTGTACATGTCATCCTGCCAGTCTTTAGCTTGGCACGTTGTGCTTATGTAATATTATGTTATGCATGATTGTGTTATGCATTCTAAAAAGGCCCTATTGCATGTTATGAGCGGCGTACACATGAAAATGTTATGCATCCCATACTACATAACATTTTCATGCAACAAAAAAAAACGAGCTAGTCGCAGCAATGTGGTGAGGTTATGCATCCCATACTACATAACCCTCACATGTTGCCCCTATGGTGGATCCATATACGAACCCATATTATGCTTCCCATACTACATAATATGCCTTGTATACTTCGTGTTATGCTTATAAGTATAGTGTTTGTGCTGTTGCAAAGACGTGCTGATGACATATCGATGTTTGAATGACATGATGCTGAACCACCAATGAAATCAAAAGGGAAGATTGCCCGACTAACTTGTCAAGCAACCTCCCTCTGATACCAACTGTCACAACCCGCATTTTCTTCGAAGGAAACGGATTATCAGAGTAGGAGAAAACACGCATCATGATGCCACATCGAGCAGGGGATAACTACCGACGCTAAGGCAAACTACTAACAACTATACTTTTTGAAAGTCCATGAGTTAAATGATTAGAAAATCAGTTATATTTTTAAAGGCCGTATCCCTCGGCGCGGTGAATCAACTAGTCCAAAGTTTGAAACTATACTTATACGCTGCAGAAAATACTTTATTCAGGTTAGACATCCTAAAAGAGTGCATAAGTGTCCCCAAAGGACAACTTATACTATGCAATACCCTACATTTAATTTATTCTATATTTAAGAAAACGATCTTTTTATGTTGCCTAAAAAATAGTGACGAGTTTTATAAAACATGATGATCATGAGATATACTTATAATAGTGTTTTTAAGTTTAAAAGTAACTAGCAACCTAGCATGAATCATCCCTAGAGCAAATAGATTAACTATAGAAAGGTAGCAGCAAAAAGAAACATATCTAGTATCAAGGTAAAAACTACCAGTGGGCGCCAACAAACTGACACGAACCACTGGCAAGTATGTATGTCTGTAGGAAAAACAACACCAAAACTACCTCGCAAAAAAATAAGGAACTGATCTCTATAGCACTAGAGACCACCAGCAACTGCACAGCACCACTAGCCGTCAGAGTGGATACTATCTAGAACCTGAGGCATTCAGAGAAGAAAGAATACCTCAGCAAGCAAACTAGAAAAAGAAATGCTCCAAAGTGTCAATCAGAAGATAAGCAAAAAAGGAAAACAAACTTGTAACAGTCACAAATACCCAAGGCAAGGCAAAAAGGAAGCGCACTAAGTGCGAGGACATCACAGTAACTCTGCCCAAAAGGTTGTAGAGTAAACAAGGCTATCATGAGCCCAATTGCTGCAATCTACCAAGGAAGAAACGTCTAACACCCTAAGCTGTGAGAGATTGTAGTAGCAAAAACATCACGGATCTGGGTTGGAGGCAAACTCAGTCCCCCAACCACTATTTCCAAGAAACCAAGCTCAAGGGTCTACGTGTGAAAGTACTAGGGACCTCCCACCCCCTTTCCCAGCCCGTACCTGGTGCAACATAAAAGAAACAAAAAAGGGTGGCCTTGGCTAAATTACACAACACCTCCCCAATTAAGAGCTTCAAACCACCACTACTAACCACGACCCATGATTCGGCCTTTTTGGAAAAACAAGAAAAATAGCCGACAAGGAACCTCAAAATAAAGAAATTCACTCGGGGGAGAAAAATCAAGGTAAGGGAAAAGCATTGAGATGACTCAATACGGCCTGGCATTGAGTGAGCCCCACTCACTCAATGCCTAACAAGACCTTGACATTGAGTGAGTTAGCCTCACTCAGCGCCAGAATCAACCATGGCGTTGAGTGAGGTTAACTCACTCAACGCCCTCCGCAAGAACAACTCTGGCATTGAGTGAGCTAACCTCACTCAATGCTAAAACAGCTATGGCGTTGAGTGAGGTCCACTCCCTCAATGCCTTAAGCAAAATAGGAAGTGGCGTTGAGTGAGCTAACCTCACTCAATGGCAAAACAGTTACGGCGTTGAGTGAGGTCCACTCACTCAACGCCTTAACACTAAACAGAAAAACCCAACGGTGGCGTTGAGTGATTCCACTTCTCTCAACACCAAAACAGATTTGTCGTTGAGTGAGGTCAACTCACTCTACGCCAAAGTACTTACCCGCAGAAAAACCCTAAAAAACCGTCATCCGTAAGAGGTCGGCGGAAATGTCGATCGATTCTCGCCGAATCGGCGGGAAAGCAGATTGATTCTCGCCGAATCGGCGGGAATATAGATCGATTCTCGCCGAATCGGTGGGAATACAGATTGATTCTCGCCGAATTGGCGGGAATCACTAACGATACTCGTCAAAGTCGGCGAGAATCACTTAGTGATTATCGTCGATTTCGACTTAGACGAATTTTCTCACTCACTCGTCTCACTACTTAGCCGCAAGAGAACATATCAAACTATGGCTTTGAGTGTGTGCACCACACTCAACTCCCAACCCGTGCGGCGTTTGGCTTTGAGTGTGTACCACACTCAACAACCAAATCCCGAGAGTCTACCAAGACTGGTTCTAACCAGAGAAATACCACCAAAACCTCCCTCTCTCTCTCTCGGCTCCACCCGCAAAAGCACCAAACCAGAAATAAAAATCTGGAGTCTTAATGGTGAGAACAACCAGCGGGTTGAGCAAAAACAACACAAGGAGGGGGGCTCATAAAGAGAAACTGAAGCACAGAGTTTTAACAAGCAAAAAGAGAAAAGCTTGGCTTCTATCCTAGGGCTAACCGGGTAGTTAAGAGGGGGAAGATCAAAACAGTAAGTGCAAGAACCACTTGCCTCGATTTTTCACCAAAGCTTCACTCGAGTCCTTCCTCTCCCTCAACACCAGCAGCAACAACACCTAGCCAGCACATCCCGAGCTTTTAATGGCGGAAAGGGCAAAAACCGAAAATCAATATCTCCTAAAAATCGTACGAAGATCTAATCTCCTACCGTAGAAACGTAGATCTAAGAGAGAGCAATCCTAATCCGCTTTCAAAATCGAAATCCATCCACAAATGTTCTCAGAATTGCCGTCCGAAGGGGTAGCAGGTTCGGCAGTTTTCCTTTGTTTTTTGCGAATAGGAGCAGGCGACAGTTTTCGGGAAGAAGAAGAATGGACCCACTAATTTGGCTTAAGGCTTTATAAATAAATCTAATCATGCCTAATCGGCCTTGACAGCCTCCTAAGCCACTGGATCATTTCCAAAGCTTTTGACCGCAGAAAATAGCTTTAAATATACGCATTTGCTTTTATTATTAGCACACCCGAAACGATGCGAAAACCAAACTACCTCGGAACTCGACAAAACTCGCACCGTAGCTAAATACCATGCTACGAATGCAACAGCGAAGTCGAAATTAACTTTCGACAAACAGAACTCGAGTTATACCCAACCTAAGCCAAAACATAAGCATCCCTGAGAGGCCACACCGGGTCACCCAAAATGACTCGGCTTGCTAGGGAGATCTTGCCAATAGGCTACAAAATAGGCCACCTAGTTCTAAGGATTTTAGACCACACTCCACAGATGGCACAAGCCAAGAAAACGAGTCGATGTAACGCTAAACGAGAATTAAGTAATTACAAAAAAATTGGGAGCGTTACAAGGAGGGCCTGTCTCATGTCATCATATAGGCCTTTATATAACCTCTTGGCGTATCCCACGTCATCCAACTTATATGAGTCCGTATAGCGGGCTAGATGTGTGAACAAAGCATTCCCCGAGAGGCCACACCGGATCACCCAAAATGACTCGGCTTGTTAGGGAAATCTTGCCAATAGGCTACAAAATAGGCCACCCAGTTTTAGGGAGTTAAGACCACACTCAACAGATGGCACAAGCCAAGAAAACGTGTCGACGTAACGCCAAACGAGAATTAAGTAATCGCAGAAAAATCAGGGGCGTTACAAGGAGGGCATGTCTCATGTCATCATATAGGCCTTTATATAACCTCTTGGCATAGCCCACGTCATCCAACTTATATGAGTCCGCATAGCGGGCTAGATGTGTGAACTCCTGGTAGTACTCTAACACTGTCCAATTGCCCTGCCTCAATGGTAGGAACCTATCTTCTTATTCATCCCTTCGCTGACTGAGGTACAAAATTCTACAATAGAGCTGCTCTGAAGTCCTCCCAGGAGATGTCTACGCAATCCACTCCAGCAAAGGTGGTGTCCAATTGTGACTTGCACCATCTCTTCCCATGTGACTCTAAGTAGGAAATTGCCAGAGCAACTGCCTCCTCTATCGGGCATCAAATTCCAGCCAGCATCTCGTAGATGATGTCCATTCACTCCTCCATACAGATTGCTGACTCCATCCCGAGGTACGATGGAGGAGAAAGCCCCCGAAAGGCACTCATCCAGTTGGCCCCGAGATTTGGTTGTGGAGTCGGGGCCTGCTGTGTATTGAAGGCCTCCATAATGAACGTCAGTGTCTGTCCCATCTCTGTCTGCTGGAATGGAGTCGGAAGCCGGAGGGGGTGGAACCACATTCTGTGCCAGAGGTGTACCCTGTTGTGGAGTAGGGTTTGTCGTAGGCTACAAAGGAAAAATTCTAATTGTTAGATGTTGTACAAGTGGAACTAATGGACAAAGAGGACCTTTACATGTGATTCCCCTTATGGGCATACCATTTCTTCCATTGCTAGTTTGTCTGCAAACTAAGCTCGCACGGGGTGGCCTAGGGTTTTTGTTGACAACTTCTCTTTAGATTGATGTTTCCTATGATACCAAGTTGTAAGACCCTTTTTTTCTTTTAAAACCACCGCGGTCTTATGCCCAGAATCGCCGTTTTGCGGTGACACCGACACTCAGGAAGTTCGCCACTATAAAACATCAATCCTGTAGGCCTTTACGATCACCAATGAGAAAGAAGCTTATACACAGTTCAAATAAAACAAAGTCCACAATCACATATATTATGAAATATAAGAAATCACAGTAAGTCCAAATGATAATACAAGTGCTGAAATAGAACAGTATAAGGGAATATAAACGTGCTCAAGCCCGGAACATCGAATCCTCACTACAAACAGTCGCGGAAGCTAATTAACTAATCACTCACGGAACCATTAGCTGGTGCTCCTGTGCTAGACTTGCCCACCTCCATGAGAACCGAACCCTGTAGGTGTTGTATCCCCTACTACCGCTCCCTGTCTCCCATCCGGAGTCCCTCAAATATTATGGTCGTCGACCGTTAGTTAAAAATACTAAGTCTTATCATCCCCACCCCTCCCCCATAGCTTCTAGGCACCGAGCGGGGAGAAGGAAAGGGAAGTTATGAATGTAGAGAGTACAAAGGAGGCAGGTGGCGGTGGAGCTACTCTAGCAGTTATTTATAATGGTTATCGAATTAATGAGGAGAAGTACAAACTAGTAGTTCTGTGATAACAAGCAGTAATGGTAGAAAGTAAAGCAGAGCAGTAAGTATATGAAAGGTAAACTAAGAAACAAGTAACCTTAACATATATGAATGCTCATACAAACTTATAAGTTAAGGGGTCTTTTGCTAGGCTCCCATCATATAAAAAGTCCCATACCAATTTATACGGTGGGGTGTCAGGTTTATATGCAAGTATGAGTGTAGTGCTATGTTATGTCATGATTCCTTCAAGTGCAACACACACACATGACTCTATGCGCACAGACCTATAGTTCCCCCCATTTGGGCAGCTATCTTCACTACCAGGAACCTCCGTAGTGGCAAACGGATACAGTGGGTCGGGCCCCCTACAACTAGGCGGGTATCCATACTACCAGGCCTAGCCATTACGCACTCCTCTAGAAGTACACAACCTAGAGTCACCACGTACTAATGTTGGCCATATCCACCAGACTTCCTTTGGCTAAGTGTCAACCAAACCCCCCGAGTCAGCGTATCGATGTCGGTGTGAACGACCGTCCGATACCGAAGACCCATCACCTTTTGCTCATGTATCCAAGAACTTCCGAGCCATTGGCTCCCAAGAATAACCCGTCCGCTATAACTACCTTCGAGCCTACAGCTCGAAAAACCATACAAACTAACCTCCCGAGTCAACGGGGTGTGTGAGGGTGAACCACTAGTTATAATAATTGCACTTTAACATTTATTATTTCTTACGGTTTAGGTTAGCCAAGGACGGCCCCCGGCATACCCGGTGAAGGGTTCTTAAAGGGCACTAGGAACTATGATGGTAACTGAAGCCCATCATTCCCTTTCGCAAGGCACTTACAATTATTGGTTGTTACCCAATTCTCGATCCCTTAACATTATACTGGAACTAACACTAGTGTATTTTGACCCTCTTTCTCTCCACAGGAAGGATGGTCTTTTGTCGATCCCGAGCACATCTTAACACTAGTCAACGCCACACTCTCCTCATCATGACTTCTAATGAAGCTCTCCTTTTTACCTTACCAAGCTAGCAAACTATTAATCCCAACTTACTATGATTATCCCACATGTTATCGCAATTCTGTAGTTTATCATATGCAGACCAACCTAAGCTATATGATGTACATGATAGAAGGTACTCCAAATTTTCATCCAAAAGCCCTGAGATTATTATTGTGGGTCTATCATGACATATTTAGATTAAATCCAGAAACTTTTAATTTTCATAATTAATTTGGTATTTATTAAATTTTCCCAAAGGTTAGGCCATGGGTAATTTTGAATATTAAGTACTAGATTTCCTTAAGTTATGACCACCCAAATATTATGAGCACTATATGATATAAGAATATCAGTGAATACCAAATTTCATAGATTTTCATAAATGTATTATCATCTAAATAATTAATCCATAATAAATCTAATAATTAATGGTAAAGAAGAAGGTACTAAAATTTATCATCAGAAAATTTTAGAAACATTATTGAATCTTAAGGGTGACAAGAAAAGACCTCTGGCCAAAGATCATAATTTATTAAGCTCATTAGGTACCAAGATAAAATCAATTAAATTTACTTAGACACAAGCACCTTGTAAGCAACCTATGTAAAGACACTTCAAAAAATTCCACAAAAATTTAAAGAGCTTTACAATGTCATAAATTTCCTCTGACCAAATTTCATTAGTTTCCAGTAAGAGATTAATTCAAAAGAAATTCCTAAATAGATAGAGCAACTTGATGGATTGTGAATGAAGTACTCCAATTATTGATCTAAAATTCATACTAAAATTTCTAGAGCTTTGTTATGGTCTTAAAACATAACTGATTAAATCTCATGCAAATTCAAGGTTAGAAAGTCATATATAAAAATTCTTCAAGAAAACCCATGATAGTGCACTTTACAATGGAACCTACTTGTAAACGCATCCCAGCAACTTGTAAAATATTCTAGAGATTAATATGACTATAAAATGACTCCTACCGTCATCCCATGGAAATCCAAGGTCATAAGACCCCTGAATTATTTTTTAAGGTGCAAGGGCCTTATTAGGCATAAAGACATTTAAGTGGGGTGCAAGATTCAAACTACCACCCACAACATCCCTAGGGCATTACTCCACCCTAGAAACCCATGGGGTAAAACCTAAGTCCAAATAAGGACTAAACACCCTAAGTCCTTCACAAACCCTAAAAAGCTCAATGTAAGGCTTGAACTAGTTCACTAGGGATCAACCACCCTAACCCACCCCAAACTCTAATAGAGGGTGACCCTACTGACCTTGGGACTCTAGCCAGAGCCCCAACCCCTTTGGGTTAGGATTGGCCCTTTTATGCCCCAAGAATCTTAAACCCTAAACTCACCCTTACGGGCCTAAACTTTAGTCACATCAAAACCCAGTCAAATCATACTCAAATAGTTTGAGATTTCAACCAGTGACTTATGATGACCCCTAAGACCAACCACCAATTATTTGGGGGTTGGTGTGGTAATTAGACACCTTAATTAAACTATGCTAGGATTATTAAAGTTTTTCAAAAATTATATAAAAGTTTTCTCCAAAAATTATCATTTTTGTATATGTCCTAGGTATAGATACGATTGACTCCCTGCCCAAATTTCAGGTCATTTCGACATGTGGTTAAGTGGGTACACTCATTTTAACCTATGACTATACCTAAGTATAGACTGCACAATTTTGGGTTCTGAGGTCTGACCTGAACACCAAATTGGTTCAAATCAATTTTAAAATAAACTAAACTCATAGAGCTATAAGTTTTATGTTAACCACCTTTTCTGAAATGGGCTCTAAGTATTTTTAATTTAAATCCTAATGCAACTAATATTATGTGACAAAATATACTTACAATTTAATTAATAAAATTTGATCTTCACAGATCTTGAAGCAGGTCGGGTGGGTACTGGCCTTCTTCCTCCTCCAGACAACGGCCACGATTAGCCCGACCTGGAGCAAGTTCCAACAGCAACCGCCGGCCACCCGACCACCTCCCTGTCCGGCCACCCTGCCACCTTCCTGGCCGGCCACCCGGCCACCTACCTGGCCGGCCACTGCCACCACCACCTCCGTTGAGGTGGTGGTTATTGTTGGGCGGCAGCACGACCGTCGGAGGGGCCATTCATGGCAAACCCGACACTTCATTTTTCTAGGAAAAACTATGGAAAATCTCCACCCGATCGGGCTCAATTGATCCCGATACTTGTCCCTGAAGATTCCTAAGATTTATCCATAGAAGGAGTAGAGGAGGACCTATGTGGAGGGTAGGGTCGGGCCGATCGTCGAGTTGCCATGGATGGTTGTGGCACCGTCAGGTGTTCTGAAATAACACTGTCAACTTGGTCGACTCCTTCAGTTAATGTGTGGAAAAGATATCCCTAGGTCCAGGGATGCTTTTAGGTTGATCATTTGCGGAAAGGGAAGGGCCTAGCACTGATGGCCATCAATGGTCATTAAGCGCTTATTTCGGCCATGGCTTGGAGGGGGGGGGTGAACTTGGGCTCAACAAGCCCGAAAAACATCTGGAAACTCCTCCTCTTTCCCTGGAGAGTTGAATCCAGCAATAAAGGGCAACCCTTGGCCTCCCTATGCCATGTATGGCTTTCTCCCTCATTCTTTCTCTCCTCTATTAAAGAGAAATGAAGTTTTCTCTCTCCTGATCATCAAGGCTGAGTTTGATGATTAATTCAGCCTAATGGCAGCCCATTAGCTCATAATATTAAATAAAATAAAGTTAGCCCAAGTGGATAGGGATTGGGCTTGAGTTAGCCCATTCGAGCTAATTTGACCGAACACTAGAGTGGAGTTTGACCTTGGTCACTTTGACCTTTTGGGTTTCCCCCAATGGGTCCTTAGTGACCCATTGGCCTCCCCTAAGGTCTAGGTAGGGGGTGGTAGGGTTGGTTTAGCACCTTGGAGGTCACTTGCCCCATAGTTATGACACTTTGACGACTTTAGGGCTAGGGTTGACTTGGGTCCACTTAGCCTTTTAGGTTGACCCCATTGGGTCCTTGGTGACCCATTGACCTCACTTTAGGGTTTGGAGGGCATGTGTGGGGTCCACTTAGCTAAGGGAGTTCAATTGACCCTAAGTAAGTCAGTTTGACCCATTTAGGGTTAGGTGGACTTACGTCAACTTGACTACTTTAATTGCCCTAATGGGTCCTTAGTGACCCAATGTACCACCCAAGGGGTTAGGGGTGTTGTGGTGGGGTCATGGAGTCAATTCAAAGCCCTAAGGTCAAACCCTAGGTCTGGTGGTAAGGATGTGCTATAGGCAGACAAAGGTGATCTTTACCTTGGCCTTTGTTCACTTGGTCCTTTGAGCTTCTTATGGTTTGGTCATGTCCTAGTCATGACAAAACCACTCCTCGGGGTCTAGTTGTTTGAGGGATGTTATATTCCATGTCTTCTAGTAGATGCAAGCATACATGTTCTTCCACAACACCGAGAAATGGGGGCAGAACATCGCACAACGTGACAAGAATTTGCCACCAACGCGAGCTTTCCACAAAAACCACATAGGCTAGCACTTATCATCGCGCTGGAGAAGAAAGTGTGCAAACCAGCATGCTTCCACACCAACACAACACATATTTCACAAAGTGGGAGAACTTTCTACGACGTACTACAGGATCCGCACAACAAGCAAGGGCCAAGCATAAGCAGTCAACCACATGCATCGCCGCCCAGGCATCCCTCGCAAAACATTCAGGCCACAAAGCAGACACAAGGGATTTTGAAGAGTCAACGCCAACATCAAGACCAAACAAAGGGAGCTGAAAATGCTTATTAAGGATAGTTTTTAACATAGAGAGGGGTGAATAGGTCTTTTTTGTGATTTCTTGAAAACTTAATACAACTTTATTATAAAACTAAACATCAAATCTATCCATAGCACATAACAGATTAATTAACTCATACACAGCAAATCTTTCACAGAAATAAAATCACAGCACACAACACAGCACAGAGTACACCAGATTTTTATAGTGGTTCCCCAATCTTGGGTACATCCACTTTCCCCCTTCGCTTATCTAGCAATGAACTAGATTCGGCCAAACTCCCTTTTCTTTATAAGATTCTTTAGATCTTACAACTGAGAGCCCAACTGGACCTACAACTCAGGATGATAAATTCAACCCTACTGCTCAGAGAGAAATCAATCCTACCTCAGATCTTTAATATCCTACCTCAGATTCTTTCAAGAATCTTACCTTAGAGTGACCGTTTCACTCCTACAAACTCAAGCAAATTCTGCCCTACCTCAGATCTTTCAAGATCCTACCTTAGAGTGACTGTTTCACTTCTACAACTCAGAGAATGAACTTCTTCTCCTACCTCAAATTCACTCCTGGATACTACCTCAAATCTTCTCAGATTATACACTCAGCCTTTATATTATAGGCTAACACTCAGAGATTTCTCAATCTCCTACCTCTCAGATCTGTAAACAGATCTTACAAAATGAAATTCAGTTAATGAAAATTGATTAAAAAGATTTCATCCAGCAAAAAGATGTGTGGTGACTTCTTCATCCTTGTTCTGCAGAAGCTATTGAGATTGAATCAACTCTGTTGTTGAAGAACACTGCAGATAGCAATTCTTGTTCTTCAACCCCCTTTTATTTTGATGATAAAGCACTCTTGATCCGGCTGAGAGATTTAATCAAACCTTTCTTAGCTTTTTCAAAGCTTCTTGATGGAGAAATTAGGGTTTGATTAGGGATGGAGAGATTTGAAATTGATACTCGATCGAGCTCTTCTCCCCTCTGAGATTTCAGAATGAGAATTTTATCTGTTGTGGTTATTGTTGGTATTGTTGTGTTGTTTGAATTTTTCAGAAGTCGATCCACTTATATAGACTTTGGTTAGAATTACTAGCTATCCCAGTCACTGAATTGACAGTTGACGGTTAACATGAATTCTGATGGTTATCCGAACTTAGAACTGTTAATTCTGGACTTAGAAAAATTTTCAGCCTTGAGCGTCGAGTGACTATGGTACACTCAACGCTTGCTTCACATGAGGTGTTGAGAGCGTCGAGTGATTCTTCACATGAAGCGTTGAGAACGTTGAGTGTACTCAACACTTTTATACTCAAAAACTTTGCTTCATTCATTCTTCTGTAGGAGTGTCGAGTGAGTTGAGTGTACTCAACGCTTCTTACTTAGAAAAATTTCTTCTCCTGATAAAGCGTCGAGTGAGTTTAGTTTACTCAGCGCTTTAGATTTCTATCATTCTGCTATGGAAGCATTGAGTGAATTGAGTTTACTTAACGCTTTTATACTTAGAAAAATTTCTTATTGATCAAGCATTGAGTGAGACTTCTCAACTCAGCGCTTAAGATTTCTTCACTGTCTGAAGTGGAAGCGTTGAGTGACTTGAGTTTACTCAATGCCTTTTACTTAGTAAAATTTTTTCTTCACCAGGCATTGAGTGAGCCTTTAGCGCTTAAGATTTATTCACTATCTTGAGTGGAAGAGTTGAGTGAATTGAGTTTTCTCAACTCTTTTAACTTTGAAATGGTGCTCTTCTGTATAAATAAGCGATAAGTGAATTGGATTACTCGACGCTTTTAACTTAGAAATTTTCTTCACACTTTATGAAGCGTTGAGTGAACTGGTATACTCGGCGCTTCTTCCTTGCTTCTCAGTACTTCTTCCTTGCATCTTCAACGCTTATTTACTTTGAATTATTTTCATCCTAGAAGCAGTGAGTCATGCTGATTGACTCAGCGCTTTTGACTTGAATTTATCCCTTGTTCCAAGAAAGCAGTGAATGGCTTCCCATTGACTCAACGTTTTTTACTTAGCCAAAATTCAGCTTCTGAAGTAGGCGCTGAGTGAGCCTTCTTTACTCAGCACTTGCATTTCTTTTGTGGAAGCAGTGTGTCGAGTTGTCTCAGTATTTCTCAATGGTTTGTCACTCAGCGCTTTGAGCTTGTCTCAGCTGTCTCAGCGGTTTTATACTTAGACAAGTTTATCTTTCTCCAGCTAGTTAAGCTTGTCTCAGCTATCTTAGAGGTTTTGTACTTAGAAAAATTTAGTTTTGTTACTCAACGCTTGGACTTGTCTCAGCTGTCTCAGGTGTTTTGTACTTAGACAGATTTAGCTTTCTCCCACTGACATATCCTGCACATGAAGCTACACATACCATCAAATAAAATGATAGTGTATATTATTGACCCATGTGACTTAATAAAATCAAAGACATTGTGGGCAATGTACCCAACAATCTTTCCTTATTTGTTGAAGTAATAACCTTAGTCAATGATATACACCTCAGCAAAAATAAGCACTAATTAAACAATAATACTGAGTCCTAGATTCATGCAGCAACCTTATATCAGGAACATATCAGGAACAGTTCTAAATGACAGAAATATTAGATACTACTATTATACTAACTCCCCCTAGCTGAGGAGTCTTCTCCCCTAGGAATGATATCAAAACTAATGTCATCATTGTTTTTTTTTTATCTAAATTGCCTTTTATCTAAATTAATGGCATCTTACCCTAGCTAAGAAACAGTGTTGGAACACCCTATTACTAATTTGGGTAAGGATCACTATGCCTGTCTTAGGAATCCCAGTTGACCTAGTTGTATAGTTGAGAAGGTCAACATTAGAATGAGTCTAGGGCTTAGAACTTAGGTTTGGAGCTGCCCCCAGGACCATTCCAAGATCAAGGTTGAAGAGCTAAGTCTAAGGCAATTTTCGTCGAGCTCAGGTCGACGAATCGTCGAACTCTGTTCGACGCTCTCTGAGCTCAACTTCAATAAATCGTCGAACTCCGGTCGACGATCTTCGAGCTCAGATCAGCTATCTGCTTTTGGCTAGCTTCTGCTTAGTCGTCGAACTCCCCTCGACTATCTTCTAGCTCAGTTCGACGATCCCTCCTTCAAGTTATTTCTCAGGTCGGTGAGCTCGGTTCGACGATCTTCGAGCTCAGATCGACGTTTTCTGTCTGCTTGTCTCATTTCATCTCTGAGCTCAGTTCGACGATCGTAGAGCTCAGATCGACGTTTTTTTGGAGAGATCGACGCTTTCAGGAATTCAAATGCTGCTGTTCTTTGGAATGTTTTTGAATATTATCAGCATTTATGTCAGAAGATCTCCCAGCCGTTTGTCTTTATTCTGGAGCAAGTTTCAAGGAATTATTCAGAGAATGTTTGCTGGACTTTCCTCTAGAAGACAAGACTCTTTTTGGAAGACATTTATGACTCCCAACGGCTAATTTGGACAAGGAAACTTCAGAAAATTTCAATTCCTCTCTTCTGTGTTTTTAAGATATACAGAATACACAAGAAAAAAAGGATACACAGATTGACAAGAAAGAAAGTGAACACACAGAATAGAGAATACTGATAGCAGAAGAACAACAGAAGAACTGTGACTTCAAAAATCTTCTTGCTGACTGAAAAGTGTTCACAATCTCATCTCAGAACTCCAGACACCTCATTTTTCAGCCTTCTTGCTGAAACCCTCCTTTGCTGGAGATCAAAGTTCTGAAGACCTATCACCCTAGAGCAAAGCTTCTTTTCCTGAACCTTTCTACATCTCAGGGGGAGCTTTGACATCATCAATCCACTTGTGCTTCTCTCATTTGATTGAGAACAGAGAAGACACCCTTCACTCTTATTTTTCTTTTCCTGCTGTAAAAGGGTTCTTGAACTCCCTTCAAAAGTTCTGTCTGGTTCTGAGAGCCTTGTCAAAACTCAGTGGTGGTAAGACACCTTATCAAAAAATCTAGCTTTGGTTTTTGGGCACCTTATCAAAAGCTCATTGGTGTCAGGACACCTGATCTACTCATCCTAAGTGGATTCCTACCAAGGGTGGTAGAAGAGTGGATGTACCCAGGTTTTTGGGGAACCACTATATTTCCTTGTGTCTTCTGGTTTGTTTGTGTGATTTGTCTGCTGTGTGCTGTGCTCTTACTTCTTATTTTTTTAACCTCTTACTAGCACTCTACACTATATCATAAATTGAATTTTATATGTGCTGTTTATTTCAACTGTGAAAAATTATTTTAAAATACTCTATTCACCCCCCCCCCCCTCTAGAGTTGAGATAGATCTTACCCTCACTTTCAATTGGTATCAGAGGCAGGTTGGTTGCTCATACAGGCTAACACCTGAACCAAAAGATCCTTGATAAGATCAATCTCTTAAGAGGATTATTTTCTATACATCTATCTTTTTATTTAAAGACATGGCACAGAACAAAGATTATGCAAGCACCAGACCACCAGTGTGCAACCTTTCTAAGTTTGCACTCTGGAAGGCAAGGATTAGATTATACATGAATTCTATTGATGAAGACATTTTCAATTCTGTCTTGACAGTTTGTCCAACTCCACCAGCAAGCTCAAGTACAAGTGCTGTTCCACCTCCTTCTGGAATAGATGCAGATATAAAGAAGTGGAAGACTGCAGATGCTAAGGCTATGAACATCTTAGCCCAAACAATGTCTGATGAAATTTTTCAGAAGGTAGCTGAATGCCACTCAGCCAAAGAAATCTGGGACAAACTCTCTGAAATTGTCTCAGGATCTGCTGATGAAAGGAAAGATAGAAGATCTCATCTGATAAGCCAATATGAGAACTTCAAAAAGGGAGAAGCTGAATCAGTGGCTGACATGTACAATAGACTAAGTCTAATTGTCAATGAGCTAAAAACCCTAGACAAAGAAATCTCACTGACTGAGCTGAATGACAAAATCCTGATGTGCTTCCCCAGCACTTGGGATTCAAGAATCTGTCCAATCAAGGATGCCAAGAAGTTTAAATGAGATTACTACTGAAGCTCTCCTGGGCAAGCTCAAATCCTATGAGCTGCTCATTAAAAATAGAGAAGAAGAACAAAAGGCTACCTCTCCAAGCCACAAGGAAAGAAAAGACCATAGCCTTCAAAGCTGTAGAAGAGGAGCCTGAAGATAAAGCTACAGGAAATGATGAGCTCATAAGTCTACTGGCCAAAAGATTCTACAAGATGGCCAGAAAAGACTTCAGAAAGAGACCATACAATGGTCATGATAAACCAAGGTATGATAAATCAAACAACAATAAAGAAATTATATGCTTTGGTTGCAGGAAACCAGGCCACATTGTGCCTGACTGTCCAGAAAACAAGAATAAGGACAAGAAGGAAAGAAGAGAAAGAAGAAAAGAAAAGGATTACAAGAAGAATAGCTCAGACAAAGCCTCCTCCAGCAAGAACAAACATACAAGGAAGGGCTTTGTTGCTGAGACATGGAGTGAGACTGAAGAAGAATCTAAAGCCTCATCCAGTTCCAGTGATGATGAGGATGATGCAGATGAAAAAGAATTTTGCATGATGGCTGTCAATGCCTCACAGCAAAACTCTGATGAAGAATCAGAATCAGACTCAGAAACTCAACCAGAGGAAGATCAGGTAATCAACTCTTTTGATTTTAATTCTGAGGACTTCAAAGATGATTTTAAAACACTGTGTCTAGATCTATTAAAATCTGAGAAGGAGATAATCTCTCTCAGGAATCAATTATCTGAGCATAGTGTCCTAAACTCAAAGAACCTCAAACTCTCTGAGGAGTTAGAATGCTGTAGGGAGGAGATAGCCTCACTGAAAAGTGAACTATCAAAGGCCAAAAAGTTTGAAAAATCCCTAAATGGGAGAAGTATCAGACTGATGGACATCACAAGCACAGTAAACTCTAGATTTAATAGCACACTGGGCTTGGGTGCCTCATCCAGCCAACCTATAATTTTGACAACTCCAATCAAGTTTGTCTCTGACAAAGGAAAGGGAGTAAGAGAGGTACCCAGGAAGAATGCAGATCTATCAGAGAAAAATTCAGTTCAACAGATGGCGTCGAGCAGAGCTCGACGATTGTCGAACAGAGCTCGACGATCTAACTACAGATCGTCGACCTCAGCTTGACGATATCCAAACTCTGAACTTCAGCATAATCGATCTTTGAACAGAGATCGACGATCTGACCCAAGATCGTCGACCTCAGTTCGACGATCGTCGAACAGAAATCAGGACTGTGAACATTCCTTCAATGGCACATCTAGATTCAATCCTAGAAGTCCCACATCCCAAGGCTTTAATCCCTATACTGAATGGATAGTACCTCCTAGGAGATACCATCCTGAAGGTTATAAGGATCAACCTGGGATGTCCTTTATTTCAGAATTCAAGGGATATCAACCTAGGCCCAAGGTTAACTGGGTCAAAAACAAATAAGCTGTTTTTGTGCAGGTGAAGACCTATCCAGCATCAAACCATCAATGGTATCTGGATAGTGGGTGCTCAAAGCACATGACAGGGGACAAGGACAACTTCACTTCCTTCAAAGCCAAGCTTGGACCCAAAGTAATTTTTGGAGACTCAAGCTTTGGAACTACAAAAGGATATGGTGCAGTCCAAATTGGCTCAGTCACATTCAAGAAGGTGGCATATGTTGAAGGACTCAAGCACAACTTGATAAGTATCAGTCAACTGTGTGATGAAGGATATCAAGTGACATTCAACAAAGCCATATGCAAGGTCAAGTCAGAGGACAACACAACTGTGTTGACAGGTAACAGAAGAGGTAACATTTACTTAGTGGACTTTCATTCACCTATAGTAGATATTTGCCTATTCAATTCAATTTCAAAATCTAATATTTTATGGCATAAGAGACTAGGGCATATTAACCTTAGAACCATTGCTAAGCTATCTAAAGACAACCTTGTTAGAGGACTACCTTCTGGTCCCTACAAGAAGGAAGGAGCTTGCAAGGCTTGTCAATTAGGCAAGCAAACTAAAAGTAGTTTTAAATCAATTAATAAGAGTGATTCACCTAGGATCTTGTACCTATTGCACATGGATCTTTTTGGACCCATATCTGTACAAAGCCTAGGAGGGAAATCCTATACTCTAGTGGTTGTAGATGACTTCTCAAGATTCACTTGGGTATTCTTTCTGAGGAAGAAGTCTGATAACTTCAAGTGTTTGACAGATTTTCTCAAATGCATTCAGATTGAGTTCAACACTCACATTGCCCTGATCAGAAGTGATCATGGGACAGAGTTTGATTCTCTTCTCATGCAAGAGTTCTGTCAAAGTGAAGGGATCAGGCACACTTTCTCAGCTCCTAGAACTCCTCAACAAAATGGGGTAGCTGAAAGGAAAAATAGAACACTCATTGAATCTGCAACTACATTATTGGCAGATGCTCACCTACCTCTATCCTTTTGGGCTGAGGCAGTGAACACCTCCAACTATGTGTTGAATAGAAGCCTGATACACAAGCTGAAGGGCAAGACTCCCTATGAATTGCTCAAAGGGAAGAAACCTAAAATAGGCTATTTTAAAGTTTTTGGTTGCACTTGTTTTATTCATAATAATGACAAGAAATATCTAGCAAAATTCCAAGCTAAAGCTGATGAAGGAGTTTTTCTGGGATACTCCATGATCAGCAAGGCCTATAGGGTTTATAATAAATCTTCCTGTAAAATTGAAGAATCTGTTCATATTATTTTTGATGAAGCTAACATGTCTTTCAAGGAGAAGAATGCTTCTACCATAGAACCTTTGTAGGTACATTCTCTAGCTGAAGACTTGAACAAATTGCAAGTTGCTGAAAAGAATGAGAGCAGTGATGATGAAGAAGAAGTTCAACATCTTGAAGAAAATCATCCTGAAGAGCCAGTTGCTGCTCCACTAGAGGAGACAACAACACAGGCTGGTGAACAATCAACACTCCCTATTGACTTAGTAACAACAAGAGATCATCCAATCACACAAGTAATTGGAGAAATTTCAGCTGGTGTGCAAACTAGAAATCAGGTCAACCAGAACCTGATGCACACTTGCTTCCTATCTCAAATTGAGCCTCAATCCATACAAGATGCAGAGCAAGATCCACACTGGATCATTGCAATGCAAGAAGAGTTGCATGAATTTGAAAGGAACAAGGTTTGGGAACTAGTGCCTAAGCCAAAGGATCATCCCATTGTTGGAACAAAGTGGGTATTCAGGAACAAGCTGGATGATCAAGGAGTTATAGTCAGAAACAAGGCAAGGCTAGTTGCTCAAGGGTACTCTCAACAAGAAGGAATAGACTATGATCAGACATTTGCACCAGTTGCAAGGTTGGAAGCCATCAGAATATTCCTAGCCTATGCTGCTCACAAAGGTTTCAAAGTGTATGAAATGGATGTAAAGAGTGCATTTCTCAATGGGGACATCAAAGAGGAAGTCTATGTTAGACAACCTCCAGGTTTTATCTCTCTAACTCACCCTGATTATGTTTATAAATTGCATAAAGCATTATATGGTCTCAAGCAAGCTCCTAGAGCATGGTATGAGACCCTAGCATGCTTTCTTCTGGAAAATGATTTTGTTAGGGGGGGAGTAGACCAAACTCTTTTTATTAGAACCCATAAGTCCCATACCCTACTAGTGCAAATTTATATAGACGACATTATTTTTGGTTCTACTGATTCAAAATTATGCAAAAAGTTTTCCAAGCTTATGCACTCTAAATTTGAAATGAGTAGCATGGGTGAGCTGTCCTTCTTCTTAGGACTGCATGTCAAGCAACATGCTGAAGGAATATTTATTTCTCAAACCAAGTATGCAAAAGAATTAGTTAAGAAATTTGGTATGTCTGATGCATCATGTATGAAAACACCCATGCCCTCAAATGCTGTAATAGATGCTGATGAACATGGGAAACCTGTTGATCAGACAACATATAGAGCAATAATTGGCTCTTTATTGTACCTTACAGCTAGTAGGCCTGATATAATGTTTGCCACATGTATTTGTGCTAGATTCCAAGTTAGCCCTAGAGAGTCACATTTAATCTTAGTTAAGAGAATTCTTAGGTATGTAAAAAGTTGTCCAAATCTAGGTCTCTGGTATCCAAAAGATTCAGCATTTGATTTAACTGGATTTTCAGATGCTGATTATGCTGGATGCAGAATAGACAGGAAAAGCACCAGTGGAACATGTCAGTTCCTTGGTGACAGACATGTCTCCTGGTTTTGTAAGAAGCAAACATCTCTGTCAACCTCAACTGCTGAAGCTGAGTATATGGCTGCAGGCAGTTGCTGTTCACAAATATTATGGATACAGAATCAGCTCTTAGACTATGGCTACAACTTAGAGAAGTCTAAAATTTTCTGTGATAATACTAGTGCTATCTCTATAGCACAAAATCCAGTCCTCCATAGTAGGACAAAACACATAGAAATTAGGCATCATTTTCTAAGAGATAATGTAGAGAAAAATAAAATTGAACTTCAATATATTCCTACTGATTTGTAAAGGGGAGATATTTTCACCAAACCTGTGGATGAAAAGAAACACAGTTTCTTCCTAAATCAGTTAGGCATGTTAGATGGAGGAAGCCTTAATTAAATTACAAGATTTTGAAAAGCTAAAACAGACCAAGACTAGGCCAAAAATCCTTCTTTTTTGTGTCTGAAGAATGAGTTTAGACTCTGAACTGCGCTCGACGTTTTCCCCAAAATCGTCGAACAGAGGTCGACGATTTTCAAAAAATCGTCGACCAGAGATCGACGCTTTTGCAGTCGTCGATCTGAGTTCAGAGCCCTCGCTAGAACTAGGCTTTCTCTCTTTCTGATCAGAGGCCGTCGAGCTGAGCTCGACGTTTTTCAACATCGTCGAACGAAGATCGCCGATTTTGAAGACTCTTCAGATTCCCTCTGTAGCCCAAATCGTTGAGCTAAGCTCGACGTTTCGTCGAGCTGAGCTCAACGATCTTCCTTTTCGCCGTCGAACCCTAATATAAAATCTTTCTTTCAGCCGTCGTTCTCCTTTTGCGCTTTCATACTCTGCAACTTTCTTTCTTTTCCCTCCAAATTCTCTACGCTTGGTCGTTTTTGGTTTTCTGTTGCAGGTGAATATGGCTGAATCAAGTGCTGCTATTGCTAAGATGAAGTTCGACACAGGCTTTGACATCGACATAAACTCCTTCGATGGAAGCGACCAGCGCTTCAAGGACATCCTAAACTTATTCAGAGAACAACAGCTGACTCCAATAATGACTACAAGGATGAAGATCGCCTCAGAAGAAATTAAAGAGTGGTGTTATACCGCAACAGACGAGACTGAGAATTCTGTTGGCGGCACCATTAAGGGGACTCAGGTACTTCTATCCCCGCCTCTTTTAACAGAAGTTTTTCAACTCAGTACTGGAGGAGACTCCATTGAACTGTCTGGAGAGGAGTATGACTCCATGCTAGATAGGATGGGTCACAATGCAGTCAACCCTCATAAGCTATTGAAGAAAAATCTGGCTATAGAATTTCAATTCCTGGCTGATGTAGTTGGGAAGGTGCTATTGGCCAAGCACTCAGCTCATGACACCATATCCAGATATCAGTTCTGCCTGATGGGAGCTTTATTAGATAAGAAACACCTTGACTGGGGCTCCATCTTCTTCACTCTGATTAAGAAGAAGATCAATAAGAATGCAGTTAGTTGTGGGAGAATCTTAGGTGTCTATCTGCACAACAGGTGCCCTGACCTTTTAACCTCCTCTAGCATATTCATCAATGCATCCAAGAGGCTTTCCTGTGCCCTCTTCAGTAAATGGGACAGGCAGATCATAAACCCCTCCAGGGCTGCTGCACCACTTCATTCAGGCACAAGGACTATTTCAGTCACTCCTCCAGCAGAAGAGCTGCCTGCTTCTTCCCCTCCTCCAGCCATATCCACCCAAGCCGTCACCTCCTCACCACCAGTCACCACCATAATCATCTCATCCCCAATTACCATTTCCTCACCTATATCATCCCCTCCACTATCCACCTCATAGGAATTCCATCCTCTCTTTTCCTATTCAACCTTCACCCTACCATCCTTCTCACTTATAGATAATTCCTTCATGGATGATTCACCCTCTACTCCTCCTGAGCCACCCTCAACTTCCTCCTTTCAACAAATGCTCCATGACATTCTCTCTCAACCCTCCTTCATACCCTCTCTTACTTCCCCTATCTCCACCTCAACCTCCTCTATCTCCATAATTCCATCTTCTGAACCAACCATTCCCTCTCCACCTTCCTCCACATTTTCAGTTTCAGCCACCATCCCTCCATCCACCTTTGCTCCTAACTCTGCTCAAGCCCCACTTGAGCATGTGGATCTTCCTAGTTTGGGAGACAGGCTGTTTGAGTTGCTAGCTCCCAAGCTGGCATCTCTACTGGAGTCTTCCCTGGCTCCACTCCTGAAGCAAGTCCAGGAGCTGTCTACCAAGCTTGCCTCCATTTCCTCCTCCCTGGCTATCCCTTCTTCTGGGTGCCTTGATTCACCTCTCTCTGAACCAAGGCAGGGGGAGATGCCTTATGAAGAAGTGGATGTGCCAGCTGCTGATCATATGTCTGCTCCAGCTCCAGCTCTTGGATGTGCTTTTGCACTAAATCTACAGAGGTTGCTATCTATATTTGATACAGTCCATTTCAGCTGTTTGCCTGCAACTCCTGTTGAAGATTTGTCTAAGGCCATTGTGCCTGTATCTATCTGTGATCCCAGCCATATTGATTCCTACATCAAGTCCTGGAAGGCTGTGGATATCTCTGATGCTGCTACTAAGGCCACTGTGCCTCTTTCTGTTGAAATTGCTGCTGCTGCTGCTACTGCTGACATAGAGATGATTTCAGCAACTGATGCTGATGAAATTGCTGTTGAGACTGCTGATGAAGAGCTTGCCTCATACTTAGTAGATCCCACTCTTGCTGCTCCTGCTCTAGTGTCTGCTGCTGATTCTGTCTGCTCTGCTGCTGCTCTCTCTCCTCCTGCTCCTGCTGTTTCTGCAAAACTTAAAGCTCAAGAAGAGCATATCAGAAGAATTGATGATCTGTATGATCAACCTCAAAGTTCTGAGAGTGATCAGTACAGGACTGATTCTGATGATTCTGCTAGCACTATTGCCAAAAAGAGAAAAGCTAGAAGTAAAGCAATGATGTCAGTCCCTCCTGCCAAAGCCAAAGACTCCAATGATATTCCATACTACATCCTGCATGACTTCCCCATCTCTGAGCCATGGATGCAATACTCCAAGAATCAACAGAAAGCTATGAAGAAGAAGAGGAAGCTAGACAAATATGAAAAAGGATCTTCTCAATATCAGCCTCCTCCTCCTCCTCCTCCAGATTCTGGCTCAGGCTCAGCCCCTCAAGCTCCAGTTTCCAGACACAATTCTTCCCAGTATTATCAAAGATCCTATCAAAGGGGACAGCATCAAAGGGGATATCAATCCAGAAGAGATCAATTTAGAGGAAGCCAGAGAGGGCATAGACTTCATCCAAGGGAAGGGCAAGGTCACTCTGACCCTTCTTCAGGTCCTTTCCCTTACAAGCTGAAAGACACAATTGTCTCCAGGACTCCTTCTA
Organism: Platanthera zijinensis; assembly: GCA_039513925.1. Lineage (NCBI taxonomy): Eukaryota > Viridiplantae > Streptophyta > Magnoliopsida > Asparagales > Orchidaceae > Platanthera > Platanthera zijinensis. The sequence goes on along the minus strand of CM077092.1, from coordinate 64,550,084 downwards.
CTGATTCTGAAATCATCAACAGATATGAACCTCCTATTCCTTTTGAAGATCCTGAGAACAACCCTGTGTCCTGGACAGCCAGAATGAAAGAATTGGCTGCCCTTGATCAAATAAAAAAGGCCAGAGAACAAGGCAAGGATACTTCAAACATAACTACTTTATCAGAGCAGAGAAAGAAAGAACTAGAAAGATATGCATCAAGGAAATTCTTCAATCCAGAAGACTATATGAAGCTGCACCCTGAGGCTGTTGTTCCAAGGCCCAAATCTCAAACTTCTCTAGGTGCAGAGGATGACAGAAGGTCAAAGAAAGAAAGTCAGAATCCTAATAGAGAAATTTTATTTAAAAAGGGAACTGAAAGGAAGTGAACTGTGTAAGCTAAACATTTCATCCACCTTTGGATATCTACTGCTATTTATCTGTGATCTGCTTTGCTGCTATATATCTTCTCTGCAATTTTGTATTAGCTTCTGTATTGTTGTATGCTTTTTATTCCCTATGATTGTCTGTAAATAGTAATCCTAACCCAAATAGGGGGAGATTGTTGGAACACCCTATTACTAATTTGGGTAAGGATCACTATGCTTGTCTTAGGAATCCCAGTTGACCTAGTTGTATAGTTGAGAAGGTCAACATTAGAATGAGTCTAGGGCTTAGAACTTAGGTTTGGAGCTGCCCCCAGGACCATTCCAAGATCAAGGTTGAAGAGCTAAGTCTAAGGCAATTTTCGTCGAGCTCAGGTCGACGAATCATCGAACTCCGTTCGACGCTCTCTGAGCTCAACTTCAATAAATCGTCGAACTCCGGTCGACGATCTTCGAGCTCAGATCGACTATCTGCTTTTGGCTAGCTTCTGCTTAGTCGTCGAACTCCCCTCGACTATCTTCTAGCTCAGTTCAACGATCCCTCCTTCAAGTTATTTCTCAGGTCGGTGAGCTCGGTTCGACGATCTTCGAGCTCAGATCGACGTTTTCTGTCTGCTTGTCTCATTTCGTCTCTGAGCTCAGTTCGACGATCGTAGAGCTCAGATCGACGTTTTTTTTGGAGAGATCGACGCTTTCAGGAATTCAAATGCTGCTGTTCTTTGGAATGTTTTTGAATATTATCAGCATTTATGTCAGAAGATCTCCCAGCCGTTTGTCTTTATTCTGGAGCAAGTTTCAAGGAATTATTCAGAGAATGTTTGCTGGACTTTCCTCTAGAAGACAAGACTCTTTTTGGAAGACATTTATGACTCCCAACGGCTAATTTGGATAAGGAAACTTCAGAAAATTTCAATTCCTCTCTTCTGTGTTTTTAAGATATACAGAATACACAAGAAAAAAGAGGATACACAGATTGACAAGAAAGAAAGTGAACACACAGAATAGAGAATACTGATAGCAGAAGAACAACAGAAGAACTGTGACTTCAAAAATCTTCTTGCTGACTGAAAAGTGTTCACAATCTCATCTCAGAACTCCAGACACCTCATTTTTCAGCCTTCTTGCTGAAACCCTCCTTTGCTGGAGATCAAAGTTCTGAAGACCTATCACCCTAGAGCAAAGCTTCTTTTCCTGAACCTTTCTACATCTCAGGGGGAGCTTTGACATCATCAATCCACTTGTGCTTCTCTCATTTGATTGAGAATAGAGAAGACACCCTTCACTCTTATTTTTCTTTTCCTACTGTAAAAGGGTTCTTGAACTCCCTTCAAAAGTTCTGTCTGGTTCTGAGAGCCTTGTCAAAACTCAGTGGTGGCAAGACACCTTATCAAAAAATCTAGCTTTGGTTTTTGGGCACCTTATCAAAAGCTCATTGGTGTCAGGACACCTGATCAACTCATCATGAGTGGATTCCTACCAAGGGTGGTAGAAGAGTGGATGTACCCAGGTTTTTGGGGAACCACTATATTTCCTTGTGTCTTCTTGTTTGTTTGTGTGATTTGTCTGCTGTGTGCTGTGCTCTTTACTTCTTGTTTTTTTAACCTCTTACTAGCACTCTACACTATATCATAAATTGAATTTTATATGTGCTGTTTATTTCAACTGTGAAAAATTATTTTAAAATACTCTATTCACCCCCCCTCTAGAGTTGAGATAGATCTTACCCTCACTTTTAAACAGAATTATCATACTCTCCCTTTATATAGTGATCATTGCCTTATAGGTCCCCCTATATGGTTGATCATATCATTGCCTTTTATCTCTCCCCCTTTATTACTTCAACTGCTACATGAGAAAGAAGGGCAAGATATGCAACACACCTAGAATTGATGAGTTCACCAATTCAAAAGATACCAATTAGAGTTCAGCTTCTATATGATTGATACCAATACTAATGGAGAGCAGGATTTTAGTGCTCTATGGTTGATACCAATGTGCTGTTTTCATCAAATTCTCCCCCTCAATAGGTGGCCCTGTCAGAACTATAGCTGGACTGGTCTCAGGAATCAAACCATTTTTTAAGAATTCTTTTAGATACTGAATACTAGTTCTATTCTATTTTTAGCATTCCTAGTTCAAACTTAAACTGGTTGAACTTAGATTCATATGAAGGTTTAATGAAAATATTAGCTATTTATTTACTTGTGGGAATATAGTTTAAACAGATATTTTCTTTCTCTACATATTCTCTAAGAAAATGAAATCTTATTTCAATGTTCTTAGTTTTACTATGAGAGACTGGATTATTACCAATTGAAATAGCAATAGTAGAATCATAGAACATAAAAGTGTTACTTAGCTTGATATTATAGTCTAGAATTTGATGTTGAATCCATAGCAGTTGTGCACAGTACCTTCCAGCTGAAATGTACTCAGATTTTGCTGTAGAAAGAACAACACTAGTTTGCTTATTACTGCTCCAGCTGATAAGTCTTCTTCCTAGAAATTGATAGGTTCATGAAGTGCTCTTCGTGTCTTCTTTGCAGCTTGCAAAATTTGCATATGTGTATCTAATTAGCTCAAAATAATTATTCCTAGTGTACCAAAGCCCAAGATTAGGAGTACCCTTGAGATACCTCAAAATTCTCCTACCTGCTGTATAGTGTGATTTTTTAGGGCAGTCCGGGTACCTGGCATAGACACATGTTGCAAACATGATATCTAATCTACTAGTAGTCAAGTCAAGGAGTTATCCTATGATGCCTCTATATAAGGTTTCATCTACTAGTTTGCCAGTTTCATCCTTGTGTAGTGACATGGATGAACCCATTGAGGTTCTCATGGTAGTAGAATTTTTCATACCATACTTCTTACATGACTTCCTGGTGAACCACTGAGAGATGGATATTCTATCTTCTAGTTATCTTACTTGTATCCCAAGAAGAATTAGAGCTCACCCATGCATCTTATCTCAAACTTACCTTGCATAAGCTTGGCAAATTTCCTGCACTATTTTTCATTTGTACATCCAATCATCCAAATATTATATCATCTACATAGATCTAGACTAGGATACATGATCCTTTGATGTCCCTTAAGAATAATGTCTTGTCTATATTTCCCCTAGATAATTTGTTTGCTATGAGAAAGCTAGACATGGTATCATACCAGGCTCTAGGGGCCTGTTTTAACCCATATAAAGCTTTATTTAATTTAAAGACATGAGTAGGAAGTTTAGGATTAATAAAATGGGTGGCTGCTCTATATAGACTTCTTCTTTTAGTTTACCATTAAGGAATGCAGACTTGACATCCATCAGGTAGACTTTATAGCCTTTTTATGCAGCATGAGCTAGGAAGAGTCTGATTTCTTCTAGTCTGGCTACTGGGGCAAAAGTCTGGTCAAAGTGTATGCCTTCCTCCTGTCTATATCCCTTAGCCACTAATCTAGCATTATTCTTAACTATGGCTCCGAGCACATCTAACTTGTTTTTAAATATCCACTTAGTTCCTATTACATTGTGATCTTCTAGTCTGGGAACAAGATACCAAACATTACATCTCTCAAACTGGTTGAGTTCTTCCTGCATAGCCATAATCTGGCTTCCTCATATTTATTTTACTCCATTTGAGAGTGGAAACTTGAGTAGAGAGCTTCATTATGGTGTCTACTCCTGGTAGTCACACCTTGTTTGACATCATTTATTATAAAATCACTTGGATGATCTCTCAGGTGTCTAACAGTAATAGACAATCTTCTTCTAGCACCCAGATCTTAAGGTACAGCATGCTGAGTCTCTTCCTCCCCCCGTATAGTGACTGTATCTTCTTATAGAATCTATATACTACTTCTAGTTTCTATATCTACAATTGATGACTCTCCTAGATTTAAATACTTCAACCTAGAACCTGCATCTATGAGATTAGAGGAGCTTGTGTCCTCAGTGAAGATCATTGTTGTTTCATCAAAGATAACATTTATAGATTCTTCTACTACATGATTTTTCAAGTTATAGACCCTATAAGCCTTGCTATGACTATTATATCCTATAAAGATACCTTCATATGAGTTCTTAGAAAACTTTGTTAGATTGGTTTTTTTCATTATCTAAGACATAAAATTTACTCCCAAAAATTTTAAGGTATGCTAGATTTGGTTTTCTGCCATTCATTAGTTCATAAGGAGGCTTGTTGTGATACTTATTGGTCAAGGATCTATTCTGAACATAACAAGCTGTGTTCACAGCCTTAACCTAGAAATACTCTGGGAGAGATGTGTCACTCAGCATTATTTTACCGGCCTCAATATGAGTCTTATTCTTCCTCTTAGCTACTCTATTTTGCTGGGGTGCTTTAGGTGAGGAGAACTCTAGAAAGATACCTAGTTCTTTGCAAAAGTTTGTAATTCTTTCAGACTGAAATTCAGTACCATGGTCACTTCTAAGCTTGACCACAGTGCATCCTTTTTCATTCTGAATTTGCTTGACAAAGTCTACAAAGATGTCTAGTGTATCAGACTTTCTTTTTAGGAAGAATACCCAAGAAAACCTAGAGTGATCATCAATTATCACAAAGGTATAAGTCTTTCTTCCTAAACTAAGAACTTGCATAGGACCAAATAGATCTATATGGAGCAAGTACATACATCTCTCAGTGTCTTTGGATTGAATGATCTTAAAGGAGACCTTTGTCTACTTGCACTTTTGGCATGCTGGACAATTACCTTCTTTGGAGCGCTTAATGTTAGGTCCATTTCTAATTAAGTATTTAGAGAATAGTCTTCTCAGAGCTTTGTAGTTCAAATGAGCAAGCTTCTTGTGCCATTGTACATATAGAGAGTCTTTCTCATTTGCTACAAGACAAACTGGAGAATCTATATCTAAACATAAGAAATTCAAGCAGTAAATATTGCCACTCCTAGTGCCTGACAAGATGATCTCTTGATCACTTGTCTTTCCTATAAGACACTTATCATTGTGGAAAACTATTCCATAGCCTATATCACAAAGCTGACTTATTCTTATCAGATTGTGTTTCAATCCTTCCACATAATTCACTTTAGTGATGGTGACTAAATCATTAGTGATGTTTCCATAACCTCTGGTGAGTCCTTTTTATGATCTACTAAAGATGACTTTTGGTCCAGCCTTCACAGGAGTGTAGTCCTTCAGTAGACTTTTTGTTCTAGTCATATGTCTGGAACAGCCACTATCTAGGTACCAGATTGGCTTCCCTTTGGTTTCTAGCCCAACCTAAAATCATAGATTCAGTTTACCTTAGGAACCCAAATAGATTTGAGGTCTTGGTTCATGTTAGCCTTGGATGTGTGAAACACAACAGGAATTCTGAATGAGTTATTTTGTCTCTTATATGAAGGTGCAGTTGGATTATATCAACAGTCTATAGCAAAGTGCCTGACCTTCCCACAACACCAACACTCAAATCTGTTGTACCTCTTCTTAGACTACGCATTAGAAATAGAACTTATGTACAACTGAGAATTGGTTTTTACATTCCAAGTAAGTGGTGTATGTTGTCCACCTTTTCTTTTAAGATTTGAAGGCTGAACTGAGGGACCAGGTCCGAAGATTCCTTGGCTCCTTTGAATGTTCACCCTTTGTGGTGTTCTCATGGCCTTATTTACATTACAATCTTTTCCCTTCCAGTAGGGCTCTTTATTGGCTTTACTATAACTTCCCCCGGAAAACATGTGTCCAGGAATACATATTGCCTCACATCTATTAGAAGTCAGATGGTTGGTTGGTGGTTTAATTGAATCTATTGGGACTTTACCCTTAGGATCAGAGTTCTTAATTTTTCTTTTATTCACAAATCCTACACCACATCTAAATGGTGTAGAGAATGTGTCAATGATGGGCAACACAGACTTAGGCTTGGAGAATTTGTCCAAGAGCTATTTTTCCTGTAGAAGCTTAGATTCCAGGTCTTTAATTGTCTTTGCTTTTTCAGCAATGACTTTAGTCTATCCATCAATCTTATTAGTTAAATCTATTAACTTCAGTTTTTGAAGATACAACTTAATTTTGGCGCTCTCAAACTGAAAGGCTACTGCATTCAAGGTCTCTATCTTCTTGGTTTGTTTCTTAACAAGCTCTTTACTATTAATCAAAGCCTTCAACAACTTCCCATATCTATCTATGAGAGTTTTGATATCAGCTTTAGATTGTGAATCATGTTAATAATTGCTGGATGAGCATGAGCATGATTCATTATCTGAATCAGACATTGAGCCTGAAATTATATTATTAGATAGAACTTTTACCTCAGCAGGATTTAGGCAATCCTGAGTCTCTTCATCATTGATTGTCATCAGACCTCTTTCTTCATAGTCCTTACTATCACTGTCAGTAGAAGACAGTGAGGTCCTCTTTCTTCTGCAGGATTCTTCAATATCTATCATGCCTAATAGAGCTTCCTCTTCTTCAGACTCAGATATCTCAGCGTCACTTTATGATATCCTTGTCTTCTTCTTAGCTAAGACGATTCTGTCAGCCTTCTTGTGCTGAGCAGACTTCCAGTTTTCCTTTTTCTCCTTTCTTTTTACTGGACAGTCAGCAATGACATGCCCTCACCTGTTACAGCAATAACACATAACATTAGGCATAATGTGTTTGTTCTGATTAGATTCATACTTGTCCCTAGATGGCTTTTTCCTGGGCTTGTCAGTGTGTTCAGACTTTCTCTGAGATGAGTCTCCAGCAAGACCCTTCATGTTGCCTTGCCTCCTCCTTCTAAGCATTTTCTTAAACTGTCTTGAGAATAGAGAAAGCTCCTCTTCAGTCATATCTTCTCCAGATGAGGATGATTCTGAGCCTTCTGAATAAGCATCTCTTCTCATGATGGGAATAGACTTTTCCCTAGATCTTTTGGATGACTAAGCCTAAAGAGACAGTGACTTTTCCTTGTTAAGGGAGTTAGCTGAGTCTTCTTCAGACTTCCTAAGATTGAGTTGGACTTCATGTGATAGCAGCTTGCCAAATAGAGCGTGTGGGTCTAAATTGGACAAGTTTCCAATCTCTCTGATACCACAGATCTTAATTTCACATTCCTTATTAAGGGATCTTAAGAACTTATCATTAAGTTCATAGTTAGTAAACTGTCTGCCATAAGTTCTCTGATTGTTTATAATCCTGAAGAATTTCTCAAACACACAGCAACTGAATCTTTCTTATCTTGCCTGAAGGCCTCATACTGCTGATTTATAAGAGACTTCCTGTCATCCCTGACTTCATCTGTCCCTTCTATGTATACTATTAGTGACTCCTATATTTCCTTAGAAGTTTTACAGTGAGCCAAATTTTGAAATGTTGAATCATTAATATCACTTACTATAATATTCTGAGGTCTCTTGTCTATAGAGGCCAACACTATCTCATCCTTGTCCATTTCCATGTAAGACTTTGGTGTTCTGATGTTGGCATTAAGAACAGACACTTTCATAGGAATGAAATGACCTTCCTTGATAGTAATATAGATCCTGGGGTCTACAGCTTCCATAAATATTCTAACCCTTTCCATCCAAATGCCAAAATTATCCTTACTATTTACTAGGAGTTTAATAGACTAACTTTCCTTGTGTGTCATGGTCTCAATTCATACTATCCTTAGGAATCTAATCTAAACTGTTAAGCCTTCTTAGTGAACATATCCCTCTGATGCCAATTGAAAATGCTTATTAAGGATACTTTTTAACCTAGAGGGGGGTTAAATAGGTCCTTTTCGTGATTTCTTGAAAACTTAATACAACTTAATTATAAAACTAAACAGCAAATCTATCCACAGCACAAATTAAATTAATTAGCTCATACACAGCAAATCTTTCACAGCAAGAAAATCACAACACACAGCACATAGTACAACACAAAGTACACCATATTTTTATAGTGGTTCCCCAATCTTGGGTACATCCACTTCCCTCTTCGCCTATACTAGATTAGGCAAAACTCCCTTTTCTTTCTAAGATTCTTCAAATCTTACAACTCGGAGCCCAACTAGCTCCTACAACTCAGGATGACAACTTCATCCCTACTGCTCAGACAAAAACCTGTCCTGCCTAAGATCTTTAAGATCCTGCCTCAGATTCTTTTCAGAATCCTATCTCAGAGTGACTGTTTCACTCCTACAAACTCAGGCAAATTCTACCCTACCTCGGATCTTTCAAAATCCTACCTGTTGGAACCTTAGGTTCTGATTTGGGTTAGGATCACTATTAGGATTATTAGTTTGACCCAAAATGTATAGTCTAAGGGTCATAGGATTTTCTAGGTATACCTCAAAAGAATTCCAGAAGAAGTGCAGAAAAATTTCAGAGAAGTTCAGATTTGAAGTTCAGAAGATTGCAGGAAGAAAATCTCTGAACTCAGTTCAACTATCTCTTAACTCAGTTCAACTATCTCTGAACGTAGATCAACTATCTCTGAGCTCAGCTCAAAGATTTCTGTAAATCTCAGATGTAGTCAAAAATCTTTGAGCTCAGCTCAACGATCTCCGAGCTGAGCTTAACGATCTTCGAGCTGAGTTCAACTATCTCAGAACCTAGTTTTAAGAAGCTTTAAAATTTCAGTTTGGCAATTTTCTGTGCAGTTTTTCCAGCTTAATTATTTACAGATGGCAGAATAAAAGGTGTAATTACACGCGATTAAGAAAGTAATGTTCTGATAATTAATGCTCAATATTCTCAAGAATCTAGTCGTTAACTGACAGCATTGATTATGGATTTCACAGAGTTATTACTCTACCATATTTAATGGGACAGTTTGGGAAATACATTAAAGACAAAATCGGCCATTTCAGAACCAAGGAATTCAAATGTTTTAATTCCTCATATACATCTCACAGAAGACAAACAAAGTAGAGGAACAGAAAAATACTTAGAAGGCTCTCTATAGAAGAGGGAACTTTGCCTCAACAAAGCATATCACAAAGTTCTTCTTCTTCTTCATCTTCATCATCTGCTCCAGGCTTTCAAGAGACAACAAATCCAACTTTGTCTAAAAGTTTGCTAGAGAGCAACATCACTAAAGGCCTACACCCTGAAGCAAAGCTTCCACTCCTGAACTATTCTACATCTCAGGGGGATCTTTGACATCATCAACATCCACTAGTCTTCTCTTAGATCATTGACAGAGAAGACAACATAATTTCTTTTTCCCTTTTCTTGTGTACAGGGTTATTACTCCCTTCAAAAGTGAACTCTTGGTTTCTGAGACCTGATCAAAACTCAGTGGTGGCAAGACACCTGATCAAAAAATCTGGTTTGGTTTTTGAGCACCTGATCAAAAGCTCATTGGTGCCCAGGACACCTGATCAACTCATCCTGCAGTGGATTCCTACCAGGGTGGTAGAAGAGTGGATGTACCAAGGTTGATTGGGGAACCACTATAATCCTTGTGTCATCTGGATTTCTTGCTCTCTTTCTTTATTTTGTACTGTGAACTTTCTCTTATATATATATAATAACTCTAAGTAAAGTTAAGATCTATCCCTCACTTTCAATTGGTATCAGAGGGAGGTTTCTTTTGTTGTACAGGCTAACACCTAAACAAAAACGATCTGATAAATCTTATTTTTCTTAAGAGTCTATCATGACACAAAATGAAGAATGTTCAAGCACTGGACCTCCTAAGTGCAATCTGGATAAGCTTGCACTATGGAAGGAAAGGATTAGGATGTTTATGAATACTATTGATGAAGCCATTTACAACTCTATTTTGTCAGGTCCTACTACTTTATTTGTAGACTCAAATGCCCAAAAATTGCTAAAGATGGCTGATGCATAAACAATGAACATCCTTGCTCAATCAATGTCTGATGAAATTTTTCAAGAAGTTGCTGAATGTACTTCAGCAAAGGAAATCTGCGACTCCCTCACAGTAATGGCTGCTGGATCAGAAAAAGAAAGAAAATTTAAAGCTGAATCTTGGAGTGACTCTGCAGCTTCATCTTGTACAACTGAGGATGAAGAAGAAACAAGAGCAAGAGAGTTTTGCATAATGGCAATAAATGCCTCATGCAGCAGGCATGATGAAGAATCAGTGTTCGATGAAGAATCAGAATGTGAATCAGAAGAGGACCAGGTTAGCTCGTCCCTTGATCTTTCCTCAAATCACTTTAATCTAAATTTTAAAATCTTATGCACTGATTTAATTCAATCTGAGAAGGCAATAAAACTTCTCAGAGAGAAATTAAAGGATGTCTCTTCTAAAAACAAAAATCTTAAAGAAAAATTAAGAAATGCTTATGAACAAATAGCCTCAATAAAATCAATTAAAGACAAAGAAAAGATAATAGATTTAGACAAAATAACTTAATTTTTTCCAAAACAAACTAAAAATATTCAAAAAAATTTGTTCAAAATAAGTCGTCGAACAAAGATCGACGATCTCAGTATTATTCGTCGAATGGCGATCAACGATCTCTGAACCCAGAGGTTGGGTTTAACTACTAAGCAAACATCTGATGAACCGAGATCAGAGATCGACGATCGTGGAACACAGATAGTAGTCATTATTACTCTGTGAACCGAGATCGACGATATCAATGCTGGTCGTCGAACGCAGATTGACGATCTCAATATAAATCATCGAACTCAAAATTTTAAAACAGAAATTTTTATCCTTTTGAAAATTATAATCAAACTCAAAATTTTGTCAATCTTTTTACCCAATGGTTCCTCTCTTCTAGAAAATTTCATCCATTAGGTTATAAAGATCAACCTACATATTCTTTTATTTCTGATAATTATGAAAAAGAACCAGGACCCAAGGTGATCTGGGTCAAGAACTCCTAACCTCTTATTTCATGAAAAGACCCTTCAGTGCATGGGTAGATGTATAGGGAGAGATTGTTGAAGAAGTTACAGCAGCAATAGTTTAAATTAGTCAAATATCTGGGAATGATATCAAGAAATTTATTGGAACCATAGTTCAGAGATGCTTAAATGAACTCACTTGAGGACTAGCAACAGAACAGCTACAGAGCCTATCAGTTTTTGTTCTTAGATTTATATTTCAAAACATTATTGTTTTTCTTTAAAAGCACTCATTTTATATTTTCTTTATTTTTTTTTGTACATAGTGTCCTAACCCAAATAGGGGAAGATTGTTGGAACCTTAGGTTCTGATTTGGGTTAGGATCACAATTAGGATTATTAGTTTGTCCCAAAATGTATAGTCTAAAGGTAATAGGATTTTCTAGGTATACCTCAAAATAATTCCAGAAGAAGTGTAGAAAAATTTCAGAGAAGTTCAGATTTGAAGTTCAGAAAATTGCTGGAAGAAAATCTCTGAACTCAGTTCAACTATCTCTGAACGGAGATCAACTATCTCTGAGCTCAGCTCAAAGATTTCTGTAAATCTCAGATGCAGTCCAAAATTTATGAGCTCAGCTCAACGATCTCCGAGCTGAGCTCAACGATCTTCGAGCTGAGTTCAACTATCTCCGAACCCAGTTTGAAGAAGCTTTAAAATTTCAGTTTGGCAATTTTTTGTGCAGTTTTTCCAGGCTTAATTATTTACAGCTGGCAGAATAAAAGGTGTAATTACACGCGATTAAGACAGTAATGCTCTGATAATCAACGCTCAATATTCTCAAGAATCTAGCCGTTAACTGGCAGCATTGATTATGGATTTCACAGAGTTATTACTCTACCATATTTACTGGGACAGTTAGGGAAATACATTAAAGATAAAAGCGGCCATTTAAGAACCAAGGAATTCAAATGTTTGAATTCCTCATATACATCTCACAGAAGACAAACAAAGTAGAGGAACAGAAAATTACTTAGAAGGCTCTCCATAGAAGAAGAAACTCTGCCTCAACAAAGCATATCACAAAGTTCTTCTTTTTCTTCATCTTCACAATCTGCTCCAGGCTTTCAAGAGACAACAAATCCAACCCTGTCTAAAAGCTTGCTAGAGAGAAACATCACTGAAGGCCTACACCCTGAAGCAAAGCTTCCACTCCTGAACTATTCTACATCTCAGGGGGAGCTTTGACATCATCAACATCCACTAGTCTTCTCTCAGATCATTGACAGAGAAGACAACATAATTTCTTTTCCCTTTTCCTGTGTACAGGGTTATTACTCCCTTCAAAAGTGAACTCTTGATTTCTGAGACCTGATCAAAACTCAGTGGTGGCAAGACACCTGATCAAAAAATTTTGTTTTGTTTTTGAGCACCTGATCAAAAGCCCATTGGTTCCCAGGACACCTGATCAACTCATCCTGCAGTGGATTCCTACCAGGGTGGTAGAAGAGTGGATGTACCCAGGTTGATTGGGGAACCACTATAATCCATGTGTCGTCTGGATTGCTTGCTCTCTTTCTTTATTTTGTGCTGTGAACTTTCTCTTATATATATAATAACTCTAAGTAAAGTTAAGATCTATCCCTCACTTTCACTACCTCAGAGTGACTGTTTCACTCCTACATCTAAGGGAATGAACTTTTTCTCCTACCTCAGATTCACTCCTGATCCTACCTCAGATCTTCTCAGATCCTACACTCAGCCTTTGTATTATAAACTTACACTAAGAGATTTCTCAATCTCCTACCTCTCATATCTATTGAAGAACATTGTATATAGCAATTCTTGATCTCTAGCCCCCTTTGATTTTGATGATAAAGCACTCTTGATCTGGCTGAGTGATTTGATCAAACCCTTCTTAGCTTTTTCAAAGCTTCATGAAGGAGAAATTAGGGTTTGTTCAGGGCTGGAGAGCTTTGAAGTTGATACTCAATCAGGCTCCTCTCCACCTCTAAGATTTCAGAATGAGAATTTTATCTATTGTGGTTGTTGTTGGTATTTTTGTGTTGTTTTAGTTTTTCTTAAGTTGATACACTTATATAGCCTTTAGTTAGAATGACTTGCTATCCCAGTCACTGAGCTGACAGTTGATGGTTAACATGAATTCTGATGGTTGTCAGAACTTAGAACTGTTAATTCTAAACTAAGAATAATTTTCAGCCTTGAGCATCGAGTGACTGTGATCCACTCAGTGCTTGCTTCATATGAGGCATTGAGAGTGTCGAGTGATTTTTCACATGAAGCGTTGAGAGCGTTGAGTGTACTCAACACTTTTATACTCAGAAACTTCGCTTCATTCATTCTTTTGTAGAAGCGTTGAGTGAGTTGAGTGTACTCAGTGCTTCTTACTTAGAAAAAATTCTTCTCCTGATAAAGCGTCGAGTAAGTTGAGTGTACTCAGCTCTTTAGTTTTCTATCATTCTATTGAGGAAGCGTCGAGTGAATTAAGATTACTTAATGCTTTTATACTTAGAAAAATTTCTTCTTGATCAAGCGTTGAGTGAGACTTTTGAACTAAGCGCTTAAGATTTCTTCACTATCCAAAGTGGAAGCATTGAGTGACTTGAGTTTACTCAACTCTTTTTACTTAGTAAAATGTTTTCTTGACCGGGCATTAAGTGAGCCTTCAACGCTTAAGATTTCTTCACTATCTTGAGTGGAAGAGTTGAGTGAATTGAGTTTTCTAAATGCTATTAACTTTGAACTGATGTTCTTCTGTATAAAGAAGCGACAAGTGAATTGGATCACTCAATGCTTTTAACTTAGAAATTTTCTTCTCACTTTATGAAGCGTTGAGTGAACTGGTATACTCAGCGCTTCTTCCTTGCTTCTCAGCGCTTCTTCCTTGCATCTCATCGCTTATTCCTTGCATGTCAGCGCTTCTGTACATAGAATTATTTTCATCCTAGAAGCGGTTAGTCATGTCGATTGACTCAGTGCTTTTGACTTGAATTTGTCCCTTGTTCCTAGAAAGTTGTGAATGGCTTCCCATTGACTCAACGTTTTTTACTTAGCCAAAATTCAGCTTCTGAAGTAGGCGCTGAGTGAGCCTTCTTTACTCAGCACTAGCATTTCTTATGTAGAAGCGGTGCGTCAAGTTTTCTCAGCGCTTCTCAGCGGTTTGTCACTCAGCGCTTTGAGCTTGTCTCAGCTGTCTCAGCGGTTTTGTACTTAGACAAGTTTAGCTTTCTCCATCTGTTTAAGCTTGTCTCAGCTATCTCAACGGTTTTATACTTAGACAAATTTAGCTTTGTTACTTAGCGCTTGAACTTGTCTCAGCTGTCTTAGCGGTTTTGTACTTAGACAGATTTAGCTTTCTCTCACTGACATTTCCTGCACATGAAGCTAGACATACCATCAAATACAATGATAGTGTATATTATTGACCCATGTGACTTAATCAAATCAAAGACATTGCGGGCAATGTACCCAACAGGAACATTTCACGACGCAAACAAATCTTCTTGTAATGCGCACATACTAAAATAATTCTAAGACAAAATGGTCAAACTAAGAAATTTCCAGGCTCGTCGCTTTACAATTCACGACCGACGAAAATTTTGGGGCATTTGATGGGGTTCCTCCTGAAATTATCGGGCAAAACCGAAAATACATGGACCAAGAGCACAAACAAACCCGACTGGGCTAGTCACGCATGAAACACAACAATCCCCGAAGTCTCAAAAACACCTGAGATGTGGGCAAAATCAGATAAGCGCCTCGCAGGGCGCATGCGCACGTGCCATGCGCGAGCTAGTACGACGTGAGAGCTCGGTGAGCGAGCACAACATGTGGCGCATGAGTGCGCGACACGCGCATGTAATGACCGGCGCATGTGGGCGCGCAAGGGGTCTCTCCTGCTGGCTCGCACAAAGGGCGGCGGCAGTGCCGCCGACATCTTCCCCCGGGCTATGACGGTGGTAGGGTGAATGCGAGAAGTGACCCCCCTCCCCCCATGATCTCTTCATTATGGAGGAGATCATGGGGGTAGTTAGGATGATCAAACCCTTGACCCCTAATCTTAGGGATCATGGGGCGATGGTTAAATGCAAACTCAACTCTAAAAAAGGGATCCCATCCCCATCAACCACTATGCAGATGAAAAGACCCTTTTCATTAAATTGCTACAAAAGGTGTTTAATTCAAATTGCCCTTGAAGGTGGTGTGCCTAAAAGGGTAGCTGACTTTATCTTTTTTTTACCAGTCTTTCGATGGTTTATTTCAAGGCAAAAGATAAGTGGTTTGGTCATGGTTGCTTGCTCGCCTTTTTTTACTGGGAAAAGTTTTAATATATTACATTCAAATCTGATTTATTGATCATGTTTTTTTCTGCTAACATAGCTCAAAATGCATAGCTTATATTCCTTGGAGGTTTTATGACGTTGAAGGAAATATTTGTCAAACACAGACAAACTCTGTGGATATCTACAGGTAATACATATATATTTTTGATTATTATGTAAAACTATTGATTGTTGTGATAGATATTACTTTTTAAAAGTTAGACAATGCAACCTTGGTAGCCCCTCTGATAATGCCTCGGGCGTGCAAGAACAATAGAACTTTGTTATATTAATCTATTATTCTCATTTTTAATCGCAAACTTTGTTATAGATATTACTTTGTTGAGCCCTATGTGTCTTTAACATTCTTAGATAGCTACAATAACAAAGTACGGTAATTTTGTTTATAAACGGTTTGTTATTCTTATTCTTAGATTTCGATAGTAATAACTTTCGTTCATTTTGCTCAGTGTAGAAATAGTATTTGTTTTATCTTCACTATTATTATATCTTTATGTATTTATTTGTGTTGAAGAGCTTATTTAGAAGCATGATAAGTCTTTAACCACGACAAATGTCACCCCCATGATAAATGTCGCCCCAATGATAATTGTTGAAATTTATTTTATGTCTGTAGACGTACACCCCAACCCTTTTCCATTTTATTCATGGCGGGTTGTTGAGGTCGGGCTTCTATCCCTTGACCTCCTTTATGAGAGATTTTTTTAATATCCCCATAACCCAACTCCACTATAGTGCAATTGGGTATGAGGAGATAAATAAAATCCCTCATAAAGGAGTTCAAGGGATAGAGGCCCGACCTCAACAACCCGCCATGAATAAAATGGGGAAGGGTTGGGGTGTACGTCTGCAGACATAAAAAATTAATAAAAAAAATTTCAACATAAAGTCTGCAGACGTACCCCCCAACCCTTCCCCATTTTATTCATGGCGGGTTGTTGTGGTCGGGCCTCTATCCCTTGACCTCCTTTACGAGGGATTTCATTCATCTCCTCATACCCAACTTCACTGCAGTGCAGTTGGGTATGAAGAGATGAATAAAATCCCTCATAAAGGAGGTTAAGGGATAGAGGCCCGACCTCTTCTCCTTGTTATTCATGGCGGGTTGTTGAGGTCGGGCCTCTATCCCTTGACCTCCTTCATGAGAGATTTTATTTATCTCCGCGTACCCAACAACACTGCAGTGTAGTTGGGTATGAGGAGATAAATAAAATCCCTCATGAAGGAGGTCAAGGGATAGAGGCCCGACCTTAACAACCCGCCATGAATAAAATGGAAAAGGGTTGGGGTGTACGTCTGCAGACATAAAATAAATTTCAACATAAAGTGCACATTGTTGAAATTTATTTTATTAATATTTTTATGTCTACAGACGTACACCCCAACCCTTCTCCATTTTATTCTTGATGGGTTGTTGAGGTCGGGCTTCTATCCCTGGACCTCCTTTATGAGGTATTTTATTTATCTCCCCATAACCCAACTTCACTGCAGTGGAGTTGGGTTATGGGGAGATAAATAAAATCCCTCATAAAGGAGGTCAAGGGATAGAAGCTCGACCTCAACAACCCGCCATGAATAAAATGGAAAAGGGTTGAGGTGTACGTCTGCAGACATAAAATAAATTTCAACAATAATTGTCACCCCTACGATACATGTCGTCCTCCACGATCAATGTTGACCCCCATGACAAATGACGTCCTTCACTACAAATGATGTCCTTCACGACAAATGTCACCTCCACGACCCACGACAAATGCGCCATCACGACAAATGTCGTCCCTCACGACAAATGTCTTCCCCATGACAAATGTCTCCCCCACGTCAAATATAACCCCACTACAAATTTCGCCACCCCCCCCCCACGATAAATGTCTCCCTCATGATAAATGTCGCCCCCACGATAAATGTCTCCCAGCACGACAAATGTCGCCCCCCACGACAAATGTTGCCCCCACGATAATTGTCGCCCCCATGTAAAATATCACATCCACGAATTATGCCGCCCCCACGACAAATGTTACCCCTCCCCCTATAAATGTCCCCCCACAAAATATATCACCCCCTCGATAAATGTCTCCCCCACAATAAATGTCTCCCCACGATAATTGTCGCTCCATCCCCGAAATTTGCTCCCTGGCCGAATGTCCCCTGCTCGAAGGCTCGTGCATATCACTCGTATATACATACATATATACAAAAAAGTATCGTTGACCATTGCGATTGAACAGTGTAACATTTGAGTCCCTCCAAGTAATTTGCAGCCGTTGGATCGAGTGAGGGGTGGATAGCAAATATCAGATATCTTAAATTCTCCTCTCTCCCTCTCTCTCCTGAATACCGATCAGCTTTCCCGTACATAGTTCCCCGTCCCCACCCTCCCACTTGCAAAAGCCGTCGGCGATGGAGCCCTTGGAGACCAGCCCGCTGCCCCCTAGCGAACTCGCCAGAGGTTGTCCAGCGGTGAATGAGCAGGGCCACTGCCGACAGGAGAAGCCCGCCGCTATAGCCGGGTACTATCGCGTAGGGCTCGGATGCCCCCCATGCACTTTAACTCGTGTATATGTATATATATTATTCTCCTGTTTTGTTTCATAAACATGCTTATCTTTTTATGATCCTAGGCGGCATGCCCCCCTTGAAAAATGAGCAAATGACATTTCTCTGTCAATAAGGAAAGAAAGGGCGATGTATTAAGAACCATAACAATAAAGAAATACAATGCCCATATCACCTTTTGAGAAGAGGTGAAGTGAAGCCGTCTGCCTTTTTTGTAGTAGGTTAAGCTGCAGGTTTGTGAAAATCAGTTGCATACACTTGAAGAATGGGAAATCAATCATCACCGGACAAAGTCAGCTTTACGTACACCACGTAATAAACCACCAGAACTAGTAACAAAAGAAGCGAGTGTTTCTATGATATACTCACTCAACATTTTCTTCATCCACTCCTTCAAGTCTTTCAGTGTTGCTTTGTCGGACCTTTTCTTTGAATTTCCTAGAATGAGTCTTTTGCACGAGATGAAGACCTCACTTTCGAGCTGCATTCGTACATTTCTTTCGAGCGAGCCAGTCCAAGTGAGTATTATCGTAGAGTGGTCGTAGATCAATTAACAAGGGCGCTTGCGGTTTCCAATGGTTTGTATAAATCCAATCGGTCTCTCAGTAACGGCGGGTAGGTTAGCTAAGAGACTCATCACATTCATTCGTCTCAAGAGTTCTCAAGCGGAATATGATTCAAATAGAAAGAAACAACTGCTGAAGAACAACCCTTAAATCTTTCAGCAACTCTCAGGGCAGTAACCTAGCTAGATTACGAAATCCCTACTTACCGAGCTGCTTGAAGTACTTCGATATAGTTACACCCATGGGGCGGTAAGGCGTTTGTGTTCAGCTAGCCCATTAGGATGAGGGGTGTTTTTCGCTTCGTGCCTTTGCTGCTGATTTTCTTCATTGCCTTTCCCTTTCACTAGAATAGCAGGAAAGGCATAGCAGATTTGTTCACGTCAACTCACCGTGGAGAAAGAAAAAGAAACTTTTAGTAGCCTTCTCGGGATAGAGCATGAAGGCTTTTTTCATTCATAAGTATGCTATTTTGAAGTTGGGATGGATGAGATGGTATTTCAGAAAGCTAGTAAGCTAGTCGATTGGTGCAGGTCTAAACGTCAAGTCGTGTGCTTGATTTGAGAAGAAAAGAAAGTCGAGCGATAGCGAAGATGTAAATTGTTTGTAAGCTTATATGAAGAGGCGAACACTTTTTGACGAGTCCAGGATCAATGGAATAGGAAAAGTCAATGGGTTCGACTTTCACTTTCATATGAGAAAGATTGTCCTATTACTGAAAGACTTGAAAGAGTGGAGGAAGGAATTTGTTTTTTTTTTCTTCCTACTTCTTATGCTTATGTAAGAACTAGTAGAAAGATAGGAATTGAGAACAAAATAAGGCAGCATTGATAGTCCATTGAATGAGAATGCCTTTTTGGGAATCGTCTTAGCAACTGGCTATAGCCATGAGTAAACTGCCGGAAGAGGAAGTTTTCACTATCTTGAGAGAGGGACGAGCAAGTGAAGGATTGGAAAAAAAATAGGTAGATCTTATGAGTGGTCATTTAGGGGCCTTGTTAGCGACCCATCATTCTTACGGTTAATACCGTGTCCGATCGAAGCTAGTAAGAGATACAGGAATCATTGCTCATAGATGTGAATTGAGAAAGGAAGTTTGACAGCTTGAGAAAAAAAGGGTTCTTTCATTTAGAAGGAAGGGGTGAAGCAAGAAATGTATGTAATCCTAGGATTACAAAGACCATTGCTTTAGCGCATAACCATTGGATTCTTTTTTGAGACGAAGAATAAGAAGATGATGTGAATTGATCATCATATAGAAAACTGGAAGGTAGAGGAAGATTCTTCATCCTCTGAAGAAAAAAATTTCTTTGAAAATGCTCCTAAGAAGACTCATTTATTTATATGGTTCCTAACTAGAGTGATAAAACAAGTAAACAAAGCTACTGTTGGGGGTATATGAAGTATCCAGTAGCCTGTTCCTGCTTACAAGCTTACTGACTGAGTGGCTAGATAGCAACCAGGGGAGTAGCTTAAAGGAGTGTAGTTGCCTATGCCTAGATGAATCCGTGAATTTCGATCTCGCAACCAAGATTTTACCCCACCTAGCTGTAAAAGGGAAGATTTTACACTGGCAAGAAAGGCTCGACCCATCACCCTTGTGCGCTGATTTGACAACTATTCTCATCCAATCAGTCTTGTCATGTCAAATCAAACTCATTACAAAGAGAGTTTTTTTGTTCCGCCATTTGTACTTTGGTGGTATGGGTATTCGCAATTTCATATTGAACAGTTCATGAAAGTGTTTCCGATACGCTCAAGGAACAAATTACACAAAACATCTCTTTAACAAACACGCGATGAAACAGACGTGCCCCTTACTCGGATTTGTTGATTGGTGGAGCATGATCCCAACAAGAGAAACCTTTTCACTTTTCTTTAGAAAAGGGCACTAAAATTCTTCGCTTTTTTGAAGGATACGATTAGAGTAAGGAACGGGTCCGAGATGTGAAAGAAATTTCTTAGGTTGAGAAAGATTTGACATTCCCTAAGTAACTCTGTGCTCCATACGGGGGAATGAAAGAAGAATTCGTTTTATCTCCCCCTCCCACATGTTCAATCTTTTTTTAGTTATTTCCCCAAAGATCTTTCTCATTAACGCAACCTTTATTTTGCTCATTCATGGAATATTCTTTAATACCTCTAAGAGAGATGATTTTCCACTGTTAGTCAGTAATGTGAGTTGGTTGGGAATACTTAGTGTTGTGTGTAACATCCCATTTCCTACTAGACCCCTAAACTATGATTAGGTTAGGACGTGTGGTGGATGAATGAGGTTAGGCTAGGTTTTACCTATGGACTTAGGGTGGATTTACATAGGGCCCACTATAGGGTTCAAGTCAAATCAGGTCAAACTAGCCAAAAATGGAATCATAGGTACACATTGACCCCACCACTATGCCCCTAACCCTAAAAGAAATCTAAGTGAACCAAAAGCCACATCAAACTTGATGCGTTGAACGGAAAGTTTTCCGGTCGCACAAGTAATATAAAATGGGTGGCTTTTCAAAGTACCGATCTCTTCAAATAACACAGTAAAGGGGGGGGGGTTAATATCGAGGAGGACTTGAGATTGAAGTCCTTAGGGCGGCGTTAACTAAGGGCGGTTTAGATGGTTGCGATAAACTAAAGCAAAAGGCTAACAACTACTCCTATGCAATGCCGCTATGCATCGCTTCGCCAGGCGGGATGGAAGACTACACGGGCCGCTATGCACCGAATCGCTGGGCGGATGGACGAGTAGGCAAGCGTAAGAAATCGAATTTGAGGGTTGTAAGCACCTCTTCGCTACGCACGCCATTAGCAATTGCTAGTGTGACACGAACAGATGGATGACGGATGGAAAATAAGGGCACACCTCAAGCAAATAACAAAAACATACAATCACATAGACATGATTACACATAAACGTATTTTACAATAAGAGCATTTCATCAAATGTAAAGGATTAACTACGCTAGCAATAACAAGAGATAAAAAGTGTGCGGAATCGACAGGATCCGAAGTCTTGCCGAGCATTCACGGTTGGATTCTCCGGGTTGTAATTCCGTGTCAAAGCTCGGTCCTCAACTATGTCTGGGGTAGAGGAGGTTGTCACTCACTCCCAATGAATCCGTCTTCTTCGTGTCATGAGCTGGTGGAGGAGGCACAACTTCTCCTAGCTTGATCGAGAAAGCTCAGTTGAATCTCCTCTTGAAGCCCGAGGATGAAGGAGGAGGCCGAGAGGAAGCTCAAGCTTGGATTTGGCGTTGAATGCTTGCCCGGATCTCCTCTCCTAGGTGGAACGATGAATTTCGCCCATGACCAGCCTAAATGGTTAACAACAACCCCCGCCCCCTGAAATTGGAGAGAGATTGCATGCAAGGGTGTAGTTTCGGAAATTTGGGGAAAAAGAGGAGAGAGAAGAGAGGGAAAATAGAGATGAAGGCCATGTGGCCCTCATCCTCTCTTACCAAGCACTCCTCTGAGCTCTAGGAGTCACTCTATGCCTTTCCAGCCCAATTCCATGACACATGGCAGCCATGGTGAAGCATCCAATGCTTGGCCAAAATTCCCACTACTCAAAACACCACAACCAACCCACTCCACCCCCATTTTACATCACCATTAGCTTCAGAGCACTTAGAGGAGTGGAATTCGATATTTGGATCGAAGGTTTTTGTGAAGAAATGAGTTCGAGAGAAAGCTCGCCGGAGAGGAGGAATTCCACAGCTAACCACTGCCATCGCTGCTGTCGGGCCTCAATCAAGGTCTGTTTCTCCTCCTCTCCCTCTGTGCTCGTGAATACGTTTTGTAGCCTAAACTATTATCGTATTTTATATTTTATATTGTACAAATTATGTCTATTATTAGTTTATTTCTATCATTTTTATGTAAATTTTATTGCCACTAACTTTTTCCTGTCTTTTTGCAGGTTTTCAGAAAAATTGCCAAAATGGCCTGTCACGCCCCCCTGTCACGCCCTCCCTGGGCGTGACCTAGGGCGTGTCACCCGATCCCGAGGACACCTGTTGGAAGGGACAGAAAACGGTCAAAACCGCTGTCACGCCCCCCTGTCACGCCCTCCCTGGGCGTGTCACAAGGCGTGACCAGGGGCGTGTCGCCCTCTGCCGCAAAGCTGCCGCCGCATTAAATGCCCTTCCGCCTCAGCACGCAAATAGTACTGTCACGCCCCATGTCATGCCCGTGACATGGGCATGACACACTCCTTTTTCGGCGACTGACGGATTTCCAACCAATGATTTGGACATGACATGCCTGTCACGCCCCCCTGTCACGGGCGTGACCTAGGGCGTGACCACCGACGTACCGAAGCAATCATCCCTCCCGCCAGAATCCAGAGCCCGGGGTCAAATCCATACCTATCACGCCCCCTGACACGCCCCCCCTAGGGCGTGTCGGAGGGCGTGACCAACCCGAGAAATTTTCTATAAATTTAGCCCCCCTCCCCCCCATTTCAGGAAGCTTTGGTTGAGTGGGGAGGTGCTGCCCCTTTGTTTCTTGATCCTTTTTCATGCTTTTTCTCTCTCTCTCTCCCCCTCTCTTTGTACTTTTTGGTTAACCCTAGTTTAATCTTAGTTTGTGCTAGCTTTTAATGTAATTTTCTTCTTGCTTAGTGCTTAATGTAGGGCTAGAATAGGGTTTAATTTTCATGCACTTGTAACTTTAATTTTCAATAGTGTAACTTGCCCTTTTTATTAATAAAAGTGTTCTTGTTTAGCTTGTGTTCTTCTTATGCTTTTCTACTCATCTTCCCCCCTCCACTCCATTATGATTAACTAATCCTCCTTGTACTCGATCTTGATGATCCGAGGTTAGAGCGATTATGTTATGATGTTTTAATTAATCTTTTCTTTTTAGGTTAGGGCCTTGAATTACTCTTGATTTATCACGGGTCGGAGGTATATTTTCGATATATGCTCTCCGCCTTTTCTTTCATTCTGGGCTAGCCGAGAGGCCGAAAGAATGAAGTGAGCATTCAAGAGTAAAGGGAGTTGTACGCACCCCTCGAGAGAGGCAGACGTCCAAATCTCCCAGATTGGAGTAAAATCCAATAGTTGGGTTCACCGCGTAAAGTGAGTTTTAGGCCTCCGATTTAGACGAGAGTCGGTCGGACCATCCTAAACTCAGTTGGGCACGACTTCGAGAGAAGCGTGTTCAAGCTTTAGGAACCTCCACGGTCAAGGACCCTTGTCCTATTAAGTTTAGATTTTTATCGCATTTTCTTAATCGTCTTTAGCCGAGGTGAATCTCGATCGGGTGCTTTTCCATTTCATATTGTTCTACCTTTTGTAGTAATCTCATATATCGTGCTCTTTAATTAACTGCAGTAATTTCCTTTCTAGCTTAGTTGTTTGCTTAATAGCGTAACTTAATTGCGGTAGTTCTCTTTCTAGTTTGCTTTAATTTCTCCATTGCGCTTAGATTTTCTAAAACCCTAATTTTTCCGTCGATAAGATAATAGCGTTCGTGTGAGTAAGCTTAGCCAACAGTTCCCGGATTTCAATACGACACTTGTGTCCCCTTGCTACAATTCGATAGGTATACTTGCCTCGTCGGGTTGCTAGTTCGGTTGCGTTTATTTTCTTCGAACCCTAGCGCGCAACAAGTTTTTGGCGCCGTTGCCGGGGACCCAACTTCCGTTGATATTTTGAAAACACGAACCTATTAATTTTATCTCTTCTCATTCTCATCCCCTTTTCTTTAAAGTTTTAAAAAAAAATCAAAAAAAAATTATCACCGCTCTTAATAGAAACCAACCTCACAATTTTTCTACGCCACCTAACTCTCTCGAAAAGGGCAAAGGGCTTTAAGCGCCACTGTCTTGTCTAGTACCTTGCGAACCCTTCACGGGGTAGTCCTTGGGAAGTTCGGGAGTTAATTTATAAAAAAAAATCTATTTCAAAAAGAAAAAAAAATTTTAATTTAATTTTCTAAATCTAGTTTTTCTTTCTAGTTTATCCTTTTTCTCTTTCTCTTCTTCTTTTCTGTTCTTTTAGTGCATGACCCGCGGGAGTCCGTCGGTTATTTTGGACTTGGACCACGAAATTGAGCGTACTCTTCGGAGAAGATCGCGATTTCAAGGTCCTACTATCCAAGTGCCGGTTGAGGACTCCGAGTCATTTAATACTTTAAGAATGGAAGAACCCAACGTAGATGAGGCCGTTCAAAGGACTATGTCCTATTATGCACGACCGAACCTCGAGGGAACATAATCGAGTATAGTCCGCCCTACTATAGCAAATAATAACTTTGAACTAAAGCCTAGCATAATTCAAATGGTGCAGCAATATGTGCAATTTGACGGACTTCAAGATGAAGATCCGAACGCACATATAGCTAGCTTTCTTGAAATTTGCGACACCTTCAAGATAAATGGTGTAACAAATGATGCGATCAGGCTAAGACTCTTCCCTTCTCTCTAAGAACTAAAGCTAAGCAGTGGCTTAACACACTTCCGAAAAATAGCATAACCACTTGGAATGAATTAACTGAAAAATTTTTGGCGAAGTATTTTCCGCCAGCTAAAACTGCAAAACTTAGGAACGACATCTCTGCCTTCGGACAAATAGACTCTGAAACCCTTTACGAAACCTGGGAGAGATTTAAAGAATTATTAATATGATGCCCACATCACGCGCTGCCTGTATGGTTACAAGTGCAGACGTTTTATAACGGGCTAAATCAAAGCACGAAGCAAATGATAGACGCAACTTCTGGCGGTACTTTAAATCATAAGACCCCGGAAGCCGCTCTTGAGCTTTTTGAGGACATGGCCATGAACACTTATCAGTGGAATGTGCCTAGGTCCCGCCCGAACAAGCCTGCAGGTATCTATGAAGTGGACAACGTCTCCCAGCTCGCTCTGCAAGTAGAAATCCTAAGCAAAAAAATCACGGAGATGACAGCTGCCTCCGCCCCTCAGGTATGGGAATCTGCAACCCCTACTCCAGAACATTTAGATTATGTTAATAATTTGCCTAGAACTGCTTTTAATAATTTTTCTGCTGCGAATTTTCATCCGCCTGGTTTTAATTTTCCGAATAGTTATAACCCCGCTTTAAGAAATCACCCGAACTTTTCATGGAGTAATCCATCGAATGCGATGCGCCCACCTCCGCAAAATGATTTTTCTGCACAACCACCACCACCACCACCACTTCTTCAAAATTACCCAAAACCTCCGAGCTTGGAGGAATTACTTTCTAAATATATCACCACAAATGATGCTACCATAAGAACTTTAACCGGAAGCGTAAAAAGTTTAGAAAATCAGGTAGGACAGCTCGCGAAAATAATTTCTGAGCGACCCGCAGGGTCTCTTCCTTCCAATACCGAACCCAACCCGAGAGAGCAAGCGAAAGCTATAACTCTTCGGAGTGGGAAGCAAGTCTCCGGTATGGTAAGTGAAGAGCCCGAGGCAAGCTCCGCTTCCGCTTTTAAAAATCAAAGCTCCGCTTTCGCTTTTAAAAATCGAAGCTCCGCTTCCACTTTTAAAAATCAAAGCTCTGCTCCGCTTCCACCCTCTGCTGAAGAAGTAATCACCCCCACTTTAGAAAATAATCTCACTCCACCACCCATCTTCAAAAATAATTCAACTCCTCCATACCCCTCTGAACTTAATAGACAACGTCAAGATGATCAGTACTCCCGCTTCTTAGAAATCTTCAAACAAATCCACATTAATCTTCCCTTCCACGAGGCTATTTCGCAAATGCCGAAATACGCCAAATATCTTAAAGACCTCCTCACAAACAAGAAGAAGTTAGAGAATCTTTCGCACGTCATGCTTAACGCCGAGTGCTCTGCCGTTTTAACAAACGGTTTGCCGAAGAAAATCAGTGACCCGGGTAGTTTCTCTATCCCGTGTGTCTTCGGTGATCTCTTTGTTAAACACGCGTTAGCCGACTTAGGCGCAAGTATAAACCTGATGCCGATTTTGTTGTTCAAAAAGTTAGGGATTGGTAGCCTTAACCCCACGCGTATGAGTATCCAGCTAGCCGATAGATCCGTCAAATATCCGTTAGGAATAGTGGAGGATGTTCTAGTGAAAGTCGACAAGTTCATCTTCCCGGTGGACTTTGTCATTTTGGACATCGAAGAAGACGTCGAGGTTCCCCTGATCCTTGGCCGACCCTTCCTTGCCACCTCCCGAGCCATCATTGACGTAAGCAATGGTAAGCTCTTTCTTCGAGTAGGCGACGACGAAGTCACATTTTCTATCACCCCTTCGATGAAGAACACCTTAGCGAACGATGACTCATGTTTTTTCGTAGACGCCGTGAGTGATGATTCTTCCTACTGCCTCTCCGACTTTGAAAAAGAATTTTCTACTTTTTGCTCCTCTTCTCTAACAACAGAATCACTGCAAGGAAGTGATGAATCTTCTTATTGTCTTTCTGAGTTTGAAAAAGAATTTTCTGATTTTTGCTCCTCCTCTTTTCTTCCCACTGAATCTCTACAAGAAGCTGTCTTGGCTGCTAGCCCCACCCCTTATTACGTTCCTTATAAAAAAGTTTATGAAGATATTATTTTCGAAAAAGAAAGAATCTCAAAATCCTCTTATGAAGAACCCCCTACCCTAGAACTTAAAGAACTTCCCGAACACCTAAAGTATGCTTTCTTAGAAAAAGACTCCAAGTTACCAGTTATCGTTTCGGCCTACCTCACGGATACGTAGAACGATAAACTTCTTCTAGTTCTACGTAAGCATCGCTGGGCTATTGCTTGGCAAATTTCTGATATCAAGGGCATAAGCCCATCTTTCTGTACACATAAAATTTTAATGGAAGATAATTCGCGTAACTCTATCCAACCTCAGCGCCGTATAAACCCGAATATGAAAGAAGTAGTTAAGGGCGAGGTTATGAAACTATTAGACGCAGGAATTATCTACCCTATATCGGACATTAAGTGGGTTAGCCCCGTTCAGGTAGTTCCAAAAAAGGGAGGGATAACCGTAGTTAGTAATGAGAATAATTAATTAATCCCGACACGGACGGTAACGGGTTGGCGTATGTGCATAGATTACCGTAAGTTAAATGACGCCACCCGTAAGGACCACTTTCCTCTACCGTTTATCGACCAGATTTTAGAACGTCTCTCCGGCCATAGCTTTTATTGTTTTCTCGATGGCCTCTCGGGGTACTTTCAAATACCCATCTCTCCCGAGGACCAAGAGAAAACTACGTTTACTTGTCCCTTCGGCACCTTCGCGTACCGAAGAATGCCGTTTGGATTATGCAATGCGCCGGCTACATTCCAACGATGTATGCTCGCAATATTTGACAAGTACGTAGAAAGCATTATGGAGGTATTCATGGACGATTTCTCCGTGTTCGGCGACTCCTTCGATAGATGTTTAGAAAACCTCGAAAAAGTCTTAGAACGATGCGAAGAAACTAACCTTGCCCTAAATTGGGAAAAATGCCATTTTATGGTGAGGGAAGGGTTAGTTTTGGGTCATAAAATTTCTGCTAAAGGTATTGAGGTAGACGTTGCCAAGATAGAAGTTATTGAGAAATTGCCGCCACCTACAAACATAAAAGCTATAAGAAGTTTCCTAGGCCACGCTGGTTTTTATCGTCGTTTTATAAAGGACTTCTCCAAGATCACTAAGCCCCTCACCCATCTCTTAGAAAAAGACGCTCCATTCATTTTTGATGACTCTTGTATTTCTGCCTTTGAATTAATTAAAGAAAAGTTAATTAACGCGCCGATTATGATAGCTCCGGTGTGGGACCTTCCTTTCGAGATTATGTGCGATGCGAGTAGTTTTGCGGTGGGAGCCGTATTAGGTCAACACATATCTAAGAACTTCCACCCCATCTATTACGCTAGTAAAACCCTCACATCTGCACAAGAAAATTACACCACAACCGAAAAAGAGCTCTTGGCTGTAGTATTTGCGTTTGATAAATTTCGCCCTTACATTACACTTTCAAAAATCATTGTTTTTACGGACCACTCGGCCCTCAAGTACCTTCTTGCCAAAACGGATGCCAAGCCTCGCTTGATTCGCTGGGTCTTACTCCTCCAGGAGTTTGACTTAGAGATCCGTGATAAGCGAGGAGCCGAGAACTTGGCCGCCGACCATTTATCAAGATTAGATAACCCCTTTATAGAAAAATTAAATGAAAAATCTTTTAATGACTATTTTCCTGATGAGAAACTGCTTTTAGTTAATACATCTACTTCTCCTTGGTTCGCGCACATCGCCAACTATCTAGTGGCCCGGGTGCTCCCAAAAGAGTTCTCCTCTCAGCAGAAGAAGAAATTCTTTTCTGAGCTGAAGAACTACTTTTGGGAAAACCCGCATCTTTTCAAAATTTGTGCGGATCAAGTGATAAGGAGATGTGTTTCTTTTGATGAAGGAATTGATATTCTAAAACATTTGCATGAAGGTCCGACAGGTGGGCACTATCAAGCTGCTCGCACCGCTCATAAAGTGCTTTGCGCGGGTTTTTACTGGCCTAGCCTGTTTAAAGACGCGCAAGCCTTTGTGAGCAGGTGTGATAGTTGCCAACGGTCGGGCAATATTTCTAATAAAAATGAAATGCCGCAAAATTATTTCTTAGAGTGCGAAATTTTCGACCTCTGGGGAATTGATTTTGTTGGCCCCCTTCCTTCTAGCTTCGGTAACAAATATATTTTAGTTGCTGTTGATTATGTTTCACGATGGGCTGAGGCCCAAGCTCTTCCTACGAACGACTCCCGAGTTGTAGTCACGTTTTTAAAAAAATTATTTTCTAGATTCGGTACACCACGCGCAATCGTTAGCGATAGGGGTTCCCATTTCTGTAACGCGCAATTTTCAAAAATCCTTACTAAATACGGCGTTACGCATAAACTATCCACTGCCTACCACCCCCAAACTAACGGTCAAGTCGAAGTAGTAAATAGAGAAATAAAAAGAATATTAGAAAAGACTGTTTCAACTTTTAGAAATGATTGGTCAACCAAACTTGACGATGCCTTATGGGCCTACCGAACAGCGTACAAAACCGCCCTCGGATGTACGCCGTATCGGCTGGTCTATGGAAAATCGTGCCATCTGCACGTAGAGTTAGAACACCGTGCCTTTTGGGCCTTAAAATTTTTAAACTTCGATCCCCACTCAGTCGGTGACCTTCGAAAATTCCAACTAAATGAACTCGACGAGTGGCGCTCTTATGCTTATGAAAATAATAAACTTTATAAAGAGCGGACGAAGCGTTTACACGATAAACACTTAAGGCACCCTAAAAACTTTAAGTCGGGCGACCAAGTCCTGTTATATAATTCTCGTTTACGTTTATTTCCGGGCAAATTAAAATCTCGCTGGTCTGGCCCGTTTTCTGTTTTAGAAGTATTTCCTTATGGAACTGTTTTAATTTCTCACCCTGATAAGGGTAATTTCAAAGTGAATGGTCAGCGTCTTAAACTGTATTTCTCTGGTGATGATGATGTTAGTCCAAACACTATTAAGTTTCTGCTTCACGAACTTTAATCTGAAACTTTTAATTTTTTGCTAAAAACAATTTTATTGCGGGACAACAATATTTTTGGACAATATTATTTTTTTGATGCGTCGAGCTCAACGACGCTTTAACCAAAGGGCGCTCTTGGGAGGCAACCCAAGTTATCTTTTTCTGTTTTCTTTATTTTCCAATTTTTGCCTCGGACGGCTCCGACAAGCTGAAGCTTCTGCGATCGCCTGCTCCAACATTGCTGAATCCATCCCAAAGTCCAAAGAAGACATTCGGGGAGCGACATCACTCAGCTTTCGCAGCAAATAAATCCGGGGAAGTACCTGTATTTCAATTCTGTCTTTCAATTTTGTACTTTATTTTTCTCTCCTTCTCCAATCCCCTTCTTTAGTCATTGAGGACAATGTTTGTTTTAAGCTTGGGGGAGGATTTCCTCCTTCATTTTTGCGTAGTGTAAATAATCTTCTTTTTGTATATATTGTAAATATTTCCAAAAAAAAATGAATATCTTAAAATTCCAAAAAAAAAGAGAAAAATTTTCCAAAATAAAAAAAAAAAGAGAATATTTCTCAAAAAAAAAAAAATATATATATGTGTGTTTTTGAATAGTTTAGACATTTTGGTATTTCAATAGTACCCCTAGTTTTTAGTTTTGTTTTACTCAAAATCTCCTATAAACAACTTAGTTAATTATAATATTTCTAATCGTCCTTTTTAATTATGTTTCACAAGTAAAATGTTGGCCATGCTGTGTTTCTAATTCACGGTAGCATGTTAAGGTGAGATATTTTTCTAAAACTCGCATTTCTATTATGGTTTTTTGTTGTTTATTTCCTTTACTTTCTTAAAAATTCATCATCCACTATTTTCTTTTTCGTTTTTGAATAATTTTTGTAAAGTCAACTTTTGAATAACGTAGTAGATGTGAACGATCCAAGTCACCTATTATTTCTATTTTCAAGTTAATTTCATCAATCTTCTTTTATTATCTAGGACTCACTTTTTGAAAAATTTTCAAACCTTTGTTTTAAATAAATTCATAAGCGTGAAAATGATTTAGGCCATTTTTGTTTTCGTTTGAGCTTTCCTGCCAGCCTAAAAAAAAAAACTTTTACCACTAGTTAGCTGTTTTTGAGCCTTTTTCCGATTTCATTTGATAGCTCCTCCTTTCATTTCAGTTTCACCAAAGCCAAAATTTCCAACCTATCGAATCACACTAGCCTTTTTGAGTTTCATAAATTATTTCAATGATTTTGATATGGTATTTTGTGATTTTGTTTTTTTTTTTTTGGAGAAAGGTCTTCGAAAAAAAATGAAGTATGTTCAAAAGTGATGTTTATTTTTGTTTGGCCAACTCAAAAAGGAAAATAAAAATATTTATGGCCTTTGTTTTGGAAAAAGGGAAAAAATGGAAAAGAAAAAAATGAAAAAGAAAGAAAAAAAATGTGTATATATTTTTATGAAAATTTTTGAAACTCTTTGCTTTGGTTTAGTGTGATTTTAAAACCTTCACGTTTATCTTTGAATTCCACTCCTAATCATTTTCCTAAACCAAACGTTTCTGTCCTATTTAAGTCCTTTTGATTCACGCTTTTTGATTTTTTATTTAACAACTAAGAAAAGAAAAACAGTAAATCAGTTTTAGTTTTAGATTTAAACCTAGATTTTTGATAATTAAATTGATATAATTATAATACGTTGCTTTGATCTAGTAACAACTCAATGCGTGTTTTTCATTTTCGGTGCTTTACTTAAGTCCATTTAAAAAAATCTCGTTAAAATTTTGGATGATTTGTTTTTATTAAGTAAAGTTTATAAAAGTTTTACCATACCTAAATAATTGTTTTAGACTTACATTTCACCTTTTCCCTACTAAGAATTTCCCATAGTACTTGTGTAGGCATAATTAGAACTTTTTGATTAGTCCTTTTTATAAATATCTAGTTTTTATATTTTTGCTTGGGGACAAGCAAAGCTTAAGCTTGGGGGAATTTGATAATACGTTTTGTAGCCTAAACTATTATCGTATTTTATATTTTATATTGTACAAATTATGTCTATTATTAGTTTATTTCTATCCTTTTTATGTAAATTTTATTGCCACTAACTTTTTCCTGTCTTTTTGCAGGTTTTCAGAAAAATTGCCAAAATGGCCTGTCACGCCCCCCTGTCACGCCCTCCCTGGGCGTGACCTAGGGCGTGTCACCCGATCCCGAGGACACCTGTTGGAAGGGATAGAAAACGGTCAAAACCGCTGTCACGCCCCCCTGTCACGCCCTCCCTGGGCGTGTCACAAGGCGTGACCAGGGGCGTGTCGCCCTCTGCCGCAAAGCTGCCGCCGCATGAAATGCCCTTCCGCCTCAGCACGCAAATAGTACTGTCACGCCCCATGTCACGCCCGTGACATGGGCGTGACACCCTCCTTTTTCGGCGACTGACGGATTTCCGACCAATGATTTGGACATGACATGCCTGTCACGCCCCCTGTTACGGGCGTGACCTAGGGCGTGACCACCGATGTACCGAAGCAATCATCCCTCCCGCCAGAATCCAGAGCCCGAGGTCAAATCCGTACCTGTCACGCCCCCTGACACGCCCCCCCTAGGGCGTGTCGGAGGGCGTGACCAACCCGAGAAATTTTCTATAAATTGAGCCCCCCTCCCCCCCATTTCAGGAAGCTTTGGTTGAGTGGGGGAGGTGCTGCCCCTTTGTTTCTTGATCCTTTTTCATGCTTTTTCTCTCTCTCTCTCCCCCTCTCTTTGTACTTTTTGGTTAACCCTAGTTTAATCTTAGTTTGTGCTAGCTTTTAATGTAATTTTCTTCTTGCTTAGTGCTTAATGTAGGGCTAGAATAGGGTTTAATTTTCATGCACTTGTAACTTTAATTTTCAATAGTGTAACTTGCCCTTTTTATTAATAAAAGTGTTCTTGTTTAGCTTGTGTTCTTCTTATGCTTTTCTACTCATCTTCCCCCCTCCACTCCATTATGATTAACTAATCCTCCTTGTACTCGATCTTGATGATCTGAGGTTAGAGCGATTATGTTATGATGTTTTAATTAATCTTTTCTTTTTAGGTTAGGGCCTTGAATTACTCTTGATTTATCACGGGTCGGAGGTATATTTTCGATATATGCTCTCTGCCTTTGCTTTCATTCTGGGCTAGCCGAGAGGCCGAAAGAATGAAGTGAGCATTCAAGAGTAAAGGGAGTTGTACGCACCCCTCGAGAGAGGCAGACGTCCAAATCTCCCGGATTGGAGTAAAATCCAATAGTGGGGTTCACCGCGTAAAGCGAGTTTTAGGCCTCCGATTTAGATGAGAGTCGGTCGGACCTTCCTAAACTCAGTTGGGCACGACTTCGAGAGAAGCGTGTTCAAGCTTTAGGAACCTCCACGGTCAAGGACCCTTGTCCTATTAAGTTTAGATTTTTATCGCATTTTCTTAATCGTCTTTAGCCGAGGTGAATCTCGATCGGGTGCTTTTCCATTTCATATTGTTCTACCTTTTGTAGTAATCTCATATATCTTGCTCTTTAATTAACTGCAGTAATTTCCTTTCTAGCTTAGTTGTTTGCTTAATAGCGTAACTTAATTGCGGTAGTTCTCTTTCTAGTTTGCTTTAATTTCTCCATTGCGCTTAGATTTTCTAAAACCCTAATTTTTCCGTCGATAAGATAATAGCGTTCGTGTGAGTAAGCTTAGCCAACAGTTCCCGGATTTCAATACGACACTTGTGTCCCCTTGCTACAATTCGATAGGTATACTTGCCTCGTCGGGTTGCTAGTTCGGTTGCGTTTATTTTCTTCGAACCCTAGCGCGCAACAGCTCGCCTCCTAGATCATTTAGGAGAGATTTCGAGCTCAATTAAGCTTGGTTCCATGTGATGTGTGGGAGAAAATCTCAACCTTTTGAGCTTGCTCGGGATCACCGGAGAGGCGGTTTCCGGCCACCATTTCGCGACAAATGATGGCCACCACCTCAACGGAGGTGGTGGTGGTATCCGGGTGTGGAGGCCAAGGGGTGGCCGGGAAATGAAGTTTGAAGAGGCTCCAAATCGGGGAAATCTCGGCCCTTGGCTGGAGGAGGAAGATGAACGGATGCCCTCCATTATTGCTTTTAGATTCGTGCTGTAATAATATATTAAACTTTAGTATTTTGTCACACTCTATTCTGTACCTTACAAGCTATTTTTAGTCCTCTTAGAGAAAGATTCAGAAAATATGTTCTACATATAAAATGTAGCCCTATGTCTTACCTTAAAAATGACACCATAAATTTTTAGTTTGGAGCAATATAGCTCCCTATAGGGCCATTATACCACGACTGGTCCTAGGCTAGGGCATATCTTTAAATGTGTGCCCAAGACAAACCCTAAGTCCAAATGACCTGAGATTTCGGTCATGCATGTGATTAGGTCATACTTAGGTACGGAGCAAAAATGGGAATTTTTAGAAAGTATGTTTCTATAGTTTTTGGAGAAATATCATTTATTAAATTAATTGAATATTTGGAGATCTACAACTCCAAATGCCCCCAAATTTGGGTGGCATGGCCATTGGGTCATTTGATGACTATGGTTAAAATTTTAGGACATTTTTACATCTGCATGTTTGGGAAATCTAACATGCATGATGAAGGATATTGAAATTTTGTGTTCCTATTATAGAAATGGGAAAATGGGAATTTAGCCCATTTGGACCAATGCATGTCCATGAAACTCTAAACAGAGGCTTATAAGAATGAAATACACCTCCCATAGGATGGATGTGATTTTTTGGATCAAAAATCCCATTTAATAGATTTATTAGCTATAAGGTCAATTTGGAAATATAAATTTTGAAATAGGGCAATTACTTTATTAAATTCTGAAACTCTGTCACAAGCCCTAGTAAGATAATATACACCTCTATAAAATTATATAAGCTTTTTTGGAAATCTTATCTTGAGTTTTTAGTAGAATTAGCTTATTGCCCCTTTTTGAAAATTAATTTAAAGTAAAGGAAATTATTCCAGAACAATTATGGAAAAATTTATAGAATCTTAATTCTATGACTAGAACCTTGTTTATTTATTTGAGAATTTATGAGTGATTATATATGTTAAAAACTCAAGTAGTTGCATTTTGGTAATATCATTATTATGGAATTTTGTTAAGTCAAATCACTGTATAGGATCATGAAATTATGTATTTTGTGTTATTATATCAATATTGATATCGAGTAATTTTCTAGTGCAACTATACAATGCCCCCGAGACCCCTTCATTGGGCATACCCTAGGCAGTCCTGGGATTAACCCTAAATTGCTAGGTATAACAAACACTAGACAAGAGTAGTCTAATAGGGTAAGAGAATAAAGTAACATTCTCACCCGTGAAAGGTTGGTGGGATTAAGGATTAAGAGAATTATATGACAATCTCACCCGTGAAGGGTTGGAGGGTGTCAGGACAGTTAGTCCTACGAGCTGGAGGCTCGAGAGTTTGACATCAAGACGGGTTTGGTCCTGCGACCTGGAGGCTCAGGTTGACTTACCTTGCATGTGCATAGAAACAAAACTAATGGCAGGTCATGTGGTACGGGGCAAATCGTCACACCGATGGCAGTACAGTGACTCTTGTGAGGTATGAAGGTTTGAGTGGCCAGTAGGTTGTTTATACTGCGGTCTGGAGGGCAATCTCTGAAAACGTACACTCGACCAAGAAAGTCTGGCAGTTGACCAACATTAGTACACAGAGACTATAGAGTGCACCTTGGACGTATACAGAGGCGTACGAAAGGTCTTGGCTTGGCACTGTATATACCCGCCTAGGAAGCGAAAGCACTCGTTCTACTACTGCCGTAGCCACAACGGTGGTACCAGAGAGTGATTCTAGCTCCAAAAAGCGAGAACTAAAGGTCTGTGATCACAGAGTCAAGTGTGTGAGTTGCACTTGTATGAATCATAACATGCATACCATATCATACATACATACTTAGAACATATGCACTATAGATCCTTATCATATAAATTTGTCTGGGCTCTTTTATATGATATGTTACATTTGTGAAACCTTAACTTATAAGTTTGTATGGGCATTCATATAAGTTAAGGTACTTCTGTGATGATAGTTTAGAAGTATATAGTTTACTTTCTGCTCCGCTCTCTACTTTACTTACCGCACTTCTTTTCAGTACTGTTTTTACTTACCTTACTTGTACTATATAAAACTGCTGAAGTAGAGATATTCTTGCTATTACATAATATTGATAGATTAGATCCACTGTCACCTGCTATACTTTTTCCACCCCTTGTTGTCCTCCGCTTTCGTCCTCCTGCTCGGTGCCTAGGAGTCATGGGGGTTACGCGAGGACAAAATGGCTTATTCTTTATGACTAACGGTCGGTTGTGACCGTATCATTTTAGGAGTTCGAGGAGATAGAGCACCCGGACGACCAACAAGACCGAGGAGGCAGGACGTGAGGAGCTGAAACCACCGCCTACTACTACTACTGAACCCCGACGTCAGGTGATGATGAATGTACTGATGATAGATTAGCTTCCACTTAGTCTAATTTATGAGAGAGAGATTTGATGGATATGTACAGGGCATGGCCCTTTTCTTTTTTTGTACTCATTGTGAAATATTGTTGTACCTTTTATTTATATATATATATATGATATGTACTGTGATCTTTGTGGACTTGATAGTTATTACTACTTATTTTACTTATATTCTCGATTTGCGGAAACTGGTTGATTAATCGTACTCGCCGGCAGGATTGGCATCTTGCAGTGTCGAATAACCCATGAGTTAGTGTCACCGTAAGGCGGCGATTCTGGGCATAAGATCGGGTTACCTCCTTGGTAAGAGGAGAGGGGTCTTACAAACTGGTATCACTTGAACAAACGATCATATGAGAAAGAAGTCAACAAGAATGGGTCACCCCACTCGAGCAATAGTTTGAGGACAACTATGCAGCGGAAGCAATGGTGTGCCTATGTGTAAAAAGTCACAGAAAATAGTCCATTTATACAATGAGTTAGGTCAATCCAATTAGGAAACCACCTTAGTTTGACTTACCAAGAAGATTTTGTAATGTATCTTAGTCTAAAATCCACCTCGGAAATAGATTTGATAAGTTACGAGGATACCAAAATTTACCAAGGGAAGAATTTGATGCAAGAGTCACTGCTTAAGGCTTAAATTTCGATGTCCCTACTCCACCTATCGAGTGATATTATCACTTCTTACCCAAGATGATAGGACCGCCTTAAGGTGAATTGGTGCATATAATCTATTAGTGGAATGGTAGGGTACTCGTAAACTTAACCATCATACCGATGACTTGATTATGCGGAGACAACCGGTGTGAAAAAAATACCAAAGGTCAAATAAGAATTCAATTCTCAGAAGAGACCCATTGTTTTTGGTTGGGTCACATATTGACATTGAGAAGATTATCGTAAATAGTAACCTTAAGGGCTTAAGGTATGTAGCATATCAATTAGTCTCAAGGTGGAACTCCCAGTCTAGGTTTTTGGTATTGCATCCATAATAGCCCGGATTTGAAGAAGCACCTCATCAAGCTAAGGTGAATTGAGATGTATTTGATATGTCTTTTCAAGTTCTGCTTGCAGTTATTCTATGCCAAGTACACACAAATGTCAGGGTATAGTGGGTCAATATACAAGGGCCTACGCAATGTAATCCCTCATTGTGTGGGCAAGTGTGTTGACTCATGTGTGCTCTCTCTATTGGTGTGTACTTATTTTCAAGTACAGGCTCATGGCAGACCAAGAGCAGAAGAAGTAGCAAGAAAGGTCAAAGCCTAAGGCTCATGAAAGTAGAAGGAAGAACTGGGAAATTTTCCCAAGTAAGAATCGACGGGAATCATGAGTCATACCCGACAACATCGTCGGCTATCGTAACCTATACTCGTCGACTTCGTTGGGGATGTTCATCTATAGCCGTCGATCGGCCCTAGCTGCCTTGATCCAGAATTCTCCATGGTCATAAATTATCCAAGTCAAAATCGAAGGGCATCACCAGCGATGCCCGCCGATGTCGATGGGTATCATTGGTGAAACTCGTCGATTCTGACTTCGCAGATTTCCGCCGCTTCACTGTACTAAACCGGGCCGCCATGCACAATATAAATCAAAGCTCTGTTCCTTCCTTCGTGGGTCCCGCAATGGCTACTTAGGGTTTGCCTTGGGGTATATATACCTAAGTTTAAATCATATTAGACACGGATCCAGAAATACGAAAAGAAATTTTTCGGTCGTGACCTAGCTTTGGCTGCCGTCGATCGTCGCCTGTCGCACACAGATCATTGCTTGTCGTCGATCGCTCGAAGGCAGAACCGAGGCAAGCCGCTGGTCCCTCGCTTCTCTCTTGAGATCCTTTGTTTTCCGATTCGTCGACTGAGACTTGTTCTCCACTCTGAATCGGTAGAGATACTTGATCCAACAAAGATCAATTGGTGACCTAGCTTGCTTCGTCAAGAAGTTCATATCTACAACACATCGCCGCCGCAAGAAAGAAAAACCAAGTGTGGATTCTTCGTCATTTTCGTGCAAGCTCTCAACGAACGAAGAAGGACCTTGGGTCTCCAAATTTCATTGTTTGTATTTCTTATTTACATTCAATTTTTTTAAGGAATTTTATTCCTAGTTGTAAGGGTTGGGTGTAACCCATTTTGGGGGAGTTTCGACTCCTTGTTGTAGGAAGGGTTCCTTCCGATTTGTAGGAGCGTAGCTCCGAGTGGAGAGATTTGATTTCAATCACATTTTGGAGGAGTTGCCGAGTCTTCCCCGTGTGGGAGATAGGCGAAGGGGAGAGTGGACGTACCCAAGGTTGGGGAACCACTGTAAATTACTGTGTTTTCTGTGATTGGTTTGTTTATTTGTGCAGGTAATTTTTAATTCCACAAAAGACGTCACTGCACCTATTCACCCCCCCCCCCTATAGGTGGATTAGGCTGACACTAGACACTTTCAAGTGGAATTAGAGGGAGGTTACTCATCAATAAGGTTAACACCTTGAGTAAAATCCTTCGTCTAGTGTCAAAAGATTCAAGCATGGACGGGTTCAAGAACACCGGAAAGATTCCCGTTTGCACTAAGGCAAACTTTCCTATCTGGAAAGAAAGGATCAGGTACTATATGGAAGCAGTCGACCCCTGACTTTTCATGATAGTGGAGGAGGGACCCCAAATTCCTATGATCAACTCTACAATTGATCCTGCAAGGAAGGTACCTAAGAAGATCATGGATCTGGACAAAGATGAGATGGCTCTCTACGGTCTGGACAAGAACTCCAGAAACATTCTAGTCAGTGTCGTTGATGATTCTGTTCTTCAGAACTTCATCCACTGCATAACTGCCAAAGACATTTGGCAATCCTTGATAGTGTTGATGGAAGGCACTGATGATGTAAGGGACGATCGAAGATCCCTTCTGAACCAGAAGTATGAGGCCTTCAGACAGGGGCCCAAGGAAGAGATCACAGACACATTCGAGAACTTCCTGAAGATTGTCAATGGCCTGAAGAATTATGGCAGGACTTTCGCTGATGGCGAGCTGAACGATTAGTTCTTGAGATCCTTAACTAAGGAATGGGACAATAAATTTTGCGCCATCAGGGAGTTTGGCAGACTTGCTGAAACCGATCCTCAGATCCTCTTCGGGAAGATCCTATCTTATGAGCTTCAACTCAATACCAGAAAAGCTGAAGAAGAGGCCAACAGACCTTCCTCGAAAGAGAAGACTGTTACGTTGAAGGCAAACCACTCAAGGAAAGGCAAGGCGGCATCATCAGCCCGTTCTCGGAGAAAGGCTGAAGAAGAAGATACTGAGCCCAGCTCGTCAGGCTCAGAGCTATCTGAAGAGGAGTTCTCTCTTATCACCCAAGAGTTCCGGAAGTTCCTCAGGATTAGGAATCAGAGAAAAGGAGACGGCTCCTCCTCAGGAAGAACACATCAGTACGATGATCGTCAAAAGAAGAAGAATTACTCTTTGGACAGGTATGATTCTAAACTGAAAAAATATCAATCTGCTGATATTATTTGCTTTGGTTGCAATAAGCCAGGGCATGTTATTGTTGACTGCCCTCAAAAGAGAAAGGACAAGAAAAAGGAGAAAAAGGAGAGGAGCTACATTGCCAAGAGGCCCAAGACCCTCAGTGAATCTGACTCGTCAGAATCCAGTGAGGATGAGGAAGCCTTCTTCGGGCTTATGGCTCGCTCCGACTCAGAAGGAGAATGTCCCCCATTTACTGGGAAGGTAAAAGATCACACCCCTCTCTCTGATTCTGATTCTGGGTCTGACTATGAGTCTCCTGAAGATGATGACGAGGACAGCCCATCTATTCGTGAAGCTGAACTCCATGAACAGTATGAGATTTTGCTCAATACTTTTGATCGATGTTGAAAAGAGTTGAGGGTTCAGAAGAAGGTGGTCAAATCCCTTAAGGCTGAGGGAGTTTCCTTACGAGAAAAAATCACTAGCCTGATATCTCTCAGACAGGAACACCTTGACTTAACCTCTGAGCACTCAGACTCCCTAAGTCACCTTGACCTTCAGTAGGAAATAATTAAGAAGCAGGAAGAACAGATTGCGGTCGAGAATAAATTTGTAGA
This sequence comes from Platanthera zijinensis, assembly GCA_039513925.1. Classification (NCBI taxonomy): domain Eukaryota; kingdom Viridiplantae; phylum Streptophyta; class Magnoliopsida; order Asparagales; family Orchidaceae; genus Platanthera; species Platanthera zijinensis. The sequence goes on along the minus strand of CM077092.1, from coordinate 64,509,383 downwards.
AAGCTTCTCTAAGCCTCAGACTATTCTTCCTCTGGTTAATGAATTCTCTGCTCAGGCTAAAGGTGCTGGCTTGGGTCATGTGTCTCAGCCTGCTATATCATCCAAGAGAAACAAATCTCAGAGATGAAATAAGGCTGCCAAGAAAGCCTCTGCCGCTGAAAAGGGGAAGGCCCCACTCAATCAGACCAAATTCAAAAAGCCCAGCTTTCCCTACAATAAACATGATTTTGAGTCCTCCTACAGGCACATCTTCCGGCCCTCGGTTGAAAAGCCTAAGAGCTGGTACCTTGGATGGAACTTCCCCCGCAACTTTGGCGAGAGTGTTTTCAAGGCACCCTATGAGGAAATCCAACTGCAACATTATGGTCCTTTTTCATCATGACATAATAGGAAGTAGGCACCAAAAGTCAAGCCTATTATACCTAAGGAAAATGAGGTGAAGAAATCATATGACTGCTTTCACCATGACGCTCCATCATCTAGTGCCCAGGCACCAACTAGACCTACCATCTCACGGGTCAAGCAGGAGACTGGGAGGAGAAGGTACAACAGATTTAACTGTTGGTGTTGTGGCAAGGGTGGCCACTTTGTCGTGGATTGTCGGTTATATCCTAGGAATTTTAAAGCTCCTCAAGTTAACCAAGCGAGGCCGGCCACTCGAAAAGTTAACATTCCTAAGGGGAGTGAACTGACAAGGAATCTAGGACCCAAATCGTATTGGGTTCCTAAGGGAAAATGATTCTATTTTGTAGGTATGTCCAAAGGCCACCAAAACTCCTATCTGGTACTTGTACATTGGATGCTCTCGGCATATGACCATGACAAGAAGCTTGTTGCATGATAATTCCTCTGTTGCTGACGGACCCAAAGTTATCTTTGGAGGGTCTGATCGTGGATTCACCAAAGGCTATGGTATGATTTCCAATGGTGTATTCTCTATCACCGACGTGGCTTTTATTGAAGGGTTAAACCATCACCTGATCAATGTAAGCCAGTTATGTGATAAAGGGTACGACATTAAGTTCTGCAATGATAAATGCCTAATTATATCATGTTCCTCTATGGAGACGGTATTGACAGGTATTAGGAGCAGAAATATTTTCTGTCTAAATTTTTTAAGCTAAGATTCTTCTATGCCAGTATGCTTAGTTGCGAAAGATAGTGCATCTCTTTATGATAAGTGGCACAAGAGATTAGCGCATATTAACTTCAAAATGCTTAACATGCTATTCTCTAAAAATCTAGTAAGGGATGCACCCACTATTAAGTGCATTAAATAGAGACCCTGCCATGCTTGTCAAATGGGCAAGCAGACAAGGGCTATCTTTAAGGGCATTATAGAAAAGGACACTTCTAGGTGTCTGTACTTACTACACATGGACTTATTCGGTCCAATGCAAGTTCACAGCTTAGGAGGCAAGTCATATACGTTTGTGATTGTTGATGATCACTCCCGTTTCACGTGGGTGTTCTTTATGAAACACAAGTCAGATACCTTTCAGGTATTCACAAAGTTCGTCAAGCAGATCCAAAACGAACTAGACTGCACCATGGTAAGAATAGGAAGTGACCAGAGAACAGAGTTCGAATCTGGTGCTATGACCGAATTCTGTGGAAACTTGGGTATCTTTCATGAGTTTTCCTCCTCCCGTACTCCACAACCAAATGGAGTTGCGGAGAGAAGGAATAAAACTCTTATTAAAGCAAGCACGACAATGCTGAATGATGTGTCTCTACCAGAATATTTCTGGGCAGAGGCTGTCAACACGGCTTATCATATGCAAAACAGAGCGCTTATCAATAAAAGCCATTGAATGACTCCTTATGAGCTGTTGAAGGCAAGAAACCAACTATGTCCTACTTTAGGATCTTTGGCTGCAAATGTTATGTACTCAATAATGGGAAATATCCACGTACTAAGTTTGGTGAAAAATATTTTGAAGGTATTTTCGTAGGAAATAATAGCCATAGTAGGGCAAATAGGATTTTTATTAAGAAAACTCTGGCTGTAGAAGAATCTATAAATGTTGTATTTGATGAAGCGAGCTTTCTTCATAGCAGCTCGTCTAGTGGTACTTTTGTAGATGTAGGTATCAAACTGGAAAAGTTAAGTCTAAATGAGACTGAAAAAGATGACGCTCAATAGTTTGTAAAGATCTCCACTCCTACATCATTAGGAGAGGAAGACCCTTAGGAGTTGGAAATTCTACAGGAAGAATAAGTGATAGAAGCAGTAGCAGCTGCAAATGCAAGACTCCTAGAGCTCAGACACGTGCGGGATCATCCCGTCGATCAAATCATTGGAGATCCGCGGGATGGTGTCAAACCTAGAAGAGGTACAATTAATGAGATTTTGCACTTAAGCTTTCTGTCACAGGTTGAGCCAAAGAAATTTGACGAAGGCAACAAGGATGCCTTGTGAATATTGGCCTTGCAAGAAGATCCTCATCAATTTGAAAAGTTGCAAGGTCTGGGAGCTCGTTCCTCGGCCTAAGCGACATAATGTAATCAGCACTAAGTGGATCTTCCGAAACAAGCTGGATGAGAATGGAGTCATCATAAGGAACAAAACACGACTCGTAGCTCAAGGATACAGATAGGAAGAAGGGATTGACTTCGATCAAACCTTTGCACCAGTGGCAAGGCTCGAAGCCATCAGGTTGTTCCTCGCGTGTGCTGCTCACAAAGGATCCACCGTCTATCAAATGGACGTAAAATCTGCTTTCCTAAATGGAAATTTGAAAGAAGTATACGTAGCTAAATCCCCAGGTTTTGTTAATCCAACTTTCCCTGAACATGTGTACTTTCATAATAAAGCACTATATGGCTTAAAACAAGCTCCCCACGCTTGGTATGAGACATTATCTAGGTTTCTTATTGAGAACAAGTTCTCTAGAGGAAAAATAGACAAGACATTGTTTCTTAGGGAAGTCAAAGGCAAGATTTTGCTAGTGCAAATCTATGTCGATGACATAATATTCGGCTCAACTGATAACAACCTTTGCAAGAAGTTCTCAAATCTCATGCAAGGGAAGTTTGAAATGAGCAGTATGGGAGAGCTGAAGTACTTCTTGGGACTTCAAGTGAAACAGTATGCAGAAGGAATTTTCATCTCCCAGACGAAGTTCACAAATGAACTGTAACATCCCAATGTTACTTCTAGACCCCTTAGCTTAGATTGGGTTAGGCATGGGGTGGGTGTTAGGGTAATAAGCTAGGTTTGACCCTAGGTAGTGGGTTGTAGCCATGTGGGGCCCACCATGGGACCAAAGTCAAACTAGGTCAAACTAGCCTAAACAGGAATCCTAGCCACACCATGACCCCACCACGATGCCCTAACCCTAAATACCATCTAAGTGGACCCTAAGGTAGGCCATGGGGTCAACTAGTTGACCCATGTTGAGTCAAGACAACATTTTGACCTAATTAGTGAAAACAGTGCCCTAGCCCAATTCTCTGGGTTGGGTCCACCCAAACCAACCCAAAATCACTAGGTGGGACTAAAGTGACCCTATACCCCCTATGGAAGAGAAAAATAGGGACATGCAATAGTAACTTTGAAAATTATTTAGGAGAGAGAAAAGATGATAAATAGGAGAGAGAAGGTGTTAAGGAATTGGGTTGGGCCATTTGGGATCACCCCATCAACTCATAATGGGTTGGCTGACCATATAGGTGTATTAGAAGGTGTGGGGACCCACCATGCAACCTTGGGTCAAGCCCAAGCCCAAAACCAGAGCCCCTCTATCCTATTCCATTTATGAGAGCCAAACCCCTTCTCTCCACTCACCAACTCAGCACTAACCCTGGAACCCGACCCATTAAGGGTTAATTAACCCATCTGGAGCAGTGGGGCCCACTCCCAAACACCCAGCCGGCTCAACCACCCCCAACCCGAGCCCCACCTTGTTGAAGTCGCACTTCCTTGGTGAAATCGCCTCCCCCCCCCCCTCATATCTCAGCCAAACCGAGCCCACTCTCTCATTTCCACTTCATCCCTACCCCAGAGAGAGAGAGAGAAAGGGAGAATGAGAGGTCTAAGTTGTTAGCCTAAATCACCTAGAGGGGGTGAATTGGTGAAATGCGTGTCAAATGCGGAATTAAAAACTAGCACAGCACACATCAAGCAATCACAGACGACAAGAGATTTATAGTGGTTCCCCAACCTTGGGTACGTCCACTTTCCTCACCGATCTAGCAAATCACTAGACTCGGCTACTCCACTATCTCGGATTGAAAACAATCCTACACCTCGGAACCACGTTCCTACAAAACTCTATCCAACTGGATCTACAAAACTCGGAAGAAACATCTTCCTACAAATCTCGGAGAAAAACTCCTACAAAGAAATTTTGGTTTGAGAATAAAAAAAATCAAAACAACAATCTCAGATCTGGATCTTTGACAGTCTTCTTCTTTAGGAACTTCGGCTTGATCAGAAAAGGTTGAAGATGACTTGAGAGAGATCCACGAATCTGAAAACTAGAACCACCTCGATCGAGAAGATAGATCTGAAATCTTTGAGGCTCGGCGAGATCGAGTGATTCACTTTTGTCTGGATCGCTGGAGAAATAGTCGTTGAAGACGGAGATCGGCGATCCAGAGTTTCTTCCGTGAACAACGATGGCGGCGGCGGCGTGAGAATTAGGGTTCACGGAATTTTCTCTTTCTTAAAAAGAATATCTCTGTAATCTTGTTAATTAGTCAATTCTGAAATGACCTATTTATAGGTGGACTCCAACGGTCATAATCTTAATTAAGGATGACACGTGGACCAATCAGAATTGACGGATTTAAAATACTTATGGCGAATTCGAACTTAGAAAAATTCTGGAATAGAGAACTGCTATACTCGAGTAAGAGAAGATATACTCGAGTTTGTGAATTTAGATACTCGAGTGACAAAGAGGATTATACTCGAGTATGAGAGGAAAAATTTACTGAGTGAAAGATGAACTACTCGAGTATCAGAAGATATATACTCGAGTATCAGAAAAGATATACTCGAGTATCAGCAAAGATATACTCGAGTGAAGGAGAATTACTCGAGTATCAGAATAGTTACTCGAGTATTAAAATCAACTACTCGAGTATCAGAATACTTACTCGAGTATTAAAATCAACTACTCGAGTATCAGAATACTTACTCGAGTATTAAAATCAACTACTGGAGTATCAGAATAATTTACTCGAGTATGAAAATCAATTACTCGAGTATAGAAACACTTACTCGTGTATGACTACTTGAACTTGCAGAGAAGAGAAGAAATGGAGCTACTCGAGTATGATACATGATTTACTCGAGTGATTAAGTTACTTACTCGAGTATGAAGAGAACTTACTCGAGTGACTAACTAACTACTCGAGTATAGATTTATCTACACGAGTATTCAGAGCCTACTAGTGTAAGTCTAACTGATTACTCGAGTATGTCTAACTAGCTACTCGAGTATTAAGTCTGATACTCGAGTATAAAAAGGGGTTACTCGAGTATTTTGGACTTAGAAATATTTTACTGAGGAAATTAGCTCCAATGCTTCTGTCCATCAATCCAAGTGCATGAATAAGAAGTGTATCCCAATAGAGAGGCTATACATGGGCCAACACTTTGGATCACACAATGAGGGATTACATTGCATGGTCCTGTGTTTGGTGACCCATTATAGACTGACATTGGTCTACACTTGGCAATTAGAACCTGCACACATACAACTCAAACACCACATCAAATACATCTTAATTCATCTTAGTTCAAGGTCTGACTTCCTACAAATCTGAGGTATTGTGGAGACAAACCCCAACAATCTCCCCCTATTTGTAGATGTCAGCACTCTCTATACTAAGGTGAATTACTTAAGAGTAAAAGAACAACATGCATATAACAGGAGAATAAACTAAACTAAAGCAGGGTAAACAAAACATTGCCATAATCAGAATTAAATATATATATATAGAAATGTTTTAAGCACAGAAACAAAAGTCCAATTCCACATTCTCAGTTCAACTCAAGATGGGGCATCCTTGTGCATCCTTTCTCTTTTCAGCTCTTGCCTCTCTAGGTAGCTGAAAGGTTTTGGAAAGTAAGTCCTGGGCCTAGGAGGAGCAGCTGGGTTGTTGTGCCCCCAATTCCTGTCATGTAGCCTGATCTTTATCTGAGATGCTTCATAGGAATTCCACTCTGAATAACTGTAGTAATTATCTCTGTTCTCTACAAGATCAGTCACTAACCTCAAAGTATCAAGAATTAGGGACTTAGAGGTAGGACTCCACACTTCAGCATGAACAACAGGTGGTCTACCTTCAGAAGCTGGCTCTTTCCTGGGTGCAGAACGGCTGGCAGAAGCGCTGTCACCATATTTTCTTTTCTTCTTAGAAGGACCTTGAGAACTGGAAGGAAAATCATCTTGCCATGCTTCAGTATAGGATAGGGAAGGCTCAGTCACATCACCCTCAGGTCTGGGTGAGAAGACTGGCACACCTCCTTGAAAGGTTGCTTGAGCTGAGACATCTGCTGGAGGCTTTTCTGCAAGAGGATCTAGATGCTGAGGTATAATGGTAGGGTCCAGTTGAAACTCAGGAAAGTTTTGATTATGCAGCCAGACAGCAGTGTCATAGGTATAGAATTTGACAGACTGGAGCTGGGAAAGAATGGATTCTTTCAATCCTTTTACTAGATCACTTACAGCATCTTGAGATTGGGTAGATAGTTGTTTGATTTGAGCTTCAGCCTGTTCAGAGAGCTTTTCAACTTGTTCTTTTACGATCTTCTCCCCCTTGCTGATATCTATGGATAGCTGGGCAATTGCTTCATCTCTGAAGGTGCCCACTTCATTGCATACTTTCACAACATTAGTTTCAGCTCTCTCATCTAGCTTGAGCTGATTGTGAGCTACTGTCTCTGCCTGGTTTCTTAGCTCACCTATGCTTGTTATGGTGTGATCTATGGCTTTGCCTCCAATATTGAACAGCTGCTTGAGTGTGTCAGTGTTTTCTTGAATTTCAGCAAAGCCTCTGCTCATCTCCTTTTCAAGAGCAGAGACCTTGGAGGTGACTGACTGCAGAGAGGCATCAAAGTAATCTCTCTGTTCTTTGAGCATAAGCTCAATCTTGCTTACAAGATCTGAAGAGGAAGAAGAAGAAGGGGCTGAGGTTGATGCAGGGACTGAGGGAGCAGGAGTATTCCAAGGGGGGATCTCTTCCACAATCACTGAGCTCACAGCTCTTTTGGTTGGAATTATCTTTATGGAATCACAAGGGTCAGTGAAGGAGGGGAGAGAGAAGTCAAGTGTCCTCAGAGGAGGGTCAACAGGTTCTGGGGAATCCTCCTCGTCATCAGACAGGATGATATCATCATGAAGATCTGCTGCTGCTAAGGGAGAGTGAGCAGGGGATGGAGAAGGTTCTGCTGCAGGGGTCTGTTCTTCTGTTAGCTCAGGTTCTTTATCCTGACTGACAGTATCTGCTGGAGGAGGGGAACTGGTATCTCTCAGTTCTTCAATCATGCTGGCTATGTCTACAGCTGATGATAGAGGCTCCTCCTGAACCTGGGTTTCTGGCTGACTTAGAGCTTCTGAGGATATCTGGAGATTTGGAAAGGATGATGGAGAAGGATCTCTGACAGTGTGGACTGGTATCTCTGAAGTCTGTACCTGAAGGGTGGAGGAGGCAGGCTCCCCCTCAATTACTGCACCCAGAGTGTCAGCAATTTGATGTTGAGGAGGAGATGGAGTCCTGATCACAGCCTGATGTCTGGGAGCATCTGCTGTTTGGGAGGCCTTAGAGGATTGAGCAGTGTTCTGAAGCTTGATCTCGTATCTTTGTATAGAGGAGAGGGTGACTTTCTTCATGTGATGTAGAGGAGTCCCTTTTGAGAAGTCAAACACTGTAGGGTTTATCTCATGGAGGAGGAGGGAGATAATCCTAGCAAAACTGGGATTTTTGACGCTTTCTCGGATCTTGTCCAGTATCATCATTCCGAACTGGAATTTCTTCCTGCAGACAATAGCTTGCATAACGTCGAATAGATTTTGGGAGATGTCTCTTATGGAGTAAGTCTTGCACCATAGGATTTTGGCGATGATGTCAACGAGAAACTTCCCTTCTGAATTGAACAAAGATCGATTCAAGGTTTCACCTCCACCTTCAGGATCTCGACCACAGAATAGAGAGGTGCGGTCGGCATCGTCCTTGTCTAGGTCATCTTCTTCGTCGACCACTGGCATCCGAAGCAGAGTGGCGACTGAGGTTTTATCCAACCGAATTTCAACTCCCTTTACCTTGGATTTCAAAACTGTGCCGTTGTGTCTAACCTTCAGATTTCTGTAGAATTCTTCAACATCAGGAAGCAAGAGGCGGCAGGGTTCTTGAAGAATGAAGGACAATCCGGCCGTGTCCAGGAGAATCAGTAAGTTCTTGAAGTCATCCGAAATATCTTCAATACCATCTGTTACTAGTTCAGAGCCGATTCCAATCTTGGAGGAGGGAAGAGCCATCAGTGATTCTGCAATGCAAAAGAGACAAGAACGAGGAAGACAAAACTCTGCAACTGTTCTGGGAAACGAAGAGACAGGAATCTTGCGGCGACGGAAGAGGGAGAACACGAATCGGGAATGCGAAAAGTCGGCGGCTACTCGAGTGAATGAGAAGTGGAAAGGACTTTTTCGTTTTGAATATATATATAAGTAATCCTAATTAGGTTTAAGAAGGATTAAGTATAATGTCGTACCTGAACGAGGCGGCAATTCGCTAGGTGCGAGTAGAGATTCTCTGAGCAGCCAACATTATTGATATCTTCTTAATTTGAGAGTCCATCACTGGTCTTCTTTGTTGAGCAGTCCAAGCTCAGTTTTGAAGAACGAGAACTTGGACTCGTCCAGCGGCTTCGTGAATATATCTGCCACTTGCCTGTCTGTGGAGACATATTGTAGATCTATGTCTCCATTCTCTACATGCTCTCGGATGAAATGATAGCGAAGCTCTATGTGCTTGGTCCTGCTGTGGGAGACTGGGTTGTTGGCTATTGTTATGGCGCTGGAAGAGTCACAGAACAGGGGAATGTTCTGGAACTTCATGTTGTAGTCTTCAAACTGATTCTTGATCCATAAAAGCTGTGCACAACAGCTGCCTGCAGAGATGTACTCTGATTCAGCCGTTGAGATGGCTACACAGTTTTGTTTCTTTCTGCTCCAGGAAATGAGTCTCCTTCCGAGAAATTGGCAAGTCCCGGAGGTACTTTTCCTGTCATCTTTGCTACCTGCAAATCTGCATCTGAAAATCCAATTAGTTCACTATCATTACTTCTTGGGTACCATAAGCCAAGATTTGGTGTACCTTTGAGGTATCTCAAGATTCGCTTTGCAGCGATGTAGTAAGATTCCTTAGAGTTCACCTGAAATCTAGCACATACACATGTTGAGAACATTATATCTGGTCTACTTGCAGTGAGGTACAGCAAGGACCCAATTATGCTTCTGTACTTGGTTTCATCAAAAGGTTTCCCTTTCTCATCCTTGTCCAGAGACATAGTTGAGGCCATTGGAGTCCTCATAGAGGTTGCATTCTCCATTCCGAATTTCTTAAGTAGCTCTTTGGTGAACTTGGTCTGTGAGATGAAAATCCCATCTTCAGATTGTTTCACCTGAAGCCCTAAGAAATACTTCAGCTCTCCCATACTGCTCATTTCAAACTTCCCTTGCATAAGTTTAGAAAACTTCTTGCAGAGGTCGTTATCCGTAGAGCCGAAAATAATGTCGTCGACATAGATCTGCACTAGCAAAATCTTGCCTTTTATTTCCCTAAGAAATAATGTTTTGTCTATCTTTCCTCTTGTGAACTTGTTCTCAAGAAGGAAGCTAGACAGAGTCTCATACCAAGCTCGAGGAGCTTGTTTAAGACCATATAGTGCTTTTTGCAATAAGTATACATAATTAGGATGGGTTGAATCAACCAAACCTGGCGGTTGCTCTACGTACACTTCTTCCTTTATGTCACCATTCAGGAAGGCGGACTTTACGTCCATCTGATAGACGGTAAAGCCCTTAAGTGCAGCGTAGGCAAGAAATAACCTGATCGCCTCCAGTCTGGCTACTGGAGCATAAGTCTGGTCGAAGTCGATTCCTTCTTCTTGACGATATCCCTTGGCGACAAGTCTGGCTTTATTCTTTATAATTGTTCCATCTTCGTCCATCTTGTTCCGGTAGACCCATTTTGTCCCGATGACGTTCTTGTGCTTGGGTCTAGGAACAAGTGTCCAGACTTTGCATCATTTGAACTGATTCAATTCTTCTTCCATGGCTAGAATCCAGGATGCATCGGAGTTGGCTTCCTCAAATTTCTTTGGTTCAACCTGTGAGAGAAAACTTAAGTGTAAATTCTCGTTAGTTGTACCTCGACGAGTTCTGACGCCATCCCGAGGATCTCCTATTATTTGGTCAACAGGATGATCCTTCAAGTGTCTGAACTCTAAAGTCCTTGCATCTGGGATCTCTTCAGCCACTGGATTTGCATCTTCAGCTGGGATGTCTTCTTCATCTTGATCATCCACCTCTCCAATGGTGGTTGTAGAGGGGACCTTGATGAATGTCTCATCTTTATCTTCACTAGGTTCATCCAAGCTAAGTTCTTTCAACTTTGTACCTGCATCTACAATAGGCACACTAGACGAGTTGCTTTGCAACAGACTCGTCTCATCAAATACAAGATGTATCGACTCTTCCACCACCAGAGTTTTTCTATTGAATACTCTATAAGCCTTACTATGGCTACTATATCCTACAAAAATACCTTCAAAGCTTTTCTCGCTAAACTTGGTAGAGTGATACTTGCCATTGTTAAGCACGAAGCATTTACAGCCAAAGATTCTGAAGTATGAAATGGTTGGTTGCCTGCCTTTTAGAGTTCGTAAGGAGTCTTATCATGGTTCTTGTTGATGAGTGCTCGATTTTGCACGTGACAAGCGGTGTTGACGGCTTCAGCCCAGAAATACTCCGGAAGTGAGGCATCACTCAACATGGTCCGACAAGCCTCTATGAGTGTTCTGTTCCTTCTCTCAGCTACTCCATTTTGCTGTGGAGTGCGAGGAGAGGAAAACTCATGAAAGATACCTTGACTTTCACAAAATTCTGTCATGGCTCCAGATTTGAATTCTGTTCCATTGTCACTTCTGATTTTGACTACGGAACAGTTGTATTCATTCTGGATCTGCCTCACAAAATTAGTGAAAATACCGAAGGTATCTGACCTGTGTTTCAGAAAGAACACCCACGCAAAGCGCGAGTAATCATCCACAATAACCAACGTATATTCCTTACCTCCCAAACTTCTAACCTGCAGTGGACCAAACAAGTCCATATGGAGAAGCTGCAAACTTCTATTGGAATCTTTGCCTATTATGCTTTTAAACGTACTTCTTGTTTGCTTGCCTTTGATACAAGCGTGACAAGGGTTGTCCGTAACGCACTTGACATTAGGCGCATCACGTACTAAGTTTTGAGAGAATAATTTATTAATAGTTTTGAAATTAATATGTGCTAGTCTCTTGTGCCATTGGTCAGCAAGAGATGCACTACTTTTTCCAAAAGACACACTGGTGTCGAAGAGTCTATACAAATAAAATTTAGACAGAAAATATTTCTGCTTCGAGTGCCTGATAAAATAGTTTACATATTGTTAACCGATTTTATCAAACACTTGTCAGCATGAAATTCAACTATGTATCCTTTGTCACATAGTTAGCTTATGCTAATGAGATTGTGTTCCAATCCTTCAACATAGGCTACATCCGAAAAGGATACGCTACCGTTAGAGATCATACCATAGCCTTTAGTTATTCCTCGATCTGAACCTCCAAAGATGACCTTTGGTCCGTTGCAGACTGAGGTGTAATTCTGTAGTAGGCTCCTTGTCCCGGTCATATGCCGAGAACATCCACTGTCCAAGTACCAGATTGGCATTTTGGTGGCCTTTGGACATACCTGCAATTACAATCATTTAGCCTTAGGAACCCAAACAAGTTTGGGTCCTTGGTCTCGAGTTAGAATACTCCCCCTACGAGTATTAGCCTCATGAGTGGTCACTCTCAAGTTGCTAACTTTAGGGGTTGCAGCATTTTCATGATTGAACCAACAATCACTGGCAAAATGACCAATTCTGCCACAGCACCAACAGTTGAACCTGTTGTATCTTTGCCTTGTGTAGTCCTGCTTGACTTTCTGGAATGAAGGTCTAGCAGGAGCTTTACTCTTGGAGGAGGAGGCTTCATGATGATGGCAGTTACATGAGGTCTTCTCCTTCATAGGCTTTTCTACAATGGGTTTTACTTTTGGTGTCTTTTTGATATTATGACCATGAGCATAAGGTCCATAGCTTTGAAGCTGAATCTCCTCATAAGGTGCCTTGAAGACACTCTCGCCAAAGTTACGAGGACGAGTCCAACCTTGGTATCTTGACTTAGGCTTCTCAGGGATCGGCCTAGAAAAGTGTCCGTAGGTGGACTCATAATCGAGTTCGTTCGTGGGAAAGATAACTTTCTTGAACACAACAGGTTCCAAGGGAGCTTTCCCTTTTTCTTCAGCTAGAGCCTTCCGGGCAGCCTTATTCTTTCTCTTGGCCTTGTTTCTCCTAGAGGATTTACTAGAAGAGACAATGTGGCCTATGCCAGCACCCTTGGCCTTAGCAGAGAATTCAGCAACGATTGGAAGAACTGTCTTAGGCTTAGAAAAACTCTCAACAAGCTTCTTTTCAGCCTCGAGTTGTCGTTCCAATTCTTTGATGATTTCCTCTTTAAGGTCGATGTGCTTGAGAGCTTTATTGTATTCCTCTATAGCTACATTGAGGTTCTCTTGAAGAGAGTTAGTCTTATCGACTTCTTCTCTCAAGCAGCTCTCACTAGCTCGTAGAGAATTTATCTCTTTGGCTTGAGTTTTCATTAATCTACGACATTTTTCGTAGGCGGTGAGTAACTCCTTATACTGACCCATGAGCTCAGATTCATCTTCAGAGGAATATCCCTCTTGCTCATTGTCATCATCAGAATCAGAGAGAGGAGTGTGAGATTTTACCTCCCCATTAAACTAGGGGACTTGTTCATCATCTGAATGAGCCATGAGCCCAAAGTAAGCTTCCTCTTCTTCACTCGACTCGGATGAGTCAGAGTCGCTGAGAGTTTTGCTCTTCTTGGCTACTAAGCTTTTCTCTTTCCTATTCTTATGGTGTGAGGGTTTTTTTCCTCTCTTCTTCCACCCTCTTTCTTTTTGTGAGGGCAATCGGCGATGACGTGACCTGGCTTATTGCAACAATAACAAATGATGTCAGTTGAGATCTGTTTGTTCTGTTTAGAATTATACCTGTCATGGCTGCTTGAGCCTTTCTTCCGATGATCACCGTCATGTCGTGATCTTCTATATGAGGCATCCTTGCCTCTCCATTGCTTCTTCTTGTTCAAGAACTTCTTGAACTGCCTTGAGAGTAGGGAGAACTCTCCATCAGATAGTTCTGAGCCAGATGAGCTAGGCTCAGATGATTCTTCTTCATCAGCCTCAGGAACTGGGGCAGGAGAGCTAGCCTTTATCTTCCTTGAGCTATCTGCCTTTAGAGCGATAGATTTCTCCTTGGATGCAGACCTGCTTGTCTCTTCTTCAGCTTTTCTTGAGTTGATTTGCAGCTCGTAAGACATAAGCTTTCCGAACAGATTCTGCGGGTCCGTCTCAGCTAACCTTCCAAACTCCCGAATGGCACATAACTTATTGTCCCATTCCTTGGTTAGGGATCTTAAGAATTTGTCATTGAGTTCCCCGTTGGTGAAGACTCGGCCATAAACTCTTAGGCCGTTCACTATCTTGAAAAATTTCTCGAACGTGTCAGCTATGGCTTCCTTGTGACCTTGCCGGAAGGCTTCATACCTTTGATTCAGAAGGGATCTCCGATCATCCCTCACTTCCTCTGTACCTTCCATTAGAGTCACTAGGGATTGCCACATCTCCTTGGCAGATTGGCAATGAATCAGATTTTGCAGCATTGAGTCATCGACTGCACTTGCTATGATATTCTTTGCTTTCTTGTCCAGAGAGACAAGTGCAATCTCATCCTTGTCTAGATCCATCAATTTCTTTGGTACCTTTTGGTTGGATCTATTGTTGATGCGGTCATTGGAACATGAGGACCTTCTTCAACAATCATGAAGATCCGAGGGTCTACAGCTTCCATGAAGAATTTGACCCTTTCCTTCCACATAGGAAAGTTGTTCTTGGTGCAGATAGGGAGCTTGGCAAAATCCTTAGTCTTACTCATGCTTGATACTCAACTTAGAAGGATACGATCAAGGTGTTAACCTTTTAATGATCAACCTGCCTCTGATACCAATTGAGAGGTCTAAGTTGTTAGCCTAAATCACCTAGAGGGGGGTGAATAGGTGAAATGCGTGTCAAATGCGGAATTAAAAACTAGCACAGCACACATCAAGCAATCACAGACGACAAGAGATTTATAGTGGTTCCCCAACCTTGGGTACGTCCACTTTCCTCACCGATCTAGCAAATCACTAGACTCGGCTACTCCACTATCTCGGATTGAAAACAATCCTACACCTCGAAACCACGTTCCTACAAAACTTGATCCAACTGGATCTACAAAACTCGGAAGAAACATCTTCCTACAAATCTCGGAGAAAAACTCCTACAAAGAAATTTTGGTTTGAGAATAAAAAAAATCAAAACAACAATCTCAGATCTGGATCTTTGACAGTCTTCTTCTTTAGGAACTTCGGCTTGATCAGAAAAGGTTGAAGATGACTTGAGAGAGATCCACGAATCTGAAAACTAGAACCACCTCGATCGAGAAGATAGATCTGAAATCTTTGAGGCTCGGCGAGATCGAGTGATTCACTTTTGTCTGGATCGCTGGAGAAATAGTCGTTGAAGACGGAGATCGGCGATCCAGAGTTTCTTCCGTGAACAACGATGGCGGCGGCGGCGTGAGAATTAGGGTTCACGGAATTTTCTCTTTCTTAAAAAGAATATCTCGGTAATCTTGTTAATTAGTCAATTCTGAAATGACCTATTTATAGGTGGACTCCAACGGTCATAATCTTAATTAAGGATGACACGTGGACCAATCAGAATTGACGGATTTAAAATACTTATGGCGAATTCGAACTTAGAAAAATTCTGGAATAGAGAACTGCTATACTCGAGTAAGAGAAGATATACTCGAGAATGGGAATTTAGATACTCGAGTGACAAAGAGGATTATACTCGAGTATGAGAGGAAAAATTTACTGAGTGAAAGATGAACTACTCGAGTATCAGAAGAGATATACTCGAGTATCAGAAAAGATATACTCGAGTATCAGCAAAGATATACTCGAGTGAAGGAGAATTACTCGAGTATCAGAATAGTTACTCGAGTATTAAAATCAACTACTCGAGTATCAGAATACTTACTCGAGTATTAAAATCAACTACTCGAGTATCAGAATACTTACTCGAGTATTAAAATCAACTACTCGAGTATCAGAATAATTTACTCGAGTATAAAAATCAATTACTCGAGTATAGAAACACTTACTCGAGTATGACTACTTGAACTTGCAGAGAAGAGAAGAAATGGAGCTACTCGAGTATGATACATGATTTACTCGAGTGATTAAGTTACTTACTCGAGTATGAAGAGAACTTACTCGAGTGACTAACTAACTACTCGAGTATAGATTTATCTACACGAGTATTTAGAGCCTACTCGTGTAAGTCTAACTGATTACTCGAGTATGTCTAACTAGCTACTCGAGTATTAAGTCTGATACTCGAGTATAAAAAGGGGTTACTCGAGTATTTTGGACTTAGAAATATTTTACTGAGGAAATTAGCTCCAATGCTTCTGTCCATAAATCCAAGTGCATGAATAAGAAGTGTATCCCAATAGAGAGGCTATACATGGGCCAACACTTTGGATCACACAATGAGGGATTACATTGCATGGTCCTGTGTTTGGTGACCCATTATAGACTGACATTGGTCTACACTTGGCAATTAGAACCTGCACACATACAACTCAAACACCACATCAAATACATCTTAATTCATCTTAGTTCAAGGTCTGACTTCCTACAAATCTGAGGTATTATGGAGACAAACCCCAACAGAGAACCACCTGCTGCCATGGCTAACCGAGGAGGAGCTCGCCGGAATATTCACTCCATGGGAACCCGCCGCCACC
This sequence comes from Platanthera zijinensis, assembly GCA_039513925.1. NCBI lineage: Eukaryota > Viridiplantae > Streptophyta > Magnoliopsida > Asparagales > Orchidaceae > Platanthera > Platanthera zijinensis. The sequence continues at coordinate 64,493,174 of CM077092.1, read as the reverse complement.
CTCAACCACAACCACCGCCGATGGTCCGTATCCCTTCTCCTCCAAGTGTACTAGTATCCTAGATCCACTAGGCAAGAGGTCGAGCTCAAACGAGCTCGACGTTAGGAATCCTAAAGCTCGAAATTTTTTGTTGAAAATGGCGTCCTGGAGCTTTCGGTTTGGTTGCGCCGCCACCGTCCGCCGCTCTCCGCCGCCCAGCCGCCGGCCAGCTTAAGCCCCGACCACCATGAGGCCGGGGAAGGACTTGGCCGGAGGTCCCGCCGCCGGCGATGGCCGGGAACCGCCCCGCAAAACCAGCCTGCGTCGGTTGGCCATGCATGCTTGCATGAATAAGTAGCCCAGATGCCGTCCGATGGCCTTTAAAAATCGTGCTGGCTCGATTAAATCATTTTTTTTAGTTATTATTATTATTTCTGTTATAATTAAATGAATGAATAGTGATTATTTCTGTAACTTTTTAGCAGACACTTTGCATGTTAATTGGAGGGTACCTAGAGACTTCACCATAGGTTGTGCCCTGAATGAAAAATGTAGGTGGATGTGTTAAATTTAATATGTCACCCTAAAGATAGGTTTTGGTCCAGTAGTTTGTCCTGTAGGGCTGTTTTTCTAGGACTGCTCCTAGGCTAGGGCAGAAATTACAAATGATTCCCATGCCAAACCAAGTGTCCTCATGACTTGAAATTTTGGGCATGTGCATGTTTAGGGCATACCTAGCCCTTGCCAAAAATTTGGAATTTTTGGAAAACATTTTCCTATAGTTTTTATCATTATATCAAAAAGTAAATTAAGGGTATAAATGTAATTATATGCACCCAAATGGCCCCAAATTTTGGTGGCATGTCCTTAGGGACATTATTGGTGTCTGGTAGAAATTTCAGAGCAATTGGACCCCTGCATGATGGGTTAACCCATGTGCATGTGTTGGCTAATTATAACCTTGTGGTGCATTTAGCAAGAAATGATATTTTGTGTATTTAGCCTAGTTGAGGCATCCAAAAATTGTGGAATTTATTCCAGGGATTAATTAGAGTAAATTTCACCCCTAGAATTTATTATGGAATTTTTGGGATCAAAAATCCTATTATTTGGTATTTCCAAAATAAAGGCCTCTTGGGAAAATAAATTGTAGGGATAGGTTTTGATCAAGGAAAGATCCCCAAAATCAGTCAAGTCAAAAATGAAGCTTTTATTTGACTTAAGAAAATTCTATACCTCTGTTTGACAACTGTTAGAGCAAAATTCATTGAAATGACTATTTTACCCTTTTTGTAATTGCTCATGAATTGGTATAATTACATGTTGGAAAATTGTGGAAATAATCCTAGAGTTGCATAATTGTTACATTAGTCTTGTAGAATTATATCAGAATTTTTGGGTACACTGTTAATTATTAATTAGCATAATGGCATTTTTGGTAAATAATTAAAAATGGATTTTGATAGACCATTACACTGTAGAAGTTAATGAAACTCTGCCATTAGTCATAAAGTAGTAATATAAATGCTCAGTAATTTTCCTGGAATTTTGGTGTATATATTTCTTGTGCTTCATTTGGAAAATGATAAATAGGTAGAATTTGTATTCATTATGGGAAAAATAGAAATATAAAAAGGGAAATTATGAAACCTTCTAGACAGTAATATTTCACTCATATGCAACTCAGGAAAATTCACTTAGGTCAGAAGATTTTAATTGATAATACTTCTTGTGTAAAATGACCTAGGGGATAATTTAAAAGATTTAATTAAAGGCCTTAATGACCTAGGAAATTATGAAAATCAACACACTCATTTCATTAGTCCATACTACCCTAGGATAAATATTTGGGGTCAGTTGGACCAAGGATTTAGAAGTTCGATTTCAGGGTGGTGTTAGGTCATGGGGTGCGCATAGTAAAAGTAGGCTGGACTATAGGCCGCCAGGGGATGAATCAACAACTGAGTTAGAGTCTAAGTTCGGAAGTATAACCCTGGGTAGCAGATGCATTCTAGAGACGAGAGTAACAGTGCAACATTAGACTTGCCTAGGAAGAGTTGACGGAAGACCGTCACTCCTTAATCCATACCTTAAGTCACTAGGTCACTCTATGTAACAGGAGAGAGGAAAAGGGATTCTGGGTAGACATCAACTAAAGTAAATATCCTTGAGAAAGGGAGCTTTGGGATTCAGCCCATCGTAGCTCCTAGTGCCCCTGAGAGCCCTTCACCGGGAATACCTTGGGCAGTCCTGGGATTAACCTTAAGACTCTAAGTATGATAATCTGTAGACAAGAGTAGTCTAATAGGTTAAGTGAACTGGACATGTGCTCATTCGTGCCGGGTTGGAGGGACTTGGAGTCTTTTGACTACTTGCTCACCCGTGCAGAGTTGGAGAAAGGGATTGGTTTGTATACACTCACCCAGGCAGGGTTGGAGTTTTTGTAGCACATACTCACCCGTGACGGGTTGGAGAGATTTGGGGACTGGATAGTCCATCGAGCTGGAGGCTCAATATACTATACTTGCATGTGCATATACTAGTGGCGGGCCATGCGGTACTGACCGGTCATCACACCGACGGAAGTACGGTGGACCAGGCGGGTGCGAGGGTTAGAAGGACCAATAGGATGTTTATACTGGAGTCTGGAGGACTTTTCCTAATAACGCGCACCCGACCCAACAAGACTGACGGGTCGTTAGCAAAGTGGTACGCAGAGACTCTAGAGTGCACTAGCGGTGTACAGAGGCGTACAAGAGAGGTCTAGGCCTGGTAGTGTGTATACCCGCCTAGAAGGCGGAGACGCCCGCTCCGCTGCTGCCGTAGCCACAACGGTAGTACCTGAGAGTGATGCTAGCTCTCGAAAAGTGGGAACTAAAGGTCTGTGATCACGGAGTCGTGTGTGTGTGTTGCACTGCATGTTCATATCATACCCACCATATAGTTGCATAACATTAACCTTCATAACAACTTAAGACACCTAATGTATAAGTGGTAGGGACGCTTATACATTAGGACCTGCTATACGATCCCTTAGCCTATAAGCTTGAGTGGGCATGTTTATAGGTTGAGGTTACTTTCCTTTTATATATATATATGCTTGTGACACTTGACACCCCATTGTATAAAATGGTATGGGACATTTTATACAATGGGAGCCCTGCAGAAGACCCCTTGCTTATACGTAGCCGCATAAGTGAAGGTTACTTTTCTTTATTTACTTGATTACACATTCTGCTTAGTTTCCTGTCACCTGCTCCACCTTTGTCACCCCTTGTTTGTCCTCCACTTCGTCCTCCCTCACGGTGCCTAGGAGTTGCAGGAGGAGGGGTTGAGGATACGACTTAGTCTTTTTGACTAATGGTCGGTGACCTTACTATTTTAGGAGCTCGAGGAGGTGGACCAGTACGACGAGGAGGCCGGACTTGAGGGGCAGATATCGGCTACTACTACTGCAGCACATGTTCAGGTGCGATGATTTGAGATGATAGATTCCGCTGCTGTATGTGAGAGTGAGAGTGATCACGATGTACTGGGCATAAGCCCTATTTACTTTCATTTTACTGTACTCATTATGGACTGGCATGTGTACTTCAATTTGATATATATATATATATATATATGTGATGTGGCTGTGGACTTTTACTGCGTTTACTCTATTTCTGTACTTTTATTCTCATATTGACCGACAGGATATGATCGTACTAGCCGGCAGAATCGGCGTCTTGCGGTGTCGACTAACCCGTGCGTTAGTGTCACCGTAAGGCGGCGGTTCTGGGCATAAGATCCGGGTTAGCCTCGGGATGGGGAGACAGGATCTTACATGAAATTCTAAAGAAGTTCGGAATGGAGAGTGCAACCTCTATGAGGACTCCAATGGGATCAACTGTGTCTCTAGACAAGGACGAGAAAGGGAATCTTTTGAGGAATCCAAGTACAGAAGCATAATTGGGTCCCTGCTCTACCTTACTGCAAGTAGACCGGACATTATGTTTTCCACATGTGTTTGTGCTAGATTCCAAGTGAGCACTAAGGAAACTCATTACGTTGTTGCAAAGCGAATATTGAGATACCTTAAAGGCACACCTAATCTTGGCTTATGGTACCCGAGAAACAATGATGTCGAGCTTATTGGCTTTTCAGATGCTGATTTTGCAGGAAGCAGGGATGATTGGAAAAGCACTTACGGGACGTGTCAATTCCTCGGAAGAAGGCTTATTTCATGGAGTAGTAAGATGAAGAACTGCGTCGCAACTTCTACGGCAGAATCAGAATATATATCAGCAGACAGTTGTTGTGCACAACTGTGGATAAGGAACCAGCTGGAAGATTACGATCTGCAGTACAGAGAGATTCCTATATATTGTGACTCCTCGAGTGCAATTGCATAGCTAATAATCCAGTATCGCATAGCCGGACAAAACATATTGAAGTGCGCTGCCACTTCATCCGAGAGCATATGGAGAATAAGGACATTGAACTCAGCTATGTCCCCACTGATCAGCAGCTCGCAAATATCTTCACAAAGCTGCTGGATGAGACAAAGTTCAACTTCTTCAAGACTGAACTTGGGATGCTGAACATGGACTGAAGAGGCTTGAGCTGCACATGGACCTTGGATCAAGGAGGAGCTACAGCTCAGAAATCAAGTCTATGCATGAATGCAAACTTTAAGGGGGAGCATGATGTCCCCAAGGGAGCTCCATATTTGCAGAAGCCAAAAAGGGGGAGAACTCTCTCTCGGCTAAGGAAGCTAAGGGGGAGATTACCCTCTCGGCTAAAGTGTCCCCAAGGTGGCCCAGATGATGGAAATGGTAATGAATTTGAAAACATTTTATTTATGTTTTATGTTATCATTTCTGCTATACAGTTCACCTTAGCTTGTAGGGTTTAGGCTTCTTCAAATAGGGGGAGATTGTTTGGTATTGCATCCACAATAGCCCGGATTTGAGGAAGCACTTGATCAAGCTAAGGTGAATTGAGATGTATTTGATATGTCTTTTCAAGTTGTGCTTGTAGCTATTCCATACCAAGTACACACCAATGTCAGGGTATAGTGGGTCAATATACACGGTCCTACGCAACGTAATCCCCCATTGTGTGTGCAAGTGTGTTGACTTACGTGTGCTCTCTCTATTGGGGTGTACTTATTTTCAAGTACAGGCTCAAGGAAGACCAAGAGCAGAAGGAGCAAGAAAGGTCAAACCCTAAGGCTCAAGAAAGTAGAAAGAAGAACTGGGAAATTTTCCCAAGTAAGAATCGACTGAAATTATGAGTCATACCCGACAACATCGTCGGGTATCATCACTGATACCCGTCGACTTCGTTGGGCATGTTCATTGATAGCCGTCGATCGGCCCTAGCTGCCTTGATCCAGAATTCTCCATGGTCAGAAATTATCCAAGTCAAAATCGAAGGGCATCACCAGCGATGCCCGCTAGTGTCGATGGGTATCGTTGGTGATACCCGCCGATTCTGACTTAGCAGATTTCTGCCACTTCACTGGACCGAACTGGGCCGCCATGCACAGTATAAATCGAAGCTCCGTTCCTTCCTTCGTGGGTCCCGCAATGGATACATAGGGTTTGCCTTGGGGTATATATACCTAAGTTTAAATCATATTCGACACGGATCTAGAAATACAAAAAGAAATTTTTCGGTCGTGACCTAGATTTCACCGGCGTCGATCGTCGCCTCTCGCACGCAGATTGCTGCTTGCCGCTGATCGCTCGAAGGCAAAACCGAGGCAAGCCGCTTGTCCCTCGCTTCTCTCTTGAAATACTTTGTCTTCTGATTCGTCGACCGAGACTTGTTCTCCACTTCGAATCGGTAGAGACGCTTGATCCAACTGAGATCGATTGGTGACCTAACTTGCTTCGTCAAGAAGTTCAGATCTACAACTCATCGCCGCCACACTCGCTTGCCACCGCCGATCAAGTCAAGATCTGATCCAAGAGAGAAAAACCAAGTGTGGATTCTTCATCATTTTCGTGCAAGCTCGCAACAAACGAAGAAGGACTTTGGGTCTCCAAATTGCATTGTTTGTATTTCTTATTTACATTCAATTTTTGTAAGGAATTTTATTCCTAGTTGTAAGGGTTGGGTGCAACCCGTTTTGGTGGAGTGTCGACTCCTTGTTCTAGGAAGGGTTCCTTCCGAGTTGTAAGACTGTAACTCTGAGTGGAGAGATTGGATTTCAATCTCATTTTGGAGGAGTTGCCGAGTGGTCCCCGTGTGGGAGATAGGCGAAGGGGAGAGTGGACGTACCCAAGGTTGGGGAACCACTGTAAATTACTGTGTGTTTTTTGTGGTTGGTTTGTTTATTTATGCAGGTAATTTTTAATTTCGCAAAAGACATCACTGCACCTATTCACCCCCCCCCCTATAGGTGGATTAGGCTGACACTAGACACTTTCACTAAGATTATTAGACCTAAAGATTGAGTGCACATATAAGAGGAATACACTATAAATATTAAAGGAACTTAGCCCAAAAGGGTATGGGCGCTTATCCTTTTGTTTATTGAGCTAAATTGATAGCGACTTGGATTTCCCTCGACCTGGATTAAAAAATGTTGAGTCGCAAACATAGTGATCTTGAAGAATTGGTATTTGAACATTACCCGGATGACAATGGAGACTCGGGTATGAATAATTGGTAAGATGTTCAACCCGCCCTAGAGGTTTGGGATATATATAGAAAGTTTGCCCGCTTGGATATATACATTACAATTTTAGAACAAGGAAAGCCGTCATGTTACGTTGGAAACCTTCTCGGGCTTATGAATAAGATGATTACTTGGCACAACTTAACGAGAGAACGTAATTCCATCAATGCATAATGACATGTGTTAGGTACATTAAAAATTGTGTACCAGATTTGGAGAAGCATCACAAAACTCAATGATATATGTCCGTTTGTATTTGGTGGAATTTTAAGTTTACTTGTGCAGGCTAATGATTGCAAAAATTATTCGAAGTACAAAAGTGTCGAGACACTTATTTAGTGTCGACAACTTTAAAGGAGCCGTGTCGAGACAAGAACAAGTCTGTGTCGACACACAGGACTTGTGTCGACACCTAGAGTTTAAGTCGACATTGACTATATCGACACTCATAACTTGTGTCGACACACTTAGACCTTGTTGTACTGTCAGTTCTAAAAAAGCAACTATGTCGACATCCAGGACTTGGGTCGACATATGGAGAAGATGTGTCGACATACAGGACTTATGTCGACACATTCAAAAAACAGCTGTGTCGAGAATTTGATGAAGAGTCGTGTCGACAGTTTTCTGAAGATGTCGACAACATCAAAGAAGCTGTGTCGACACCAAGGAATTGTGTCAGCACACATTATATTTATGTCCACACATTCTATATTTGTGTCTCGACACATTCAGCTGCGTTTAATAACTCTAAGTGCCGGATCTCAAGACTGAAGACTTGACATCTGTAAGAATCGTCAAGGCTGTCAGATATTTCAGAACTGTCAGATATCAGTTAATTACCGGATCAGCCAGTTGCCTCTGACGAGATCTATAAATAGAGCTTGTCTATCACATAATGATAATGAAGAAAAATAAGAAGTAGGAGAAATCACTCCAAGAAGAATTCATAGAATTCTATACAACAAGAAGATTCTGATTTAAGATTAGAGAAGTTGACAACATCTCATCAGATCTGTCAGTGCTTGCAGATTTAATTCTGCAAGGAGGAAGAAATTGGATCTACACCAACTTCTCAAGAAGATTCAACCTAGGTTCTCTCTTTCAAGAAGCTTTCAATAAGCTAAGTCAGGTTGAATAAAATACATTACAACAAAGGTCATGAGAAAGCAGATTTATCAAGATCTGATCAAGATTCCCTCACCCCTCACTCTATCTGAGTGAAGGAAGAAACATACTCTTTAATTAATTTTCTGTAAGATCAATTTTTAGATCTGAGTGTAAGAGATTTCAATCTCTGAGTTGTATGCCTTTAATTTTAATTGCTGAGGTATGGCTGTTTTCCTGAGGTAGGAGATTAAGTTCTCTGAGATGTAGGCCTGGTGATAAGGGCTGAGATAGGGCTTGATTGCCGGAGTGGTAGGAGTGTGGATTCACTCTGAGGTAGGGTTCTTGGGAAAAGCCTGAGTTGTAGGTCTTTATGAAGTCTGAGCTGTAGGAACTAATTTGGGTTCTGAGTTGTAAGATATGAGGATCTGAGAAGGTGGAAGGATGTTTGGTCGAATCTAGCATACTGCTAGTTAGGTAAAGGTGGAAAGTGGATGTACCCATCATCTGGGGATCCACTATAAACCTGTGTGTATGCTGTGATTGGATTATTGTGTGCTATGGTAGATGTAGAACTTATAACTGTGTTGTGATTAATTTATTAACTGCCTAAGTGAATAAGAATTGAACCTATTCACCCCCTAGGTGTTTAGACATTCGTGAAACCAATTCTTTCAAGTGGTATCAGAGGGAGGTTACTCAAAATTAGACTTAACAGTTTGAGTATATCTCTAAGGCAGTAATAAGCTCGCCAAGATGGGTTCAGGTGAAAATCAAAAAGAACTTGGATCCAAGAAACTTCCCATTTATAGAAAAGAAACATTTGGGATATGGAAAGAGAGGGTCAGATTATTCATGGAAGCATCTGATTCTAGAATCTACATCACAGTTCTAGAAGTTCCTTTCATCCCAATGAAGACATCAGTTCTTGATGCAAATCTACAGACTCCCAAGAGTTATTCTGAGATGACAAAAGATGAGATCATCTAAGCAACTTTAGATAAGAGTGCACAGAACATAATTTTTAGTGTCATAGATGATGCTACCTTTCAGAATTTGATCCACTACAAAACCTCAAAGGAAATACGGGACACATTGTTTGTCTACATGGAGGGGAAAGAAGAAGTAAGAGAGGATAGGAAGTCCATGCTCAATAAAGAGTATGAAAGCTTCAGATAAGCCAAGATAGATAACATAGCTATGTGCTATGAAAAGTTCTTCAGAATTGTCAATGAGCTGATGACCTATGGAAGAGTCTTTAGCACTTATGAACTAAATGATAAGTTTCTCAGATCATTAACCAAGGAATTGGATACCAAGGTTTGTGCCATCAGAGAAGTGGCCAGACTTGTAGAAACTCCTCCACCAACCTTTTTTGGAAAATTGCCGTCTTATGAAATGCAGCTAACTACCAGAAAGGAACAGGAGAAAAGCAACAGGTATTTTGCCAAAGATAAGTCTGTGGCTTTCAAAGTTGAAGCTACAAGGAAGGGAAGGAGAAAGACTCCTTCTCCTCCCAAAAAAGTTGTTGATACTGATTCAGAAAGTTCAGACACAAGCACATCATATTGCCATAACTCTGATAAGGATTTTGCTACCTTTTCTAGGCAATTCCAGAGGTTCTTGAAAAAAAAGAACTAGAGGAGCAGACCATCCTCTTCTTCTTACTCCAAGGATGACTAGTACAAGGGAAATAAGAAAACCTCTAAATGGGAAAGGTATGGTTGTAAACCTGGTAAACAAACTTCTACTAAAATTGTTTGTTATTGTTGCAGAAGGCTAGGCCATATTATAACAGAATGTCCTATCAAAAAAAAGGAGTCTGGTGAGAAAAAGAACCACCAACATAAAGGAAAGAAGGAGAAATCCTTTGTGGCCAAGAAGCAGAAAAGCTGGATTGACTCTTCTTCATCAGAGTTAAAAAATGAAGTGGATGTTGAGGCCTATATTAGGCTATTCTCAACTGAGGAAGATTCTGTAGAAACAGAATTCTTGTAGATGCTGGATGATATCAATAAAGTTGAAGACAGCCAATTCATAGGGATGATGGCCATAGCTGAGGATGGACTCAGCTAGGAGCAGGTTAGTCCTAGTAAGGTATAATCTTCACCTTCAGTGTCAGATTATGTTACTAGCCCAGAGTCAGAAGCATCTTCATCAAAAGTTGAAGGTGGCTATAAATCTGAAAGAGATATCAATCAACTGATTGATGACAATAGAGATCTCCTGCAAGCCTTTAAGGAAAGTAGGCTCCTAGCCAAACAGCTGGCAAAGGAGAATGCCACTCTGATGTTGGCTGATTCAGACTGAACAAAAGTGAAAGTGAGGGGATAAGTTGTAAACTACTCTAGAGGGGGGGGTGAATAGAGTATTCAAAATTTTATGAACACTTAGTCAGCTCCCTTGGAGTTTATTTGCGGAATAAAAATCTGATACTTGAACCCTAAGAGCCTAACACAGTGAAGTGCACAAGTGAAGAAGTTGACTGAAATTTCAGTTAACTACAAGCCTATCACAGCAACTAGCAATCCTAGGTAGTTCTATCACAGCCACAGAATAAAATGAATAAACAAGATAACCAGATGGACACAGGATATATAGTGGTTCCCTTTAAATAGGTACATCCACTCTTCTACCACCCTGGTAGGAATCCACTACAGGTTTTTGCTAAGGTGCCCTGCAACCAATGATCTGATTCAGGTAGATCAAACAGACCCTTTGAGCTTTTGATAAGGATGCTCAACCACAGGTTGTTGATAAGGTGCCCTGTCACCAACGTTCACTTTTGAAGAGATGTGAACAAACTCTTTTTACAAAGGGGTTGAGAGGGTTAGATTATCTTCTCTATTTTAAATACAGATTAGAGAAGATTTGTGGATTCTCTAAAGAATCAAAGTCTCCCCCTGGCTCAGTGGAAGTCCAGGGAAAGCCTTTGCTTCAGGATGAAGGAGTTTCAGATAAACTGAAACTAAATCCTCAGAAATCTGAAGACTGATTTTTATCAGGTCTTAAGATTCTGGAGCACTTGAAGCAGATCTTGAGCCTTTTCTGAAGTCTTTGAAAAACTCTAAGCAAATTGCTCAGGAGACTTGAGAATGAAAGATGATTGCTCTGGGCTTTTGCTTCAGGAAAACTTTTCTTCTTCTTGTTGTGAGATTGTGAAGAGGTGCTCTGATGATGCTTGAGCGGATGAATAATCTTTCTCTGTGTCTGTTGCTACTTTTCTTAGAGCAGAAATCTCTTTTAAATATGTCTTCACGTTTTCCTTTGGAACGGCTCTATTGATTTGAATTCTCGAGCCCTGCAACAGATTATCTCAAAATAGAATATAGAAATAGGAATAGAATGGCCTATTAACTTTCTGTCAGTCCCAATAAGGAATAAAATAAGCGGGAAAAATATCTCAGCATAAAGACGTACCATTCTTGGAAATAGTACATAGTACCAACGGCTAGAAAACAGGCTGGAAAGATAAAGTCAACGCAATTTGTATAATAGGACAAAATGCTTTATCAAGAATACTGAAATCCCGTAATTTATGCATGACATAATTCATTTTGAATTTTAGCCATAATTTTAGCAACAAATAACTTCAGAGAATCTTTCTAACCACAAGCTAACACACTTGGAAATAAACCAAGGAATAACATAAATACAAATAGATAAAATCAGACAGAAATCGTCGAACAGGGGTTCGAAGATCGTCGACCTGTTAACAAATCGTCGACCAATAGCAGGAATCTGTCGGACCAGAAATCGTCGACCAGAAATCGTCGACCAGAAAATAGATCGTCGACCAGCAAACAGATATCGTCGACTAAAGCAGAAAGTCTGATGACACAGAAATCGTCGAACATCTCATGATGTCGACGACTAAGGCAGAGATCTGTCGAGACAGATATCGTGAAGCTAGAACACGATCGTCGATCTGTTGATGACAGATCGTCGACCAACCTTCAGAGCGTAGTAAGCTAGCTCTGAGATCGTCGACCAACGGTCGACGATAATTGTCTTGACTTCAACGATTCAATAGCCCTGCTATCGTCGATCAATGATCGACGATCGCGAGGCCTCGTTCAACGATAGTCGAACGGAAAAAGCCTCAACCAAAACACATTTTAAAACTACTAGCCTAAACTCTAGGTCAGTTATATACTGCCCTAGGGAGACTAAGCAAAGTCTAAACATGATCATATATCTTTATATGGATCAAGAGGGGCTGGAAAGGGATTACATAAGCCAAATCACATCTAGGGTACCAACAATCTCCCCCTATTTGGGTTATGTTATCCAATCCAATTTAAAGGCTAAAGCAGACAACAACAAATCTAAAGATTAACCAGAATGATAAAACACAGGCAATACGCAGAAAATATAACAAGCATAAATCAGCAGAAATGAAGTGTATCAAGCAGATTTATCAGCATGTTTAGCATCAGATGAGTTTTTGGGTATTGCAGCTGGTTTGAAAATAATTTCTCTGTTAGGGTTTGCTGCTTGTCTCTTGGATAGCATTAGATCATGTTCACCTATGATTTTCTTTTCAGCATAACTTGGTAGAACTGCAGCAGGATGTAGTCTCATGTATTCCTCAGTGTCAAAGGCTTCTGGATTGACTTGAATTCTGCTGAGTTCCTTTTCTCTGAATTCTGACATTGTTGAGTAAGCTGTAGGATCCAGTCCTTGAGATTTGGCTCTCTCCATCATGCTAAGTGCAATAGACTCTTTGAATCTTGCCATAGAGGCAATCCTTTCAGCTTCAGTTTTGTCTGATGGAGAGGGAGGTCTATCAGTATCTGTATGAGCTGCAATCTCCATATTCTTTTGAAGAGCTGTAGCAAGTTTTCTTGAATCGAGAGGAATCTGCACAGTCTTCTTAGGATCAGTTTGAGCATAGAGAGATCTAGGAGGTGCAAGCTCAATGAACTTTTTGTGGGAATTTTCTGAAAAGACTACTCTTTTTCCTTTAGAATCAGCTGCAGCAGGTTTCTTTAAAGAGGAGGAGGGACCTCTCCTGGGAGGAGAAGGTTTCCTTTCTGGGACTAACTTCTTAGGAGAAGGAGGAGGAGAGAATGTAGGTTGTTGATAAGTCATCTCCTTTATTTGTTCTACGAGAGCATTGTCATTTCTTTTATTTCCTTGTCCTGAACCACTTTGGCTTCCCTGGCCTTGTCTACTTCTTCTCTGATAAGATTGAGAGGGGTTGGAACTGGCTGATCTACCAATTGGAGCAGAAGAAATACTTCCAGAGGCTCCAGCACCAGGAGGTGGAGGAGGACCTCTGGGGGGGAATTTCTGAACTGGAGAGTCATATCTCTTTGTCCTCTTCTTCTCTTTAGTCTGATTCTTTGACAATCTCATCCAGGGTTGGAATTCCTTGCTCTTAGGATCTATTCCCTTCAGAATGTAATAGGGAACATCCTTGTTAGGATTTGCAGTAGAAGGAGCAGGGGCTTTTCTTTTCTTGGAAGCAGCTCTTTTTATTTTCTTAGAGGAGTCAGAATCATCAGAGTCATCATCATCATCATCAGAATGAGATGAGTCTTTCCCAGCATAATCATCAAAGTTTTGTTCAGATGGATCTTTGGCAGCAAGTTCAGCTTTGTCTTTCTTTTCTCTTTCTTCTTTCTCTTTAGCTTCTTCAATGGCATCTTGCCTAAGAAGGGCATCCAGATCAACATTTGGAGCACTTTTCCATAGCTCTGATTCTGGATACAACTCAGGAACTGTCTTGAGGACCAGTTCTGAGCTTGAGTCCATTTCAGTCATCTTGGGAGCATTGTCTGCCCTATCTTGCACTTCTTCAATTTCTTCAGCAGTAGCATCAGCAGGGATGTTGATGTTTTCAGCAGCAGCATTTATTGTTGTGCCTGTAAGCAAAGAGAGATAGGTTAACAACCAAGTGGGAATAAAATATTCCCCCCAAGGTGAACAAACAACAGATAATAGATAGGATTACCTGAAGATCTACACATGATACCACTTTGCATCTAGGAAGGAGGTTATAATTCCTTCTAGATGTTCAGTGACATCAGGGATAGACACCTCTGCAAGGCACAAGAGGAGTGCCATGCAGGAAAAGAAAAGAGTATCCTTGACCAAGGGGTCATCAAGGTACTCAGGTCTATAAGGGACCATTTTCTCTTGAGGAGGAGGAACAAAAGGAGTAGATGTGAGTGAGGACTCACAGTCTAGGTTAAGATAGGATTCTAAATCTTTATCAGAATCAATAGATTTAGCAGCGTCAACTTGCAATACTGATGTGAGATCATCAGCAGCTGTGATGGAAAGAAAGGGATAAGAAATTAACTCTAAGTTGGAGTTAGAATTAATTAGAATCTTAAATAAAGCTATACCATCAGGTTGAGCAGCATCATTCTCACAGGTGTCCATGGGGACTTCCTCATTTTCTTTTTCAGGAACTTCTTCCTCAGAAGCTAGATTCACTAGGGAGTGAATGTCTTTGTTAGATATAAATATCAAATTGAAGTCCTGATTATATCCTTTGGAGGAAGAGTTTTAAGGTTTACCTTCTGGTTCTTTCTCTGGACTCTCTTGAGGTTCTTCTACAGATTCTTGAAGGGGAAGAGAGGAATTGTCCTGAAGGGTCAGGGCATCACCTGAGACCACTTCAACAGACATCTCCCCCTGCATGACTTCAGTGGGGACTGGAGTCATGCATCTTACAGAAGGGGGCTCAGCAGAAGATGAGATGGATTTGATGGCATCAGTGAGAGAATTGATGGAGGCAATGAGAGGGGCATTGGCAGCCTCAATCATGCTTTGAATGGAGGGAGTGATGAGCCTTACAAGGTGTGCAAGCATTTCAGGGGATATCTGAAATGCTGATGATGTGGAGGTGGATGGAATGGAAGCAGGATGATCTGCCACATGATCAAATGAATCATGTGGAGATGGGTGAACATTAACATGAGTGTGGGATTCATGTTGAGAAAGATTTGTGAGGATGGTAGCAGTCACCATGTCAACACTGGCTGAAGCTGCCAGATGTTGTGGTGTTGGTGACTGGTGTGGAGATGCAGGTGGAATGAAGGATGCATGTTGTGGTGGCACTGCAGGTGTTGTAGAAAGTAATGCATGAGATGAGGATGCAGGGGTTGCTGAGCCTTCCCCAGTAAGCGGGAGAGCGGCCGAATCAGCCCTTGTGTCTGAAGAAGGGTTAGGATCAACCCTGGCTGACTTCTTGATAATCCTCTGGGATTTCTTGAAAAGAGAAGGGTCCAACCTCTTGCTGGCATTTACTGCAGACGGTGCAGAAACAAGCAGCAGGGGTGCTTTCACATATAGAAACACACCCAATACCCTTGCAAGATTTACCTCTTTCTGATTGTTCTTTCTCCTTATAAGTTCAAACAGAACTTTTCCCCAGGCAATCTGTGCCTTATTCACCAAGGCTGACATCAGGGCAAACTGTTGCCTGTTGATATTGTCATGAGCAGAATGTTTTCCCAAAACGACCTTGCCTACCAGGTCGGCCAGAAACTTGTACTCTGGAGACAGGTTTATCTTCAGCAGCTTAGCCGGAATCCCTTCGGCATGGCCCATCACAGTGAGCATGCGGCCATATTCCTCTGTGCTTTGCTCATATTCCTCAGTTCCTGTTGGCAGTCCAAACAACTCAGTCAATACTTCAGGAGTCAGAGTGACCTCCTCGCCATTTATCTTTCCTGACATCGCTTCGTCGCTGGAGGACGAGGTGTATACCCATTCACGAATTTCTGGTATATGAATCTTAGGAGAGAACGACATAAATTTCTTGAGGCCTTGGTCTTCACATAGCTGCAGAATATCTTGGATTGGTTGATCGCACCGGCTGAAAGAATCGAAGTCGACACAGAAGCCAGTGTCGAACTTCATTCCGAAGAGAACAGCAGAAGGAATCGCCATAGGATTTGAGAGAAGATGGCGAATCGAGAAGCAAAAACAGGGGAGAAGAGAATCGCGCGGGATTAGAGTTCGAGAGCGAATTCTAAGCCAGGAGAAGGAATATGAAAAGACGGAGCGGAAGGACGACGATCTTCAGACCTAAATCGACTATTAGAAACAAATCTGCGATCGTCGAACCCGGAATAAAATCGGTCGTCGAACACAGACCGACGATAGTCAATGTTTGACTAAATCGGTGAACATCGACCGACTACACGCAATTACCACGATCGTCGATCAAAATATGATGGTCGACGATTCTCCACACAGCACAGAAAATCTGTCGTCGACCATTGGTCGACGATAGATACCTAAGGAGAAATCGTTGACCAGTTGGTCGACGATTTCTGCCTTACTACAGAACGAGCTGTCGTCGACGGTTGGTCGACGATAGTTCTGACCTGGTCGAAGATCGTCGAGCAGTCGTTCGACGATTTTAGACAGAAAACAAAACTATCTTAATTTTCACTACTCTGAACCATTAATCATGCCAAGCTGGTTCAGGAAGAACAAATGCTTTTGTTCATCAAGGGGCTTAGTGAAAATATCTCCTCTCTGCAGGTCTGTGGATATAAATTCCATTACTATCTTGTTCTTTTCCACATTATCTCTCAGAAAATGATGTCTAATCTCAATGTGCTTGGTTCTGGAGTGGTGCACAGGATTTTGAGCAATTGATATTGCACTGGTACTGTCACACAGAATCTTTGTGTTTGAGTGTGTGTGCCCATAATCCACCAGCTGATTTTGAATCCACAGGATCTGTGAACAGCAACTAGCTGCTGCTATATATTCAGCCTCAGCAGTTGAAGTAGACACAGATGCCTGTTTCTTGCAAAACCAAGAGACAAGTCTCTCTCCCAGGAACTGACAAGTCCCTGAGGTGCTTTTCCTGTCAACTCTACAACCAGCATAATCAGCATCTGAATATCCAATTAATTCAAATCCTGACTCAGCTGGGTACCACAGTCCTAAGTTAGGGCATCCCTTAAGGTATCTCAAGATCCTCTTGAGGAGAGTTAAGTGAGATTCCTTTGGGTTGACCTGAAACCTAGCACATAGGCATGTAGCAAACATTATGTCAGGCCTACTTGCCGTCAAATACAGCAGGGAACCAACAATGGCTCTATAATTCTTTTGATCAACAGACTTGCCATTAACATCAGAATCAATAACTGCATTTGAGGCCATAGGTGTGCTCATTGATGAAGCATCAGACATTCCAAATCTTTTAACCAGCTCTCTGGCATATTTTGATTGAGAAATGAAAATGCCATCAACACTCTGTTTCACTTGGAGACCAAGGAAATAGGATAACTCACCCATGCTGCTCATCTCAAACTTAGAGTGCATTAGTTCAGAGAACCTCTTGCATAATTTGGGATCAGTAGAGCCAAATATAATGTCATCTACATAGATTTGAACTAACAGTTGTGAGTCCTTATGATGTCTAATGAATAGGGTTCTATCTACTACACCTCTCACAAACTTGTGTTCTAGAAGAAAATTTGCTAAGGTCTCATACCAAGCTCTAGGAGCTTGCTTAAGTCCATATAGAGCCTTTTGGAGTTTGAACACATGAGTGGGTAAGGTTGATGAAACAAACCCTGGTGGTTGTTCAACAAACACTTCTTCCTTTAAATCTCCATTGAGGAAGGCACTCTTCACATCCATTTGGAAGACCTTAAATCTTTTATAGGCAGCATAGGCTAGGAAAATCCTAATGGCTTCTAGTCTGGCTACAGGGGCAAAAGTCTGATCATAATCTATGCCTTCCTCCTGTCTATAGCCTTGAGCTACTAGCCTAGCCTTATTTCTAACTACTATGCCTTGGGCATCAAGCTTGTTTCTAAACACCCACTTGGTGCCTATGATCCGTTGGCCTCTTGGTCTTGGAACCAAAGTCCAAACTTTACATCTTTCAAACTGGTTAAGCTCCTCTTGCATTGCTATAATCCAGTGGGGATCAAGCTCAGCATCTTTAATGGTTAGGGGCTCAACCTGAGAAAGGAAACAAGCAAACATCACATTTTTGTTGAGTTGATGTCTTGTCTGGACTCCTGCTGAAATGTCTCCAATCACTTGAGATACAGGGTGATCTCTAAGTGTGACAAGATCAGTAGGTTCAACAATGATCTGATCTTCAACAGTTTCAAGATTTACTTCCTCATGTGGAATTTGATCAACTGTTGGAGCAGGTGCTTTAACTTCAAGAAGTTCTACATCAGATTCAGAATCTGAAGAAGCAGCCTGAGGAGTTTGTTGGGGATGATTCTCCTGTGTGAGTCTCAAACCTTCCAAATCCTTACTTACTCCTAGGACTTGCACTGTACTATTAGAAGAAGAATCCTTCTCCTTATAGTACATGACTGTCTCATCAAAAGAGACATGTGCAGACTCTTCTATCTTAAGAGAGGATTTATTAAGGACCCTATAGGCTTTGCTTACTTGAGAGTATCCTAGAAAAACTCCCATTGAAGCTTTTGCCTCAAATTTTCTATGGTATTCTTTGTTATTGTTATGAACAAAAGCAACACAGCCAAATACTCTAAAATAGTCTATTTTAGGTTTCACTTGCTTAAGTAATTCATAGGGAGTCTTACCCTTAAGTTTATGTATCAGACTTCTGTTCAATACATAGTTAGCTGTGCTAACTGCTTCAGCCCAAAAGGACAGAGGCATGTTAGCATCTGCCAACAATGTACTTGCAGCTTCAATTAGGGTTCTGTTTTTCCTTTCAACTACCCCATTTTGTTGAGGAGTTCTAGGAGCAGAGAAGCTATGTTTGATACCTTCCTTCTCACAGAATTCTTGCATAAGAAGAGACTCAAACTCAGTACCATGATCACTTCTGATCAAGGCAATCTGAGTAGAATACTCACTCTGTATACACTTTAGAAAGTCTGTAAGAACCTTGAAGTTATCAGCCTTAGTTCTCAAGAAGAATACCCAAGTGAACCTGGAGAAGTCATCTACAATTACTAAAGTGTAAGACTTTCCTCCAAGACTCTGCACAGCAATAGGACCAAATAAGTCCAAATGTAGCAAGTACAGAATCCTGGGAGAATCACTTTTATTAACTGATTTAAAGCTATTTCTTGTTTGCTTTCCTAGTTGACAAGCTTTGCAAAGGCCTTCCTTCTTGTAGGGGCAAGAAGGTAATCCTCTTACAAGATTGTATTTAGCCAACCTAGAAATGTTTTTCAAATTTACATGACTAAGTCTCTTATGCCAAAGGGTATTATTACTGGTTACTTCATTAAATAAGCATATTTCAGATTTGGAGGAATTAAAATCTACAACATAAACATTTCCAATTCTAATACCTACTAACACCACAGTATTATTTAAAGAAATATTGCAGGCAGTGTCAGTAAACCATACCTTGTATCCAGCATCACACATTTGACTTACAGAGATTAGGTTGTGCTTTAGTCCTGAGACATAAGCTACCTTCTTGAAGGTTACAGCTCCTATGGTGAAGCTGCCATACCCTTCAGTCTGTCCACAGCTGGAATCCCCAAATACAACTTTTGGTCCCAGCTTGGCTTTGAAACCTGACAGGTTCTTCTTCTTTCCTGTCATATGCTTTGAGCATCCACTATCCAGATACCATTTGTCATGTATGACTGGATAGGTCTTCACCTGCAGAAAGAACAGTTATACATTGTGGACCCAGGTTACCTTGGGTCCAGTATTCTTCACAAAAGAAAAACTAGATATAAAAGATTTTGCAGGCTTTGATTTATATCCTAAAGGGTGTGATCTCCTAGGTGGGATAATCCATTCAGTTGAAGGATTAAACAACCTGGGGTGGTGATTAGGATTTGAAGTTCTGGAAGTTTGAAAATGATTTTCCAGCTTAAGTCCAGATCGTCGATCGATGGTCGACGATCGCAAGCCATATCGTCGATCATTTCCAGTAGAGCTATATTCTGGATTCAACGATCGTCGATCACTGGTCGACGACTCAAGATGAGATCGTCGACCTCCTGCACCAAAGCTATTATACTCAGTGTAGGTGTTCAGCGATCGTCGATAGTCGTTCAACGATTGGTTTGACGATCGTCGATTAATGTTCGACGATTTTTGTAAAGCTAGAAATTTTTTCTTCCTATTCTCTTTCTTAATCTTATTCTGAATTTTCTTGCATTTTTCAATTTCCTCAGTATTCTTTATTCCTGATTCAGAAACAAATTTTACTGGAGTGCTAAATCTCTCCTTTGTGAGGAGGATGGGTTCACTAGGGGTAGCACCTAAGCCTAGTTTATCATTACCAACCCTAGTGTTTGCTATACAGGTTATTTCAGATAGTTTAAGGCTTCTGCCATTTAATTGTTCTTCTAACCTCTTAGATTTAGCTAGTTCTAACTTTAGGAATGTTACTTCTTCTTTTGAGCTCTCTAATTCCTTTTCTAATCTGATTATTTCAACACCTTCCATGTCTAGTTCCATTATTTTTAATCTAAGTGACTTAATTTCTTTTTCAGATAATAGTAAATCTAAACATAGAGTTTTAAATTTTAGTTTGAACTCAGGAGATGAGAAATCAAATGAGTCGATTACCTGGTCCTCCATTAAGGAATCTTCTTCATTGTCTCCTTCTTCTTCAGAATTCTCTGCAGCTGACAGAGAGCTGCAGGCATCAATGGCCATGAGGCAGACCTCTTTGGCTTTCTTCTCTTCTTCTTCTTCTGAATCACTGGAGCTAGAGGAGCAGGTATCCTCTTCTGTTTCACTCCAGGTAGCAGCCACAAATCCCTTGTCCTTCTTCTTGTATTTGTGTGATGAGGACTTGGAGTGGTGCTTCCTGTATTCTTTCTCATGTTTCTTCTCCTTGTACTTCTTCTCTGGACAATCTGGAGCAATGTGTCCAGGCTTGCTGCAAACATAGCAAATGATTTCTTTAGATGGAGTCTTGTCATACCTTGGCTTGTCCTCATGCTTGGAGAACTTCTTTCTGAGGTCTCTTCTTCCCATGTTGAAGAATCTCTTGGCAATGAGTGCCAGTAACTCCTCATTTGATTGACTTCCTTTAGAAGTCTCAGCAGCCTTAAGAGCTAGAGAATGCTCTTTCTTTATTGGAGTAGGAGTCTTCACTTCAGTTACAGCAGCTCTACTCTTTAAGGTTTGCTCATATGACCTGAGCTTTCCCAACAGAGCTTCTGTGGAGAGTTCCACAGTGTTTCTTCCATCCTTGATGGGCCATATCCTTGAGTCCCATGAGATGGGAAGGCACATCAGGATCTTGTCATTGACTTCTGACAGAGTTATCTCCTTGTCCAAAGACCTCAGTTCACTTATTATTGAACTGAGTCTTGTGTACATGGTGTCAATGTCTTCAGCATCATCCTTCTTGAAGTTTTCATACTGAGAGGTGAGATTGGATCTCCTGTCCTTCCTCTCATCAGCTGAGCCAGCAACTATGTGGTTGAGGGAATCCCACATAGCTTTGGCTGAGGTACATTCAGCCAGCTTCTGGAATATCTCATCAGACATTGTCTGAGCTAGGATATTCATTGCTTTAGCATCAGCTGCTTTTGCCTTCTTGTAAGTTTCATTGTAGTCAGGTGGTGGCACAGCACTGAGATCAGCAGAAGTGGAAGCAGCAGCAGGCCTAGCAGGTGGTCCTGTCAAAATAGAAGAAAAAATATCTTCATCAATAGAATTCATGTATAGTCTTATCCTGGCCTTCCATATGCCAAACTTGGACAAGTTGCATACAGGAGGTCTGGTGCTTGAATAATCCTTAGACTGGGCCATGTGTGAAAGTGTTTGTGAATGGTATCAGGAAACAACTTATCACAGGATCTTTTAACTCAGGTGTTAGCCTGTATGAACAGCTAACCTCGCCTCTGATACCAATTGAAAGTGAGGGGATAAGTTGTAAACTACTCTAGAGGGGGGGTGAATAGAGTATTCAAAATTTTATGAACACTTAGTCAGCTCCCTTGGAGTTTATTTGCGGAATAAAAATCTGATACTTGAACCCTAAGAGCCTAACACAGTGAAGTGCACAAGTGAAGAAGTTGACTGAAATTTCAGTTAACTACAAGCCTATCACAGCAACTAGCAATCCTAGGTAGTTCTATCACAGCCACAGAATAAAATGAATAAACAAGATAACCAGATGGACACAGGATATATAGTGGTTCCCTTTAAATAGGTACATCCACTCTTCTACCACCCTGGTAGGAATCCACTACAGGTTTTTGCTAAGGTGCCCTGCCACCAATGATCTGATTCAGGTAGATCAAACAGACCCTTTGAGCTTTTGATAAGGATGCTCAACCACAGGTTGTTGATAAGGTGCCCTGTCACCAACGTTCACTTTTGAAGAGATGTGAACAAACTCTTTTTACAAAGGGGTTGAGAGGGTTAGATTATCTTCTCTATTTTAAATACAGATTAGAGAAGATTTGTGGATTCTCTAAAGAATCAAAGTCTCCCCCTGGCTCAGTGGAAGTCCAGGGAAAGCCTTTGCTTCAGGATGAAGGAGTTTCAGATAAACTGAAACTAAATCCTCAGAAATCTGAAGACTGATTTTTATCAGGTCTTAAGATTCTGGAGCACTTGAAGCAGATCTTGAGCCTTTTCTGAAGTCTTTGAAAAACTCTAAGCAAATTGCTCAGGAGACTTGAGAATGAAAGATGATTGCTCTGGGCTTTTGCTTCAGGAAAACTTTTCTTCTTCTTGTTGTGAGATTGTGAAGAGGTGCTCTGATGATGCTTGAGCGGATGAATAATCTTTCTCTGTGTCTGTTGCTACTTTTCTTAGAGCAGAAATCTCTTTTAAATATGTCTTCACGTTTTCCTTTGGAACGGCTCTATTGATTTGAATTCTCGAGCCCTGCAACAGATTATCTCAAAATAGAATATAGCAATAGGAATAGAATGGCCTATTAACTTTCTGTCAGTCCCAATAAGGAATAAAATAAGCGGGAAAAATATCTCAGCATAAAGACGTACCATTCTTGGAAATAGTACATAGTACCAACGACTAGAAAACAGGCTGGAAAGATAAAGTCAACGCAATTTGTATAATAGGACAAAATTCTTTATCAAGAATACTGAAATCCCGTAATTTATGCATGACATAATTCATTTTGAATTTAAGCCATAATTTTAGCAACAAATAACTTCAGAGAATCTTTCTAACCACAAGCTAACACACTTGGAAATAAACCAAGGAATAGCATAAATACAAATAGATAAAATCAGACAGAAATCGTCGAACAGGGGTTCGAAGATCGTCGACCTGTTAACAAATCGTCGACCAATAGCAGGAATCTGTCGGACCAGAAATCGTCGACCAGAAATCGTCGACCAGAAAATAGATCGTCGACCAGCAAACAGATATCGTCGACTAAAGCAGAAAGTCTGATGACACAGAAATCGTCGAACATCTCATGATGTCGACGACTAAGGCAGAGATCTGTCGAGACAGATATCGTGAAGCTAGAACACGATCGTCGATTGTTGATGACAGATCGTCGACCAACCTTCAGAGCGTAGTAAGTTAGCTCTGAGATCGTCGACCAATGGTCGACGATAATTGTCTTGACTTCAACGATTCAATAGCCCTGCTATCGTCGATCAATGATCGACGATCGCGAGGCCTCGTTCAACGATAGTCGAACGGAAAAAGCCTCAACCAAAACACATTTTAAAACTACTAGCCTAAACTCTAGGTCAGTTATATACTGCCCTAGGGAGACTAAGCAAAGTCTAAACATGATCATATATCTTTATATGGATCAAGAGGGGCTGGAAAGGGATTACATAAGCCAAATCACATCTAGGGTACCAACAAAAAGTGCTTGATCTGAAGTTAAAAGAGATTAGCAAATTGAAGAACTTAACTTTTATTCAGATGGATACCATTACTTTCAAGAATAACCACATTAGGAATCTTGAAAATAAACTCCAAAACGAGAGGGAGCTAGTGGCTATGTTCTCAAAACCTTGTTCTGTGTTACCTTTGAAAGATTCCTTCTTTTCCCAAAAGGGTAAGAAGGGATTATGTTTCAAAGGAAGAACAAGAGCTGCACATTCCAATAGGAAAGACAATGCTTCAGTTCAACCACTTGCTTTCAAGCCTCCAATTTCTTTTAAAAAAGTGGTTCAACCTTCTGACAGGTATGATCATGATAATATTTAAGGTAACTGTGAGCAATGCAGTAGAAATGGCAAGGGTGTTAGTGCCTATTGGACAGTCCATGAGAAAACCCAAATGGCCCATAATGGACTATTTCTATTTGGTGTACCAGCCCCAACACTGAAGAATAAGGTAGCAGCTGACTCACAAAGTCTGCCAGCCCATTATCAAGCTAAAGGAAAGTCTGTTAGCAAAACAGACTTAGGAATATCTGAAGCTATCAGGAGTATGCATTCTGAAAAGAAGGCAGCTGCAGATAGGGTTTAAGATATCCCAAGTACTCTTGTTGCCAGACAAGTCCCTAAGCAAGCCTTGACTGGAAGACTTAAGAAAAGAGCAGATGTTCCATCTAGTTTAAGTGCTGGAAACAACATTGATGTTAAGCCAGTTCTTAAAAGAAGGTACAATGTGCATGAGTGCTGGTGCTGTGGAAAAGTCGGCCACTATGCCATTGATTGTTGGCACAATGAGAGTGTTTAGAGAAGTAATGGTGGCTTACCTGTCAGAAGAACTGTAGGTAGGCATGTTCATTTTAAGTCTAACTTGCACCTAAGACCCAATAAAATTTGGGGTCCTAAGGTTAGATAATATATTTGTTGCAGGTAAGTCCAAGTGGCCATACCCCTACATGTTTCTTTTATAGTTGATGTTCCATGTATATGACTAGAATAAGGAGCATGCTAAAGGAATACACTCCTATTGAAAATGGTCCCAAAGTTATCTTTGGGGGCTCAGAAAAAGGGGTAACTAAAAGTTTGGGTAAAATAACAAATGGACTAGTAACTATCACACAAGTAGATTTTGTAAAAGGTTTGAAACATTACCATATAAGCATAAGTCAACTATATGATCTTGGCTATGAAATTTCTTTCTTCAAGGATGAGTGTCAAATTAGAAGGTCAAGTGACCAATGGGTTATCTTGATAGGCACAAGGAAAGGAAATATTTATTGTCTAGACTTTGAGTGTGAGAGTAAGGACTCTTTTATTTGCCTTATTGCAGATGAGAAAGTTTCTCATTGTGTCCAAAGGCACAAGAGGCTAGCTCACCTGAACTATAAGACCATAGACAGACTCTTTAGTGAAGAGTTGGTGAGGAATAGTCCTGAGGTTAAGTGTATTAAGGAGGGAATCTGCTCAGCTTGTGAAAAGGGCAAGCATACCAGGTCTTCCTTCCAAATTCTTGATACCAAAGACTCAGTGAGGTGTTTATACCTCCTGCATATGGATCTATTTGGTCATATGCCAATTCATAGTCTAGGTAGGAAAGTCTATACCCTTGTGGTGGTTGATGACTTTTCCAGTTTTGCTTGCGTATTCTTCCTAAGGAGAAAATCTAAAACCCTACATATCTTCAAGACTTTTGTCAAGCAAATTCATAATGAACTTAATAGTTCTGTGGTCAAGGTCAGAAGTGACCATAAGACTGAGTTTCAGTTTGAATGCATGACAAAGTTCTGTGAAGGGCTTGCGATTTATCAGGAATTCTCCTCACCTAGAACTCCCCAGCAAAATGGATTTGCTGCAAGGAAGAACCAAAATCTAAATGAGGCGGGTAGGACCTTGTTCAATGACACTTCTCTCCAAGAATATTTTTGGGCTGAGGCAGTAAATAATGCTTGTCATGTTCTCAATAGAGCTTCCATCACCAAAAGCCACAAAAAGACTCCCTATGAGATTCTGAAAGGCAGAAAACCTAATTTATCTTATTTCAGGATTTTTGGTAGCAAGTATTACGTACTTAACAATGGTAAGTATCATTTGACTAAGTTTGCTGCCAAGTCCCAAGAAGGGATATTTGTTGGGTACATTAAGAATAATAGGGCATATAAGATCTATAACATAACTACACAAGTTGTAGAAGAATCTGTCCATGTTGTCTTTGATGAGTCTAAGTTAATTAACTGTGAGCTACCAAACACTTCTTCTAGTCCTGTAGGTTTAAAAGAAAAGATGGACAATCTGATCATCAGGGAAGATAAACTAGCAGGCCAAGAGAATAAAGATGATGGATACTGCCTAGGGGGAGCTTCCTACAAGCTAAAAATGAAGAACAACCAGCTGAAGACATTGAGGATCAACAAGCTGAAGGAAATGAAGAACAACAAGCTGAAGATTGATTTCCTCAAGCTATGAGACATTTAAGAGACCATCCTGCTCACCAAATCATTTGTGATGCAAGTCATGGCGTAATGACCAAAAGCAAGAGCTTGAACTCAGCACTATGTTCAATTTTTCTGTCTCAAATGGAACCAAAGAAGTTTGAAGAGGCTATCCAAGACTCATACTGGATTGGTGCTATGCAGGAAGAGCTAACCAATTCAAGAGATGCAAAGTCTAGAAACTGGTTCCCAGACATAAGGGACATAAAGTCATAGTGAATAAGTGGATCTATAAGAATAAGTTAGATGAAAATGGAATTATTCCCAAGTACAATGCCAGATTGGTGGCAAAAGGCTATAGATAGGAAGAAGGAATAGACTTTGACCAGACCTTTGCCCCAGTAGCAGGGCTGGAAGTAATAAGACTATTCCTTGCCTATACAGCCTATAAAGAATTCAAGGTCTTCTAGATGGATGTCAAGTCAGCATTCCTGAATGGAGATCAAAAAGAGGAAGTATATGTGGATCAACCATCAGGTTTTGTAGATCCTCACTTTCCTGATCATGTTTATAGTCTTAAGAAAGCTCTATATGGGTTGAAACAAGCCCCTCGAGCATGGTATGAGACATTGTCTACTTTTCTCATTGAGAACAAATTCTCAAGGGGGAAAATAGGCAAGACCTTATTCCTGAGGAAATCAAAGGGCAAGATAATCCTAGTCCAGATTTATGTTAATGATATAAAATTTGGATCTACTGAGAACAACCTTTGCAGAAAGTTTGCCAAACTTATACAAGGGAAGTTTGAGATGAGCAGCATGGGTGAGCTAAAGTTCTTCTTGGGACTCCAAGTAAGACAGACTGAAGATTGCTTGTCCATATCCCAGTCTAAGTTCACCAGGGAGTTGATTAAAAAATATGGCATGAAGACTGCCTCCACCATGAAAACTCCAATGGGGTCTAGTATGCCTATAGGCAAGATGAGGCAGGGAAACCTATTATTGAGTCTTTGTATAGAGGGATAATTGGCTCATTACTATACTTGACTACAAGCAGGCCTGACATCATGTATGTTATATGTGTCTGTGCTAGATGTAATGCCCCGAAACTCAAAAGAGGAACGGATGGCATTTCTAAGTGAAGTTGGGTTCTGGATAGGCTGACACGGCTTGTGATACGGGCGTGTCACAGGGTGTGTTGTGCTTGAGGTCGACATTTTTCCGAGAGGTCGACGATTTTCAGTCGACGAGCATCGAACAGGGAACACGACCTGTGACACAGGCGTGTCCTGCTCGGGAAATTTGGCGAGTGGTGCTAAGTTGAGTAACACGGCCCAAACCATGGGCGTGTACTAGTCAACACGGGTATGTCAAGTTTGACACGGGAGTGTCTAAGCCCGTGTCCTGTGTGAGACATTTCGGTCCTGTGTCGATTGAGGTACACAGCCCTTGACACGGGCGTGTCACTTGAGACACGGGCGTATACAAAGCTGTGTCACATGCTGGGTCCTGTTCTCTAATTTCTGGTTTGACGGCGAGTAAAGGAACACGACCTTGGACACGGGCGTGTCGCAAGCCGTGTTCGGCCCAGGAAGTTCTTTTTCAGGGCAAATTGTGGCCATTCGTCTTATTCAATTTGGATCCAACGGCTCAGGCTTTCCCCTGCTGGTATTTGGCAGGGAATAGGGTTTTCAAACCCTCATTTGAACTTAGGCTTTCTCTTTCTATGGTTTAGAGAGAGGGGAGAGCAAGGAAGAAGGAGGAGGTCAACTCCGGCTGCCGGAGAAGCTTCGGAGCCCCGTTTCTCGAGCCGAGTCCAGATCCGCGAAGGCAAGACTATTGATGTGGTGTTCATCCGACTAAGTTTCTCCATGGCTAGAAAGAGGGGTCGTAAGGTAACGACACTTCCGCTCTTGGTTTTTAGGATGCACGCTTAGCATCTCTTCTTTTCAGTTTTTGGGCTCCACATCTCTTAAATGAGAGGGGTTTGGGTTGCATTGGTTCAAGAGGAACCTCCGGGTTGATTGTGTCCGTCCCCGGTATGATTTTGCATTAGAGATCCGCTTTATTAGTGGATTAGGCAATTGTGGGTGAAGCCGTAGTCGCGACCGTTAGTCCGACTCGGTGATGGTTCATAGCGAGCCTTAAAGATTCGGTAGAAATTCGTTGCGACAAGATGCCGTTGTGATGTATGCATTTTCCCCCTTTTCTCGAGTGAGTACTTGTGGCTGGAACCGGACAAGGTTAGCTCCGCATTGGCAGTAGATGATTTCCTTGGTGCGCTGGAACGTTCTAGTACAAATGGTTCAATAGGGTGGGAAAGTTTATGGTTGTGCTTTGCTAAGGCGTGGCTATGTCTCTGTGGTCGGCTGGCTATCCCATGATGTGCAAGTCATGTGGGGATAGTGTCCCGACGAGACTAGTCCCCTTCTATGAGATTTACAAGAACGCCAAGCGTAGGGCAAGCCCGGGCAATGAAGCCATTAGTGGGTGGGGTCCATCAAGGGATCTTAGAATCGGTTTGTGTGTGAGACAGAATCCTGACGCGAGAAGTCAGAATTTGTAGGCAAGCCCGGGTTTAAAACCCATGTGCAGGTTGGGCCTTGGCAAGATTTCTGTGTAACGGCTTTTGGGCTGTTAGGGGCATTATAGTCCCCTTTTGTTTGCGGCTTTACGCCAATGGGGAAATGGAAGTACCCAGTTAATATGATGATGTGCTAGTCTCATACATTATATGGAGCCTTGGGCGAAGCCCGGGTCTGCATACATGCTGCATAGTAGGCCCCTTTTTGTTCTGTGCTCAATATAGAAAACGTCATTGTCGGGCATGGGGACCGACAAATGAAGTTTTTTCCGAGCTTCCATCCTCCAGCATTTTAGGGAGTAGGTACGCCGAATTATGCAGAGGATTGGTGGGCAAAGATTCAGGAACTTTTGAGGGTGGTAGAGATGCCAAAAGAGAAGAAATTTGAGTTTGTAGCCTTCATGTTGGAAGGAGACGCCAAGTTGTGGTGGGTGAGCCATAGTTGCCGACAGTTTCCTGGATGCACTCCGTCCATTGATGAGTTGGGGAATGCTTTCCTGAAGAAGTACATTCCCATGTAAACAAGGTTAGCCCTCTAGAGGCAATTTCTGCACTTGGTGCAGCGAGACAAGAGAGTGGATGAATATGTTCAGGAATTCACTTTGTTGGGTCGTTATGCGGGAACGACCATGGCAGACGATAAGGAGAGGGACAACCTCTTCTACCACAGGTTTAGGGAGAACCTGAGGCAGCCACTCATATCTATGAAATGCACAGGATTCAATGAGTTGGTTGAGGCAGCCAGAATTTTGGAGAGCGATATGGAGCGAACCCAGCGCCGCTAGGGTTTCGCACCCAAGCAAGGGGAAGGGAAGCCTTCTCAATCCCAAGGAAAGTATGAAGGGAGTAGATGGAAGAAAAATCCTCACCCGTACAAGTCCGGTGAGAAAAGCAACTGGACGTCCGGAGGGTCTCGCTCTAAGGGACCTCTGACATCCTTTAATTGTGGCAAGATGGGGCACATAGCTCGATTTTGTACTCAAGGAGGCACTGAGCAAGAGCCATGACAGGAGCAGACTGTGCGCTCCGGTCCCAGTACTGCAGAGAAAGGGAAGATGGCGGAGTCAAGCGCTTCTCGGTTCCAATCGGTTCAACCAAATTCCAACAACATTGGGCAGCAGGAAGCGATCCGTCAACTCGATGTGGTGACAGGTATGAGAGTTTAACTTTAACCTTGGGTTTCATACTTTCAAGCCATTGATGTTTGTTTGCCTATGTTTAGGCTTTATAATAGTTTCCAGATACCCTGCTAGTGTATTGTTTGATACGGGAGCGTCACACTCCTTCCTTGCCGAAAGCCTTATCTGGAGGATTGGAGTCTAGTCATTTTCAACGGACGCAGAGTTGAAGGTGCACATTCCCAATGGGTCATACATGACTACCAGGGCTAAGGGACGCATTTGTTGGAACTTAGACGGAGTTGACTTTATGTTGATAGCAGCGGTCCTACCGTTGGTGGAGTTTGATGTAATAATGGGAATGGACTGGATAGCAGAGCAGCATTCTAGTATTGCCTGCCTATCCAAGGTGGTAACCCTGAGGAGCGAAGGGCAGGCAGAAGCTAAGTTTGAGGGTCTTCACGGAGTGGCATGTTCCCTAATTTCAGCCATGCAGTTTGTGCGGGCAGTTAACCAAGGAGGGGTAGCCCTTGTAGCATTGTTGGAGGTTAGCCTTTCCCAGTTATCCCTTGGAGAAGTGCCCGTAGTGGCAGAATTCGAGGATGTGTTTCCTGAGGAGCTACCTGGAGAACCTCCTTGACGGGAGATTGATTTCTCAATTGAGTTAGTGCTAGAGGCTAGGCCGGTGTCACGTCCATCTTTTATGATGGCTCCAAAAGAGTTGGCCGAACTCAAAGTACAGTTACAGGAACAGTTCGAGCAGGGGTATATCAGACCCAGTTCTTCACCGTGGAGCGCGTCGGTGTTGTTTGTGAAGAATAAAGACGGTAGTATGCGGTTGTGCATAGACTACCGAGAGTTGAATAAACTGACTATCAAGAATAAGTATCTGATTCCTCGGATAGATGACCTGTTCGACCAGTTGGTGGGGTCAGTGGTGTATTCAAAGTTAGAATTGAAGTCAGGATTCTATTAGTTCCGAATTTGAGATGAGGACATACCCAAGACAGCATTTGGTACGAGGTATGGTAACTTTGAGTTCTCGGTGATGTCGTTCGGGCTGACAAACGCACCATCTGTTTTCATAGACCTGATGAACCGAGTATTTCGCAAAAACTTGGACTCTTTTGTAGTCGTATTTATTGATGACATTCTTGTTTACTCTAAGTCAGAGGCGGAGCACGAGACTCACTTGAGAATAGTCTTGCAAGTGTTGAGAGAGAACCAGCTTTATGTGAAGTTCTCAATATGCGAGTTTTGGTTAGAGAAGGTGGCATTTTTGGGCTATGTGATTAATGGGGATGGGATGGCGGTAGATCCAACAAAAGTTGAGGCCATCAGGGATAAGCCAGTATTGAGGACCATGGCGAAAGTCCAAAGTTTTCTTGGACTAGCCGGGTACTATCGAAGGTTCGTGGAGAACATTTCACAGATAGCTCTACCCCTCACTTCACTAACTCGTAGGATCAGAAGTTCGTGTGGACACAGGAGTGCAATCAGGCATTTGACACCCTAAAGGAAAGACTTATGACAGCTCCAATCCTTTGTCTGCTGAAAGGGACTGAAGGATTTCCAATTTTCAGTAACGCATTCGGATGCGGTTTGGGGTGCGTATTGGTACAACATGGCAGTGTGATCACCTTTGGGTCTAGGTAGTTGAAGACTCATGAGGGGAATTACCCCGTCCATGATTTGGAATTGGTGGTGGTAATTTTTGCGTTGAAATTGTGCCGGCACTACATTTGTGGTGAAAAAAGTGGAGATCTTCACGGACAACAAAAGTCTGAAGTATCTCCTAGATCAGAAAGATTTGAATATGCTGCAGCACATGTGGGTTGAGTTTCTTGGAGACTACGAGGTGTCGATTCAGTATACTCCTGGAAAAGCCAATGTGGTGGTTGATTCCTTGAGTAGAAAATACTCTAGGCAAGGGAATTGGATCGAAGCTCATGATGAGCGACTAAGGCGGGACTGGGAGTCCCTAGGCATGGAGTGTGTAGCCAGAGGCGAGTCTAGTGTGTCTCGGTTGAACTGGATTGAAATGCAGAATGATTTGTCCGATCATATTCGGGAAGCGACCCGTTGGGATGCAGAATTCCAACCATATGTGGAGGAAACTCAAAAGGGCGAGTGTAGCGCCTGGGAGATGATTGAAGGGATTCTGAGGAAGGGCGAGATGATTTGTATACCGCAGTTCGGCAAGCTCCGGGAGGAGTTGATGTTTGAGGCCCACTTCACAAAGTACTCCATTCACTCGGGCAGTACAAAGATGTGCATGGATATGATGAAAACCATTTGGTGGCAGGTCTGAAGCGGGATGTAGCTTTGTACGTGAGTCGGTGCCAAACTTGTGCCTTGGTGAAGGCCGAATGTCAGAAGTCGGGTGGGTTCTTGAAGCCTTGTCCTATCCCCGAGTGGAAAATTGATGACATCTCCATGGATTTTGTCCATGGGTTACCAAGATCACAGCATTGTAACGACGTAATTTGGGTGATCGTGGATCGCTTGACCAAAGTGGCACACTTCATCCCAAATCGGAAGGAGGACAACGTGGAGAAGCTGGTGGAATTGTATATTCGCAACATTGTGCGACTACATGGGATTCCCAAGAGCATAGTTATTGATCGCGATGGACGTTTCACGTCTAAGGACTGGAGGTTGGTTTAGAAGAGTCTGGGCACAAAGCTCAAGTTCAGTACGGCTTTCCATCCTGAAAGTGATGGGCAGGCCGAAAGAAAGAACCGTACTATGTAGGATATGCTGAGGATGTGTACTCTTTACTTCGGTAAGAAATGGGAAGATCACCTCTTCATGGTAGAGTTCGCGTATAATAATAGTTACAGAGCAAGTATAAAGATGGCGCCATATGAAGCTTTGTATAAGAGGCGGGATCGAACACCGATGTCTTGGACAGAGGCGGGATACACCAAGCTTTTAGCAAAAGAAGTTGTAGCTGATGCATGTGAGTTGGTGCGAACCATTCAAGAGCGCATGAAGGTAGCTCAAGATCGGCAAGCAAAATATTTTAATGCTCGTCATAGGAAGGTGGAGTTCGCGGTAGACGACTGGGTATACCTAAAAATCTATCCATTCAAAGGCATTTTGCGGATTCGCCGACTCAAGAAGTTGAGTTCAAGGTTTTTTGGAGCGTTCGAGGTTATAGAACGGGTGGGGGAAGCAGCATACTGGTTGGCGTTGTCCACGGAGCTGAGTGGATTACACGATGTCTTCTATATCTCCGTCTTGACGAAAGCTTTGGTAGAGGCTAGCGTGGTGATCGAATCGGCATCTGTGCTGATAGAAGAGGACTTGAGGATGCGAGTTCGTCCAATTATTATAGAAGATTCAGAAATTCGGCAGTTGCGGAACAAGGAGGTCAAACTTGTAAAAGTTCATTGGGATAACTGTGGTCGTGAGGAGCTTTCGTGGGAGCGAGAACGGGCCATACTTGAGGAGTACCCCGAGCTTTTCTTCTCAGTTACCATTTAAGTTTTTTGTACTTTCTAGTTAAATATCGGGACGAAATTCTTTTAAGGGGGGAGGAATTGTAACGCTTCGAAACTCAAAAGAGGAACGAATGGCATTTCCATGCCAAGTTTGGTTTTGGATAGGCTGACACGGCCTGTGACACGGGCGTGTCACCGGGCGTGTCGTGCTTGAGGTCGATGTTTTTGCTAGAGGTCGAAGATTTTCAGTCGACGAGCACCGATACTGGGCACACGGCCTGTGACACTGGCATATCACAGGGCATGTCGTGCTTGAGGTCGACGTTTTTTCGGGAGGTCGACGATTTTCAGTCGACGAGCATCGAACAGGGCATACAGCCTGTGATACGGGAGTGTAACAGGGCATGTCCTATTCGGGAAGTTTAGCGAGTGGTGCTGAGTTGAGTAACATGACCCAAACCACAAGCGTGCACTTGTCGACACGGGCGTCTCAAGTTTGACACGGGTGTGTTTAAGCCCGTGTCCTGTGTGCGATGTTTCGATCCTGTGTTGATTGAGGCATACGACCCATGATAAGGGCATGTGACTTGAGATACGGGCGTGTCCCAAGCTGTGTCACAGGCCGTGTCCTGTTCTGAAATTTCTGGTTTAACGGAGAGTGAGGGAACACGGCCTTGGACACGGGCGTGTCGCAAGCCGTGTTGGGCCCAGGAAGTTCTTTTTCAGGGCAAATCGTGGCCGTTCGTTTTCTTAAATTAGGATCCGACGGCTCAGGCTCTCCCCTGCTGGTATTTGGCCGGGAATAGGGTTTTCAAACCCTTATTTACACTTAGGCTTTCTCTTTCAAAGGTTTAGAGAGAGGAGAGAGCAAGGAAGAAGGAGGAGGTCAACTCCGGCCGCCGAAGAAGCTTCGGAGCCCCGTTTCTCGAGCCGAGTCAAGATCCACGAAGTCAAGAACGTTGCGGTGGTGTTCATCCGACTAAGTATCTCCATGGATAGGAAGAGGGGTCGTAAGGTAACGACACTTCTCCTCTTGGTTTTTAGGATGCACGCTTAACATCTCTTCTTTTTCAGTTTTTGGGCTCCAGATCTCTCAAATAATAGGGGTTTGGGTTGCCTTGGTTCAAGAGGAACCTCCGGGTTGATTGTGTCCATCCCCGACATTATTTTGCATTAGAGATCCGCTTCGTTAGTTGATTAGCCATTGTGGGTGAAGCCGTAGTCGCGACCGTTAGTCCGACTCGGTGATGTTTCATAGCAAGCCTAAAGGATTCGGTCGAAATCCGTTGCGGCAAGATGCCGTTGTGATGTATGCGTTTTCCCCCTTTTCTTGAGTGAGTACTTGCAGCCGGAACCTGACAAGGTTAGCTCGGCATTGGCGGTAGAAGGTTTCCTTGGTGCGCGGGAACGTTGTAGTACAAATGGTGGAGTAGGGTGGGAACGTTTATGGTTGTGCTTTGCTAAGGCATGGCTATGTATCTATGGTCGGCTGGTTATCCCATGACGTGCAAGTCATGTGGGGAGAGTGTCCCAGCGAGACTAGTCCCCTTCTGTGAGACTGACGAGAATGCCAAGCGTAGGGCAAGCCAGGGCAATGAAGCCATGAGCGGGTGGGGTCCAACAAGGGTTCTTAGAATCGTTTTGTGTGTGAGACGGAATCCTGACGCGAGAAGTCAAAAATTGCAGGCAAGCCTGGGTTTAAGACCCATGTGCGGGTGGGGCCATGACAAGATTTCCGTGTTGCGGCTTTTGGGCCGTTAGGGGCATTATAGTCCCCTTTTGTTTGCAGCTTTACGCCAATTGGGAAATGGAAGTACCCAGTTGATATGAAGATGTGCTAGTTGCATACGCTATATGGAGCCTTGGGCAAAGCCCGGGTCTGCATACATGTTGCATAGTAGGCCCCTTTTTGTTCGGTGCTCAACATAGAAAATGTGATTGTTGTATGAGACATCCAAACCTTTTTTAAAGCTTTCAATGTTTATGTATATGGTATACGAAGTGTTGAATTGCTGGTTGGAGGGGTACCCCGGGGTTCGTTAGGGGCGGCTGAGAGGAGATGTGTTGGTTACACCGTAGAGGTCAACCTTTACTAACCCACATTACTACAAATTTTTACAGGGCAGGGATCGCAAGCGGGTGCAAGTGCGTCGGCTGAAAAGCTCTAAGCCTCATGAAGTTTTTGTTGTGCTTTCTAGCTTGTTTCCTTTTGATTGTATGCTTCATGTTTTGGTATATTCAGGCTTGCATGCCGAGTTAGCATAGTAGTGTTGTTGCACGTTGATATTAGACCTTGTGGTATTTCTGTTTTGGACTCTTTTGTTGTTAGGCCATAAGGCCGTGGTCATACCCCTGTTTTAGTAGTGGATAACTTCGAGTTGTTTGGTTTATTTCTGCTCTGTTTTGTTCTAAGTTTTGAGATTGGGTAGTTAATATCATATTTTAATGCAAAAGCTGTGACATCGGTATGTTGTGGGGCCCCGGGCAGACCCATATTATACGGTCATTAAAGGGGAGGTGTTACACTAGATACAAGGCATGCCCTAAAGTGTCTCATTATTCTACTGCAAAGAGGATTTTATGATATCTTAAGGACACCCCAGATCTTGGTCTATGGTACCCTAGGAATAGAGATTTTTTGCTAACAATTTTTTCAGATGCAAACTTTGCATGCTACAAGGAGGACAGGAAAAGTACCACAGGTACATGCCAATTCCTAGGTTGAAGATTGGTGTCATGGAGCAGCAAAGAGCAGACTAGTGTTGCTATATCCACAACAGAGTAAGAATAGTTTATAGCTGGGAGTTACTGTGCTCAGTTGCTGTGGATTCAACATCAACTTGAAGATTATGACATTAAGATAAGTAGAACTCCATTATATTGTGATTCTTCTAGTGCTACATCAATTGCTAGAAACCCTATTTCCCATATCAGAACAAAGAACATTGAAATTAGGTACCATTTTATTAAAGAACATGTTGAGAAAGAGGACTTAAGTCTAGAGTTTGTTTCTACTGATAAACAAGTAGCTGACATATTCACTAAACCTCTAGATGAAAGTAAATTCAATTATTTTAAAATAGAATTCGGCATTTTGAACTTGGAATAAAATGATAGGTTAAGAAAAAAAAATCTACTCAACATATGACTAAGTTAAATATGTGTCAAGACCTTAGTGGTCTGTGTCGACACATAGAAGTTGGTGTCAACACATAGAGTTGTCGAGATTCTAAACTCTGTCAAGACCTTAGTAGTCTGAGTCGACACACAGAAGTTGGTGTCGACACATAGAGTTATTGAGACTCTAAACTCTCTATCGAGACTTAAGCAGTCAGTGTTGACACAAACAAACTTGTGTCGACATACAAAACTCTAATTTCAACGCGCCTTTTGACCTACCCTATTTAGAAAATAATAAATAGGTGGAAACGAGACCTTGTCGACTACGCTCTCAGAAATTTCGAGACTAAACCCTCAGTGTCGACAAGAAATTCTTCTTCTCTTTCTTAAACTTCCACTTCTTCTCTCTCCAATGGCGCCCAAGATGGACAACAATATTAACGAAGGTTATGAGCTTGCCCGAGACGCATTCAACAATGCTGAGCAGGAAACCAAGGCAGCTGTGGACCTAATCCAAGCCGCTGGACTTGATTATCTGGCTTCTGAACCAACAAGGATTTGGAAGAAGGAAGTTCTTGCATTTTATTCAAAAGCTTCATTGAATTCTAAGGGAAACAAGATCAAGTCTACTATTCACGGAGAAAAGGTGAAGATAACCTTCAAAAGTCTGAGTAAATCCCTTCAACTTCCAAGGATTAAAGAAGAGACTGAGGTTGATTCTAATTTAACTGTTGAATCCCTTAAATTGTGTGGGTTGTCCTCAACCACCAACATTGGATCATCCTTGACTAGGAAAGGGATGAGCTTCAAAGGAAAGTTTCTATCTGAAATTATATGAAAAGTAATTCTCTACAAAACTAGGGGGCATGATAGGATCTCTTCCTATATGTTCAGCCTCATGACTAGAGTCATCTTCCAGGTGAAGACTGACTGGAGTGCTGTAAGCTTTAATAAGATTAAGGAAGGTATTAAGAAGCCAAATCTAGGCAGAATCTTAAGTCTGTATCTGGCTGTCAGCATACCTGATGTAATAAACCAGATTGATGGTTCCAAAATTAACCACATGAGGAGAATGAATACATGAATCCTGTCTAGGTGGGACAGAGTATTGCCCAAGGAAGAACCTGCACCAAAGCACTAGTCCACACAGGTCAATAAAACAAAGAAAGCTCTTGCCCAAGATATAGAGTCCTCCAGTGACTCAGAAGAAAGGGTTGATTTCAGTTCTGATGATGATAACACTAAAATACCCAGGAAGTCTCCCAATCTCACACCTGGAACTGTAGCTCGAATCTAGGGGAGACTGTCCATCTGACATATAATAAGGAGATATTAGTCCAAGGGGGAGATAACAATGAAGCTGAGCTAGACAGTAAGCCTACAAACCTCATTGTTATTGACGTGGTTCAGGACATCAATATAGATACTGAAACTTATGAAAAAGAGGCACAAGATATGCATATTTCTGTTCTGCCAGCACAACCTCAGAATCCTGTACATGAGATAGTCCAAGAACTGGAAACTAATTTCCTGGGGGAGCATGAACAAGTAAATAAGGAAGACACTCCTGTTGATATTCAACCAGATGCAAGGGTTGAGGGGGAGGCACCTGACCTAGCCCCAGGACAAGGAGCAGATGTTCTAGAATAACTAGTGGAACTTGATAGTTCTTCTGATTCTGCTGATGAGCCAAAAATCACTAGGATAAAGAAAAGGAAGTTTATGGAGCTAAGGAAAAAGAGCTTTAGATATAAGAAAGCCCTAAATGCTGGATCCTCATCTACTTCTCCTATAATGGACTTTAATTCTCTGTTAGTGCAACTACAGGTCAAGCTTGATGAGCAAATACTTGCACTAGAAAAGTATGTGGATGAAAGCCACAAGGATTTGTAGTTCAGTCTGGCACAAGACATCAAATCTAAAAGATTTGAAGTAAATTTGCTTAAGAAGAAATGACAGATTACCTCCATAAGGGAGGAAATGTTGTGGTATATATTGCCAAGCATCAGAAAGAGATATAGTCTCAAGTAGATGATCTGGTTGTCAAGCAAGGGTATGTGCTAGAGAACCAGCTAAGAATGAATTAGAATTTGATTGACATACATTCAATTACTTTGACAAAATTGGCAGACCAAACAACTACAACACAAACACATATGAACACCAAAATGTCTGCTGTAGAGGCACAGATAAAAGTGGATCTAGCAATAGTTGATACTACTATCAAAACTTTTGAGTCTGTAATTTCTGCTCAAGTAAAGAAGTTCAAAGATTACTATACAACTGGGAACTATCATATTACAGATCAAATAAGGTTTCAGAAGAATGATCTCAGAGATCATATTCATAGAGAAGTCATAAAGGGGGAGATAGTATTAGTTCAGGTTATTTATGAACATTCAAAATGGGTATCTAACAGTATTAGAGCTACCTTGGGATATCGACCCTTATGTGAAGACAATAATACTGTAGAATCTGGATGCCAACCTGCATTCTTAGAGGGGATGCAACATGAAGTAGCTCAAGTCATATATCCCCCTCCTAAGTTTGAAGAAATTCAACTGGCAGTCCAGAATATGTACAACCCTCCACTTGAAAAATTTCCATTAATTTCTAAAGAAGTGGATATGGCTGATTCAGCTTTGCTTAAAGAGCAAGAGGCTTAGTTATCCGAGAAAAGATTCAGAGAATAGGCTGAGGCTAGGCGTGATTTTGAGAAATGGAGTCCAACCTCCAGAGGCATCATCTTAATTGAATGGAATACAGTTACTGATAATCAATATGACAGGGGTAAGTGGTACTCCAAACAAGAGTGGGACAAATATCTTACACAACAAGAAGTAATCCCTAAATTCAGGAAGGATTTGATGGCTGGAGAAATCCCTGCAAATTCCATAGAGCCTTGCAAGTACTTCCCTAAACCATTCGACTACTTTGAAAGGCGAAAGCTGAAAGCTACTCAACTTAAGGCCAAAGACATCAAAGGTAAGAAGCCTATTGCTAATGCTAAAGCTGAATTCAAAGCTACTATTCAGACAGGCAAATGCATTGTCATCAAGGAATCAGACCAATCTTAACTTTAGATTGACTAAGTTTTAGAAGAACTATGTAAACTTTTTGTCGTTCTAATAAAAACCTTGTAATCTTACTCTGGTTAAATGATATAAAGAAATTCTTGGTTGACACCAATATATCTATATGTCTGAGTATTATGTTTTTCCTTTTGGATGTTTTATTTTGGATATTTGTGTGTAACATGCTATTTCTGCTTTTGAATAACCCCGTTTGAAATGTCTGTATACATCATGTTTATTACTTTTGTTATATTTGTGTATATCATTGACTATGGGCTATGACTTCTCCAAATAGAGGGAGATTGTTGGGTACATTGAAAATTGTGTAACAGATTTGGAGAAGCCTCACATAACTCAATGATATATGTAAGTTTGTATTTGATGGCATTTTAAGTTTACTTGTGCGGGATAATGATTGCAAGAATTATTCTAAGTACAAAAGTGTCCAGACACTTATTTAGTGTTGACACCTTTGAAGGAGCTGTGTCGAGACATGAAGTAAGTCTGTGTTGACACACAGGACTTTTGTCAACACCTAGAGTGTAAGTTGGCATCAACTATGTTGATACTCATAACTTGTGTCGACACACTTAGACCTTGTTGTACTGTCAGTTGTAAAGAAGCAACTATGTCGATATTCAGGACTTGGGTCGACATACAGAGAAGCTGTGTCGACACACAGGACTTGTGTCGACACATTCTAAAAGCAGCTGTGTCGAGAACTTGATGAAGAGTCGTGTCGACAGTTTTCTGAAGATGTCGACAACATCAAAAAAGTTGTGTCGACACAAGGAATTTTGTCGGAACACATTATATTTATGTTGACACATTCTATATTTGTGTCTCGACACATTCAGCAGAGTTAAATAACTCTAAGTGCAAGATCTCAAGACTAAAGACTTGATGTCTGTCAGAATCGTCAAGGCTGCCAAATATGTCAGAACTACCAGATGTTGGTTAACTACCAGATCAGCTAGTTGCCTCTAACGAGATCTATAAATAGAGTTGATCTATCATAGAATGATAATGAAGAAAAAAAGTAGGAGAAATCACTCCAAGAAGAATTCACAGAATTCTATACAATAAGAAGATTCTTATTTAAGATCAGAGAAGTTGACAGCATCTCATCAGATCTGTTAGTGTTTGCAAATTTAATTCTACAAGGAGGAAGAAGCTAGATCTACACCAACTTCTCAAGAAGATTCAACCTAGGTTCTCTCTTTCAAGACGCTTTTAATAAGCTAAGTCAGGTTGAATTAGATTCATTACAGCAAAGGACAGGAGAAAGCAGATCCATCAAGATCTTATCAAGATTCCCTCACCTCTCTCTCTCTCTATTTGGGTGAAGGAAGAAACATAATCTTTAATCAGTTTTCTGTAAGATCTATTTTTAGATCGTAGTGTAAGAGATTTTAATCTCTGAGTTGTAACCCTGTAATTATAATGGCTGAGGTAGGGCTGTTTGCCTGAGGTAGGAGATTAAGTTCCTGAGCTATAGGCCTGGTGATAAGGGTTGAGGTAGGGCTTGATTTCCTGAGTGGTAGGAGTTTGGATTCACTCTGAGGTAGGGTTCTTGGGAAGAGCCTGAGTTATAGGGTTGTTGTAGTCTGAGTTGTAGGAACCAATTTGGGTTCTGAGTTGTAAGATCTGAGGATCTGAGAAGGTGGAAGGAAGTTTGGCCGAATCTTGTGTACTGCTAGATAGGCGAAGGGGGAATGTGGATGTACCCATCATCTAGGGAACCACTATAAATATGTGTGTTTGCTGTGATTGGATTATTGTTTGTTGTGGTAGCTGTAGAATTTATAACTATGCTGTGATTTATTTATTGACTGTATACGTGAAAAATAATTGAACCTATTCACCCCCTAGGTGTTTAGACATTCTTGACACCAAATCTTTCAACATGCTATATCCCAAAGAACGAAATAAGTTGCGTATAATCCACAAGAATTCGAACAAATGGCCTTTCGATAAACTAAAATCAAGCAGTAATGATGACATAAAGGTTTTATGTATAATTAAAGGAATGTGTTACCTCAACAATGCACGTTCCTAGATGCCCTAACACCTAAACCCAATTGACGTGACACGCGATTAATTATTATATAGTCGGTTAAGGATTTGATTATTGAACTCAGATATATTGCAAGAGAAAGCCAAGGTTAATTGAGAATTCAGTACAAGTCTGAAGGATAACTGAAATTTTTGCATAACTAGGGCTCATGATTATCACATAATAAATGGGTACAATTAGGAGAAGTAGACACGATGATTGATCACTGCTACCCGCACCTACCTAACATAACCAGGTTAATAGGTTGGAAACATACAAATAAGGATAGGGTAACGTCATGGTAATATGAAGGAGTGGTTGCGGGTCTTAAATGTTATATGATTAAAACCTATAAGTCATAATTTAAAGTATTTGAATAATTTTGTTTATGACATTGGGAGTATAACGACCCCAAAAAAAATTAAGATCAAGTTAAAAATCATAATGAAATGGAAGATGTGTATTATAAGTACGATCATTTGGATGTGGCTCTGATGATCACAAGAATCAAAACAAAATTATTCGATAATATAATAATTTCCTTCAGAAATATTCTGTATTTTGAGAACAAACTCATGATTATGAATATACTATTTTCCTTAGAATCAAGTATTATAATAATTCGGAGGATTTGAAATACCCACTTTGCGGGTAACAAATGCACTATTAGGTTTAAGTGAACTTAGAATAATTTATCATGAGTAGGCAATGCAAGCATATCCTATGCACCGAGGAACGAATAAATTCAACCTTGCATATATTTGATAGTGCGAATTATATATTTTTTGGTGTTTGTAAGTGATGATAACTCATGAACTTACAGAAATGATGGTCTCTACCATGATAAACTTTTAGGAGATTTTATGGAAGGTTACTCATACATATTCCGCACATGGTTGAGCTAATCTCATGAATATAATGGCTTTAGATGAGTATTCACCCACGCTTGCCTAATAAAACAACCATATGAACCTGTATAGGAAAGTTAGTACGAGCATACCTATGTTGAAACTTCGAGCACATAAAAGATTAATTTTTTAAGGCATTACATTGAAATTGTAACAAATCAACAAATTAAAATGGGGGTGGATGATTAGTTGAAGCGTACGCATAGGTATGACCCCTTGATTATGATATCGTCAAGAATTGGGACACATAAGTTGATAACATTGTAACCACCATTAGGAGGATTCATGACTATGGAATATAGATTTTGACTATCAAAGGTGTATACAGTGAAATCACACAAAAATTAATTAGTGTTTAATAAAATTCTTTCTTATGAAGAAATCGACTCGTGATGAATCTTATTGTTTTGCAAGAATTCCTTATATCTTATCAATCAGAATCAAATTAGAAAAGCGATTGAGTGTCATGTTGTGAACATCAATATTAATAATGATCGCTCGATGTATATATGAAAAGTTCACTCTACAAATTATGTATTTTTACTTAAGTAGAGGTGTAATATGTCATGAATTTGGATGAAAAAAAAGGGAAAAGAAAAGGGGGGGGGGTGATAATCTTTTCATCAAATCTTAAGTTTGGAGGTTGGTTAATTACTATGCATAA
Organism: Platanthera zijinensis; assembly: GCA_039513925.1. Lineage (NCBI taxonomy): Eukaryota > Viridiplantae > Streptophyta > Magnoliopsida > Asparagales > Orchidaceae > Platanthera > Platanthera zijinensis. The sequence continues at coordinate 64,450,247 of CM077092.1, read as the reverse complement.
GTTGGACCTTCGTCATAAATAAAACTATGATAATATATATTTGAAGATTCGATATGGTATAAACTATAAGGCGTGAGGCGATTTGTAACACCCCTATCCGTCACATGGCATATAGCAGTAAGTCCGGCCGGGGCCCGACGCCATATACTACGGACAGACCGGTTGGTTATGCGTTGAAACCATTCAACCAATCACAACGTCCTACACAGCACCTAGCAGAAGCAATTATTAAGTTGCATAGTTAAGAACCTTGCTAACATGAATGTCCACTGAACCAAAACATAGGAATGTTGAATACACAAAACAACGACTGGCCTTAAGGCCATACAATGTTTGCTTAATAAAACATGTCTTTCAAACCTTGGCACACAGGCCAGCCATACATGAGATAAATGGAAAACATAAAAAGTTAGGCCTTCGAGGGCCGGCACAGCATCATGGGCTTTAGCCTGCTATTTCCCGCTCGGCTCTACAGCACCTGCAAGCCACAATCCACCGCCCGATGGTAAACAAAATAACGGTCAGCTATGCTGACAAAATTATAACGATCCCGCCACCAAAATCGGGGCGGCGATGCTCTTTCCCTGCACTTTATTAGTATAAGAATCAAAGTAGTGTAAACACACTTCATCACAGGCGCAGGCTTGCACGGCCGCATGCCCCGTGCACTAAGGGCACATTCACGGCAGACCGGACAACGTCACGTTAATTCAAGCCATAGACGTTCCCGTTCCACCACCGCCCCTTGGACGGCCAACCATATGAGCATTTTGCCTTCCTGGACTTGGTCATGACCATTTAAGCCATAGACCGCCGAAGACCCTCATCCATGCCAACGATTCCACCGAACGACATAGATCGGGTACGGTACCTCCTGACCCGTGCTCACACCGCAACGTCAATTTAAGCCATATGCGCAGGTCAAGACTCACCGAGTCCCGTTTCCACTACAATAATCACATAACCCGGTTATGTTCACGTTGGCTCCCCGACCACCATGTTGGCAAAGCACGCTTTTTCCAAGTTTTCCGGGTGCATCTTGGAGTTAATCTCTAAGGCTCCCTGTTGCAATCTACCACGTAGAAAACCCGAAAATGCCCAAACAACCGGAGTCTTCCCCGGTTCAAATGCAATGCAACATCACCGATCCAGACCAACTCTTCCGGATAGGCTTCACACACAATGCCTATGCCTGTTTACGCATACGGACTCTACACAAGGGGAACTTTACATATCTACCCCAATGAACGCATCAACTCTTCGCTCGCTCGCGAGAGAGGGCTTCCTATTCAAAGGAAAAGAGGGCGTCACACGCCCTAGGATGAGAATCGTTACCCTTGCATTTTTCCTCGATGCCATGGAAATCCACTCGGATGAAAAGCACCGCAATCTCCTAGCCTCCGCGGATCTGAAGACGGCTCGCGATTTGGAGCTCCGAAGCTCCTCCGGTGACCGGATCTTGGCCTTCTTCCTCCTCCTTGCTCTCCCTTCTCTCTAGATCTTAGAGAGATAAAGCCCAAAGAGAAATGAGGCTTCCAACCCTAAATCCCGGCTAAAACACCATGGGAACGAACCCAAGCCGTTGGATCCCAAGCCAAGGAAACGAACGACAACGATTTAGGCCGAAAATACAAAATCTGGGTCGAACACGGGTTGCAACACGGCCGTGTGCATGGCCGTATCACCCATTCGCCGTCTCGACCGACACGATAACCAGCACACGGCATTCGACACGGCCTCCGACACGCCCGTGTCGCATGCGACACGCCCGTATCACGACCTGTGTCACGCCCCGTGTGCAACTACCAACTTTCTTTTCCCGACAAGGACACGTCCTGCGACATGGCACCCGACACGCCCGTGTCATAAGTGATATTCCCGTGTTTGAGCCCGTTTCATGGCCTGTGTACATGACTCATGAAACTCCCTAGAGTGACACGACCTGGGACACGCCCGTGTCCCGGGTCGTGTGCCTTAACTCGACGATCGCCGATCGTCAAAACGTCGACCACATGACCCGTGGCCGAACACGCCCGTGTCACGCCCGTGACACGCCCGTGTCACCTTCTCCAAGTACCAGACTTGGCTTAAAACGTCACCTGTCCCTCTTTTGCATTTCGGGGTATTACAACTCTCCCCCTCTTAAAAGAGTTTCGCCCACGAAATTACTAAAGGAAAGAAAACAGAAAACTTTAAGCAGTACCTAAGCGGAATAACTCCGGGTACTCCTCCAGCAAAGTTTGCTCTCGCTCCCAAGAGAGCTCCTCCCGGCCGCAATTGTCCCACCGGACATTGACCATCCGGATCTCCTTGTTACGGAGTCTCTTAGTTTCAAAGTATACAATACAAACGGTCTTGACCTTAGTCGTCAACCCTTCGTCCACCGGTACTAGATCCACTGCAATCACCTACGAAGGTTCTTGCACCGCCTTCCGCAATACAGAGATATGGAATACATCGTGTAGTCCACTCAACTCCACCGATAGCTTCAAATGATAAGCCGCTTCGCCGACCTGCTCCAGAATCTCAAAGGGTCCAAGGTATCTTGGGCTCAGCTTCTTCAAGCGTCTCACCCGCGAAATACCCTTGAACAGCTTTATCTTCATGTACACCCAATCGCCGACCCCGAACTCCACGTTCCGGTTTTTGGCATTGTAGTACTTAGCTTGCCTGTCCTGAGCGATCAGCAAATGCTCTCGAATGATCCGCACCAAAGAAGTAGCACTCTCCACCTACTGCTTCATGTATAACCTTGCCCCACCTGTTTACAGCCACGATAACGGTATGCGAAACTTCCTACCATATAGGGCCTCAAAGGGCGCCATTTGAATACTCGTCTGATAGCTGTTGTTGTACGCAAACTCCACCAAATATAGGTGGTCTTCCTAATGCTTCCCGGAGTCTAGAACACACATGCGGAGCATATCTTCAAATGTTCTGTTGACTCTCTCGGTTTGCCCATCCATTTGCAGATGAAAGGTTGTGCTGAACTTCAATTTAGTCCCCAACATCTGTTGCACCAACCTCAAATCGTTGGACGTAAAACGCCCATCCCGGTCACTCACGATGTTGCGCGATACACCGTGTAATCTAACTATATTATCCACATATAGCTTTGCTAGTTTTTCCACTGAGTCATCCTTCCTATGCGAAATAAAGTGTGACACCTTTGTTAACCGGTCTACGATCACCCAAATGGCATCGTTCCCCTTTTGCGACCTTGGCAAGCCATGCACAAAGTCTATCGATATGTCGTCGAACTTCCACTCTGGAATAGGCAAGGATTTCAAGAATCCTCAGGGCTTTTGACACTCCGCCTTTACCAAGGCGCATGTTTGACACTTAGCCACAAACAGGGCCACATCCTTCTTGAGTCCTGGCCACCAAAACAGCTTCTTTAGGTCTTGGTACATCTTTGTGCTCCCTGGGTGGATTGAGTACTTGGTATTATTGGCCTCGTACATCAACTCCGCCCGTATATTTCCCCCGCTTGGGACGCACAAACGATGGTCCTTCCTTAGGAGACCATCCACAACCGAAAACTGGGAATTTGACCCATCCAAAGCTGCATCCATAAGCTCCTTCATGCCAGTATCCAACTCCAACGCCTGCTGAACGCGATCAGCCAGGTCATACTAAACTTCCGTCCAATTCAACAATGCTTTGGCGCTAGACTGCTTGTCCACACAACTGATCTCCAAAGCCTCCAATTCCCGTTCTAGCCTCTCATCATGAACAGACAACCAGTTGGCTTGGGTGGGAGCCCTGCGACTCAACGCATCCGCAACTGCATTGCCCTTCCCGGGTACATAATGAATCTTGAATGTGTAGTACCCCAAGAAATCCATCCATCTACGCTGCCTTATGTTGAGATCCTTCTGATCCAACAGGTACTTCAAGCCCTTATGGTCGGTATAGATATCGACCCTTACGCCGTACAAGAAGTGTCTCCACAGCTTAAGCGCAAATATCACGACCGCCAACTCCAAGTCGTGGATCGGATAATTCCTTTCATACACTATCAGCTGACGCGATCCATACGCTATTACGCTCCCATGCTGCAGCAACACGCAGCCAAAACTACTACCTGAGGCATCACTATAAATTTCGATGCCCTCGGTCCCACTCGGCGAACATAACACCGGCGCCGTGGTCAACCGTCCCTTCAGCTCCTCAAATGCTTGCATGCACTCCTGTGTCCACAAGAACTTCTGATCCTTCCTTGTCAACTTCATGTGAGGTAACGCTATCCGCGAGAAGTTCTCCACGAAGCGCCTGTAATTGCTTGCAAGCCCAAGAAAACTCCGGACTTCCGCTACCGAAGACAACACAGGCCACTCCCGTATTGCAACAATCTTCGCCGGATCCACCGCTATACCTTACCCACTGACAATGTGACCAAGGAATGCTACTGAGGGTAGCCAGAACTCGCATTTGGAGAATTTTGCATAAAGCTCGTTCCTCCTCAGTGTCTCCAACACCAGATGCAAGTGCTTGAAGTGGTCTTCCTCGCACTGCGAGTACACTAGTATGTCATTAATGAAGACGATCACAAAGCGGTCCAGAAAATCTCGGAATGTTCGGTTCATCAAATCCATAAACACCGATGGCGCATTCGTCAGTCCAAACAGCATGACCGTGAACTCAAAATGCCCATACCTTGTGATGAACGCTATCTTCGGGATATCACACTCCCTTATCCTCAGCTGATAATACCCAGACTTCAGATCCAACTTCGAATACACCAACGATCCGACTAACTGATCGAAGAGATCATCGATCCTTTGGATCGGGTATTTATTCTTCTCCATTAGCTTGTTCAACTCCCTATAGTCGATACACAGTTGCAGAATCCCGTCCTTATTCTTAATAAAGAGGACCAGTGCGCTCCAAGGCAATGAGCTTGGACGCACATACCCTTGCTTCATCAACTCCTACAGTTGAACCTTCAGCTCTGCCATCTCCTTAGGCGCCAACCTATAAGGAGAACGTTACACAGGTTTGGCACCTGGCACAAGCTCGATTGTGAAGTCTCTCTCATGCTGCGGTGGGGCTCCGGGAAGACTATCTGGGAACACATTGGGGTATTCACAAACCACGGGGATACTATCCAACGTTGACTTTTGATCTACAGCTCCCACTATCGCGAAGAACAGCTCTGCGCCAGCACGAACTGCCTTTACCACCTGAAGAGAAGACATCAGCGTCCTGCTCGACCCCTTCAGTCCTGTGAATGTTGTCTCCTGTCCAACACCCAGCTTGACCTCCTTACTATTGTAATCAATATAGGCCTTCTGCTCCGAAAGCCAATCCATCCATAAGAAAAAGTCGAACTCTACTAGCGGGAGCAATGATGCTAGAAAGTCGAACTCTTGGTTTCCAATAAGAACTTTTACGGCGGCAACTCTGTCCGCACGCATCGAACAACCATTCGCTAGCAGCACATCCAATTTGTCCTTCGCCATCGAAGAAGGGGCTTCGATGCGCGATACAAAGCTTTCAGACACAAAGGAATGTGAAGCTCCCGCATCGAATAGTGCTCGTGCCGGACTATCGCCAATAAGAATAAAGCCTACACAAACAGTATAAGCTAACAAGCACTAGGTAACAGTATTTAAAGCTAACTTGCTATAAATTAAACCGTACCTGTCACCACGTCGGCTTGCTTGATGGCCTCTTGCTGGCCCAAGTTGTAGACTCTAGGTTTAGTCGGAGCATAATGGGACGCGGTTGACTCCACTGTTTTCCCCTTTTCTTCATAAGTGCCTCCTTGTTTTCTCTCAGACTTTGGACGTCCGATCCAGCAATCGCGGGCAAAGTGCACCGTCTTTCCGCAAGTAAAATATGCGCCCGCGGTTGGGTTGGTTATCATCCCCGAGGCACCTGAAGAAGGGGCTGGACCCGACGTCATAGCCTTCTTGTAGAACTTGCGATAACCCGACTTTGACGTAGTCGGCGCTTTGAACTCCGATTTCTTGCAACCGGATTCCTTCTTTGCTTGCACGTTCTTCATGTCCTTTTCCAAGGACCGGGCCGTGTTAACCAAGGTTAGGAAACCCTGCGCCATAGGCCCTGACAGTAACAACCTCGGCTCATCTCTTAACCCTTCATAGAAGCGGTTCGTCTTGCGTTCCTCATCGACAAAGGTAGCGCTAGCGTATCTTCCCAAACGAGTGAACTCGTGGAGGTACTCGTCCACAGTATTGTCTCCTTGCACCAACTTTTGAAATTCGTTCTCCAATGCGATCCTCTGTACTGAGGTGAGGTATCGAGCCATGAAAAATCTCGAAAATTCCTCCATAGGTACTTCGGCCAACGTCCTTCCCCTCAACTGGTGTAGCTCCAGCCCTTCCCACCATAATCTCGCATCCCCGTCCAATAGGAACGTTGATATCGTGGTCTTTTGCCACTCTTCGGTTTATGTTGCTGTCAACACCCTATTGACTTTTGAGAGCCAATCCTCTGCCTGAGTCGGGGTTCCTGTTCCCGAGAACACTGGTGGGTGGAATCCCATCACATGCTTAAGCTGTCTCTCAGTTGCTCTCCGAGGAAACTCCGGCTCCACCGCCACATGTTCCACCCTTCTAGGCTCCGCCGCTTGGAGCGGCACTTGCTCCACCGTAGGATCAGGCTGTTGCACCTTCATTGCAGGTTGAACATTGATCATAGCAAAGATGGCTTCTGCCACCAATCTAATGGTCTCGGTAGACGGAGGTGTTGCAGGCGCATCGCTTGGTGCACTGCTTGCCTCAGAACCTGGCCGTTCTGACAGTCCAGCACCACTTCTGGTCACCTATAATCGTGCAAAACACCGATCAGTGAACCAACAATATTACAAACAGCAATTATAGGAACACGCAGGTTCCTCAAACAAGTGTATTTTCATTCCTAAGTGGACATTCATAGGTTCTTTTCATGTTATAACAATGACGCACACACATGTGCTCACCACCCCTTAAAGTGAATTCGTCAATAAATTCATTTAAGCTTGACTGAAACCGGTAGTCCGATACCAATTTGTAACACCCCTATCCGTCACATGGCATATAGCAGTAGGTCCGGCCAGGGCCCGACGCCATATACTACAGACAGACCGGTTGGTTATGCGTTGAAAGCATTCAACCAATCACAACGTCCTACACAGCACCTAGCGAAAGCAATTATTAACTTGCACAGTTAAGAACGTTGCTAAAATGAATGTCCACTGAACCAAAACATAGGAATGTTGAATACACAAAACAACAACTGGCCTTAAGGCCTTACAATGTTTGCTAAATAAAACATGTCTTTCAAACATCGGCACGCAGGCCGGCCATACATGAGATAAATGGAAAACATAAAAAGTTAGGCCTTCGAGGGCCGACACAGCATCATGGGCTTTACCCCGCTATTTCCCGCTCGGCTCCGCAGTACCTGCAAGCCACAATCCACCGCCCGGTTGTAAACAAAATAATGGTCAGCTATGCTGACCAAATTGTAACGATCCCGCCCCAAAAATCGGGGTGGCGATGCTCTTTTCCTGCACTTTATTAGTATAAGCATCAAAGTAGTGTAAACACACTTGAACACAGGTGCAGGCTCACATGGTCGCACGCCCCGTGCACTCAGGGTACATTCACGGCGGACCAGCCAACGTCACGTCAATTCAAGCCATAGACATTCCAGTTCCACCACCGCCCCTTGGACGGCCAACCATATGAGCATTTTGCCTTCCTGGCCTTGGTCAAGACAATTTAAGCCATAGACCGCCGAAGACCCTTATCCATGCCAACGGTTCTACCAAACGACAAAGATAGGGTACGGTTCCTCCTGGCCCGTGCTCACACCGCAATGACAATTTAAGCCATATGCGCAGGTCAAGGCTCACCGAGTCCCGTTTCCACCACAATAATCACATAACCCGGTTATGTTCACGTTGGCTCCCCGGCCACCATGTTGGAAAGCACGCTTTTGCCCAGTTTTCCGGGTGCACCTTAGAGTTAATCTCTAAGGCTCCTTGTTGCAATCTACCACGTAGAAAACCCGAAAACACCCAAACACCCAGAGTCTTCCCCGGTTCAAATGCAATGCAACATCACCGATCCAGACCAACTTGTCCGGATAGGCTTCACAAAAAATTCCTATGCCCGTTTACGCATACGGTCTCTACACAAGGGGGACTTAACATATCTACCCCAAGGAACTCCTCAACTCTTAGCTCACTCGCGAGAGAGGGCTTCCTATGCAAAGGAAAAGAGGGCTTCACATGCCCTAGGATGAGAATTGTTACCCTTGCATTTTCCTCGGCGCCATGGAAATCCACCCAGATGAAAAGCACCGCAATCTCCTTGCCTCCGCGGATCCAAAGATGGCTCACGATTTGGAGCTCCGAAGCTCCGCTGGTGATCGGATCTTGGCCTTCTTCCTCCTCCTTGCTCTCCCATCTCTCTAGATCTTAGAGATATAAAGGCCAAAGAGAAATGAGGCTTCCAACCCTAAATCCCGGCTAAAACGCTGCAGGAACGAACCCCAGCCGTTGGATCCCGAGCAAAGGAAACGAACGCCAACGATTTAGGCCGAAAATACAAAATTTGGGCCGAACACGGGTTGCAACACGGCCGTGTGCATGGCCGTGTCACCCATTTTCCATCTCGACTGACACGATAACCAGCACACGGCATCCGACACGGCCTCTGACACGCCCATGTCGCATGCGACACGGCCGTGTCACGACCCGTATCACGCCACGTGTGCAACTACCAACTTTCTTTTCCCGAGAAGGACACGTCCTGCGACACGACACCCGACACGCCCGTGTCATATGTGACACGCCCGTATCTGTTCCCGTGTCATGGCCCATGTACATGACTCAGGAAACTCCCTAGCGTGACACGCCCTGGGATATGCCCGTGTCCCAGGCCGTGTGCCTCAACTCAATGATCGCCGATCGTCAAAACGTCGACCACATGACCCGTGGCCGAACACGCCCATGACACGCCCGTGTCACGCCCGTGAAATGCCCATGACACCTGCTCCAAGTCCCAGACTTGGCTTAAAACGTCACCCATCCCTCTTTTGAGTTTCAGGGTGTTACACGATTCTAGAAGAGAAATCTGAGATTTATGTGCTCAATTATATATATATAAGAGTGTTGATTCTCATCTACTTGGATATCATTGGTCGTAAGAGACTCCAAATCTAATTTGTGATTAAGGTCAATTTAATGATAATATGTCGGGAGACTTGAAAATATGTCCACATAATTTTAATGGTAAGTATCCCAAAATATAATGAAAGTACATTTGGAAGGGGACTGTTACCTCTGATAGAGTTTCTTATAACAACAACCACGAGGCTCTATTGGGTAGGAAGTGCTGGACGTCGCTATCTTAGGTCCAGGATGAGGATCCACAAATACTCAGATCAGCTTCTATTAAGGATACAAACACATACATATGGCTGATTAGGGACAGGATGTTAGAGGGTTAGAGTCGACAAGCCAAGTACTATGATGCGGGCATCAAAAAGTAAAGGTCCAGGTGAGATACAGAGTTTTCTTGAAGATATGTTTGGTGCATTGTGTTTTGCGGGTGCGGAGACATAAGAAGCTCAGCCCTCAATTTGTTGGACCATACTTGATCCCGGAGCGGATCGGTCCTTTGGCTTACAGGCTGGAGCTGCCGCTAGAGTTAGGGACTCTGCACGATTTCTTCCACATCTCTTCGCTATGGAGAACTCTAATTTGGCCGGAGCATTATATTAATGCTATAGCAGGCCCGATAGCACTTGATACATCAGTTCGTTTAGAGTCAGCCCGGATCGATGATACCGCAATCCGAGTGTTGCGAAAGAAGAAGGTTCCCTCTGTAAAGGTATTATGTTCCAACCACAAACAGGAGGAGCACACCTGGGAGCCGATGTATCAGATGCGAGAATGGTAACCAGAGCTTTTTGCCTCAGGTATACTTTAATTATGTTTAAGTTTCTTAAAATTCTTGTGCACAGAAACCCCGTAGACCCGGACTTGAATTTCGGGGACGAAATTATATTTTGTTTATTGGTATTTGTAACATCCCATTTCCTACTAGACCCCTAAACTTAGATTAGGTTAGGACGTGTGGTGGATGAATGGGGTTAGTCTAGGTTTGACCCATGGAGTTAGGGTGGATTTACAAAGGGCCAAATATATGGTTCGAGTCAAATCAGGTCAAACTAGCCCAAAATGGAATCATAGGTACACATTGACCCCACCACTATGCCCCTAACACGAAAAGCAATCTAAGTGAACCAAAGCCACATCATTGGGTCAACCATTTGCCCAAGTTGACTCAAGTCAACCATAACCAAAATTTTGTCAAATCCACACATATAGGCCCAATTAGCCCAAGCGGGGCATCACTATGGCCCAACCCATGTTGGGTTATGCCATGGGGCACATGATCATCAAGTGGGGTTTGCCTGCTCATCAAGTTGGCCAATTCAACCCTAAAAGTCAACTCGGCCAACCTTATGCCTATTTAAGTAAATTTGAAGACGAAGCGCATTCCAAATGGCCTAAGGCCTTAAGACATGGCCCAACCCATGTTGGGTGATGACATGTGGTTCATGACCATCAAGTGGGGCTAGCCCACTCATCAAGTTGACCAAGTCAACCCTATAAGTCAACAAGTCAACAAATGGACTAAAGGAAGAAAACGGAAGGCCAAGTGTTGGAGACTACGACGCGCAACACCTTGAAGACGACGCACTGACAATTGACCGTGAAGAGCATCACCATAATAGGTGTCCTGATCGCAAGCCGATTTATTAATAATTAATAATAATTGTTATCAAATTTTTATTAATTATTAATCCATGCTTTGCGTGTTTTATTTTTACACTTTTATTTCATGTAATATGTACATTATGGTTATTATATAAAATCATGATGTATGTGTGTGTTTTATTTTCATGTTTTCATGTTTAGGCTGCATGTAGCCAGTTGGAGTGTTGTTGTTATTGTAGCCTATATATAGGCATGTACCCATTTGTTTCTCATTAGTGAATGAATAAAAGAAAATCGAATTTCAAGTTTGAAATCCTCCTCCTCCTTCTAAGGCAAATTTCGGCCACTATTCTTCTTCCTCTTCCTCTTGGCCACCGACCACCTTTCTCCTCTCTCTCTCTCTCTCTCTCGGCCTCCTCTCTTCCTCTCCTTCTTCATTACCTCTTTGTAACCTAGCAAACCTGAGCCATCTTCCTTCCCTCACCTAGCTGACCACCTCGAACACTCCTCCCAAACCCGTGTCACCTCCTCCAACCAAGAGAATCGGCCACCACCCTTTTCCTTCCCTCCAAGCTGAGCCATCATCAACACCACAAAGGCCAACCACTACTTCCCTACAAAAAACCGTCCACCACCATCTCAAACCGGAGCTCCCTCCACCACCATAAAAAAAACCGACCCCCCTCAAAAAATCTCTTTCCTAATCAAAAAATATTCATTACCATAATCACCCTTAGTTACCATATTCAAAACATATCCCCTTCCATAAATTTTCCACCTACCAAATTTGAAATATCTCATTCCTTAAATAATCCACAATCTTGCCACCTTTTCTCTCTCTTGCCATATCTGAAGATATTTATTTCCATATTAAGAAGATTTCAACGGGCCTTTCCATTTTCAGCATAACGCGACGAAGGCGGACGAATTTCACTCCTACAAGCGTGATTCCGGTGGAGCCGTTTAAGAACGATCCTCGCCGAGTGAATAAGAATCATCCATTCAAGTTGGGTAACGAACCTTTCCACTTTCGTGTGTTTTTTTCCTTAAATAATATTGTGGTGGAATTTCTGGCATTAAATTTTGAAATCTTTGAAAATTTCGTGATTAGCTTTAATTGTTTTTGCATTGTTTTCTTGATTAACTTAATTTTCGAAACGGGTTTGGCGAACCCTCATTTTCTTTTGTTGGAAAAGATCAACCTTTTCCAAATTCGTGATTATTTTCGGTAGATCTCTTTTGGTACAACTTTCGCTCGTACAGATCCAATATTGGTCCTTTTAGCTCGATCGGATACCAGCTTATCGCCCTTATTTGATCTCGAAATGGTTTGGCTACCCGTACGCTAGCGAGAAATTGAATGAATATAATTGCATGGAACGGCGTAGAACAATTGTGTGGGCGTAGAATTAGTTCATGAAGATTTAGTCATGCGCGTCCGTAAATATATTTCGACGTCTATACCCAAGCCTACATCACCAAGCCCATTCTCAATGGGGAAAGCCCTTGAGCCAAGGCCCATGACTAGCCTAAATGGTTAATGACAGCCCTCGCCCCACTAAAATTGGAGAGAGATTGCATGCAAGGGGGTAGTTTTGGAAATTTGGGGAAAAAGAGGAGAGAGAAGAGAGGGAAATGGAGATGAAGGCCATTTGGCCCTCCTCCTCTCTTCCCAAGCACTCCTCTGAGCTCCAGCAGTCACTCTCAGGCTTTCCAGCCCAATTCCATGACACATGACAGCCATGGTGAAGCATCCAGGCCGAAATTACCACTTCTCAAAACACCACAACTAGCCCACTCCACCCCCATTTGACTTCACCATTAGCTTCAGAGTATTGAGAGGAGTGGAATTCGATTTCTGGATCAAAGCTTTTGGTGGAGAAATGAGTTCAGGAGCAAGCTCGACAGAGAGGAGAAATTCCACGGCCAACCGCCGCCATTGCTGCCGTCGGGCCCCAATCAAGGTCCGTTTATCCTCCTCTCCCTCTGTGCTAGCCTCCTAGATCATTTAGGAGAGATTTTGAGCTCAATTGAGCTTGGATCCATTTGAGGTGTGGGAGAAAATCTCAAGCTTTTGAGCTTGCTCAGGATCGCCGGAGAGGCGTTTTCCGGCCACCATTTCGCGGTAAACGATGTCCAACACCTCAACGGAGGTGGTGGTGGTAGCCGGCCGTGGAGGCCAATGTGTGGCTGGGAAATGAAGTTTGAAGAGGCTCCATGTCGGGACAATCTCGGCCCTTGGCTGGAGGAGGAAAATGAACGGATGCACTCCATTATTTCTTTGAGATTCATGGTGTATTAATATATTAAACTTTAGTATTTTGTCACACTTTATTCAGTACCTTACGGGCTTTGTTGAGACCTTTTAGTGCACCGTCAAAATAAGTTCAACATATAAAATTTAGCCCTATGTCATACCTTTAAAATGACACCCTAAATTTGTAATTTTGAGCAATACAGCTCCCTGTAGGGCCATTCTACCAAGACTGGTCCTAGGGTAGAGCAGATCTTTAAATGAGTCCCCAAGCCAAGCCCTAAGTCCAATTGACCAGAGATTTTGGTCATGCATGTGATTAGGTCATACTTACATACTGGCCAAAAATGGAAATTTTTGGAAAGTATTTTTCCATAGTTTTTGGAGAAATATAATTTATTAAATTAATTGAATATTTGGAGATCTACAACTCACAATGCCCCCAAATTTGGGTGGCATGGACATTGGGTCATTTGATGACCATTGTAAAGAGTTTCGGACATTTTGACCTCTGCATGTTTGGAAAATCTAACATGCATGATGAAGGTATATTGAAATTTGTTGTGCCTATAGTAGAAATGGGAAAATGGGAATTTAGTCCATTTGGCCAAATGCATGTCAATGAAACTCTGGATAGAGGCTTATAGGGATGAAATACACCTCCCAAAAGAAGGATGAGATTTTTGGGATAAAAATCCCAATAAATAGATTTATTGGAAATAAGGTCCATTTGGATATATAAATTTTTAAATAGGGCAATTACTTTATTAAATTCTAAAACTCTATCACAAGCCCTAGTAGGACATTATACACCTCTATAAAATTTTATAAGCTTGTTTGGAAATTTTATGTTGAGTTTTTAGTAGAATTACCTTATTGCCCCTTTTGGAAATTAATTAAAAGTAAAGGAAAGTATTGCTAAACAATTATGGAAAAATTTATAGAATCTTAATTCTATGATTAGAGTCTTATTTATTTATTTGAGAATTTATGGGTGATGATGTATGTTAAAAACTCAAGTAGTGGCATTTTGGTAATATCATTATTATGGAATTTTGTTAAGTAAAATCACTGGATAGGATAATGAAATTCTGTATTTTATGTTATTATAACAATATTGATCTCCAGTAATTTTCAAAGAATTTTTTGTTGGATAGTTGAAGTACTTCATTTGGAAAATAGATTAATTATGGTTTAAATCTTAATTTTAAAATATATAGAATTTAAATGGAAAAATTATGATCCTTGGTAGGCAGTCATATTTAACCTAGTTGAACATGAGAAATATTTCTTAGGCTTGTGGGATCATTGGATATATAGTATATCATGCACAAACTGACTTAAGTCACTTAATTAAAATATTTAATTAAGGGTCTTAATTACTTAGAAAAATGGTGAAATCCTAAACGGTCAACACCATACACCAAACCAACCCTTAATAATTAATTAAGGGCATTTGGCCCAAGGTATTGGAAGTCATATTATATGGGTTAGTATTAGGTCATGGGTTGCGCTTAGCAAAAGTAGTAGGTATTACTCGGACCCACAGGGGATATGATAGAAGGTTGAGTTGATAACTATATTGGGAAGATAAACCCCTGTTGGTGTCTAGTAGGTCACTTCATAGTATCGAGTGATAGAGTGCAAAATTCCAAGGACAGTAGCTAGAACGGAGACCGACAGAAGACTGCCGATTCCACAATTATATCCCAAGTCATTAGGTTTGTTCCAGAGTAACAACAAGAGCAGGGTATGGATCATGGGTAGACATTAATAAAAGTAAGTATCTTTACGAAAGGGAAATTTGGGCTTTCAATCCCATCTTTGTTCCTAGTGCCCCTAAGACCCCCTTAATTGGGCATATCCTAGGCAGTCCTGTGATTAACCCTAAATTTCTAGGTATAACAAACACTAGACAAGAGTGGTCTAATAGGCTAAGAGAACAAGGTAACATTCTCACCCGTGAAAGGTTGGAGGGATTAAGGATTAAGAGAATGATGTGACAATCTCACCCGTGAAGGGTTGGAGGGTTTCAGGATAGTTATTCCTGCAAGCTGGAGGCTCGAGAGTTTGACATCAGGACGGGTTTAGTCCTGCGACCTGGAGGCTCAAGTTGAAATACCTTGCATGTGCATAGAAACAAAACTAGTGGTAGGTCATGCGGTACTGGGCCAATCGTCACACCGATGGCAGTATGGTGACTCTGGTGAGGTATGAAGGTTTGAGGGGCCAGTAGGCTGTATATACTGCGGTATGGAGGACAATCTCCGAAAATGTACACCCGACCAAGAAAGTCTGGCAGTGTACCAGCATTAGTACGCAGAGACTCTAGAGTGCACCTAGGACGTGTACAGAGGCGTACGAAGGGTCTGGGCTTTGCAGTGTGTATACCCACCTAGGAAGCGGAAGTGCCCGTTCTGCTGCTGCCGTAGCCACAACGGTGGTACCAGAGAGTGATTCTAGCTCCAAAAAGCGGGAACTAAAGGTCTGTGATCACAGAGTCGCGTGTGTGAGTTACACTTGTATGAATCATAACCTGCATACCATATCATTCATACATACTTAGGACGCACTATAGATCCTTATCATATAAATTTGTATGGGCTCTTTTATATGATAAGTTACATTGGTGAAACCTTAACTTATAAGTTTGTATGAGCATTCATATAAGTTAAGGTACTTTTGTGAGGATAGTTTAGCAGAATATAGTTTACTTTCTTCTTCGCTCTTTACTTTACTTACCGTACTTCTTTTCAGTACTGTTTTTACTTACCTTATACTATATAGAACTTCTAAAGTAGAGATATTCTTTCTATTACATAATCTTGATAGATTAGATCCATTGTCACCTGCTATAATTTTTCTACCCATTGTTTTACTCCGCTTTCGTCCTCCCTCTCGGTGCCTAGGAGTCGTGGGGGTGAGGCGAGAACAAAATGGCTTAGTCTTTATGACTAACGGTCGGTTGTGACCGTATCATTTTAGGAGCTCAAGGAGATGCAGTACCATAACGACCAGCAGTACGTGGTGGCAGGATGTGAGGAGCTGATACCACCACCTACTACTAGTACTGTAGCCCGACGTCAGGTGATGACATGTGTACTAATGATAGATTAGCTTCCGCTTAGTTTACTTTGTGAGAGAGAGATATTTGATGGATATGTATAGGGCATAAGCCCTTTTCTCTTTTTGTACTCATTGTGGACTATTGTTATACTTTTCATTTTCATATATATATAATAGGTACTGTGATCTTTGTGGACTTGTTAGTTATTACTACTTGTTTTACTTCTATTCTCGATTGGCCGAAACTTGTTGAATGATCGTACTCACCAACAGGATCAGCGTCTTGCGGTGTCGACTAACCCGTGATTTAGTGTCACCATAAGGCAGTGGTTCTAGGCATAAGACCGGGCTACCTCCTTGGTAAGGGGAGAGGGGTCTTTCATTTTGCGCCTAGGATGGTAGTGCGCTTGAGGATGTGAGCTATGATCCTATTGCCCAGCTCCCTAACATAATGCGGTCGGACCGCAGGGAACTGTAGCATAGGGGACGTCCTCATCCTTTTGCCGCCCTAAGGCTGGCTAATCATACGCAGCAAGAGCAAGGGAACTCCCATTGTGGGAGTTGATGAAGTCACATTAGTATGAATGCTATTCTAAATGTGTGACGGACACTACACTATGTATGTACCTTTGTAGGTGAGGCGTCGGTCGCTCCTAGAAACAATGGTAGTGGCACGAGGAGTTACCCATCAGACGTGCTGAAACCTAGGGATCACCAGGCAGTAGCTCTTTCGCTCTATAAGGATATCGGGGGTGGGGGCATATCACAATTCTTCTAGTTTTATGGTTGGTTTGCCTAGGTGACTGATCCTGCCATAATGTACTCCTACCTATTTATTCTATTGCACCGGCAACCAAAGTCGAACTTACATATGAAGATCTTCATGCGTGAAGGGAGGAAAGAAAGGGAGATAGATTATAATGTGAGAGTCGCTTCTGGATGGGGGGCTGAATGGATGAGAGAAAGGTGCCATGGAGTGGGGTATAGAAAGTGAGACAATTAAATGCGAACTTGGGACCTTCTCGAGCACATGATAGCCAATTGAAAGATAGAGTGAGCTGGGAATCAATGCTCTGGACAGCCTCTGTAATCTTTCTCCGACGCATATTAGCTTAGCTGTGCGAAAGAGGCCCTGATTGGTTTTGCTTCCTCTCTGAGTCCATATTTTGACCCGACCCCCGCAACTCTCCCACTCCAAGCTACACCTGCTGAGCAAGATGCATTGCGATTTCCTCTCCGGGGATGAACCTCCGAAGAGAATTTCCTTTTTCCCGCGGGCACAATATACCCCAAGACAAGGTACAACTGTAGGGAAGGGGACGATACGTCGTAATAAGATCATGTTACATGATTGGTCTGTGAAGGAACATCAATCAAGAGGATCAGACTTGATCAGTTCGGCCTATGGAAGTATCTATCTTTTTATGGTGTTGATAGCGTATCACGTCATGGTAACTGATCATCAACTGCTTTCGATCTTGAATGCACTTTTCCGTTCCGCTCCTTGATCACTCAAGAATGGGATGACAGTGGTCCAATGGTTCTGATCACAGTCTCTCGTCCTAATGTCAGAGATCTCCCCAAGAAAGAACAACTCGCTAGGCTTTTAGTCCTGTGCAGGGTGGAGATATTAGGTTGTCGAACAGCTGGAGGTCTTGTTTGGATGATGTACTACATTGGAATCCTGAAGCACCACCACAAAGGTTATTGCGCCCCCCCCAAAAAATTGTGTTGCCTTTATTTTTCAATTGATTGCAGAGACAATAACCTAGTTTTTTTAATACATTTTTTTCATACTATTAAATTGTGGCTTACGAGTTGGGTTATGTAAGTTGATTATGTTGAAGTAAGAGACCGATCGGTCTGGCGGTTTAAGTCTGGCAGGTTATAGACCGCGCGGTCTAGCGCTTACTCTCTAGCGGTTTGATATCCAGACTGTTACTGTTTGTGGTCCGAGCGGTCTAGCGGTTTATCTCCGGCATCATGGAGACCGGGCGGTATAGCGGTCTCCTACTGCGACTTGTTCTCTTCCTTCTTGTGTTGCCGAACAGTTAGCCCATTTTTCTAACAGCTTGGCTGTTTGGTCTCTTTATTTCTAGCCACACAGCTCTGTAATTTTTTAGTCCCACATTGTCTATTTGTATGCTCTCCACTCTCCTCAATTCTATAAAAGGGAGGTCATACCTTTGTTAATCTTATCTTTTTGGAAAATAAAACTTTCAGTAATTCAAATTTCTGGCTTGTTTTTAGTCGTCTATTCGCTATTCTCACATGGTATCAGATGACTCACTCGTTTCCACCTGATTCAGTTTGCCTTTATCCGCATGGTGTATTCTATCTTCTTCACGCGGCTTGCCCTTCTCCTCCTATTCTTTGAGCCCCCTCTGTCCGCTAGAACAGTCTGAGGGGCTTGTTCCTGCTCTTAAGACCTATTCTCGCGACCTGTTTCTTCTCTTGTCACGCCCTTTTCATGCTTGATCCTATTTACGCGCCCTGTAGCTGCCCCTCTATCCGTGCAGCCTTTCTGCTCTCCCTCCTTGTCTGTTTGCGACCTGTTTCTTGTAGTCTCTCTTCTCCTCTTCTTCCTGCGATCTACTTAAGTCGTGCGGTTTCCTCTTTTTCGCACGAACTCTGTTTGTTCGCGCAGCCTGCCTTGCTTCATGCGATCTCCTTTGTTCGCACGACTTCTTCCCCTCTGCTTTATTCTTCTTCTCTAGTCACGAGGTTTGGTCGTGGATTCTCTGGCCGCTGGTGTGTTGGCACATTGACCGCTGCGTTCTTCTTGATTGTCTGCTGCGGATTTCCTCGAATCCGTTGTGGTTTCTCTTGCTCTCGCGGTCTCTTTTTGTTTTTCTGCTCCTTTCTTGTCTCCGTGATCTGTTCGACTTGTCGCGGCACAAGTCGACCTGAATCTTTCCATTGCCCTTTGCAAAGGGGTGCAGGCGTGTACCCAACACTCGCTTGCGGTAGTTGTTTCCTATGATCGGCTTACTCCTTCTCGAGGTGTTTTTCTTTGTCAATCTCGGCTACTACCACTCCCCGCACCTACCAGGAGGATCTTGCTATTCCTCATTAAAAATCTGCCATGGATGAGGAAATCGCTACTCTTACTGAACGGGGTACCTGGACTCTTGTTCCTCCACTAGTGGGTACTGATGTTGTCAGATGTTGTTGGGTATTTGTTGTGAAGTTTCGCCCAGACGGCACCGTGGAGCGCTACAAGGCCCGGCTGGTGGCCAAAAGCTTTACTCAAACTTATGGGGTTGACTAATTTGATTCTTTCTCTCCAGTTGCTCGCCTTAGTACCATTCAGGTTCTTCTCTTTTTGGCCGTCAACATGGATTGAGCTATTTCCCAGCTTGATGTCAAGAATGCCTTTCTCTATGGGGATCTTCAAGAGGATGTCTGCATGGAGAAACCTCCTGGGTTTGTTTCTCAGGGGAGACATGAGAATGTTAGTTGAAGAAGGCCATCTATGGCCTAAAATAGAGCCCTCAGGCATGGTTCGACAAGTTCAGTGGCAGTGTTGCTGTCATCGGCTTTGCAAGAAGTTTGGTCGATCACTCCATATTTATTCGCAAAACCGCATCGGGGCTGGTGGTTTTGGCGGTGTATATGGATGATATTCTTCTTACCAGTGATGATCAGGCTGGTGTGGACTTGATAAAGAAACACCTCCATCAACACCTGGTCACGAAGGATATGGGCTCCCCGAAATACTTTATGGGGATAGAAATCTCTCGGAAGCCCGACTCGTTGGTTCTCTCTCAATGGAAGTATACTCTTGATCTTCCATGAGAGATAGGATTGACTAGTGCAAAACCGGCCCGGTATCCCATGGCTACTGTAGAAGACAAAACATGGACAGATGACTCGCCTCTTCTATCTGATGCCACAAGTTACAGATGTCTGGTGGGCAAACTTATTTTTCTCACGGTGACCAGACCCGACATCGCCTATGTTGTAGGCAAGGTTAGTCAGTTCATGCAAGCTCCTAGGGAATGGCATCTTCAGTCTGCCTTGAAGATATTAGAGTATGTCTAAGCAACACCAAGAAAAGGGCCACACTTTCAGAATAATGGTCATCTGAGGGTTGAAGCCTACTCAGATTCAAGCTATGTGGATGATAAAGGTGACCGTAAATCTACATCTGGCTTTTGCACATTCGTTGGAAGAAATCTTGTGAGATGGAAGAGCAAGAAACAGTCTATTGTCTGCAGGTCCAGTGCAGAAGCCGAATATCCAAGTATGGTGTCAACCACGTGTGAGTTAAAATGATTGCGTGCTCTCATGCTTGACCTAGGAGAGGTCTACGACTATCCTCTTCCTATGTTATGTGACAATAAGGATGTTATATACATATCCAAAAATCCGGTCTTCCATGAGAGAATGAAACATATAGAAGTCAACTGCCATTTCATTAGGGAAGAGGTCTTGAAGAGACAGATTTGCACTCTATTCGTCACCTCCGACAAAGATTTGGCGGATATCTTCACCAAGCTGATTTCTACTTCCTTCTTCCACATTTGTGAAAGGTTGGGCATGATTGATATCTATACTCAAACTTGAGGGGGAGTGTTGAAGTATGAGACTGCGGTCTGGCGGTCTAAGTCTGGCGGGTTGTAGACCACGTGGTCTACCGGTTACTCTCCAGAAGTTTGATATATAGACTGTTGCTGTTTGTGGGTCGAGCGGTCTGGCGGTTTATCTCCGGCATCTTGGAGACCGGGCGGTCTATCGGTCTCCTACTGCGACTTATTCTCTTTCTTCTGGTGTTGCCGAACGGTTAGCCCATTTGTCTAACTGCTCGGCCTGTTCAGTCTCTTTATTTCTAGCCGCACTGCTCTGTAATTTTTTAGACCCACATTATCTATTCATACTCTCTCCACTCTCCTCCATTCTATAAAAGGGAGGTGATACCTTTGTAAATCTTATCTTTTTGAAAAATAAAACTTTCAATTATTCAAATTTCGGGCTTGTTTTTAGTTGCCTGTTCGCTACTCTCATAGATTACATGTGGCGGTAGCTATTGCTCTTGGAGCTTGTCATATCCCTTTTTCTCCCATCTGATATTACTTATCTAAGATTACATCAACTGTTAGCCTGTTATTTTAACACATTGAAAAAAGTATCATGCAAAGTTGGGTCATTTTTTCTAATATTTGGACAGGATTTTAAAATCAAAATTTTATATCGAAGGCCTTGTTTAGGAAGCCTGCGCTTACTATTACCCAACAATTTGTTGTTGATGTATATATGTAGGCAAATGCTAGTATATATTGTAGATCATATTACTTAAGTGATTAATGTGCTTGGTGACGGACATTGTAGCTATCGAGTGATTTGCCAAGCTCGGGATATGGGGAAAAACTGGGCCCAAGTGAGTTTAGACCTCACCAGGGAAATACAAATTAAGGAGAACATGTATAAGAATATTTTTGGTGTCTCGAGATTTATGTGTTTATTAGCATCCCTTGATTGTACTCAAATACCAACACCACAAGAAAAATGGATGTCAATGCCAGATATGATACTTGTGGTGTCATCTTGCTACAATATAACATTAATCCAACTTTCCACATTTCAAAGTTTAACATTTCTTACCTTTAATTCTGAACCACCGACTAGACCAAGACTATTATATATGGGCTTTATAGATGATAATCATTTTGCACACTTGATGTTGCTCGATGGGTGTCCATTGCCACATCTTGTCTTCACCTTGGAGAAGGTATCGGGATCCTATTACTGGGTCATGAGAAAATATTGTCATTTTAAGATTGGAGACTCAGATGCAAGAGAATGCACAAGAAGAGAGAGTCAATTTGGATGGTTAGTAATTTTGAGGTATGTTAATAAAATGTTTGGAATAATCGCTTTGGTTATACTAATAACTGATGCTCTTTTGTATTGGTCACGGTCAAATTTATGAATCAGGATGGTTTGTTAATACAGATAACTGATGTTGTTAGTATTCTTGTAACTACATGCAGTGGTGCTGGTGCTATTGAACACTTGTGGATTTGTATACAAATGTGTTACTTCTTCATGAACATTCAAAATGAAGTGAGTACTCCTTTACTTGAATTTCATTTTATTAGTGTTATGTTATAAGAATGATTCATATTTACTTCTTGATGATTTCAGGTTTTAGCTGGGAGCTGCGATTTTCATAATTTTTTATCATGATTGGAAAAATCTGTGTTCTTGTAGCAAAACAAACTTATAAATTTGTTGTTTTTATTTTTTGCATTTGCTTCATTTTTATGAATCAATAGTGAACTTCAATTAAAATTCTATTACTTGGAGGGATGAAACTGGATGGAGAATGTTTTGAGCAACTTATATAATATTTTGATGTAGACTTCATATTTTTTGATGTAGGCTTCATAGTTTGATATGATGTGGGCCTCAATCCTTTTATTGATGTGGGTTATATATATTTTTTTGTAGTAATGCCTTTATTTTGAGCTTGTTTTACTTAATATTTATTCTCATATGAATTATACATTTACATGGATTCATGTACTTTTTTTTTGTTTTTTTTAATTTTTTTATGTTAGTCTGTGAATAATAATAATTTCTACGAATAACAATAATCTATACCAATAATAATTTTAAGCCTCAATTTAGTACAACTTATGCTGTTAAATAATCTCTGTTTAAAATGCATACATAGTTTTATATTTGTTTGTTTGTGCAACTTATAGAAAATCATTTATTTTGAAATTGATGATAAGTTGATTTTTCATAAGCTATTCGGGTCCAGCATATGACTTCTCATAAACACTTATCTCTTAAAAAAGACAGATGTGATTTTTCACCCGAGTGTGATTTTTCGCAAAGATACGATTTTTTCACACGGGCGCGATTTATTTGTCAGAAGGGCAAATTTATCGTCTGGGCGTGATTTTTTCGCCCGGGTGCGGTTTATTCATATTTTTTTTATCATGACAGAAAACTCTGTGTTTCTTGCTGAAGCAAAACAAACTTATAAGTTTGTTGTTTTTCTTTTTTTGCATTTGCTTCATTTTTATGAATTAATAGTGAACTTAAATTCAAATTCTATTACTTGGAGGGATGAAATTGGATGGACAATGTTTTGAGCAACTTATATAATATTTTTATGCATACTTCATATTTTTTGGTGTAAGCTTCATAGTTTGATCTTATGTGGGTCTCAATCATTTTTTGACGTGGGTTATATATATCTTTTTGTAGTAATGTCTTTATTTTTTGCTTGTTATACTTACTATGTATCTTCGTATGAATTATACACTTGCATGGATTCATGTATTTTTCTGTTTTTTTTACTTTTTTTTATGTTAGTTTGCGAATAATAATAATATCTGTGAATAACGATAATCTAAACCAATAACAATTTTATGGCTCTGTTTAGGACAACTTATGTTGTTAAATAGTCTCTCATTAAGACGCAAATGTAGTTTTATAGTTGTTTATTTGTGCAACTTATAGAAAATCATTTATTTTAAAATTGATGAAAAGTTGATTTTTCATAAGCTGTTTAGGTCCAACTTATGACTTCTCATAAGCACTTATCTCTTAAAAAAGACAGATGTGATTTTTTTGCCTGAGTGTGATTTTTCGCTAGAATACGATTTTTTCACGTTGGCACGATTTATTTATCTGAGTCCGAATTTCACTCCCCGGCGTGGGTTTTTCGTCCGGGTGCGGTTTTTTTGCAAGTACGTTATTTTTTGCCGAGAGTAATTATTTTGGCCGGAAGTGATTTTTTTGCCTCAACGTGATTTTTTCGGCTCGACGTATTTTATTCACCCGAGCGTGTTTTTTTCGGCCGAGCGGAATTTTTTCGCTCGGGTATGTTTTTTTGCTAGGACGCGTATTTTTTACCCGGAAGCGTTTTTCCTACCGAGCTCGATAGTTTCGGCGAGGAGCGATTATTTCGCACGGGCGCAAAATTTTCCCCCAGGTGTGGTATTTTTGCCCGAGAGTGTATTTTTTCGTCTGAGAAAATTTTTTTTGCTCGGGTATGTTTTTTTTTTCAAGATGTGATTTTTTTCACAAAGAAGCATTTTTTCTCTTGGGCCCGATAATTTCGCCCGGATGCGATTATATTTTTCCCGGACGCTTATTTTTTCAGGCGAGCTCGGTTTTTTCTCCCGAGTGAGAATTTTAGCTCGATCTAAAAAATTGCAACCAAGCCAAAAAATTGCGCTGAGCGAAAAAATCACTACTCGTGCGAAAAAATGAGCACATGCTAAAAAAATGCGCTCAGGCAAAAAAACCCGTTCGAGTGAAAAAAATCGCACCCGGGCGAAAAAACCGCGCGCGATCGAAAAAAATGCGCCCGATCGATAAAATAACGCTCTAGTAAAATAAACGCTCACTGACGAAAAAACCACGCACGGGCAAAACACGCCTGGGAAAAAACAGCGTTAGGGCGAAAATATCACGCCTGGGCGAAAAATTCGCGCCCAGACGAAAAATTCGTGCCCTGGTGAAAAAACCGTGCCCTGATGAAAAAACTACGCACGGACAAAAAATACGGGCCCGAATGAGAAAATCATGTCGGGGTGAAAAAGCGCGCCCACGTGAAAAAATCGTGCACGGGCGAAATACCCACGCCCCGGGGAAAAAACCTCGCCTAGGTGAAAAAAACTCGTCTGGTTGAAAAAATGCGATAGGTCAAAAAAAATCGTTCCCGTTCGAAAAAATCGCTCCCGGGCGAAAAAAACGCGCCCGGTCAAAAAAAACCGCCCGGGTGAAAAAGGCACGCCAAAGCCAGAAAATCGTGCCCAAACCAAAAAATCGTGCCTGAGCAAAAATTCGCGTCTGGGCGAAAAAAACGCGTCCTAACAAACAAACCCTTATGGATGAATGAAATTTTAGATAAGTACTTATGAACAAACTATCCAAACAGTCTGCTGCTTATTCATTATTGCTTTTATAAAATCTCTATGCAAATATCGATTTTCAATAAACTGCTTATTCATTATCATAAGGTGTCCCAAAAAAAAGTCTAAATATCTTTAAAGCTGCGAATAATAATAATCTACTGATAAACACTTTCAATATGAGCATAACAATCCCCTATTTTGATCTATAATATTTACAATCTCGAATAACTCACCTTATTTCAAATATAATTACAATCAAATGAAAGTACAAGAACACTAAAGTTTTCGAAATTAAAAAATATGTTATAGTTTCACCAAATTAAATACAATTAACAGACAACAAATCTATCTGAGAGCCCATTTAAACTAATCCACAAATCTTTTGAGTACACGTATCCCATAGGGGGATTTTCAAGAGCAATTAATCAATATAGTATCCTAATAAGGAAATAAAAAAAACAGATTTTATAAATAATTAAACTTATAGATGGGGCCTACCCTAATTTATAAATAAATCGGACTGTAAATAACAGAGACTCCTCCCATTAGCGAAGTGTGGGAGTTATGTGCCTAACCATTGTGCATGCGATCCACGCTCTTGATCTGCACAACAACCATTGCGCATGGGATCCTAATTGCCTCGAGGGATTGCGTGCGCCTCGATTGACCCTACAAGGGCTGGCCCTTTTTCCGCCCGGCCATGGGCGACCTTGGCCTCTGTGGGCCTCACAAGGACTGGCCGCCCCTCAGTCGTCTAGCGCACGAGAGGCATCAGCCTTGCAAGGGTCAGTCGCTCGTTTCCCTCCCTATCCATGGGCGACCTCGGCCGACCCCACGAGAGCCAGCCACCCCCTATGCCGCCCTACGCACGGGCGGCCTTGGTCTCTGTCGGGCACCACAAGGGCCTGCCTCACTTAGGTCGCTCGACGCACGGGCAACCACAACCGGCCCTACAAGGGTCGGTCACCCGTCGCCCCTTGGTCGCTCGTCCATAGGGTGGCCTCGACCTTGGCCGACCCTGCAAGGCTAGGGCGCCCCTTGGTAGCCGGGAGGATAGGTAGCCTCTGCGACCCGCAAGCGCCAGCCACCCCTAGGTACAGGCGACCTCGGCCTCTTCCCGCCCCGTAAGGGCAAGCCACCCCAAGGCCGCCCGCCCCAAGGGCAGCCAAGGGCGGACCGGCCAAGGCTGTTGTTGAGTACATTGGTCACAATGTACTTGATTTGAAGAAGTCCTTTCAGTTCAATGATATACACATAACTGTATTTGATAAATGTCCAGTTCTTGTGAGCAGGAAAATAAAGCTAAGTAAAAAGCGTCGAGACACTAGACCAGTGTCAACACCTTTGTCAAAGATGTGCTGAGACAAGAAGTAGTTGTGCTGACACTCAGGACTAGTGTCCACATACTTAAACAAGGAGTGATGAGTTAAGGAGAAAGTTGTGTCGACACACAGGACTTGTGTCGACGTATTTTACAAAAGTTGTGTCGAGACTTAGGATTTGTGTCGGCACACTTTATAGAGTTTTGTTGAGACTGAAAGCAGCTGTGTCGATACTCAGGACTAGTATCGACACATTTCACGCAAACTGTGTCAAGACAAGAAGCAGGCAGTGTAGATACATACAGAATGGTGTCGACATCACTATAAGAGTAGTGTCGACACCCAGGACTGTTGTCGACACAATCAGCTCTGAAGTATCAACACCTTACAGAATATTCATCTAAATACAGAATTCAAGACAGAAGTTCTGACAACTGTCAGAACTGTCAGATGTAAGTAAATTTAACCGAGGCAGTCGGTTACCTTTGCCAAAGCCTATAAAAGAAGATCAACTTGACAGAAACAGTAGTAATGAATTCTCATTCTTCTTCTCCAAATCTTTTAGAGAAAATTCATAGAATTCTGAAGGAGGAAAGAAGGCTGATCGAGTATCATCATCTATCTTCTCCAGCTAAGTTAAACCCTAACTTCTCCTTCAAGAAGCTTTGAAAATGCTAAGAAGGGTTGGATCTTTTCATCACAGCAAGGATTAAGGGAGAAGATACCACATCAAGATCCGATCAAGATGAAGCCACCAATCTCTCTCTTTCTGGGTGACATTTCAAAACACAATTCTTTTTTATTATAATTTTGTAAGATCTCTTTGTAGATCTAAGGGTAGGGGATTAATTTCTCTGAGTTGTAAGGCTATATTATAAAGGCTGAGGTAGAGTTATGTGCCTGAGGTAGGAGAAAGATAAATTTCTCTGAGCAGTAGGAACTGGAAGGTTTTGAGGTTGTAGGACAAGGGTTTGCCTGAGGAGTAAGAGTGAGGGTGCACTTTGAGGTAGGATTCTTAGGAAGGAATCTGAGTTATAGGATCTTAAACATCTGAGGTAGGTCATTACATTGTCTAAGTTGTAGGAGCGACCTGGGCACTGAGCTATAAGATCTGAGGATCTGAGATAAAGAAAGAAGGAGTTTGGACGAATCTAGTTCATTCCTAGATAGGAGAAGGGGGAAGTGGATGTTCCCATAAATTAGGGAACCACTATAAATCATTGTGTACTGTGCTGTGCTGAATGTTGTGTTGTGCTGTGAATGATTTATTTTTGTTCAGTTCTTTTCTTATTTTCTATAACTGGAGTAACACTCATAAGAAGTAAATCTCAGTGACTCTATAGAAAAATATTAGCCAAGATTTATAATTCGACCTATTCACCCCCCTCTAGGTCACCCTCAATCCTAAACAAACACTTTATAATTGGTATCAGAGCGAGGTTTACTGAAAAGGTTTAACAACCTAGTGAGAATCCAAAGGATTAACAGAGAAAGAAAAAAGAAAAATCATGGCTCAAAGAGAAAATAATTCTATCAAACTCCCATTCCGCACAAAAAAAAATATTGGGATTTGGAAGGAAAGAGTTAGACTATTCATTTAAGCTGCAGATCCAAGAATATATATAACTGTAGTTGAAGGACCTTTCATACCAAGGAAAGTGTCAGTTCTTGATGCAAGCCTTAAGACGCCTAAGACTTAGATGGAGATAGACAAGTATGAGATTATTCTACCTCTATGGACAAGAGGGCATAAAATATAATTGTCAGTGCTATAGATGATTCTACATTTCAAAACCTGATTCATTGTAAAACTTCTAAGGAAATGTGGGAGTCACTGATTGTTTACATGGAAGGGATTGATAAGGTAAGTGATGATAGAAAATCTCTTTTAAACCAACAGTATGAAGCCTTCATACAAGATAATAAAGGCTCAGTGACAGAAAGTTATGAGATGTTCTTCAGAATAGTGAACAACCTGAGAACCAATTGTAGGAGCTTCACAAATTATGAACTTAATGATAAGTTCTTGAGGTCCCTAAATAAGGAATGAGACATCAAGATCTGTGCTATTAGAGAAATGGGAAACTTAGCCAATATAGACCCCTAGGCTCTATTTGGCAAGCTACTGTCTCATGAGTTACAGCTTAATCTTAGGATGTCTGAAGAAGAATCAGCAAGAGCACTCAATAGATAAAAGTCCTTGGCCCTAAAGACTGAGATTTCTAGGAAAGTCAGAGAGAAATCAACTCTCTCAAAAAGACAAGATACATTTTTAGAATGTACAAAATCTTCCACATCAAAAGGAGACCTGACTGAATAAGAACTATCTCTCTTCTCAAGACAGTTCAAGAAAATGTTAAGGAGAAGAAGGCAGGGCGGCTGGAAGGGTCAATTGGAGACACCTCTCTCAAGAAGATAAATCATCTAGAGAAACCCAAGAAAAAGAAATCTGGGGACAGGTATAGTTCTTCTTAGAACAAATATATTAAAACTAATATTGTATGGTACTGCTGTAACATGAAAGGGCATGTCATTGTTGACTGCCCAGCAAAAAGGAAGGAAAAAAAGGCTGAAAACTGGAAGACTAGGCATCACAAGAAGGCTGACAAAAGTCTCTTGGCAGTGAAATAGTCCACACTATCAGATAGTGAAATTGATTCATCTGAATTAGAAAAGGAGGAGGCTCTCATGAGATTAATGGCAATTGAGGAGAGTCTAATAGAAGAAAAAGTTCAGGATTGTCTAAGTCCTGCTAAGGTAAAACAACTTTTTTACTATTTGTGCCTTAGACTCTTATTCAGCATCAGAAAATGAATCATGCTCATACTCTTCTAATAATAGTGAACATGGTTTAGACTCTGAAGTAGACTTCAACACACTCATCAACATATATGGGAAGTTGTTGAAGGCCTTGATTGCAAGCAATGAGCTTGCTAAGGATCAGGCAAAAGAGTTAGAGTCACTAAGGGCAGTATCATTCTAATTTTAGAGGGCCAACATAAAGCTGGACCTTCAAAAACCGAATCTCATAGAGCTAACTAATAAGATTGATCGTCAGTCTGATATTATTGAAGAACAGGCCAAGATTGTCAACGACTTGGAAGCAAAGCTTATCCAGGAAAGATAGCTCCTGACACAGTTCTCAAAACCCAAGTCTGTATTACTTATTATAGATACTTTCTCTTCACCATTTAGAAGAGGTATAAGATATATTAAGAACAAAAAGAACAAAAAGAAATCTGTACCTAAAGGTAAAGCCCCAATGGGTCCAGTTAAGAAACCAGTCAAGTATCTGACTTCTAACAGATGGTTGAGATCATGTGTTCTTGGACACATGAGGTCTGAGTGCACCACCAACAAGGTCAATAAAGTGCTTTGTTTGGAGGGACAATCATCTAATGGGTATAAGGCCAACAGACCACCACAAAGGATGAACAATCCAAGAAGCCAAGGAATTCTTGGATCTGGTCCCAATGCACCACTACCTTGGAATCTGAATATCAAATCTAAGGTGCCCAGAAGTACAACTTCAAAGGTGCAGTTAAAGAAAATATATAATAGATTGTAGTGTTGGTGTTGTGGGAAAGTTTTAAACTTTGCCCTAGATTGTTGGTATAATCCAACAACACCTTCATATAAGACTCAACCAATTTTGTTTAAAAAACCTGCTGTGTTTCACAAAGCAAAGCCTAATAGGAACCAAGGCCCCAAAACTATTTGGGTGCCTAAGGTGAACTAATTCTGTGTTTGTAGGTGAATCCAAGTACTACTGGAAGGCCAATATGGTACTTGGACAGTGGCAGTTCTAGAAATATGACTGGAGCAAGGAGTTTGTTAAGAGATTACACACCAATTAAGGATGGATCTAAAGTCATCTTTAGAGGGTCAGAGAAAGGACTCACCAAATGATATGGTAATATTTCTAATGGACTAGTTACCATTACAAAAGTGGCTTATGTGGAAGGATTGAACCACAATATGATAAACATCAGTCAGCTTTGTGATATAGGCTATGAAATTGTTTTCCACAATGACAAGTGTCTTATTAGGAACCCAAGTGATCAAAAGATCATCCTGATAGGCACTAAGAGTGGGAACATTTATTTTCAAAATTTCTTAAGTTTAAATGAGAAATCACCTGTATGTCTAACAGCTAGTAAGAAAGACTCAATGTGTGTGCAATGGCACAAGAGACTGACTCACTTAAACTATAAAGCTATGAACAAGCTATTCTATATAGACTTAGTTAGAAACAGTCTACAACTCAAATGCTCCAAAGAAGGCTTATGTCCAGCATATAAAAATGCAAATAGACAAAAACCTCCTTCAAGAGCATTCTGTCCAAAGACACTGAGAGGTGTCTGCACTTACTTCATATGGACCTAATTGGTCCTATGCCAGTTCTTAGTTTAGGAAGGAAGTCCTATACCTATGTGATTATGGATGATCACTATAGGTTTGCTTGGGTATTCTTCCCAAGGAGAAAATATGAAACACTAGATATCCTTGCTGATTTTGTCAGACATGTTCAGAATGAGATGGGATGTTCTATGGTCAAACATAGAAGTGACTATGGTACAAAATTTCAATTTGAAAAGATGAAAAACTTATGTAAGGAACTAGGGATCTTTCAGAAGTTCTATTCTCCAAAAAAACCACAGCAAAATGTTGTTGCTGAGAGGAAGAATAGAACTCTCATAGAGGCTGCTAGAATAATGCTAAGTGATACATCTCTCCTAGAATATTTCTGGGCTGAGGCTATAAACATAGCATGTTATGTTCAAAATAGCTCCTTGATCAACAAAAGTCACAACAAGACTCCCTATAAACTAATGTAAGGCAAAAAACCAAGTTTGTCCAACTTCAAAATCTTTGGAAGCAAGTGCTATGTATTTGACAATGGGAAAATTTATCAAACTAAATTTTCAGAGAAGTCCTATGAAGTTATCTTTGTAGGCTATAGTGTTTATATCAAGTCATATAGAGTCTACAACTTGAAACATCAAGTGGTAGAAGAATCCATTAATGTTGTTTTTGATGAAACTACAGTTTTACATAATGAGATCTCTAATAATTCTAGTCTAGGTGATGTAGACTATAGAATGGAGAAATTAAATAGAAGTGATTCACCTGATATAGAGTTATAAACAAGAAACAATGTAGTAGTTCCTATAGAAGACACAGTCACAGCCCTGGGGGAGGAATAAATACATCCTCACCCTCCTGTAGAACTAGGTGATGGTAGGAACCTATCTGTAGCTGTTAGACACCATAGAGATCATCCTATTTATCAAATAATAGGTGATCCCAGGCTATGAGTGACTACTAGGAGTAGACATCACAATGAGGTTCTATACTCTAGCTTTCTCTCACAAGTAGAACATAAAAAGTTTGAAGAAGCCAATTCAGACCCCAACTTGATTTTGTCTATTCAAGAGGAGCTCAATCAATTTGAGAGATGCAAAGTCTGGAGTCTAGTTCCTAGACCTAGTGATTACAATGTCATAGGCAGTAAGTGGATTTATAAAAATCAACTAGATAAGTATGGGGTTATAGTTAAGAACAAAGCTAGATTAGTGGCTAAAGGATATAGATAAGAGGAAGGGATAGACTTTGACCAAACCTTTGCTCCTGTAGCTAGGCTAGAGGCCATAAGGTTGTTTTTAGCTCATGTAAAATTCAAAGGCTACAAGGTCTACCAGATGGATGTAAAGTCAGCATTCCTTAATGGTACCCTAAAAAAGGAAGTCTATGTAGAGCAGCCACTAGGTTTTGTAAACCCTAAACTCAACTCCTATATCTTCAGATTACACAAGGCTTTGTATGGTTTAAAACAGACACCTAGAGCCTGGTATGAGACCCTGTCTACCTTTCTTTTAGAGAATATATTTTCTAGAGGAAAGATAGACAAGACACTATTCCTTATGGACATCAAAGGTTCAAGCATCCTTGTCTAGATATATGTAGATGACATAATTTTTGGATCTACTAATGAGAAGTTGTACAGAAAATTTTTCAAGCTTATGTAAGACAAGTTTGAAATGAGCAGCATGGGTGAGATAAAATTCTTTTTGGAATTTCAAGTTAGACAATCGAAAGAAGGTATATCCATCTCTCAGTCTAAGTTCACTAAGGACTTGATTAAGAAGTATGGTATGGAGAATTTTTCTACCATGAGAACTCCAATGGGTTCTTCCATGTCACTACACAAGGATAAATCTGGGAAACTAGTTGATGAAACCTTGTATAGAGGCATTATTGGATCACTCCTATATTTAACTACTAGTAGGCCAGATATTATGTACTCAACAGGTGTCTGTGCTAGGTACCAAGCCTGTCCTTAAGAGTCTCATTATACTATTGTAAAGAGAATATTCAGATATCTTAAGGGCACACCCAATCTTGGGCTTTGGTATCCTAAGGATAGTGATTTTGAACTCACAGGGTACACAGATGCAGACTTTGTAGGGTGTAAAGAAGACAGAAAGAGTACTTCTGGAACTTGTCAGTTTCTAGGGAAAAGACTCATAAGTTGGAGTAGCAAGAAGCAAACAAGTATTGTAATTTAAACAGAAAAATATGAAAACATATCTGATGGAAGCTGCTGTGCGCAGTTGCTGTGGATTCAGTATCAACTATTGGACTACAGTATACATCTAAGTAAATCTATTATGTTTTGTGATTCTACTAGTGCAATTTCTATTACTAATAATCCTGTTTCACACAGTAGAACTAAACATATAGAAATTAGATATCAATTTCTCAGAGAAAATGTTAAAAAAGAAAATATTAGCTTACAATATACTCCAACTGAAAGTCAAATTGCTGATATCTTCACAGAACCCTTAGATGAAAACAAGTTCAATTTCTTCAAGTTTGAACTAGGAATGTTGAACATAGAATAACCATTTTTGGTCCCTAATGACATAAAACAAATAAAATATATATACATCATTATTCGCCTTATATAAGTTCAATAATAAAAACTATTAACTTAAATAAACAAGTAAGACATCATAAAAAACAAGAATACACATATCAGAAAACAAAATTTTGACCAAGTCAAAATTTGTGTCGAGTCAATTAGAAAAGTGTCGAGACACCAGAATGTGTGTCGACACAATAGATAGTCATGTGTCGAGACACCAGAAAGTGTGTCGACACTGCATAAATGCAAAGTGTCGAGACATAAAGGTGTCGAGATCGTGAGGGATGTGTCAACAGACATAAACCTTGTGTCGACTTAAGTCGACACAATTCGACTGTGTAGGTTTTTCATGTTGACACTAGACATTTCTCGAATATTCAGAATATTCTAAATGCAGCGCGCCTTCTCGCCTTCAGTATACAATTACTATAAATAGTAGGTGAAGGAGTTGTCGACTACGGTTACCAGAAATCTTGAGAGATAGTCCCCTGAGTGTTGAGACCAAGAAATCTTAAGTCGACACATCTTCTTCCTCAATTTCTCTCAACTCAAATGGCACCCAACATCGAAGAAAACCTCAATAAAGGTTACGAACTTATGCGCAATGGATTTGACTCAGCGCAAAATGAAATTAGGAATGTCATTAACCTAATCACTGAGGCGAGTCTTGAGTACCTACTTTCTGAACCAACCAAGATTTGGAAGAGAGAAGTATCTGAGTTCTATTCCAATGCTTCACTAAACCCAAAGACAGCCAAGATTAAGTCAAGTTTAAATTGAGCAAGAGTAAAGGTCACAATCAAACGGCTGGCTAAAGTTCTTCAGATTCCCAGAACTGGACAAGAAGATGAATTGGATTCCAACAAGACTGCAGAGGTCTTAGAGTTGTGGACTGGCTCCAACCACTAGGTTTGGTAGTTTACTAAACAGAAAGTGAACGAATTCCCAGGGAAAGTTCTTGTCTGAAGTAGTAGGAAAAGTGCTCCTCTGCAATACTGGAGCACATGACAAGATTTCAACCTTCATGTTCGGCCTATTGACAAGGATTATTTTCAGGATAAAAACTGATTGGAATAAGATTGTGTTTGATAAGATTACAGAAGGAATTCAGAAGCCTAATATGGGAAGAATTATATGTCTGTATCTTGTAAAGATAATTCCAGATAGTATCAATCAGAAGATTGGATCTATGATAAATCATATGAGGAGAATGAACATAAGAATTTTTTCAATATGGGGTAGAGTCTTGTCTAAGGAGACTGCATAACCCAAAAAGACAAAAGAGGTAAAAATCAAAAAGCAGTGATAGAGGAAGTTGAAACTTCAAGTGATTCTGTGGAACAAGTAGTGTTTAGTTCAGATGAGGATGTTGAGGAAGAGCAAAGAATATCACCAAGAACTTCACCTGGAACATGTGATCAGGTGCAGGGGGAGAACATTCCAGAAAAATAACCAATTGAGGGGGAGAACCTCACTGAATTACCAATGGATACAGCTACAATAATAATTATGGATGTTGTAAAAGAACTGGAACAATCAAAGGTTCCTGAACAGGAAATGTATGAAAGAGAAATAGAGGAAGAAATTCAAAAGGAGACTGAAGAAAAAATTCTTTTGTCTAAAGAAACTAACATCCAGGGAGAGATAGCTGAAATGCCCCAGATTGAAGTTCCTGATGCTGAAATTCAGCATGCAGATGTTAACTTGGAAAGTCGCAATATTAATAAACAAGTTGAGGGGGGAGTTGCCACATCTATTCCCAAATACTGAAGGTACTGAACAACAAAAGTCTGTTGAAATGGTAAGTTCTACTGAATCTGAAGAGAAAGAAGCCATAGTTTTGAAGAAAAGGAAATTAGCAGAACTGAAAAAGAAAAGTAGAAGCTATAAAAAAGTTATTCATTTTAAATCAACTCTATCTCCTCCAGTGGACCCAAGCTCACTTCTAGTTAAAATGCAGATTATGTTAGAGCAGCAGAGAACTAAACTTGAGCAATATGTAGATGAAAGGAATAAAGAGTAAAAATTTCAGCTGGTACAGGATATCAAGTCAATCAGATTTGAAGTGAATCTGTTAAGGACTGATATGACTAATTTCTTTGAAAGATGTGTCAATGTTGTTGTCTACCTGGCCAAACAACAACAACAAACCAAAGAAATGGAAGATGATGTGGCAATTAAGCAAGGCTATGTCCTTGAGAATCAACAAAGACTGAATGAGAACCTAATCAGTATGCATGATGCCACCTTGGGAGAAATAAGGAAACAAACCACTACTTTGGAGACCAAACTTGATTAGACTGCCAAAGATATAAAAACTAAACTGGAAGGTCTTTCAGCTTTTCAATTAAAGGATATTCAAAAATCTGATAAGGAGCTGGATGATCACTTGCTGAAAGTAAAACACTCTCTAACTTCTAGACTAAACTACCTGGATGAACAGGTAATATTTCATAAGAATGACCTGAGAGATTATGTTGAAAGAGAAGTCAGAAAGGGGGAGAGGGTAATGATAAGGGCCAGTTCTGTACATGATACCTAGATATCAAATAATATTAGAGACACTTTAGGCTATCCTCCCCTATGGTATGATGGAGATCATACTGCTGAGTTTGGTTGTCAACCGGCTCAACTTGAAGTACCTCATGCTATTGGAATTCATGTTGTTGAGCAAACTATGTATAATCCTGCAGCACAAGCAACATTTGAGGCTATCCAAGCAGCTGTCCAACACATGTACAGTACTCTACCATCAGTCCAAAATGTTATATGTGAAGAGGTGGAGATTTCTGAATCTACTATGGTTAAAGAAAAAGAAGTTCAACTTTCAAAGAAAGGTTTAGAGAACAAGTTGAGACTAGACCAGATTTTGAGCAGTGGAGTCCAACCTCTAGAAATATTATCCTCACTGCATGGAAGGCAGTCAATGCAAATGTGACTGACAAAGGTAAATGGTATTCAGAACAGTAATGGGCCAAGTATCTTAAGCAGTAGTAAGTCATCTACAAATTCAAAAGAGACCTCAAGGCTGGGATGATTCCTACAAATTCTATTGAGCCCAGTAAATATTTCCTAAAGCCTTACCATTATTTTGAAAGATAAAGGCCGAAAGAGGAAGGAATTTCAAAGGCTAAGGATGATAATGGAAAGAAAGTTGCTGATGACAAGGGACCTGAAGTGAAAGCCAAAGTCCAATCTGGAAAGGGCATTGTCCTCAGAGAATCAGAATTGCCTTAGGAAATTTTAATGTTGAATCCTATGTAATATCTGCTTTTGTAAACATTGTATAACAAAAATTAATAGCTTTAAACCTTTTCACAAACATTTAGTGAAAATTTTGGTTTGCATAACATTTCTTGTGCTATTAATTAGGATTACAATTGTTTGCTTTACTTTCTGTTCAGCATAATTATTGTTAATGTCTAATGAAATATGTGTTTTTATCTTTAATATTTCACATATTGTAAAACACTATAATCTTAATGTCTTAATCATTATATTTTGATATCATGTTGTATATAATTGAATTGGGGTTATGACTTTTCCAAATAGGGGGAGATTGTTGAGTACATTGGTCATAATGTACTTGATTTGAAGAAGTCCTTTCAGTTCAATGATATAAGCATAGTTGTATTTGATAAATGTTCAGTTCTTGTGTGCAGGAAAATAAAGCTAAGTACAAAAGCATCGATACACTAGATTAGTGTCGACACCTTTGTTAAAGATGTGCTGAGACAAGAAGTAGCTGTGTCGACACTCAGGACTAGTGTCGACACACTTAAACAAGGAGTGCTAAGTCAAGGAGAAAGTTATGTCGACACATTCTACAAAAGTTGTGTTAAGACTCAGGATTTGTGTCGACACACTTTACAGAGTTGTGTTGAGACTGAAAGCAGCTGAGTCGACACCCAGGACTAGTGTTGACACATTTCATGCAAACTGTGTTGAGACAAGAAGCAGGCAGTGTCGACATATACAGAATGGTGTCGACATCACTATAAGAGAAGTGTCGACACCCAGGACTGGTGTCGACACAACCAGCTCTGAAGTATCAACACCTTCTTACAAAATATTTGTCTAAGTATAGAATTCAAGACAGAAGTTCTGACAACTGTCTGAACTGTCAGATGTCAGTAAATTTAAATGGGGCAGCCGGTTACCTTTCCAAAGCCTATAAAAGAAGATCAATTCGAAAGAAATAGTAGTAATGAATTCTCATTATTCTTCTCCAAATCTGTCAGAGAAAATTCATAGAATTCTGAAGGAGGAAAGAAGGCTGATCGAGGATAGTCATTTATCTTCTCCAGCTAAGTTCACCCCTAACTTCTCCTTCAAGAAGCTTTGAAAAAGCTAAGAAGGGTTGGATCTTTTCATCACATCAAGGATTAAGGGAGAAGATACCAGATCAAGATCTGATCAAGAAGAAGTCACCAATCTCTCTCTTTCCGGGTGATATTTCAAAACAAAATTCTTTTGTTATTATAATTTTGTAAGATCTCTTTGTAGATCTGAGGGTAGGGGATTAATTTCTCTGAGGTTTAAGCCTATATTATAAAAGTTGAGGTAAGGTTGTGTGCTTGAGGTAGGAGAAAGGGAAATTTCTCTGAGTAGTAGGAACTCGAAGGTTCTGAGGTTGTAGGGCAAGGGTTTGCCTGAGGAGTAGGAGTGAAGGTGCACTCTGAGGTAGGATTCTTTGGAAGGAATCTGAGTTGTAGGATCTTAATGATCTGAGGTAGGACATTGCATTGTATGAGTTTTAGGTGCCAGTTGGGTTCTGAGCTGTAAGATATGAGGATCTGAGATAAAGAAAGAAGGAGTTTGGCCGAATCTAGTTCACTGTTAGAAAGGCGAAGGGGGAAAGTAGATGTACCCATAAATTGGGGAACCACTATAAATCATTATGTACTGTGCTGTGCTGGATATTGTGATGTGCTGTGAATGATTTATTTTTGTTCAGTTCTTCTGTTGTTTTTTATAACTAGAGTAACACTCATAAGAAGTAAATCTTAGTTACTCTATAGAAAAATATTAGCCAAGATTTAAAATTAGATATATTCACCCCCCTCTAGGTCACTCTCAATCCTAAACAAGCACTTTACACCTTCCCGTCCCCCTTGGCCTCTCGGTATATGGGGAATGGTGCGGCCATGGCTTTGGATGTCGGCCATGCCTGCCTGCCAGGCTCGTTAGGCCATCCATTTTCCTATGCGGGTTTTTCTCGTCCTAGGGGAAGGACCGTCATTTCTCTAAAAATGGCGATCCGCATTCTCGAATCCAGGCATTCCTATTCGTCCATCCTGTAGTTACAGGGAAAATTGTCGGACTGGCATTTTAAAAAACTATAAATAACCCCCTTTACCTCCTAATTTAGATCTTTTTGGACTCCAGACTCTCCCTCTCTCTTCTTAATTCTCTCTCTACATTCTTTTTTTCTCTCTATAGGATCTCCACCAATGTTCATCTAGACAGTCGAAGTCGCTCTTGGACTCCGTTATGGACATGGAGGGTCGTTGGAACTCTAACTGTTGCTCTTTGCCTTTGGTCGTCCACATAGGGTAAAATCAAGCGGCAAGTCATCTGATGACACCTATTTTAGCCTAAATTACTTAGGTAAATCTATGTATTATCTTGTTTTAAAATTTGTATTTAATGAATTCTGAGCTTATATTTAGTTTTTTTTATAAAATTGTTCAAACTAAGTGTATTTTTCTTTTTTCAGGTTTTTGGACATTTCGACCATTTTTCCTGTTACACGCCCCAGGTCATGGGTGTGACCCCCAGGTCTTCATCAGAAGAACAGTCTTCATGACCATTAGGGGATGTTTCAGACTCAGAGAGTATGGTGTGCGAATTTACCTTCCCTTGGTAATCGGAGTTGCCGACTTCCTCATCTGATTGTGCCATAAGCCCGAAGTAGGCTTC
Organism: Platanthera zijinensis; assembly: GCA_039513925.1. Lineage (NCBI taxonomy): Eukaryota > Viridiplantae > Streptophyta > Magnoliopsida > Asparagales > Orchidaceae > Platanthera > Platanthera zijinensis. The sequence continues at coordinate 64,411,132 of CM077092.1, read as the reverse complement.
CTTATTTTCTTAACTTGACTCACTTGAGTCACTTTCACTAAGAGTCTTCGACTTTTGGCAACGAAGCTCTTTTTTTCTTTTGTCTTTCCCTTGAAGGATCTATTTTCTTCCTTCTTGGAACTATCCTTCTTCTTATAGGGACAGTCCGCAATCACATGTCCTGTCTAATTACAACAATAACTAATAATGTCAGAGGAAAACTGTTTGTTCAGTTTTGATTTATACATATCCTCCTTGTTATATCTTTTTGTCGTTTGATCACCGTCATGACATTATCTCCAAGAGTCTAAAGAGGATGACTGATTTTTCATTTTTCTCCTCTTGTTCAGCAGTTTCTTGAACTGTTTGGAGATAAGAGAAAACTCTCATCCAATAGCATAGATCTGGACGTGCTTGGCTCAGAATCTTCTGGAGTATCGGGGGCTCGTGTCCTTACAGGTGACACAACTCTAGATTTTCTCCTTCAGCATTCAGAGCCACTGACTTTTCTCTGCTTGAAGTTCTGTTGCTTTGCTCCTTCTTTCTGGTGTTCATCTGGAGTTCGTAGGAGAGCAATTTGCCAAATAGGTTCTAGGGGTCGATTTCCAGCAGTTTCCCAAATTCCCTAATGGCAAAAACTTTGGTGTCCCAATCCTTAGCCAGGGATCTTAGGAATTTATCATTAAGCTCTCCATTAGTGAATATGCGACCATAATTTCTAAGGCCGTTGACGATCTTGAATTTTTTTTCGAAGCTGTCAGCAATAGAGTTATTTGATCCTTTCTTAAATGCTTTGTAATCTTGATTTAGTAAAGATCTTCGATCGTCTCAAACTTCCTTTGAGAGTGTTAAGTTGTCAACCTAAATACCCTAGAGGGGGTGAATAGGTGAATTATGCGTCTATATGCGAAATAAAAATTTTACAGAACTTGCACACAAAATCAAGCAATCACAGACGACACGAAGATTTATAGTGGTTCCCCAACCTTGGGCACGTCCACTTTCCCTCACCGATTTAGTAAATCACAAGACTCAGCTACTCCACTATATCGGATTGAAATCCAATCCTACGCCTACGAACCAAGTTCCTACAATCTCGATCCAAAAGGATCTACACTCGGAAGATGAAAAATTCCTACAACTCGGAGATTAATCTCCTACAAAATTTACAAAGAGATATAAAAAAAATACAAACAGAAATTTGTCTCAGATCTGGAAAAATTCAACTCTAGGTCTTCTTCTTGAACTTGCGGCTTTTTAAGAAAATGTTGAATAAAAGTTGAGAGATCTGATCTGAGAAATCTTAGACCTACTCGATAAAGTAGAATATGAAATATCCTTGAACAGCAACCCTTTCTTGATCGAAAACAGAATTGTGCCGATCTTCATGTTGAGCAGCGGCGACGACTGAAAGTTCTGTTCTTCTTAGAGAGAGACGGTCGATCATAATAATAGAAAAATACGATTTTCCGCTTAGGGTTAGTCTTGATGAAAAGACATTATATAGGAATTTCCCTAACGGTTAGAATTAACATTAATGACGACACGTGGACCAATCACGATGTCTCATTTGAAAAACCCGTCGATCTGGACTTAAGTAAATTTTCAGAAAAATTTGACAGCAGTTCTCGAGAAGTATGAATGAGTTCTTGAGAACAGGCTGAATTCTCGAGAACTAGACTGTCTGGACTTAAGTTAGTACTCGAGAATAAAAGGTGTTGAGTCTACTTAAGAGTTATGTTAAGCTTCTCGAGAACTAACTAGACTTCTCGAGAACTATTATTCGAAAGCCAAACCGTATACTCGATAATCATGCTGACTTCTCGAGAACTAGAGACTAAGTTCTCGAGAACTAAGATAGACTTCTCGAGAGAGGGACTTAGAATAATTTTGCGGATGTCTCTGTCTACTCGAGAAATAAAGGCTGGGACTTCTCGATAACCATAAACTTACTTCTCGAGAACTATAACAAATGTTTCTCAAGAACTAGTCTCGACTTCTCGAGAACTAGAGGAACTTCTCGAGTTCTGCTAAGTCTACTTCTCGAGAACTATCATGGAATTCTCGAGGAGTGGACTTAGAGAAATTCTAGACTTAGAAAATTTTCTCTACTCTTCAAGAATCCAATCTTTATTCCTTGATCCAAGTGCTTGAATATGAAGTGTATACCAATTGAGAAGCTACACATGAGTCAACACCTTAGATCACACTATGAGGGATTACACTGTATGGTTCTGTATTCATGACCAACTGTAGACTAACATTGGTCTACACTTAGCAATGATGATCTGCAAACACACAACTTAAACCAAGATATTAATACAACTTAATTCATCTTAGTTCAAGGGTGGCTTCATGCAAATCTGGGTTATTGTGGATGCAGTACCCAACAATCTCCCCCTATTTATAGAAGTCAGAACCCTCTAGACTAAGGTGAATTATACCATTAAAGAAAAAACTGTAAATGAAGAAATAGAATACAAATGCAAGATAGAAAAATTAAACACACAATTATCAAAAATAGACTTTGTATATATATAATGTTTTAGATTTCCAATTCAACATCATTTCTTCCATAGTCTCAAAAACAAGTATCAGTAGAAAAATCATCTCTAGCTCTGATGTTGTCTGTCATGCTTATCCTGTTGTCTCCTCTGGTAGCTGAAAGGATTTGGGTAGTATCTTGGAGGTTTTGGAGGAGCCTTGGGATTATTCTTGCCATACTCTTTGTCATATATCCTTCTTTTAGTCATGGACTTCTCATAAAGATCCCACTCAGAGGACCTATTGTGGAGATTCCTTTTTTCATTATAGTCCATAACTAACTTGAGAGTATTAAGAATCAAAGACTTGGAGGTAGGACTCCAGACTTCAGCAAACTCTTGTGCCTTTCTTTTCTTAGAATCTGTCTTGGAAACACTTTTGCTGGGTGAGGAGCCTTCCCCATACTTCCTTTTCTTAGAGGGGTTGATCTCAGGTAAACCTTGAGGAATAATATCATCCCATACTTAGTCATAGGAAGCAGGAAGAGCATCCTGATCTTCTGGCCTTGGAGAGAAGCAGGGCATCTGAGGTTGTTGTATCTGAGCTGGCATCTGACTGGACTGTCCTTCAGCAAGTGGGTTCAGGTTATGAGGAATGATATTAGGATCAACCTGATATTCATGGAATATTTGGTTGTGCATCCAGACTGAGGTGTCATAGGTATGAAATTTCACAGATTGAATTTGCTCTAAAACATTCTTATTGATTTCATTTATCTTGTCAGACCAAGCTCAGTTTACAGCAGTAGTAAACTTATCGACAAGTTTTTCCACATATTCTTTTACCAGGCTCTCCCCCTTTCTGAATTCTACACATAGCTTTCCATATGGCATCTTCCTTGAAGGTTCCCACTTCTTCACAGATTTTCATAACATGTTCCTGGGCTTTCTTCTCTAACTGAATCTGATTGTAAGCAAGTGTTATAGATTGTTCCATTACCTGACCAACACTAGTGATGGTGTGGTCTATAGCTTTTCCACCAATCTTTAACAATTCTTTGAGGGAGTCCGTGTTGTGCTAGATTTATGCAAATCCTCTGCTCATCTCTTTTTCTAGAGCAGTGACTTTGTCCTGGACTACCTTCAGAGATTCATCAAAATATTTACTTTGTTCTGCCAACATTACTTCAAGCTTTCTGAGAATATCTGAATTGATAGGGGCAGCAGTAGCAGTAATAGTAGGAGGAGGTGCAGTCCATGGAGGAATCTCATCAATCACTACAGAACTTTTACCTCTAACAGTATGAGTGACTACATCTCCTTATTCATCAAGGAAAGTGGGCATGGAGAAGTCAAGTTTCTTTAGAGGATCCTCAACAGGCTCTGCAGAAATTCTATCTTCATCAGAAAGAAGAATGGTGTCTTGTAGATCATTCTTAGCAGATAGGGATTGAGCAGTTTGAGACTTGGGTGATGGTATTGGAGCTGGAGTATGTGTTGGTAAGCTCTTTTCTCATACTTTCAATATCTTCAGCAGTAGATTTGAGGGTTTCTTGCACTTGCTCATCTGAGATGGTATTATCTGAAATATCTGCCTCTGGTGACTTGGTTGGAGATCTTACTGGGCTTCTGATGGGTGACCTGGCTAGTGTTCTGACTGTACTTCTAACTGGAGATCTAGCTGGAGGAGGAGGAGATGGAAGTCTGACATCTGGAACTGAGGCTGCAATCTCCCCCTCAGTTGCTGCACTAGATAGTTAAACAACATTATGAGAGGAGGGAGATGGGGTCCTGACCTCTTTAGCAGGTGCTTCAAGCTCTTTATCCAGCTGCTTTGGATTCTTCAGCTTTAATTCCCATCTATGAATAGAGGCTAGGGAGATCTTATTCAGGTGTTGGATTGGAGTGCCTTTAGAAGTCTTAAAGACAGTTGGATCACTCTCATGCAACATCAGGGAGATTATCCTAACAAATTTTGGTTCTCTTATGTTGTCTCTAATAAAGTCAAAAATCATCAAAGCATAAGGAAATCTTTTCCTACAGACTATGGCAACCATAATATTGAAGAAGCATTTATAATAAACCCTATTGACCCTTTTCTGCACCATAGAATTTTGCCAATAATGTCTACTAAAAGTTTGCTAACATCATTTAAAGAAGTCCTCCTAAGAGAAGTTATGTCATCTTAAACTCCACAGAAATGACAGGTTCTGTCATTGTCATCTCCTATTATTTTATCTACATCATCTACATGAGGTAATCTGGGAAGTTTTGACACTGTGGTCGGGCTCAACCTAATTTTAATGCCCTTGACTTTGGACTTCAGGACAGTGCCATTTCTCCTAAATCATTTCTGAAGAACTCTTCGACCTCAGGAAATAAAATCTTGCAAGGTTCTGATAGAATGAATGTCAAACCTGCTGTGTCAAGAAGAAGAAGATTTCTGAAATCCTCTAAAAGCTCTGCTATCCCTTTTACTACTAGCTCACTTCTGACGTCGATTTTGAACTGCTGGGCCATTGAGATGAATGACGATGATAGACGAAGAGCAAGAAGGCGGCGGTGTCGAAGCACTGGTCGGCGGAAGACAAAGTGTTTTCGAGAGAGTCAATTTTGAAATGTCGGTTGAATTTGGGATTCTAACGTTATATATATATATATAACCCTATTAATGCCGATTAGATGTCTAACTAAACTAAATTAACCCTTGGATTAAGGAAGAAATCGAGCGGTTTTCGAAATAGTAGAAATTGACAAAAATCAAAAATTGACATGGCATTTCACGAGAGGTAGGGTAGTTCTTGAGAAGTATCTTTGTAGTTCTCAAGAAGTAAAGGGCTTGTTTTCAAGAAATTTCAGTACCTCTCGAGAGAAAGATTTTCTATTTTCGAGAAGTGGACTTGAAGTTTTCGAGAACTAATTTCATGCTTTTCAAGAAGTAATAATAGTTCTCGAGAACTTCCATCCACTTAAGAAATTTCTGACCCTTTTGAAGTTTCCTCGATTCTTAAGCTTTGAACTGATTCCCTTTGATCTATCCTTCTTTGTTCAGCATCCCAAGTTCAGTTTTGAAGAAATTGAACCTGGTCTCATCCAACGGCTTTATGAAAATGTCTGCAACTTGTCGATCTGTTGGCACGTACTGCAGATCCAAATCCCCTTGCTCCATATGATCCCGGATGAAGTGAAATCTGTGCTCGATGTGCATTGTATAGCTGTGCGAGACTGGGTTGTTTGCAATTGCAATTGCGCTGGAGGAGTCGCAAAACAACGCAATGTCTTTAACCTTCATATTGTAATCTTACTCAGCCAAAACAATTGTGCACAACAACTGCTGGCAGAGATATTCTCTTACTCGGCCGTTGAGATTGCGACACAATTTTTCTTTTTGCTGCTCCATGAGATGAGCCTTCTTCCAAGGAACTGACATGTCCCGGAAGTGCTTTTCTTATCATCTTTGCTACCTGCAAAGTCTGCATCTGAGAAGCATATTAGTTCGCTGTCATTACTTCTTGGGTACCATAAACCAACATTCGGTGTACCTTTAAGGTATCTCAAGATTCGCTTTGTAACAGCGTAGTGAGATTCCTTACAATTCACTTGGAATATAGCACAGACACATGTAGAGAACATTATGTTTGGTCTACTGGCAGTAAGGTAGAGCAAGGATCCAACTATGATTCTATATTTGGTTTCATCAAAAGATTTCCCTTTCTCATCCTTGTCCAGAGACATAGCTGAGGCCATTGGAGTCCTCATAGAGGTTGCACTCTCTATTCCGAATTTCTTAATCAACTCCTTGGTGAACTTCATTTGTGAGATGAAAATTCCATCTTCAGATTGTTTCACCTGAAGTCCTAAGAAATACTTCAGCTCTCTCATACTACTCATTTCAAACTTCCCTTGCATAAGTTTAGAAAACTTTTTGTAGAGTTTTTCATCTGTAGAACAAAAAATATTGTCGTCGACATAGATTTGCACTAGAAAAATCTTGCCTTTAATTTCCCTAAGAAATAATGTCTTATCTATCTTTCCCCTTGTGAACTTGTTCTTGAGGAGAAAGGTAGATATCATTTCGTACCAAGCTAGAGGAGCTTGTTTCAAACCGTACAACGCTTTCGATAACAAATAAACAAACTCAGGAAAGTTAGGATCAATAAAACCTGGGGGCTGTTCCACATACACTTCTTCCTTTATGTCACCATTTAGGAAGGCGGACTTCACGTCCATTTGGTAGACAGTGAAGCCCCTCAGTGCAGCATAAGCTAGGAACAGTCTAATGGCCTCCAGCATTGCCACTAGAGCGTATGTTTGGTCGAAGTCGATCCATTCTTCTTGACGATATCCATTGGCGACGAGTCTGGCCTTGTTCTTTATGATTGTTCCATCCTCATCCAACTTGTTCAGGTAGACCCACTTCGTTCTGGGTGTATTCTTACCTATGGGTATAGGAACTAGTTTCAAAACTTTGCATCGCTTGAACTGGTTCAGTTTTTCTTCCATGGACAAGATCCATGATGCGTCTTAGTTGGCTTCCTCAAACTTCTTTGGTTCAACCTGTGAGAGAAAACATAAATATTAATTCTCATTAGTTGTACCTTGACGAGTTCTAACACCATCCCGGGGATCTCCTATGATCTGGTCCAATGGATGATCCTTCAGATGTCTGAGCTCTAGGTTTCTTGAATCTGGAACTTCTTCATCCACTAGAGTGACTTCATCAACTTGGATGTTTTCTTCATCTTGATCATCTGCCTCTCCAATGGGGGTTGGAGTAGTGATCTTGAAGAACTTTTCTCTTTCACCTTTAGTCGGTTCATCCAAGTTGATCTCTTTAATCCTTGTACCTGCATCTTCGACAAGCACACTAGACGGTTTCCTTTGTAGTAAGCTCGTCTCATCAAATACAACATGTATGGATTCCTCTTCAACCAAAGTTTTTTTTATTGAAAATCCTGTATGCCTTACTATGGCTACTATAACCTACAAAAATACCTTCAAAACTTTTCTCACTAAACTTGGTAGTATCATAGTTACCAGTGTTTAGCACGAAGCATTTACAGCCAAAAATTCTAAAATATGAAATAGTTGGTTTCCTGCCTTTTAGAAGTTTGTAAGGTTTCTTTTCATGATTCTTATTGATGAGTACTCGATTTTGCATGTGGCATGCAGTATTGACGGCTTCAGCCCAGAAGTATTCTGGTAGTGAAGCATCACTCAACATAGTTCTGCAGGCTTCTATGAGTGTTATGTTCCTTCTCTCAGCTAATCCATTTTGCTGTGGAGTGCGAGTAGAGGAAAACTCATGAAAGATACCTAGGCTTTCACAGAATTCTGTCATGGCCCTAGATTTGAACTCTGTTCAATTTTCACTTCTGATTTTGACTACGGAACAGTTATATTCATTATGAACCTGCCTGACAAAATTAGTAAGGATGTCGAAGGTATCTGACTTGTGTTTCAGAAAGAACACCCATGCAAAGCACGAGTAATCATCAATAATAACCAACGTATATTCCTTACCTCCCAAGCTTCTAATTTACAGTGGACCAAACAAGTCCATAAGAAGTAGATGGAGACATCTACTTGAATTTTTATCAATAATGCTTCTAAAGGTAGCCCTTGTTTGCTTGCCTTTTACGCATGCATGATAAGGTCTATCTTTCACGTACTTGACATTCGGGGCATCACGTACTATGTTTTGGGAGAATAATTTATTTATAGTTTTAAAATTAATATGTGCTAACCTCTTGTGCCATTGGTCACCAAGAGATGCACTATCTTTTGCCAAAAGACACACGGGTGTAGAAGAATCTATACAAATGGAATTTAAACAAAATATATTCCTGCTTCGAGTGCCAGATAAAATCATTTCCATATTGTCAACAGACTTTTTTAGGCACTTGTCAGCGTGGAATTCAACTATGTATCCTTTGTCGCATAGTTGGCTTATGCTTATAAGATTGTGTTCCAATCCCTCCACATAAGCTACATCCGAAAAGGATACACTACCGTTAGTAATCATAATGCATCCTTTAGTTATCCGGCGGTCTGAACATACAAAGATGACCTTTGGTCTGTTCAACACTGGAGAATAATTCTGAAGTAGGCTTCTTGTCTCGGTCATGTACCGAGAGCATCCACTGTCCAAATACCAGATTAGCGTTTTGGTTGCCATTGGACATCCCTACAATCATAATCAGTTTACCTTTGGAACCCAAACATGTTTGGGTCCTTGGTCTCGTGTTAGAACACTCCCCCTACGAGGATTATTATTATGAGTGGTAATTCTCATGTTGCCAACTTGAGGAGTTGCAAAATTTCTTGGATTAAACCAACAATCGATGGAAAAATGACCAATTTTGCCACAACACCAACAGTCGAACCCATTGTATCTTTGCCTTAGGAACTCCTGCTTTACCTTCTGGGATACTGGTCCAGTAGGGGTCGTATTCTTGTAGGAAGAATCTTCATGACGATGGCAATCACATGATTTATTCTCCATTACAGGCTTTTCAACAATGGTTTTTTACTTATGGTGCTTTCTTGAAGTTATGACCATGATCGTAAGGGCCATATCTCTGCAGAATGACTTCTTCATGAGGTGCCTTAAAGACACTCTCACCAAAGTTTCTGGGGCGAGTCAATCCTTGGTAACGAGACTTTGGCTCTACATAAGTAGGCCTAGTCAACTGGTCGTAGGATGAGTCAAGATCAAACTCATTTGTTGGAAATATGACTTTCTTAAAGACAGACTGATCTTGAGGGGCTTTGCCCTTTGCTTTGGCTAAGGCCTTCTTGGCAACCTTATTCCTCCTAGAAGATTTACTAGGAGCTCCTATATGGCCTAGCCCAACACCCTTGGCCTGAGCGTAGAACTCAGCAACGAGAGGAAGAACTACCTTTAGCTTAGAGAAACCTTCAATAAGTTTCTTTTCGGCCTCTAGTAAGTCTTCCAACCCTTTGATTATTTCATCCTTCAGATCAAGGTGCTTGATAGCCTTATTGAACTCATCAACAACATTATCTAAGTCTTCTCTAAGTGAGTCCATCTTAATGACTTCGTTTCTCAGAGAGCTTTCTATGGCCTTTAGAGACTTAATCTCTTTTGCCTGGGTTTTCACAACCTTTCGACATTTGTCGTAAGTCATGATCAACTCCTTATACTGGGCCATGAGTTCAGACTCATCGTTAGAGCAGCTGTCCTCATGATCATGCTCAGAAACTTCAGATTCTTAAAGAGGGGTGTGAGATTTTACATCCCTAGTGAACTGGGGCTCTTTTTCATCATCTGATTGAGCCATAAGTCCAAAGTAGGCTTCCACTTCTTCACTTGACTATGATGAGACAGAGTCACAAAGAGTCTTGCCCTTCTTGGCTATCAGGCTCTTCTCTGTCCTCTTCTTGCTGTATGAGGACTTCTTTTCTTCTCTCCTGCCACCCTCCTTCTTCTGGTGGGGGCAGTCAGCTATGACGTGACCTGGCTTGTTACAACAGTAACAAACTATGTCAGTCAAAATATGTTTTTTCTGTTTAGAACCATACCTATTGTGGCTGCTTGAGCCTTTTCTGTGTCGATCACTATCATGTCGCGATCTTTTGTGAGAGGCATCCTTGCCCTTTCATTACTTTTTCCTGTTCAAGAATTTCTTGAACTGCCGTAAGAGTAAGGAGAACTCTCCTTCAGATAGCTCATATCCCGAGGTACTGGGCTCTGAGTTTTCTTCTTCACCAACCTCTTATGCTGGGGCTGGAGAGGTAGCCTTTGACTTCCTGGAGTTTTCTGCCTTTAAAGCAATAGACTTCTCTTTGGATGCAAACCTGTTCTTCTCTTCTTCAGCTTTCCTCATGTTGAGTTGAAGATCATACGACATCAGCTTCCGGAAGAGATTCTAAGGATCTGAGAGGACTTAGCGCAACCACTCGCACCAAAAGCCCGGACTGATGGAGGACGGCGCCACTAATCTTTATATCAAAGGTCCTCGGGCGGATCCACGGGGCAGCCAGTTAAGCCATTATCGCATAGCACCGAAGCACGGGGGAGATTCCGGACCGCAGCCCCCCCCCCCCCCCCCGGAAATGACCCCGGGGTTTCGAACCCGCGACCCCCTCTGATACCACTTGAGAGGACTTAGCGCAACCAACTCGACCAAAAGCCCGGACTGATGGAGGACGGTGCCACTAATCTTTATATCAAAGGTCCTTGGGCGGATCCACGGGGCAGCCAGTTAAGCCATTACCGCATAGCACCACAGCGCGGGGGCGATTCCGGACCGCAGCCCCAACATGATCAGTCTCAGCTAGCTTTCCAAATTCCCTGATAGCATTGACCTTGTTGTCCCATTCCTTGGTTAAGGATCTTAAAAACTTGTCATTCAGTTCCCCATTGGTGAAGACTCTGCCATATACTATGAGACCATTAACTATTTTGAAGAAGTTCTCAAATGTATCTGCAATAGTATCCTTTGGCCCTTGCCTGAAGGCTTCATACTTCTGGTTCAACAGGGATCTTCTATCATCCCTCACTTCTTCAGTATCTTCCATAAGAGTGACTAGTGACTACCATATCTCCTTAGCAGATTGTAAGTGAATCAGGTTCTGCAGCATCGAGTCATCGACTGCACTTGCTATAATATTTTTAGCTTTCTTATCTAGAGAGATGTTGCGCGCTAGGGTTCGAAGAAAATAAACGCAACCGAACTAGCAACCCGATGAGGCAAGTATACCTATCGAATTGTAGCAAGGGGACACAAGTGTCGTATTGAAATCCGGGAACTGTTGGCTAAGCTTACTCACACGAACGCTATTATCTCATCGACGGAAAAACTAGGGTTTTAGAAAATCTAAGCGCAATGGAGAAATTAAAGCAAACTAGAAAGAGAACTACCGCAATTAAGTTACGCTATTAAGAAAAGAACTATGCTAGAAAGGAAATTACTGCAGTAAATTAAAGAGCACAATATATGAGATTACTACAAAAGGTAGAACAATATGAAATGGAAATGCACCCGATCGAGATTCACCTCGGCTAAAGACGATTAAGAAAATGCGATAAAAATCTAAACTTAATAGGATAAGGGTCCTTGACCGTGGAGGTTCCTAAAGCTTGAACACGCTTCTCTCGAAGTCGTGCCCAACTGAGTTTAGGAAGGTCCGACCGACTCTCGTCTAAATCGGAGGCCTAAAACTCGCTTTACGCGGTGAACCCCACTATTGGATTTTACTCCAATCCGGGAGATTTGGACGTCTGCCTCTCTCGATGGGTGCGTACAACTCCCTTTACTCTTGAATGCTCATTTCATTCTTTCGGCCTCTCGGCTAGCCCAGAATGAAAGCAAAGGCGGAGAGTATATATCGAAAATATACCCCCAACCCGTGATTAATCAAGAGTAATTCAAGGCCCTAACCTAAAAAGAAAAGATTGATTAAAACATCATAACATAATCGCTCTAACCTCGGATCATCAAGATAGAGTACATGGAGGATTAGTTAATCATAATGGAGTGGAGGGGGGGGATGAGTAGAAAAACATAAGAAGAACACAAGCTAAGGCAAGAACAATTTTATTAATGAAGAAGGGCAAGTTACACTAATGAAAATAAAATTACAAGTGCATGAAAATTAAACCCTATTCTAGCCCTACATTAAGAACTAAGCAAGAAGAAAATTACATTAAAAGCTAGCACAAACTAAGATTAAACTAGGGTTAACCAAAAAGTACAAAGAGAGGGGGAGAGAGAGAGAGAGAAAGCATGAAAAAGGATCAAGAAACAAAGGGGCAGCACCTCCCCCACTCAACTAAAGCTTGCTGAAATGGGGAGGAGGGGGGCTCAATTTATAGATTTTTTCTCGGGTTGGTCACGCCCTCTGACACGCCCTAGGGGGGGCGTGTCAGGGGGCGTGACAGGTACGGATTTGACCTCGGGCTCTGGATTCTGGCGGGAGGGATGATTGCTTCGGTACGTCGGTGGTCACGCCCTAGGTCACGCCCGTGACAGGGGGCGTGACAGGCATGTCATGTCCAAATCATTGGTCGGAAATCCGTCAGTCGCCGAAAAAGGAAGGTGTCACGCCCATGTCACGGGCGTGACATGGGGCGTGACAGTACTATTTGCGTGCTGAGGCGGAAGGGCATTTAATGCGGCGGCAGCTTTGCGGCAGAGGGCGACACGCCCCTGGTCACGCCTAGTGACACGCCCAGGGAGGGCGTGATAGGGGGGCGTGACAGCGGTTTTGACCGTTTTCTGTCCCTTCCATCAGGTGTCCTCGGGATCGGGTGACACGCCCTTGGTCACGCCCAGGGAGGGCGTGACATGGGGGCGTGATAGGCCATTTTGGCAATTTTTCTGAAAACCTGCAAAAAGACAGGAAAAAGTTAGTGGCAATAAAATTTACATAAAAAGGATAAAAATAAACTAATAATAGACATAATTTGTACAATATAAAATATAAAATACGATAATAGTTTAGGCTACAAAACGTATTATCAAATTCCCCCAAGCTTAAGCTTTGCTTGTCCCCAAGCAAAAATATAAAAACTAGATATTTATAAAAAGGACTAATCAAAAAGTTCTAATTATGCCTACACAAGTACTATGCGAAATTCTTAGTAGGGAAAAGGTGAAATGTAAGTCTAAAACAATTATTTAGGTATGGTAAAACTTTTATAAACTTTACTTAATAAAAACAAATCATCCAAAATTTTAATGAGATTTTTTTAAATGGACTTAAGTAAAGCAACGAAAATGAAAAACACGCATTGAGTTGTTACTAGATCCAAGCAACGTATTATAATTATATCAATTTAATTATAAAAAATCTAGGTTTAAATCTAAAACTAAAACTGATTTACTGTTTTTCTTTTCTTAGTTGTTAAATAAAAAATTAAAAAGCGTGAATCAAAAGGACTTAAATAGGACAGAAACGTTTGGTTTAGGAAAATAATTAGGAGTGGAATTCAAAGATAAAAGTGAAGGTTTTAAAATCACACTAAACCAAAGCAAAGAGTTTCAAAAAATTTTCATAAAAATATATATTCTTTTCCATTTTTTTTCTTTTTTCAAAACAAAGGCCATAAATATTTTTATTTTCCTTTTTGAGTTGGCCAAACAAAAATAAACATCACTTTTGAACATACTTCTTTCTTTTTTTTCGAAAACCTTTCTCCACAAAAACAAAATCACAAAATACTCTATCAAAATCATCAAAATAATTTATGAAACTCAAAAAGGCTAGTGTGATTCGATAGGTTGGAAATTTTGGCTTTGGTGAAACTGAAATGAAAGGAGGAGCTATCAAATGAAATTGGAAAAAGGCTCAAAAACGGCTAACTAGTGGTAAAAGTTTTTTTAGGTTGGCAGGAAAGCTCAAACGAAAACAAAAATGGCCTAAATCATTTTCACGCTTTTGAATTTATTTAAAACAAAGGTTTGAAAAATTTTCAAAAAGCGAGTCCTAGATAATAAAAGAAGATTGATGAAATTAACTTGAAAATAGAAATAATAGGTGACTTGGATCGTTCACATCTACTACGTTATTCAAAAGTTGACTTTACAAAAATTATTCAAAAACGAAAAAGAAAATAGTGGATGATGAATTTTTAAGAAAGTAAAGGAAATAAACAACAAAAAACCATAATAGAAATGCGAGTTTTAGAAAAATATTTCACCTTAACATGCTACCGTGAATTAGAAACACAGCATGGCCAACATTTTACTTGTGAAACATAATTAAAAAGGACGATTAGAAATATTATAATTAACTAAGTTGTTTATAGGAGATTTTGAGTAAAACAAAACTAAAAACTAGGGGTACTATTGAAATACCAAAATGTCTAAACTATTCAAAAACACATATAAATTTTTTTAATTTAATTTTGTGGAATATTCACTTTTTTGGATTTTGGAATTTTAAGATATTCATTTTTTTTTTGGAAATATTTACAATATATACAAAAAGAAGATTATTTACACTACGCAAAAATGAAGGAGGAAATCCTCCCCCAAGCTTAAAACAGACATTGTCCTCGATGGCTAAAGAAGGGGATTGGAGAAGGAGAGAAAAATAAAGTACAGAATTGAAAGATAGAATTGAAATACAGGTACTTCCCCAGATTTATTTGCTGCGAAAACTGAGTGATGCCGCTCCCCGAATGTCTTCTTTGGACTTTGTGATGGATTCAGCAATGTTGGAGCAGGCGATCGCAGAAGCTTCAGCTTGTCCGAGCCGTCCGAGGCAAAAATTGTAAAATAAAGAAAACAGAAAAAGATAACTTGGGTTGCCTCCCAAGAGCGCCCTTTGGTTAAAGCGTCGTTGAGCTCGACGCATCAAAAATAATATAATATTGTCCAAAAATATTGTTGTCCCGAAATAAAATTGTTTTTAGCAAAAAAAATAAAAATAAAAAGTTCAAGATTAAAGTTCGTGAAGCAGAAACTTAATAGTGTTTGGACTGACATCATCATCACCAGAGAAATACAGTTTAAGACGCTGACCATTCACTTTGAAATTACCCTTATCAGGGTGAGAAATTAAAATAGTTCCATAAGGAAATACTTCTAAAACAGAAAACGGGCCAGACCAGCGAGATTTTAATTTGCCCGGAAATAAACGTAAACGAGAATTATATAACAGGACTTGGTCGCCCGGCTTAAAGTTTTTAGGGTGCCTTAAGTGTTTATCGTGTAAACGCTTCGTCCGCTCTTTATAAAGTTTATTATTTTCATAAGCATAAGAGCGTCACTCGTCGAGTTCATTTAGTTGAAATTTTCGAAGGTCACCGACTGAGTGGGGATCGAAGTTTAAAAATTTTAAGGCCCAAAAGGCGCGGTGTTCTAACTCTACGGGCAGATGGCACGATTTTCCATTGACCAGCCGATACGGCGTACATCCGAGGGCGGTTTTGTACGCTGTTCGGTAGGCCTATAAGGCATCGTCAAGTTTGGTTGACCAGTCTTTTCTAGAAGTTGAAACAGTCTTTTCTAATATTCTTTTTATTTCTCTATTTACTACTTCGACTTGACCGTTAGTTTGGGGGTGGTAGGCAGTGGATAGTTTATGCGTAACGCCGTATTTAGTAAGGATTTTTGAAAATTGCGCGTTACAGAAATGGGAACCCCTATCGCTAACGATTGCGCTTGGTGTACCGAATCTAGAAAATAATTTTTTTAAAAATGTGACTACAACTCGGGAGTCATTCGTAGGAAGAGCTTCGGCCTCAGCCCATCGTGAAACATAATCAACAGCAACTAAAATATATTTGTTTCCGAAGCTAGAAGGAAGGGGGCCAACAAAATCAATTCCCCAGAGGTCAAAAATTTCGCACTCTAAGAAATAATTTTGCGGCATTTCATTTTTATTAGAAATATTGCCCGACCGTTGGCAACTATCACACCTGCTCACAAAGGCTTGCGCGTCTTTAAACAGGCTAGGCCAGTAAAAACCCGCGCAAAGCACCTTATGAGCGGTGCGAGCAGCTTGATAGTGCCCACCTGTCGGACCTTCATGCAAATGTTTTAGAATATCAATTCCTTCATCAAAAGAAACACATCTCCTTATCACTTGATCCGCACAAATTTTGAAAAGATGCGGGTCTTCCCAAAAGTAGTTCTTCAGCTCAGAAAAGAATTTCTTCTTCTGCTGAGAGGAGAACTCTTTTGGGAGCACCCGGGCCACTAGATAGTTGGCGATGTGCGCGAACCAAGGAGAAGTAGATGTATTAACTAAAAGCAGCTTCTCATCAGGAAAATAGTCATTAAAAGATTTTTCATTTAATTTTTCTATAAAGGGGTTATCTAATCTTGATAAATGGTCGGCGGCCAAGTTCTCGGCTCCTCGCTTATCACGGATCTCTCAGTCAAACTCCTGGAGGAGTAAGACCCAGCGAATCAAGCGAGGATTGGCATCCGTTTTGGCAAGAAGGTACTTGAGGGCCGAATGGTCCGTAAAAACAATGATTTTTGAAAGTGTAATGTAAGGGCGAAATTTATCAAACGCAAATACTACAGCCAAGAGCTCTTTTTCGGTTGTGGTGTAATTTTCTTGTGCAGATGTGAGGGTTTTACTAGCGTAATAGATGGGGTGGAAGTTCTTAGATATGCATTGACCTAATACGGCTCCCACCGCAAAACTACTCGCATCGCACATAATCTCGAAAGGAAGGTCCCACACCGGAGCTATCATAATTGGCGCGTTAATTAACTTTTCTTTAATTAATTCAAAGGCAGAAATACAAGAGTCATCAAAAATGAATGGAGCGTCTTTTTCTAAGAGATGGGTGAGGGGCTTAGTGATCTTGGAGAAGTCCTTTATAAAACGACGATAAAAACCAGCGTGGCCTAGGAAACTTCTTATAGCTTTTATGTTTGTAGGTGGCGGCAACTTCTCAATAACTTCTATCTTGGCAACGTCTACCTCAATACCTTTAGCAGAAATTTTATGACCCAAAACTAACCCTTCCCACACCATAAAATGGCATTTTTCACAATTTAGGGCAAGGTTAGTTTCTTCGCATCGTTCTAAAACTTTTTCGAGGTTTTCTAAACATCTATCGAAGGTATCGCCGAACACGGAGAAATCGTCCATGAATACCTCCATAATGCTTTCTACGTACTTGTCAAATATTGCGAGCATACATCGTTGGAATGTAGCCGGCGCATTGCATAATCCAAACGGCATTCTTCGGTACGCGAAGGTGCCGAAGGGACAAGTAAACGTAGTTTTCTCTTGGTCCTCGGGAGAGATGGGTATTTGAAAGTACCCCGAGAGGCCATCGAGAAAACAATAAAAGCTATGGCCGGAGAGACGTTCTAAAATCTGGTCGATAAACGGTAGAGGAAAGTGGTCCTTACGGGTGGCGTCATTTAACTTACGGTAATCTATGCACATACGCCAACCCGTCACCGTCCGTGTCGGGATTAATTCATTATTCTCATTACTAATTACGGTTATCCCTCCCTTTTTTGGAACTACCTGAACGGGGCTAACCCACTTACTGTCCGATATAGGGTAGATAATTCCTGCGTCTAATAGTTTCATAACCTCGCCCTTAACTACTTCTTTCATATTCGGGTTTATACGACGCTGAGGTTGGATAGAGTTACGCGAATTATCTTCCATTAAAATTTTATGTGTACAGAAAGATGGGCTTATGCCCTTGATATCAGAAATTTGCCAAGCAATAGCCCGGCGATGCTTACGTAGAACTAGAAGAAGTTTATCGTTCTGCGTATCCGTGAGGTAGGCCGAAACGATAACTGGTAACTTGGAGTCTTTTTCTAAGAAAGCATACTTAAGGTGTTCGGGAAGTTCTTTAAGTTCTAGGGTAGGGGGTTCTTCATAAGAGGATTTTGAGATTCTTTCTTTTTCGAAAATAATATCTTCATAAACTTTTTTATAAGGAACGTAATAAGGGGTGGGGCTAGCAGCCAAGACAGCTTCTTGTACAGATTCAGTGGTAAGAAAAGAGGAAGAACAAAAATCAGAAAACTCTTTTTCAAAGTCGGAAAGACAATAAGAAGATTCATCACTTCCTTGCAGTGATTCTGTTGTAAGAGAAGAGGAGCAAAAATCAGAAAATTCTTTTTCAAAGTCGGAGAGGCAGTAGGAAGAATCATCACTCACGGCGTCTACGAAAAAACATGAGTCATCGTTCGCTAAGGTGTTCTTCATCGAAGGGGTGATAGAAAATGTGACTTCGTCGTTGCCTACTCGAAGAAAGAGCTTACCATTGCTTACGTCAATGATGGCTCGGGAGGTGGCAATGAAGGGTCGGCCAAGGATCAGGGGAACCTCGACGTCTTCTTCGATGTCCAAAATGACAAAGTCCACCGGGAAGATGAACTTGTCGACTTTCACCAGAACGTCCTCCACTATTCCTAACGGGTACTTGACGGATCTATCGGCTAGCTGGATACTCATACGCGTGGGTTTAAGGCTACCAATCCCTAACTTTTTGAACAACGAAAAGGGCATCAGGTTTATACTTGCGCCTAAGTCGGCTAACGCGCGTTTAACAAAGAGATCACCGAAGACACACGGGATAGAGAAACTACCCGGGTCACTGATTTTCTTCGGCAAACCGTTTGTTAAAACGGCGGAGCACTCGGCGTTTAGCGTGACGTGCGAAAGATTCTCTAACTTCTTCTTGTTTGTGAGGAGGTCTTTAAGATATTTGGCGTATTTCGGCATTTGCGAAATAGCCTCGTGGAAGGGAAGATTAATGTGGATTTGTTTGAAGATTTCTAAGAAGCGGGAGTACTGATCATCTTGATGTTGTCTATTAAGTTCAGAGGGGTATGGAGGAGTTGAATTATTTTTGAAGATGGGTGGTGGAGTGAGATTATTTTCTAAAGTGGGGGTGATTACTTCTTCAGCAGAGGGTGGAAGCGGAGCAGAGCTTTGATTTTTAAAAGCGGGAGCGGAGCTTGCCTCGGGCTCTTCACTTACCATACCGGAGACTTGCTTCCCACTCCGAAGAGTTATAGCTTTCGCTTGCTCTCTCGGGTTGGGTTCGGTATTGGAAGGAAGAGACCCTGCGGGTCGCTCAGAAATTATTTTCGCGAGCTGTCCTACCTGATTTTCTAAACTTTTTACGCTTCCGGTTAAAGTTCTTATGGTAGCGTCATTTGTGGTGATATATTTAGAAAGTAATTCCTCCAAGCTCGAAGGTTTTGGGTAATTTTGAAGAAGTGGTGGTGGTGGTGGTGGTTGTGCAGAAAAATCATTTTGCGGAGGTGGGCGCATCGCATTCGATGGATTACTCCATGAAAAGTTCGGGTGATTTCTTAAAGCGGGGTTATAACTATTCGGAAAATTAAAACCAGGCGGATGAAAATTCGCAGCAGAAAAATTATTAAAAGCAGTTCTAGGCAAATTATTAACATAATCTAAATGTTCTGGAGTAGGGGTTGCAGATTCCCATACCTGAGGAGCGGAGGCAGCAGTCATCTCCGTTATTTTTTTGCTTAGGATTTCTACTTGCAGAGCGAGCTGGGAGACGTTGTCCACTTCATAGATACCTGCAGGCTTGTTCGGGCGGGACCTAGGCACATTCCACTGATAAGTGTTCATGGCCATATCCTCAAAAAGCTCAAGAGCGGCTTCCGGGGTCTTATGATTTAAAGTACCGCCAGAAGCTGCGTCTATCATTTGCTTCGTGCTTTGATTTAGCCCGTAATAAAACGTCTGCACTTGTAACCATACAGGCAGCGCGTGATGTGGGCATCGTCTTAATAATTCTTTAAATCTCTCCCAGGTTTCGTAAAGGGTTTCAGAGTCTATTTGTCCGAAGGCAGAGATATCGTTCCTAAGTTTTGCAGTTTTGGCGGGCGGAAAATACTTCGCCAAAAATTTTTCAGTTAATTCATTCCAAGTGGTTATGCTATTTTTCGGAAGTGTGTTAAGCCACTGCTTAGCTTTAGTTCTTAGAGAGAAGGGGAAGAGTCTTAGCCTGATCGCATCATTTGTGACACCATTTATCTTGAAGGTGTCGCAAATTTCAAGAAAGCTAGCTATATGTGCGTTCGGATCTTCATCTTGAAGTCCGTCAAATTGCACATATTGCTGCACCATTTGAATTATGCTAGGCTTTAGTTCAAAGTTATTATTTGCTATAGTAGGACGGACTATACTCGATTCTGTTCCCTCGAGGTTCGGTCGTGCATAATAGGACATAGTCCTTTGAACGGCCTCATCTACGTTGGGTTCTTCCATTCTTAAAGTATTAAATGACTCGGAGTCCTCAACCGGCACTTGGATAGTAGGACCTTGAAATCGCAATCTTCTCCGAAGAGTACGCTCAATTTCGTGTTCCAAGTCCAAAATAACCGACAGACTCCCGCGGGTCATGCACTAAAAGAACAGAAAAGAAGAAGAGAAAGAGAAAAAGGATAAACTAGAAAGAAAAACTAGATTTAGAAAATTAAAAAAAAAAAAAAATTTTCTTTTTGAAATAGATTTTTTTTTTATATAAATTAACTCCCGAACTTCCCAAGGACTACCCCGTGAAGGGTTCGCAAGGTACTAGACAAGACAGTGGCGCTTAAAGCCCTTTGCCCTTTTCGAGAGAATTAGGTGGCGTAGAAAAATTGTGAGGTTGGTTTCTATTAAGAGCGGTGATAATTTTTTTTGATTTTTTAAAACTTTAAAGAAAAGGGGATGAGAAAGAGAAGAGATAAAATTAATAGGTTCGTGTTTTCAAAATATCAACGGAAGTTGGGTCCCCGGCAACGGCGCCAAAAACTTGTTGCACGCTAGGGTTCGAAGAAAATAAACGCAACCGAACTAGCAACCCGATGAGGCAAGTATACCTATCGAATTGTAGCAAGGGGACACAAGTGTCGTATTGAAATCCGGGAACTGTTGGCTAAGCTTACTCACACGAACGCTATTATCTCATCGACGGAAAAACTAGGGTTTTAGAAAATCTAAGCGCAATGGAGAAATTAAAGCAAACTAGAAAGAGAACTACCGCAATTAAGTTACGCTATTAAGAAAAGAACTATGCTAGAAAGGAAATTACTGCAGTTAATTAAAGAGCACAATATATGAGATTACTACAAAAGGTAGAACAATATGAAATGGAAATGCACCCGATCGAGATTCACCTCGGCTAAAGACGATTAAGAAAATGCGATAAAAATCTAAACTTAATAGGATAAGGGTCCTTGACTGTGGAGGTTCCTAAAGCTTGAACACGCTTCTCTCGAAGTCGTGCCCAACTGAGTTTAGGAAGGTCCGACCGACTCTCGTCTAAATCGGAGGCCTAAAACTCGCTTTACGCGGTGAACCCCACTATTGGATTTTACTCCAATCCGGGAGATTTGGACGTCTGCCTCTCTCGAGGGGTGCGTACAACTCCCTTTACTCTTGAATGCTCATTTCATTCTTTCGGCCTCTCGGCTAGCCCAGAATGAAAGCAAAGGCGGAGAGTATATATCGAAAATATACCCCCAACCCGTGATTAATCAAGAGTAATTCAAGGCCCTAACCTAAAAAGAAAAGATTGATTAAAACATCATAACATAATCGCTCTAACCTCGGATCATCAAGATCGAGTACAAGGAGGATTAGTTAATCATAATGGAGTGGAGGGGGGGGGGATGAGTAGAAAAACATAAGAAGAACACAAGCTAAGGGAAGAACAATTTTATTAATGAAGAAGGGCAAGTTACACTAATGAAAATAAAATTACAAGTGCATGAAAATTAAACCCTATTCTAGCCGTACATTAAGCACTAAGCAAGAAGAAAATTACATTAAAAGCTAGCACAAACTAAGATTAAACTAGGGTTAACCAAAAAGTACAAAGAGAGGGGGAGAGAGAGAGAGAGAAAGCATGATAAAGGATCAAGAAACAAAGGGGCAGCACCTCCCCCACTCAACCAAAGCTTGCTGAAATGGGGAGGAGGGGGGCTCAATTTATAGATTTTTTCTCGGGTTGGTCACGCCCCTGACACGCCCTAGGGGGGCGTGTCAGGGGGCGTGACAGGTACGGATTTGACCTCGGGCTCTGGATTCTGGCGGGAGGGATGATTGCTTCGGTACGTCGGTGGTCACGCCCTAGGTCACGCCCGTGACAGGGGGGCATGACAGGCATGTCATGTCCAAATCATTGGTCAGAAATCCGTCAGTCGCCGAAAAAGGAAGGTGTCACGCCCATGTCACGGGCGTGACATGGGGCGTGACAGTACTATTTGCGTGCTGAGGCGGAAGGCCATTTAATGCGGCGGCAGCTTTGCGGCAGAGGGCGACACGCCCCTAGTCACGCCTAGTGACACGCCCAGGGAGGGCGTGACAGGGGGGCGTGACAGCGGTTTTGACCGTTTTCTGTCCCTTCCATCAGGTGTCCTCGGGATCGGGTGACACGCCCTAGGTCACGCCCAGGGAGGGCGTGACATGGGGGCGTGACAGGCCATTTTGGCAATTTTTCTGAAAACCTGCAAAAAGACAGGAAAAAGTTAGTGGCAATAAAATTTACATAAAAAGGATAAAAATAAACTAATAATAGACATAATTTGTACAATATAAAATATAAAATACGATAATAGTTTAGGCTACAAAACGTATTATCAAGAGACAAGTGCAATCTCGTCTTTATCTAGATCCATTAACTTATTTGGAACCTTCTTGGTTGGATCTATAGTGGAGACATTAATAGGAATGTGGGGACCTTCTTCAACAATCATGAAGATCCAAGGATCCACAACTTCCATGAAAAATTTAATTCCCTCTTTCCACATGGGAAAGTTATTCTTTGTGCACAGGGGAAGCTTGGCAAAATCCTTAGCCTTGTCCATTGCTTGAATATTCTCAAAGACAACTTAGAGAGGAAATTGATCAAGGTGTTAACCTTTTAACGACCAACCTCCCTCTGATACCAATTGAAAGTGTTAAGTTGTCAACCTAAATCACTTAGAGGGGGGTGAATAGGTGAATTGTGCGTCTATATGTGGAATAAACATTTTAAAGAACTTGCACACACAATCAAGTAATCACAAACGACACAAAGATTTATAGTGGTTCCCCAACCTTGGGTACGTCCACTTTCCCTCACCGATCTAGTAAATCACTAGACTCGGCTACTCCACTATCTCGGATTGAAATCCAATCCTACGGCTCGGAACCAAGTTCCTACAATCTCGATCCAAAAGGATCTACACTCGGAAGATGAAAACTTCCTACAACTCGGAGATTAATCTCCTACAAAATTTACAAAGAGATATAAAAAAAAATACAAACAGATATTTGTCTCAGATCTGAAAAAATTCAACTTGAGGTCTTCTTCTTGAACTTGCGGCTTTTTCAAAAAATGTTGAAGAAGAGTTGAGAGATCTGATCTGAGAAATCTTAGACCTACTCGATCAAGGAGAAGATGAAATATCCTTGAACAACAAGCCTTTCTTTATCGAAAACAGAAGTGTCGATCTTCACGTTGAGCGGCGACGGCGGCTGAAAGTTCTGTTCTTCTAAGAGAGAGACGGCCGATCACAATAATAGAAAAATATGATTTTCCGCTTAGGGTTTGTCTTGATGAAAAGACAATATATAGGAATTCCCCTAATGATTAGAATTAACATTAATGATGATACGTGGACCAATCACGATGTCTCATTTGAAAAACCCATCTATCTAGACTTAAGTAAATTTTCAGAAAAATTTGACAGCAGTTCTCGAGAAGTATGAATGAGTTCTCGAGAACAGACTGACTTCTCAAGAACTAGACTGTCTGGACTTAAGTTAGTACTCGAGAACAAAAGGCATTGAGTCTACTTAAGAGTTATGTGAAGCTTCTCGAGAACTAACTAGACTTCTCGAGAACCATTACTCGAAAGCCAAACCGTATACTCGAGAACCATGCTGACTTCTCGAGAACTAAGATAGACTTCTCGAGAGAGGGACTTAGAATAATTTTGCAGTTGTCTCTGACTACTCGAGAAATAAAGGATAGGACTTCTCGATAACCTTAGACTAACTTCTCGAGAACTATAACAAAGGTATCTCGAGAACAAGTCTCGACTTTTCGAGAACTATAGGAACTTTTCGAGTTCTGCTAAGTCTACTTCTCTAGAATTATCATGGACTTCTCGAGAAGTGAACTTAGAGAAATTCTGGACTTAGAAAATTTTCCCTACTCTTCAAGAATCCAATGTTCATTCCTTGATCCAAGTGCTTTAATATGAAGTGTATCCCAATTAAGAGGCTACACATGAGTCAACACCTTGGATCACACAGTGAGGGATTTCACTGTATGGTCCTGTGTTCATGACCCACTTTAAACTGACATTGGTCTACACTTAGCAATGATGATCTGCAAACACAAAACTTAAACTATGATATCAAATACAACATAATTCATCTTAGTTCAAGGGTGACTTCATAAAAATCTGGGTTATTGTGGATGCTATACCCAACATCATTAATCCCTTCCATTAGAACTACTAAGATATCCCACATCTCCTTGCCAGACTTGTAGTGGTATATGTTTTGGAGCATAGAGTCATCCACTGCGCTTGAGTAGGAATATGTTGTCCTTCTTCCACTATCAGAAATATTCTTGGATCAGCAACTTCCATGAAGAACCTGACTCTTTCTTTCCATATGGGAAAATTCTCTTTAGTGCATATAGGCAGCTTCATGAATGACATGTTCTTGCTTCTATTTTTGTTGAATATACGGAATCTCTAAACGCTATATCAGGGATCTTGTTCACGGTGTTAGCCTAATCAAACAAAATGCCCCTCTGATACCAATTAAAAGTATCTAGCGTCTACCTAAATAACATAAAGGGGGTGAAATGGTGATGTTTGTGTCTTTTCGCAAAATTAAAAATAACTTAAAAACAAGCATACAAACACAGAAATTTTATAGTGGCTCCCCGAGGCAGGTACGTCCATTTTCCTGCCTCTCCTATCTACCACGAAGGGCTAGATTCGGCAACTTCACCTTTCTCGGATTATCAACAATCTTATACCTCGGAGCCGCAAGTTCTACAACTTGGAGATGATGCTGCTACTACTGGATCCACAACCAGATCTACAAACTTGGTCCAAAAACGGATCTACTACTCAATCCACAATCAGATCTACTCACTCGATCAACAAATGGATCTACAAACTAAGAGAAACTTCTCCTACAAGAGTAAATAAAAGTTAAAATAATTATTACAATTAATCCTTTGCAAGATCTGAAAACTTCAGCCCTCCTTTCTTCGAAAAAGGTTAATCTTGATTTCACTTGAAGAATAAGGGGAAATCTGAAATCTTCCGAAGATCTTGAAACTAGAGTCTTCAAACGTCTAGATCTGGATGAATAGAAGTCTTTAGGAGGCAGCAATCCAGATGTAGAGGTTGAAGAAGATGATATCTTGCTGTGCTCGTAGGTATCAGCCAATCATAATGATGTATGCGGAAGGTGGCCGACAGATTGCAATTTTGGAATATATTTTTTCGTTTGAATCGGAGATCTATTTCGCACAAAACAAGATTAGCAATAATGGAAAACATCCCAAGGTATTTATAGAGATGAATCCTCCAACGACTATAACAGAATTTTCCAAAAATGAACGACGGAATTTACTGTGCCGACAGAACCCGTCACTGGTTATTTGAAAATTTTGAAAAAATGACCTAAGTCAAATTCTTCGAGTATCATAATGATACTCGCCAAATATATCTTGATCTATGAAGAATATGCCTTAGTCAAATCATCTCAAGCTGGCTGGTCACTCGACACCATGGAGACAAATCATACTCGACGAATTTGTCGGGTATCACTAGGCATACTCGATGAATTCATCGAGTATCGGGGAATAGACTCGACACAGTCAAAGCCTATATTCGACGAATTTGACTTGGAAAAATCTAGAGAAGTAGTGTCGACTTGACTCGATGAATTCGACGTGTATCACTTAACATATTCGACGAATTTGATGAGTATCGTTAGATACATTCGACGAATTCGATGAGTATGCACAATGATACTCGACTAATATTACTTAACAAATTTTTCACTACTCAAAAAAATTTACCCTAAGTATATACGACTAATTCGACGGGTATTGGTAAGTATACTCGGCGAATTCGGTGTGTATCAATGACGATAATCGACAAATTCGACGTGTTTGCTCAACCTTTCTCGCCGAATTTTACTTAGGTAAAATTCCTGTTTTCCTGGTCAAACCCTTGACCATCCTTGAGCCTTATCTTATACTTGGGATTGAAGTACACCCCAATAGAGAGATTACATGTGAGTCAACACTTTGGCCTACATAATGAGGAATTACATTGTGTAGTCCTGTGTTTACTGGCCCACTGTAACCTGACATTGGAGTGTATTTAGCAATGTGAACCTGCAAGTATATAACTAAAAAGTAGCATCAAATACAATATCAATTCATCATAGTTTGACTGGACCCTTCTTCGAATCAGGGTTATTGTGGATACAATACCCAAGAAGTCCAACGGCTCGCCAAAAAATCTTAGAGCTCTCTATAGTCTCTAGAGTTGCTTGTCTTCAATTAGAGGTCTGAAGGTCTTTTTATAGCTTTTTGAAGGGGCACGTTGCTAATTGTGCCCGACTAAATCTTGAGTTGATGAATAACATTACTTCATTACAGTCACCCAGATCATCAATTTCCCCAAAATAACAAATGTGCCCCCTGTGCAAGTTGTCTTGCATTGTTCACATGCATAACATGCATTCAGTTACTAAGCGCACGCCCGAGTGCTTTCTGCATGTGACATAGGCATTGCACATGGGAGGGAGTACACATACGCGCAACTGCATACTGTGCGTGTGTTTAACGCTTGTGCAAGGAGAGTGCACATGTGGGGATGGTTTTGGGTCCCTTTGAGTGAACGTGGTCTGCACACATGACTCGCTTGCTCGAGTTGGCTTGCTTGTATGCTTTTATTGAAGTTCTTCTAGTTTTACTTAGAAGTCTTAAGAGGGAATATCAACAAATGCCTCAAAAATTTTGTGGGTCATAATTTACGAAACGTCAAGCCAAAAAATTTCTAACCTTAATTACTTCATCTCAGGGCTATATTCTTTAAATATTTGTTTTGCATGCACGCCATGAATTACTTTTTTGTGTGGCATGGAGCGACCTTTTTATTAGAGCTAGATGCATCTGTAGATCACTTGGAGCCACTAGTATCCGCCTCGAGTGTTGAAAATTCTGCGGTGGATGCTTAGGTCATAATTCTTGTAGTTCTTTGCTGGCGCAACACCCTTGCTTGTTATGTGTCTCTTGCGGCACTTTGCATGAACATTTACAATTTTGTTCTTTGTGCTCTGCATTGGTATAAAAGTGTTTTGCTTTTCATGTTCCCCTTTTTGTACGCGCAAATATGAATTTATGCCTCAACTTGAGTATCTGTTGTTGGGCGCTAGCGCTGGGGGCAGATTCTTAAACGTGATGTGGAGGGACGTTCTACCCTCTTGTCTTGGTAGCACGAAAAGACCAGTGGTTCTGTTCTTATTAGAATCCGTATATGGATTCATAGCTCACATTCATCGTGGGGAGTTGAAGGACTTGTGGTTCATTCCAATCATAAAGTAAAAAGGTCATGGGGTCTATTTTCATATGAGATGCAGAATAATCCCGGGTACTTTCTTGTTAGAAAGCCAGACACACTTGCGGTTCGTTCTTTTGTGGGAGGACCCATGATTCTATATTTGCGTTTTGATTTTTTACGCACTCCTTTTTCACAAACAAGCGAGTTTGATGCAACATATTAATATTGCATTTGCCATTACGCATTAGTGTTGGGGGATGATGCGTGAATGCAATATGGAGGGGCATTTTGCCCCCATTACCTAGATGACGTTAGAGAACTCAATGTCCATTTTTGGCTAAGTGATGCAGGACTCGCGATCCATCTTGTCCGGTATTCATAGGAGGGTTCAAGGATTTCTCTTATCTTGCAGTGTATGTAGAAGGGCCTTTTTTCATTCTTTCCTAAGTTAAAGGACTCAGGGATTATTTTTTTGGATGTGGAAAAGGACCTTAACCCATTCACACCTCAGAAGGACTCAGGGTCCATTCTGTTGTAAGTGGCAAAGGACCTTAGTCCATTATAGATTTTTAAGGACTCGAGGTCCATTTTGTTGGAGGTGGCAATAATGTACCTTTTCCTGTTTGTGCCTTAGAAGTATAAAAGGTCTGTTTTATCTAGATGTATTGTAACATCCCGACTTTTATTGAGCCACTAGTACCCTAGTGGGCCAAATAAAAGTGACCCAAACCTCTACCCAAGGCCCTTAAGGGGTAATAGATCACCCTGTTGGGTCCATTGATCCCAATGTCCTAGATTTGTAAGAAGTCAAACAGGTCAATGGTATACACATAGTTGTATTTGATATATGTTAAATTTCATGCATACAGGTTGGTTTTTGTCACAATGATTAGACATATAGTTCAAGAGACAATGACAGGTGGACTCAAAATGATAGGCTGGAAATTCAGGAAAATGCCTAAGTCTAGAAGTGTTGAGTGAGGCAAGCTCACTCAATGCCATACAGCTAATAGCGCTGAGAGAAGGCTGACAGTCAAATCTTACAGTATTGAAAAGGAAGAAATGTGGCTAAGTCCACGGTCATTGAGTGAGCTCAACTCACTCAACGTCATATAGCCAGAATCGTTGAGTCAAGGATACCATGTCAAAGCCTAAGCAGTGGAAGCTAGAAAATAAACTAAGTCCAGAAGCGTTGAGTGAAGCTTCATCACTTAACGCCATGCAGAGTCTGTCAATGCCAAACTTCGGCAAGAAGGCAAGATTGCAGAAAATCAGGCTATGTATATAAGCGTTGAGTGAAGCTTATACACTCAACGCTCTCAATGCCATCAGGAAGAAAGCTGAACGTGTTGATTGAGGACATATACACTCAACGCTCTCAATGCCTAGCAGAGCTAAAATATTTATAAGTCCAGATTCATTGAGTATGGCCTATTCACTAAACGCCACTCAATGCCTAGCAGAGCAGAAGAAAATTCTAAGTCTAGAATCGTTGAGTATTGCTTATCCACTTTTTGTCAAGCTGAGCCTTGAGTTCATTCAACTAAGTTCAGAGTTCGTCGAAAGCAGCTTTTACTTGTTCGTCAACCTGAGGATTTCTGGAATGTTGCTTGATTTCGTCGAGCTGAGCTTTGAGTTCGTCGAACTGAGTTAAGAGTTCGTTGAACTCAGCTTTCACTTATTCGTCGACCTGAGGATTTCTGGAACGATGCTTGATTTCATCGAGCTGAGATCTGGGTTCGTCGAACTTATTTTTGAGTTCATCGAACTGAGGATTTCTGAAATGTTGCTTGATTTTGCTAAGTCCAGAATGATGCTGACGTCATCAAAGTCAACAAGTCAACGAATTTCAGATTCGTTATTTAAATGTTGTAAATCGACATTAACGTCGTCGTCAGTCTACAATGAATCTCAATTTGATTAAGCTGAGGTTTTAACCACCATTAAAATTGGGATACGTGTCAATCATCCCACAAATTGACGGGATTATAAATAGCAGCTGAGATCAAGATCAAATTAATTTTTAATTTTCTGATTAACATTTTGAAATTTAGAAGCAGGAGTTTGTCGTCTTCATCCGCAATTGTTATAGAACAAGAACTTCAATTGATAAATCAGAAGGGTTTCTGAGTTTGCTGGTGCAATCAACATCTGCTATAACAAGTACAAAGGATCTCTTTGAGGAAGACGAATCAGTTTGGGCAAGCCCTAACGGAAGTTGATTCATGATCCAAGCCATGCCAAATCTGAAGATCTTTCTCTAGATAATTGAAGAAGAAGAAGAAGATATCTGTATAGAGTTTTCTCTGGACGTAAGGAAAGGTAGATCAATTCATTTCTTGCCAATAAAGGTAAGCTGATTGAAGACATTCATTCTTAATCTCCCCCCTTCATCAGCAAGAACAGGATCAAGGTCCTGAGGAACTTCCAGCACAAGTTGTAGATTGTTGAAGATTGTCATTCTTATTGCTGGGAGATAGGGCTGAGATTTTCTTTATAAGACCCCTTTTTTTTCTTTTTAAACCACCGAGGTCTTAGGCCAAGAACTGCCACTTTGTGGTGACACATTCATACCCGGGAAGGTTATCACTAAAAAATGCCGATCCTACTGGCCAAATCTATCACAGAACAATAGCAAAATATGAGAGTATGAAATAGAAGAACTCTACACATGTCCACAAAATCACAAATATAGTAAATAATATCTACGAAGGGAGAGTCCCCAAAAATAATAAAGGTACTGAAAATATGGCTCATGCCCGGTACATAAATATCCTCTCTACATATCACTCAGCGCGGAAGCAAAAACTAAACATCTACTAATGATCGAAACTCACAATCCAAGCTGTCTGAACTAAGGTACTAGACTATCCCATCTCCAAGCGTGCCGACCTCCACAGCTGCTCCTCCATACTGGGCTCCATGGTCCCCTAGAATGATGTGGTTCGAAAACTGTTAGTCTAAAAGACTAAGTCCTGTCATCCCCCACCCCTTCTCTCATGGCTCCTAGGCACCAAGCGGGGAGGAGGAAAGGAGAGGTAATGAAGGTGGAGAATAACAAAGTAATAGGTGACAGCAGAACTAATCTAGTAGTTCTATGAGTATATGTGATAGTAATAAAAGTATGAAAGACTGAACATATAATAAATAACCTTAAATTATATGAAAACACATAAGCTAAGGGATCTTCTACAAGGCTCCTATCGTATAAAATGTACCATACCAATTTATATGATAGGGTGTCAGTTTTCTAGCAAGCATGTATACATCTACAGAGTAAAAACCTTAACTTATAAGCATGCTCACGCGAGCTTATAAACCAAGGGGTTGTCTTGTAGGGCCTATTGTATAAAGCGTCCCATACCACTTTATATAATAGGTGTCAGGGGTTATATGCAATGATGATGCTATGACATGCAGATATGCTATGATGTGGATCATGCAAATGCAACACACTCACTCAACTCTGTGCACATAGACCTTTAGTTCCCCCTTTCTAGAGACTAACCTCCCAGGATACCACCGTAGTGGAAAATGAAAGCGATGGGTTGGGCCTCGCCCACCTCTAAACCGGTAGTTACACTACCAGTCAGACCTATCGTACGTCTCGACACTGGTGCACTAAGAGGAGCTCCTACGTACTCTTGCCGGTTGACGCACCGGACTTCATTTGGCGAAATGCAAAACCACACTTGCCGAGTCATCGTATTGGCGTCGGTGCATCCACCCTCCAACACCGAAGACCCACCACCTTATATTCTATGCACATGCAAACTTTACGTACCAACCGCAGAGCCAAAGCTCCCCGGACAATCCCGTCCATCACAAACAACAACCGAGCCAAAGCTTGCCGCGCCAACCTGCCCATCACCAAAACCACCGAGCCTACTGCCTGTGTGACCCAACATAACATCCCGAGACATCAAGGTGAGTGAAAGTGAATCCTAGTTATACTAGTTACTCTTGTAGTTTATTTTGCCCACAGATTAGGTTAGCCCAAGACTGCCCAAGGTATTCCCCGTGAAGGGTTCTCGAGGGCACTAGAAACTATGATGGTAGCTGAAGCCCACAGTTCCCTTTCGCAACGCACTTAGTGTTGTTGGTTAATACTCGAACCCCGATCCCTTTTTAATATCACTCCGGATCTAATCCTAATGTGTTTGAACTTCTTTCTCCCTCTATAGGAAAGACAAATCTTTCGTCGATCCCGAGCACTATGTGATTCTAGTCAACCAACATTCTACTCATCCCTGCTTCCAATAGTATACTCCAATCCACTTTAGGAAGATCAGCAAGCCACAATCCCATCTTCCTACGACCATTCCCCATGTTAACACGATTTCCGCAGTTTTACGAAATTCAGACCATCTTATGTTATATGATGTGTATGAAAGGAAGTACACTAAATCCTCAGCCAAAGAACCTAAGATAATTAATGGAGGCCTATCATGACACTTATAGACCAAATCTGGAAACTTGGAATTTTCCTAAATTATCTGAGATTTTATTTATTTCTCCTAAAAATCCAAAAATGCCCAAGTTTGAATATGAAGTGGCCCTTATAGTCATGTAAAATGCTCCATAAAATTAAGATAAATACTAGGCAGCTATTTAACATTAAATTCATATCTCCCAATTTTTTTACCATTTTTAAACCTCTGATTCATAATTTTAAATATAATCACATAGTTAATAGTTAAAGAAGTAAGTATTGTAAATAAGCTTCCAAAAATTATTAGAAAATTCAAGCATGACTAATATGACCTAAAAACACTCCTGACAAAGTTTCCAAACTTCCCAGTGAATAATGAGCTCTAATTTTAATTTAGAACAATAATCCTCTTTCTTAAATTAATGAAACAACTGCTGAAAATATTCATCTAAAAACTATGATAAAATTTCATATGTGCATATCGACCGAAGTACACTTTTACATGAGTTTCACAATTTTAAATCAATCATTAAGATCTGAATCCATTTTTGAATATAATTGCATTTTTAAAAGCTTGTGAAGAAAGTACTGAGAATATACATTTAAAAATTATAATAAAATTCAAGTATGAGTATATTGACACAAAAAAACATTCCGCCCAATTTTCATAACTTCCTATTAAAGAGTATGATCATAATAAACAAAAGACTGTCAAGAGAAATTCCATGTATTATAAAGGAGTTACTAAATGTATTGTTCCAAAATTACCAATAAAATCACTAGAGGCTCTTATTAACCCTATGACCATACTACCCAAGTTTCATAGCTTTTCATTAGGTTTTGATGGCCTATCATATATGTATAAGGGTTGTTCCCTAAACTTAGGTTAGGATTTTGAGGGGTTTAACCATCTCTAATTCCACTAATATTCCCACCAGAGTACTTTAACCACCATGGGGTCCTCTCCACCATATTTCAAGTCCATACAAGGGCATTTGACCCCATGCCCTTCTCAAACCCCCATGGTCCAAACTTGGGGTTTGAACTTGGGTCCTTAGAAAAATTCTACCCTAAACCACCCCATAATCCATATGAGGGTGTTAAATGTCATATCAAACCAATGACCAAATCTCAGGCTCTGTTGAGGTTATTTGGCCACCCAAACCCAGAAGGTGCACTTTTGACCTAAACACCCTTTTAGGTCAAAATTAGGGTTTACTCATTTCCCAACCAAATCAACTCAGAATGACGTGAAAGTTTCTACAGAACCTCATGATGACCCCAAGGACAACTCACCAAAAATTGGGAGGGTTTGGAGGTTATTAGGTCTCTTAATTAATTTACCCTGGGATTATTAAATAATTACTAAAACTATAGAAAAACTCTCCCCAAAAATTCACAATTTTGGACAGGACCTAGGTATAGGTTAGAATGACTCACTGTCCAAATTTCAGGTCATTTGGACTTGTGGTGTAGTGGGGGCATACATTTTAATCTTTGTCTAGTTATAGGTATAGCCCTCACCAAAATGAGTGTTGTGGTCAAACCACTTACCCAAATTGGTTGCAATCAATTTTAAAATAATGTAGACTCTCAGATCTACAAATTTTATGTTGACAACTTTCTCTGTCAAAGCCTTTAAGTATTTTTAAATTAATTTCTAAAGTGACTGATTATATGTGACAGAATTCATTTATATAAAAATATAAATAAAATGATCCTGCACAGATCTTGACGCAAGATCCAACGGTTCTGGCATTTCTTCTTCCTACAACCGACAGTAGGATTGACCCGAACTGGAGCTTCTTCTAGCCGCCACCGCTGGCCACCCGGCCACCTCCCTGGACGGCCACCACCACCACCACCTCTATCGAGGTGGTGGATATCGCCAGGCGGCAGCACAGCCGCTGGAGGGGCCTTTTCCGGTTATCCCGACAATCTCAATTTTCACCAAAAACCAAGAAAATTTTATCCTCTGATCGGGCTCAATTGAGCCTGAACCTTGTCCCTAATTAGTTCCTACGATAAACCCATAGAAGAAGGAGAAGGGGAGAACCATTGTGGTGGTCTAGAGTCGCGCCGATCATCGTGTCGTCATGGTGGTGGTGGCGCCGCTCGGTTTTCTACAACTACACAGTGGAATGGCTCGAATTCTTCATGTAAGTGGTGGGGAAAACTGCTCTCAGGCCACTGATGGTGTTTTAAGCCTCAGTTAGGGAGGGGAGAGGCCAAGTCATCAATGGCAATTGAAAGCTTGGATCGGCCATGGTGATTCTCTACATCCAGTCAGTGGAAAAGCCTAGAAAGGCTCTTAATATTCTCAAGGCTTTTAGGGGAGATGAATCAAGCAATGAATGGTGGTCCTTGTCTTCCCTATGCCATGAATGGCTTTAACCCATTTTCTCTCTCCTCCATTAAAGAGAAATTGAAGATTTCTCTCTCCTTCCCCTTATGGCTAAATTTGTTCATCCCACAAGCCTAATTACAGCCCATTAATTCGTAAAATTTAATGATTAAGAGGTGGTTAGCCCAAGTGAATAGGGCTTGAGCTTGGGTTAGCCCATTTGGGCTAAGTTGACCTAAACTAGACTTGGGTTGACCTTGGTTTTTTTTACCTTTTGAGTTGACCCCAATGGGTCTTTGGTGACCCATTGGCCTCCCCTATGGCTTAGGTAGGTTGGGTAGGGTTTTATTTGCACTTGGGGGTCACTTGACCCTTAGGAAGGGCACTTTGACCAAGTTAGGGCTTGAGTTGACTTTGGTCAACATGACCATTTGAGTTGACCCCAAGGTGTCCTTGGTGACCCATTGACTTCTCTTAATGTCTAGTAGGGGTTATGTAAGGTTATCTTGCACACTAAAGGTCACTTGCCCCTTAGTTAGGGCACTTTGACTAGGTTAGGGCTAGGGTTGACTTGGGTCAACTCAGACTCTAAGATTTACCCCAATGGATCTTTGGTTACCCATTGACCACACTTTAGGTCTAGGGAGACCTTTGTAGGGTTGGTTGGCTCAAAAAGGGAACATTGCCCTTAGCTAGGGCATCTTGCCCTATTTAGGCCTAGGATGGTCCAAGGTCAACTTGACCACCCTGGGTTGACTCCAATGGACCCTTAAGGCCTTTCATTAGATTGGTGAGGTCATGGTGGGGTCTTGGAGTCTCATAATTATCCTAAACTAGGGTTTAGGAATCTACTATTTGTAGACCATAATGATCTCACATATATTCCTAGGTCCAAATGGTTTTCTTGGGCTTATAGGGTTTTATCATGACCTAGTCATAACAAAACCACTCCTTGGGATTCTAGTTGCCGGAGGGATGTTACATTATTAGCCCAGGAAGAAATTGAATCAGAGAATAATTTCTCTTGAGTCAAATCAACAGCTCTTTCAAATTCAGTGGATCTGTGATAGATCTGTGTTGAGGCCTAAATTGATTAGGCTGTGTGAGAGATATGTGAGATCTTATTGTAAAGCCTAAATTATAAAGGTTGTGAGAAGGATCTGTGGGATCTATGTTAGGGCCATGGGCCTATGATTGGATCCCTGTGGGGATCAGTGTGGGCTGTTTCTCCTAGCCTATATAAAGGGCATTTGTGCCTGTGTTTGGTTATTAGGTGATTACTGTGTGGAGCGATGTGAGCCGGTGTTGTAAGTCTCAGTGGAGGCTGACTGATCTGGTGGGATCGTGCTGTAATCCCTGAGGATCCATAGTTTTTGGAGAAGAGCCTTGTCTAACATACTATTAGAAAGGCGGAGAGGGACATTAGATGTGACCATACACTGGGGAACAACTATAAAAATCTGGTGTGCTGTGTCTTATACTTTGCTGTGCTGAGTATTATGTTCTTGAAAGTTTAATTAAGTATACACAGTAGAACATAAGTCATAACAGATTTTAAAGAACCTTAAAAGACTGCAATAACCTATTCACCCCCCTCTAGGTGACTAGCTACCCTTGTAATAAAAGAATTTCAAGTGGTATCAGAGGGAGGTTACTCAAGAAAAGACTTAACAGTCTGAGGAGATCTCCAGGGTAGCTGTCAGAATGTTTAGATGCGTTCAGGAGAGAATCACCAAGAGCTTGGATCCATGAAACTTTCTCTCTGTAGGAAGGAGAATTTTGGCATATGAAAGGAAAGGGTCAGATTGTTCATGGAAGCATCTGATCCTATGATCTATATCACAGTTCAAGAAGGACTATTCATCCCAATGAAGACATCTGTCCTTGATGTAAATCTTCAAACTCCAAAGAAGTACACTGAAATGACTAAGGATGAAGTCATCTTAGCAACAATGGATAAGAGGGAACAAAACATTATAGTTAGTGCCATAGATGACTCCACCTTTCAAAACATGGTGCACTACAAGACCTCAAAGGAAATGTGGGACACCTTGATAGTGTATATGGAAGGTACTGAGGAGTGAGAGATGATAGAAAGTCAATGCAAAATCAAGAGTATGAAGCTTTCAGACAGATCAGGGAGGAGACCATAACTAGATGTTATGAAAGGTTCTTCAGGACAACTAATGTGCTAAAGATCTATGGTAGGGACTTTAGTAATTATGAGCTAAATGACAAGTTTATTAGGGCTCTTACTAGACACTGGGACAATAAGATATGTGCCATTAGAGAAGTGGCTAAGCTGGCAGATACTCCACCATCCATACTATTTGGTAAGCTACTTTCATATGAGACGCAACTAACAGCAAGGAAGGAGGAAGAGAAAACTATTAGAGGCCAAGCCGAAGAAACTACTATGACCTTTAAGGAAAATAACTCCAAGAGGAGCAAGGAGAAGAATCTTTCTCCCCTAAGAAGGCCAGCTGAGTTAGAAGATTCAGATCAAGAGGAATCAGGCAGTAATATGTCTGATGAAGAGTTTGCTGCCTTCTCAAAGTAGTTTATGAAGCTGATGAAAAGAAGTGGTGGAGGAGCAAACCTGCCTCTTCATTCCAGCACAAAGAGGACTATTACAGAAATAAGAAGAAACCCTCAAAAGAGGGCAGGTATGATCCAAAATCTGGTAAACATTTTTCTAAAAAGGTTGTTTAAGTTTCTGTTGTAGCAAGCCATGTAATGTTGTGGCTGATTATCTTGAGAAGAAAGAAGCTGGTGAAAAAAATCATCACCATAAGAGAAGCAAGAAGGTGAAAACCTTCATTGCTAAGAGGGAGAAAAGCTGGACTGAGTCTTCTTCATCGAATCAGAAGAGGATGATGATGCCTACATTGGGTTAATGGCAAGATCACATGAGGAATACTATCAGGATCAGCCTAGACCATCTAAGGTACACTCTTCATCCAAGTCTGAGTATGTGACTGGTCAAGATTTTAGTGCTTCTTCATCAAGAGATGAAGATGGCTCTGGATCTGAGGATGACAGAAATCAAATCATTGAAAGATATAGTGAACTTCTGGAAGCATTCAGAATGAGTAAGCTATTGACCAAATAGTAGGCTCAGGAGATTGCATCTCTGAACCTTGCTGCTTCCCAGCATTCTGAAATAGCACCTTTTCTAGAGCAATAAATTAGGGAAGTTAGCCAGCTGAAAAACATTACTGTTATTTAGATGGGCACCATAACTTTTAAGAATTGATCATATCAGAAATCTAGAAGGTAAAACTCCAAAAGGAGAACAAGCTAGTGGCAAAGTTTTCAAAGCCATGTACTGTGTTGCCTTTGATAGATTCCTTCTCCTCCCAAATGGATAAGAAAGGGATAGGATTCAAAGATAACACTAGAGCTAGTAATTCCAAAAGGAAGAACAAAGAAGTTCACCACTATGGTGGTAGGAATGTCAATGGTGTTAGTGCCTACAATACAACCCATGAGGAGGTCCAAATGACCCATACTGGACCATTTGTGTTTAGTGTACTAGACCCAACACTCAAGAAAAAGGCTGCTGCTGTACTTGCTGGACTGAGAGCTACTAACAGTAATGCTTTTAAACCATCCCTTAAAATAAGGTACAACATCTACGAGTGCTGGTGTTGTGGCAAAGTGGGCCACTATGCCATTGATTGCTGGCATAATAATAGTGTACAGAGAGCTAGTGCCAGCTTACCTGTCAGAAAAGCTGTGGGCAGGCATATTCATTTTCAGCCTAACATGCACCTAAGACCCAATAAGAATTGGGGTCCTAAGGATAAATGATTTATTTCTTGTAGATGAGTCCAAGTTTCCATACCCCTATATGGTACTTAGACAGTGGTTGTTCCAGGCACATGACTGGAACAAGGTGCATCCTGAAGGATTTCATTCCAGTAAAGGATGAACCTAAGGAGATATTTGGTGGATCAAATAAAGGGATCACCAAAGGGTATGGTAAGATCACTAATGGTTTAATCACTTTCACAAAAGTGGCTTATGTGGAAGGGTTACAACACAACCTAATAAACATAACCAAATTATGTGATCTTGGCTATATCATTTCTTTCAATAAGGATAAGTGCCATATAAGAAGATCAAGTGACCAAGAGGTCACTTTGGTTAGCACTAGAAGTGGGAATGTCTATTGTCTTAATTTTCTTTGTTTATCATCAGACTCCCCCATTTGTCTAGTTGCAAATGAGAAAGCCTCATATTGTGTTAAATGGAACAAGAGGCTAACTCATTTGAATTATAAGACTATTTGAAAGCTCTATAGTAAAAAGTTAGTTAGGAATGGTCCTAACATGAAATGCACTAAGGAAGGTAGTTGCTCTACATGACAAAAGGGTAAGCAGACAAAAGCTTCCTTCAAAAGCATTGAGACTAAAGATTCTGTGAGGTGTTTATACCTCTTGCATATGGACTTATTTGGTCCAATGCCAGTTCATAGTCTAGGTAGGAAGGTCTACACCTTTGTGGTGGTTCATAACTTTTCCCGATTTGTTTGGTTATTCTTTTTGAAGAGAAAGTTTGAAACCCAAAATGTCTTCAAGACATTTGTCATGCAAATATAGAATGAGCTGAATAGTATTGTGGTCAAAATAAGAAGTGGCCATGAGACTGAGTTTAAATCAGAATGCATGACAAGAATCTGTCAACATTATGGGATTCATCAAGATTTTTCCTCTCCAAGAACACTGCAGCATAATGGGATAGTTGAGAGGAAGAATAGAACTCTCATTGAGGCTGGTAGAACACTACTAAATGACACTTCTCTCCCAGAACATTTCTAGGCTGAGGGTGTAAATATAGCTTGTCATGTCCTTAACAGGGCTTCTATCACCAAGAGCCACAATAAGACTCCCTATGATATTATGAAGTGTAGGAGACCAAACCTTGCATATCTCAGAATTTTTTGGAGCAAGTGCTTTGTGCTCAACAATGGGACCTCCTATAAAACTAAGTTTGCTGCCAAAGCCTATGAGGGGATATTTGTTCGGTACATCAATCATAGTAAGGCTAATAGGTTCTAAAATATGACAAGTCAAGTTGTATAGGAGTCAGTTAATATAGTGTTTGATGAAACAAATATGATTAACAATGAGCTGTCAAGCTCTTCTTCTAGTTCTATAGGTACTAAACTAGTGTTGAAAAAGCTCACTCTCAAGAGAAATGGAGAAGATGCTCCACCAATGCAAGACCAAGTAGGGGTGTGTGCATTCTAGAGGAAGCACAAGTATCACAGGAAGTGGATGAAGATCAACATCATGAAGAAGATGATGTTGAAGCAATACTGCCTCAAGCAGTAAGACATCTGAGGGATCATCCAGACCATAAGATTATTAGTGATGCAAGACAAGGAGTAGCGACAAGGAGTATTTGTCTCAACACAGTAATGTACTCTTATTTCCTGTCATAGGTAGAACCTAAGAAATATAAAGAAGCTAACCAAGACCAGTTTTGGAATGGAGCTATGCAAGAGGAATTGAACCAGTTTATAAGATGTAAGGTTTGGAAGCAATTTCCCAGACCTCAAGGACATAATGTCATTGTAACTATGTGGATCTACAGGAATAAACTTGATGAAAATGGCATTATAGTTAAGAATAAAGCTAGACTGGTGCTCAGGGGTACAAACAAGAGGAAGGTGTTGACTTTGATCAAACCTTTGCCCCTATAGCAAGACAAGAAGCTATCAGATTATTCCTTTCATATACTGCATTCCAAGGGTTCAGTGTCTATCAGATAGATGTGAAATCAACATTTCTGAATGGAGATTTGAAAAAAGAAGTCTATGTGGAACAACTTCCAGGTTTTGTTATTCCTTACAACACTAATTTTGTTTATAGACTAAGGAAATCTCTATATGGGCTAAAGAAAGCCCCTAGAGCTTGGTATGAAACATTGTTTGGCTTCCTCATTGTAAATAAATTCTCAAGGGGGTAGATAGACAAGACCCTGATCCTTAGGGAATCTAAGGGCAAGATCATCCAAGTCTAGATATATGTTGATGACTTTATCTTTGGGTCTACTAATATTAACCTTTGCAGGAAGTTTGCCAAACTTATGCAAGGGATGTTTGGGATGAGTAGCATGGGTGAACTTAAGTTCTTCTTAGGTCTCCAAGTAAGACAGACTGACAATGGAATATCCATAACGCAATCTAAGTTTACTAGGGAGTTAATTAAGAAATTTGGGATGGAGAATGCTTCCACCATGAAAACTCCCATGGGATCATATTCTTATTTAAACAAAGATGAGGCAGGGAAACCCGTTGATCAAACTTTGTATAGAGGGATAATTGGTTCTCTTTTATACATCACTGCTAGTTGGCCAGACATCATGTATGCTACATGTGTCTGTACTAGATATTTGGCATGCCCTAAAGAGACCAATTTTTATGCTGTTAAGAGAATTTTGAGATATCTAAAGGGCACACCAGATCTTGGCCTATGGTACCCTAGGAATAGGGATTTTGAGCTAATTGGCTATTCAGATGCAGACTTTGTAGGCTGCTGAGAATACATGAAAAGTACATCAGATTCCTGTCAGTTTCTAGGTAGATGGCTAGTGTCCTGGATCAGCAAGAAGCAGATTAGTGTATCTATTTCTACTGCAAAATCAGAATACATTGCTGCAGGAAGCTGCTATGCACAGTTGCTGTGGATTCAGCATCAACTCCAAGATTATAACCTCTAGATTAGTAAAAGCCCTTTGTTTTGTTATTCTACAAGTGCAATCCCTATAGCTAGGAATCCAGTATCACATAGTAGGACTAAGCACAAAGAGATTAAATATTATTTTATAAGAGAGCATGTAGAATGCGAGGATATTAGTCTTGAGTTTGTCCCAACAGACAAGCAAGTGGCTGATATTTTCACCAAGCCACTAGATGAAGCAAAGTTCAACACCTTCAAATTTGAATTGGGTATGTTGAATTGGGTATAACTTTAGTTGTTCTTATTGAAGGCCAGTTCTGCTCTAGGTGTTTATCTTCTCTAAAATTGGGGGAGTAGATAGCATGTTGCTCCTAAACTATTTCCAAGAAGTCAAAAAGGGGGAGAAGTAGTACAAGAACGAAGTAGCAAGGGGGAGTAGTAGCAACAAACAAGTAGCTACAGGAAATGTAACACCCCAAAATGTTGTAGGAGCGACGAGGATCGAGTTTGGCCAAGACAGGATTTTGGGTACAGGTGACACGGGCCCCGACACGGGCGTGTCGGAGGCCGTGTCGGGCGTGTCGAGCTCGGGCCGTCGAGCTGGCCGTGTAGTCGACCAGTTCAGGTCGACGATGGTCGTGTGGTGGAACACGGCCTAGGACACAGGCGTGTCCCAGGTCGTGTCACACCTGGGCTGTACGGTGGGGTACACGGGCAATGATACGGGCACGAACACGGTCGTGTCTAGTTTGACACAGGCGTGTCTGATGCCGTGTCACCAAGCCATATACCTCTCTGACTGCGAATTGTTGGCCGATTGCAAACGGGGGCGTGACACGGGTCCCGACACGGGCGTGTCGCAGGTGACACGGGCGTGTCGGAGGCCGTGTCACATGCCGTGTTGCTGGTTTTCAATTTTGGTCGAGACGGCGAATGAGCTACACGGCCGTGTGTGAACCCTTGTTCGGCCCATATTTTATGATTTCAGATCTAATCTTGACCGTTCGTTTCCTTGGCTTTGGATCCGACGGTGGGGGGGGGGCTGTTCCTGAGAGGTTTTAGCTGGGTTTTAGGGTTAGAATCCCTCATTCCATCCAAGTAAATCTCTCTCTAAGTTTTAGAGAGAGGGGAGAGCAAGTTTGGAGGAGGAGACCAAGATCCGGCCGCCGGAGGAGCTTCGGAGCTCCGAATCGCAATCCGAGTCCAGATCCGCGGAGGTGACGTCGTTGCGGTGCTTTTCAACCGCATAATTTTCGATGGCGCCGTGGAAGAACGCAAGGGTAACGATTTCTCATCCTTGGGCATGTGAAGCCCTCTTTTCCTTTGCATAGGAAGCCCTCTCTCGTGAGTGAGCGAAGAGTTGGAGCGTTCCTTGGGGTAGATATGTGAAGTCCCCCTTGTGTAGAGTCTGTATGCGTAAACGGACATAGGCATTGTGTGTGAAGCCTATTCGGTCATGTTGGTCCGGATCGGTGATGTTGCATTGCATTTGAACCGGGCAAGAATCCGGATGTTTGGGTGTTTTCGGGTTTTCTACATGGTAGATTGCATCAGGGAGCCTTGGAGATTAACTCCAAGGTGCACCCGGAAAACTGGGCAAAAGCGGGTTTTGCCAACACGCTGGGCCGGGGAGCCAACGTGAACATAACCGGGTTATGTGATTGTTGTGGTGGAAACGGGACTCGGCGAGTCTTCGCCCGCGCATATGGCTTAAATTGTCGTTGCGGTGTGAGCACGGGTCAGGAGGAACCGTACCCGGTCTATGTCGTTCGGTAGGACCGTTGGCATGGATGAGGGTCTTCGGCGGTCTATGACTTAAATTGCCGTGACTAAGGCCAGGAAGACAAAATGCTCATATGGATGACCGTCCAAGAGGCGGTGGTGAATTGGGAACGTCTATGGATTGAATTGACGTAACGTTGGCCGGTTCGCCGAGAATGTGCCCTGAGTGCACGGGGTGTGTGGCCGTGCGAGCCCACGCCTGTGGTGAAGTGCAAATACTTTATATAAATGCCTATGCTAATAAAGTGCAGGGAAAGAGCATTGCCGCCTGGGGCGAGATCGTTATAATTTGGTCAGCATTGCTGACCGTTGCTATTGTTTGCCACCGGGTGGTGGTTTGTGGCTTGCAGGTGCTGCGGAGCAGAGCGGGAAATAGCGGGCTAAAGCCCTTGTTGCTGAGCTGGCCCTCGAAGGCCTAATTGCTTATGTTTCTTTCCCATTTTTCATGTATGGCCGGCCTGCGTGCCGAAGTTTGGAAAACACTCCTTTTGTTAAGTGAACAGTGTAAGGCCTTAAGGCCATTTCTCTTTTGGTGTATGTATACATTCCTGAGTTTGTAGTGGACATTCATGCTGTTGTGGCTGGGTTCTTATTTCTTTTTGCAACCTAATAAATTGCTTCCGCTAGGTGTTGTGTAGGACGACATGATTGGTTGAATGGTTTCAACGCGTAACCAACCGGTCTGTCCGTAGTATATGGCGTCGGGCCCCGGCCGGTACCTACTGTTATATGCTATGCGACGGATAGGGGTGTTACAAATTGGTATCAGAACCAGGTTTCGGTCAAGCTTAAATGGATTCGTGGACGAATTCACTTTAAGGGGTGGTGAGCACATGTGTGCGTCATCGTTATAATATGAAAAGAACCCATGAATGTCCACTTAGGAATGAAAATATACATGTTTGAGGAACCTGCGTGTTCCTATAATTGCTATTTGCAGTAATTTTTGGTCGCTTATCGGTGTTTTGCACGATTATAGGTGACCAGAAGTGGTGCTGGGCCGTCTGAACGGCCAGGTTCTGAGGCGAGCAGTGCGCCAAACGATGCGCCTGCAACACCTCCGTCTGCCGAGACCATTAGGTTGGTGGCAGAAGCGGTCATGGCAATGATCAATGCGCAGCCTGCAAGGCAGGTGCAGTAGCCTGCTCCTGCTGTGGAGCAAGTACCGCTTCAGACGGCAGAGCAAAGGAGGGTTGAGCAAGTAGTTTTGGAGCCAGAGTTGCCTCGGAGAGCAACTGAAAGACAACTGAAGCACGTGATGGGCTTTCATCCACCGGTATTCACGGGGGCAAAAACCCCGACCCAAGCAGAGGATTGGCTCTCAAGGGTCAACAGGGTGATGACTTTGGGAGCATGCTGACTGAAAGGAAGGCACCGGTAAGCTCCCGTGGGGCCTTTGGGAGCATGCTGACTGAAAGGAAGGCACCACCTCCCAGGCCTCATGACTCGCACCACATGCATTCTTTCCTCCCTCCCATGTGTCAAGGTGGAAAAGGCAAAGTTGTGAGCAGAACCGGCTCTATCCCATTTAGACCTGAGATCATGACTACCTCAGTCAGTAGGTCAGGTCTGAATTTGCGATACAACATTCACGAGTGTTGGTGTTGTGGCAAGGTGGGTCACTTTGCCGTAGATTGTTGGCACAATCCCTCTATGCCAAGGGCAAGGTTACATCCACGTCCTCTGAGCAGAGTTAGCCTTCCTTACAGGATTCCTGTAGGATGGCATTCAAGATTTTATGATGACAAGAACCTAAGACCCAATACATATTGGGTTCCTAAGGAAAGGTAATTCTTTTTTGCAGGATAGTCTAGGTACCCATGTACATGATGGTACCTAGACAAGAGATGTTCCAGGCTTGCCATGGAATAAGATTAAGGGAAAATAGATAATGTTAACTACGGTGCAAGGCTTGAACAGCTAAGTTCAGATGAGACTGCTAAAGGTGCAACTCCCAAGTACGTCAAGGTTTCCACCTCGACGTCAGCTGGAGAAGTTGACGAGCAGGATGGAGAAAATCTTCCG
Organism: Platanthera zijinensis; assembly: GCA_039513925.1. NCBI lineage: Eukaryota > Viridiplantae > Streptophyta > Magnoliopsida > Asparagales > Orchidaceae > Platanthera > Platanthera zijinensis. The sequence goes on along the minus strand of CM077092.1, from coordinate 64,366,379 downwards.
TAAGAAGGAGAAGCCAGAGAAGATGTCAGAGCTCCAGAGGCCAGACTCATATAGCTTCGTCATGAAGCAGGGATGATCGGAAAAGCACTTCCGGGACGTGTCAATTCCTCGAAAGAAGGCTTATATCATGGAATAGTAAGAAGCAGAATTGTGTTGTGCACAACTTTTATGGATCAGAAATCAGCCAGCAGACTATGAACTTCAGTTCAAAGAAGTACCAATGTACTGCGACTCCTCAAGTGCTATAGCTATTGCGAACAATCCCATCTCGCACAGCAGGACGAAGCATATGGAAGTGCGCTACCACTTCATTCAGGAGCATGTGGAAAACAAGGACATCTCTCTCTGCTATGTCCTCACGAATAAGCAGATTGCAGATATTTTTTAAAGAGCCCCTAGATGAAGCCAAGTTCGGTCTCTTCAAAACTGAACTAGGTATGCTAAACCTTGAGTAATGAAGAATACAGAGGCTCTCGGCTCTTGGATCAAGGGGGAGCATCCGCAAGAAACTCAAGTGTAAGCCCAAATGCAAGAACTGAGGGGGAGCATTGTAGCAAGTGCTAAATTCCCAGATTTGTAGAAGCCAAAAAGGGGGAGATTGCCCTCTTGGCTAAGGTGCTAAGGGCTAAGGTGCTCTCACAAAGTATGCTCCAAATGCCTCTAAAGATAATTGTATGGAAATTCTTTCTCAACAGATTATTCAGTTTATGTTTTTCTTCCATCCGTTATATTCACCTTAGCTTGTAGGGTTAGGCTTCTTCAAATAGGGGGAGATTGTTGGGTATTGTATCCACAATGTACCTGATTTGAAGAAGCCCTTGGACCAGCTAAGGTGAATTGACATTGTATTTGATCATTTATCTTCAAATTGTGCTTGAATTTATTCCTCGCTAAGTACACACCAATGTCAGGGTGTAGTAGGTCAATATACACGGGTCTGTGCAACGTAATCCCTTATTGAGTAGATCAGTGTGTTGGCTTACGTGTACTCTCTCTATTGGAGTGTACTTACTTTCAAGCACAGGGTTAAGAATGATCAAGAGCAGACAAGGAGCAAGGATGGGCCAAAGACTAGCTCAAGGGAAGAAAGGCGAAAATCGTCTAAGTAGAAATCGTCGAGAATCACTAAGTGATTCTCGCCGAATCGACGAGAATCACTCGCTGATTCTCGCCAAATGCTGCCGGCTATCTCGCCGCCGCCCTGAATTCTACTAAGGCAGAATCGTCGAGAATCACGAAGTGATTCTCGCCGATTCGTCAAGAATGACTCTGCATTCTCGACGATTCGTAGAGAATCAATTTTGATTCTCGACGATTCTCTCCGGCTTGCTATTTCTATGTAGCTAGAATTCTGCTAAGTGGAATTCTGCGAGAATCGTAGGTGATTCTCGCCGACTCGTCTAGAATCACTTACGATTCTCGCCGAATTTGACTTAGGCAAATTTCTGCTATTCTCTGGACCGGTCCAAGTTAACATGCACTGTTTGGAGCTGGTCTTAGGGCTTCTTTTTGGTGGGGCCCACAACGGTCATTTTGGATGACCTAATGTATAAATACTTCGGTATTGTTGAGCAGCAGACAAACGAACAGAAAAGAAGAAAAGCCGAGCCGCCGACGTGACCTAGATCGCGAGGCTTGTTCCATCGCCGTCGCCGCTCGTGTTAGTTTGTCGCCGCCGCTGATCGTGGTTACTTCCTGATCTCCCGGCGACAGAAGCTCTGTCTCGTAATGCGTCTCACGAGTTCTTCTTGAGAACCTTTGTCTCTTGATTTGTAGATCGGGAATACCTTCCCTATCCGAATATATTGAGACGATTGATCCAAGAAAGATCGTTGGTAGACCTTGTCGGCTTAGCTACGAAGTTTTGATCAACATAGCATCGCCGCCTCATTCTTTGCCGCTGCCGATCTAGAGAAGATCCTTTCCAAGTGAGATCTAAGGTCGTGGACTCTTCGTCGTCTTCAAGAACACGTCATTGAACGAAGAGGGACACCTTATTCTCCATAAGTAGTTTGTATTTCTTATACACTCCATTTCCAATTTTTTTGTAAAGGAACGTTGGTTCCTAGTTGTAAGGGTTGGGTGCAACCCGTGGTGTAGGAGTGGTGACTCCTTCATTTGGAAGGGTTCCTTCCGTTATTGTGAGGATTGGATTTCAATCCTGTTGGTGAAGTGACCGAGTCGTCCCTGGTTGGGAGATACGTCGAAGGGGGAGAGTAGACGTACCCAAATCGGGGAACCACTATAATTTGCCTGTGTCTTTCTGTACTGTGTTGTTTGGTTTATTTGTGCATGTACAATTTTAATTCCGCAAAAATGCTGCAAGACACCTATTCCCCCCCCCCCCCCCCCCATAGGTGAAGGTAGGTTGCACTAGGTGGACTTTCAAGTGGTATCAGAGGGAGATTACTCATCAAAGGGGTTAACACCTCGAGTAAGTTCCTGCATCTAGTGTCAACAAGAAGATCAGACTCAAGCATGGAGTTGGACTATGATGTCCCTCCTCTAAGACTCCCCTCATGTACAAAGGAGTACTATCCTGTATGGAAGATGAGAGTACTATTTCATCTGGAGGCCATCAACCCTCGAGCACCACTCATTCTGGAAGAGGGTCCCTTCATTCCCATGAAGGCTTCCAGCTCGGGGAAAGATCTCCAAATCCCCAAGTGTCCCAAAGAGATGTCGGAGAAAGAGCTCTCACTGTTCAACCTGGACAAGGTGATTCGTCAAGTCATCACTGATGTCTGGTCTGGACCATCTCGCTCTAAATTGGACAAGTGTAGGACGGCCATGTCCATGAGGCAAACCATCTCAGACCTCATGGAGGGATCAGAGAAAGAAGGGATCAGTGGTCAACAAGAGGATGAAGCCTATGTGGGGGTCCTCGCCTCTGAAGATGAAGGTAATGACCAATCTGTTAGTATTAGGGCTCCGGTGTCCGTGTCGGAGACTGAAGAAGAAATTGAGGAAAGCAGTTCTGATGAAGCTGACTGAATGGTCTCTGCCGATCTTATCAGTAACTCTAAAGAGCAGAATCAGGAGCAGGTAACTTCCTCTTCTTGCCCCTCTTCCCTTGATGTTCCTGAAGACAGGAATAGTCCTGATGGCTGTGTATCTAATGATGCACGGGATATGTTGAATTTCAATCAAAAGATTGAAAATCCTGATTCCCTGAAGAGTGCCCTTCAGAAAAGCAACCTACTTGTTGAGGAGCAAGCTCAGGAGATTGCTCGACTGAAGACCTTGATGGATCTCCAATTGGAATCCATCAAGGTAAAGGACTCAAAAATCTCAGATCTAGAGAGTCGTCTAGATAATGAGAAGAGAATAGTGTCTAACTTTTCCAAGGTAGATGCTATCAAGAGAAAAAGTGAAAATGGGTGGATCTCCCGAATTATTAATTCATGAAGAAATGGGGAGACTGTGTTCAGACCTCCCACCCCAAGTAGGAAGGGCACTCATCATGCCTTCAGGTATGACCACATGAACAACCGTGGTCACTGCAAGGATGACCAGCCCTCATGTGGAAACACCCACAGTGCAAGGGCTGTCATGGCCACCCATGAGAGAATACCTAAGGCTCATCCTGAACCATTTGTATTCTCGGCCTCTGCCCAAACCCGTCATGAATCTGCAAGAACCAGCTCTCACGACAGTACTGTCCACCATAGGACACAGGAAAGGGGGGTCTGGAAAAATTTGGTAAGCTCCCGTGGGGCCTTTGGGAGCGTGCTGACTGAAAGGAAGGCACCACCTCCCAGGCCTCATGACTCGCACCACATGCATTCTTTCCTCCCTCCCATGTGTCAAGGTGGAAAAGGAAAATTTGTGAGCAGAACCGACTCTATCCCGTTTAGACCTGAGATCATGACTACCTCAGTCCTTAGGAAAGGTATGAAAAGGCGATACAATATTCACGAGTGTTGGTGCTGTGGCAAGGTGGGTCACTTTGCAGTAGATTGTTGGCACAATCCCTCTGTGCCATGGGCAAGGGTATATCCTCGTCCTCTGAGCAGAGTTAGCCTTCTTGACAGGATTCCTGTATGAAGGCATTCAAGATTTTATGCTAACAAGAACCTAGGACCCAATACATATTGGGTTCCTAAGGAAAGGTAATTCTTTTTTGCAGGATAGTCTAGGTACCCATGTACATGATGGGACCTAGACAAGAGATGTTCCAGGCTTGCAATGGAATAAGATTAAGGGAAAAGAGATAACGCTAACTACGGTGTAAGGCTTGAACAGCTAAGTTCAGATGAGACTACTAAAGGTGCAACTCCTAAGTACGTCAAGGTTTCCACCTCGACGTCAGCTGGATAAGTTGACGAGCAGGATGGAGAAAATCTTTCGGAAGAAGGAGAAGCCCGAGAAGATGTCAGAGCTCCAGAGACCAGACTGCTAGAGCTTTTTCACGAAGCAGGGATGATCGGAAAAGCACTTCCGGGACGTGTCAATTCCTCGGAAGAAGGCTTATATCATGGAATAGTAAGAAGCAGAATTGTGTTGCGCACAACTTCTATGGATCAGAAATCAGCCAGCAGACTATGACCTTCAGTTCAAAGAAACACCAATGTACTGCGACTCCTCAAGTGATATAGCTATTGCGAACAATACCGTCTCGCACAACAGGACGAAGCATATGGAAGGGCGCTACCACTTCATTCGGGAGCATGTGGAAAACAAGGACATCTCTCTCTGTTATGTCCTCACGAATAAGCAAATTGCAGATATTTTTTAAAGAGCCCCTAGATGAAGCCAAGTTCGGTCTCTTCAAAACTGAACTGGGTATTCTAAACGTTGAGGAATGAAGAATACAGAGGCTCCCAACTCTTGGATCAAGGGGGAGCATCCACAAGAAACTCAAGTGTAAGCCCAAATCCAAGAACAAAGGGGGAGCATTGTGGCAAGTGCTAAAGTCCCAGATTTGTAGAAGCCAAAAAGGGGGAGATTGCCCTCTCGGCTAAGGTGCTAAGGGATAAGGTGCTCTCGCAAAGTATGCTCCAAATGCTCTGAAGATAATGGTATGGAAATTCTTTCTCAACTGATTATTCAGTTTATGTTTTTCTTCCATCTGTTATATTCACCTTAGCTTGTAGGGTTTAGGCTTCTTCAAATAGGGGGAGATTGTTGGGTATTGTATCCACAATGTACCGGATTTGAAGAAGCCCCTGGACCAGCTAAGGTGAATTAACATTGTATTTGATCATTTGTCTTCAAGTTGTGCTTGCAGTTATTCCTCGCTAAGTACACACTAATGTCAGGGTGCAGTAGGTCAATATACATAGGTCTGTGCAATGTAATCCCTCGTTGAGCAGATCAGTGTGTTGGCTTACATGTACTCTCTCTATTGAAGTGTACTTACTTTCAAGCACAGGGTAAAGAAAGATCAAGAGCAGACAAGGATCAAGGATGGGCCAAAGACCAGCTCAAGGGAAGAAAGGCGAAAATCGTCTAAGTAGAAATCGATGAGAATCACTCGCTGATTCTTGTCGAATGCTGCCGGCTGTCTCGATGTCACCCTGAATTCTACTAAGGCAGAATCGTCGAGAATCACGAAGTGATTCTCGCCGATTCGTCAAGAATGACTCTGCATTCTGGACGATTCGGCGAGAATCAATTGTGATTCTCGACGATTCTCTCCAGCTTGCTATTTCTATGTAGCTAGAATTCTCCTAAGTGGAATTCGGCGAGAATCATAGGTGATTCTCGCCGATTCATCGAGAATCACTTACGATTCTCGCCGAATTTGACCTAGGCGAATTTCTGCTATTCTCTGGACCGGTCCAAGTTAACATGCGCTGTTTGGAGCCGGTCTTAGGGCTTCTTTTTGGTAGGGCCCACAACGGTCATTTTGGATGACCTAATGTATAAATTCTTCGGTATTGTTGAGCAGCAGACAGACGAACAGAAAAGAAGAAAAGCCGAGCCGCCGACGTTACCTAGATAGCGAGGCTTGTTCCGTCACCGTCACCGCTCTTGTTAGTCAGTCGCCGCCGCTTATCGTGGTTACTTCCTGATCTCCCGGCGATAGAACCTCTGTCTCGCAACGCGTCTCACGAGTCCTTATTGAGAACCTTTGTCTCTTGATTTGTAGATCTGGAATACCTTCCCTATCCGAATCGATTGAGACGTTTGATCCAAGAAAGACCGTTGGTAGACCTTGCCGGCTTAGCTACGAAGTTTGGATCAACATAGCATCGCCTCCTCATTCTTTGCCGCCGCCGATCTAGAGAAGATCCTTTCCAAGTGAGATCTAAGGTCGTGGACTCTTCGTCGTCTTCAAGAACACGTCATTGAACGAAGAGGGACACCTTATTCTCCATAAGTAGTTTGTATTTCTTATACACTCCATTTCTAATTTTGTTGTAAAGGAACGTTGGTTCCTAGTTGTAAGGGTTGGGTGCAACCCGTGGTGTAGGAGTGGTGACTCCTTTGTTTGGAAGGGTTCCTTCCGTTATTCTGAGGATTGGATTTCAATCCTGTTGGTGAAGTGACCGAATCGTCCCTGGTTGGGAGATAGTCGAAGGGGGAGAGTGGACGTACCCAAATCGGGGAACCACTATAATTTGCCTGTGTCTTTCTGTGCTGTGTTGTTTGGTTTATTTGTGCAGGTATAATTTTAATTCCGCAAAAATGCTACAAGACACCTATTCCCCCCCCCATAGGTGAAGGTAGTTGGCACTAGGTAGACTTTCAAGTGGTATTAGAGGGAGGTTACTCATCAAAGGGGTTAACACCTCGAGTAAGTTCCTGCATCTAGTGTCAACAAGAAGATCAGACTCAAGCATGGAGTTGGATTATGATGTCCCTCCTCTAAGACTCCCCTCATGTACAAAGGAGTACTATCCAGTATGGAAGATGAGAGTACTATTTCATTTTGAGGCCATCGACCCTCGAGCATCACTCATTCTGGAAGAGGGTCCCTTCATTCCCATGAAGGCTTCCAGCTCGGGGAAAGATCTCCAAATCCCCATGTGTCCCAAAGAGATGTCGGAGACAGAGCTCTCACTGTTCAACCTGGACAAGGTGATTCGTCAGATCATCACTGATGTCTGGTCATGACCATCTCGCTCTAAATTGGACAAGTGTAGGACGACCATGTCCATGTGGCAAACCATCTCAGACCTCATGGAGGGATCAGAGAAAGAAGGGATCAGTGGTCAGCAAGAGGATGAAGCCTATGTGGGGGTCCTCGCCTCTCAAGATGAAGGTAATGACCAATCTGTCAGTATCAGGGCTCCGGTGTCCATGTCGGAGACTGAAGAAGAAATTGAGGAAAGCAGTTCTGATCAAGCTGACTCAACGGTCTCTACCGATCTTAACAGTAACTCTGAAGAGCAGAATCAGGAGCAGGTAACTTCCTCTTCTTTCCCCTCTTCCCTTGATGTTCCTGAAGATAGGAATAGTTCTGATGGCTGTGTATCTAATGATGCACGGGATATGTTGAATTTTAATCAAAAGATTGAAAATCCTGATTCCCTGAAGAGTGCCCTTCAGAAAAGCAACCTACTTGTTGAGGAGCAAGCTCAGGAGATTGCTCAACTGAAGACCTTGATGGATCTCCAATTGGAATCCATCAAGGTAAAGGACTCAAAAATCTCAGATATAGAGAGTCGTCTAGATAATGAGAAGAGAATAGTGTCTAACTTTTCCAAGGTAGATGCTATCAAGAGAAAAAGTGAAAATGGGTGGATCTCCCGAATTATTAATTCATGGAGAAATGGGGAGACTTTGTTCAGACCTCTCACCCCAAGTAGGAAGGGCACTCATCATGCCTTCAGGTATGACCAAAAGAACAACCGTGGTCACTGCAAGGATGACCAACCCTAATGTGGAAACACCCACAGTGCAAGGGCTGTCATGGCCACCCATGAGAGAATACCGAAGGCTTATCCTGAACCATTTATATTCTCGGCCTCTGCCCCAACTCGTCATGAATCTGCCAGAACCAGCTCTCACGACAGTACTGTCCACCCTAGGACATTGGAAAGGGGGGTCTGGAAAAATGTGGTAAGCTCCCGTGGGGCCTTTGGGAGCATGCTGACTGAAAGGAAGGCACCACCTCCCAGGCCTCATGACTCGCACCACATGCATTCTTTCCTCCCTCCCATGTGTCAAGGTGGAAAAGGCAAAGTTGTGAGCAGAACCGGCTCTATCCCGTTTAGACCTGAGATCATGACTACCTCAGTCAGTAGGTCAGGTCTGAATAGGCGATACAACATTCACGAGTGTTGGTGTTGTGAAAAGGTGGGTCACTTTGCAGTAGATTGTTGGCACAATCCCTCTATGCCAAGGGCAAGGGTACATCCACGTCCTCTGAGCAGAGTTAGCCTTCCCGACAGGATTCCTGTAGGATGGCATTCATGATTTTATGCAAACAAGAACCTAGGACCCAATATATATTAGGTTCCTAAGGAAAGGTAATTCTTTTTTGCAGGATAGTCTAGGTACCCATGTACATGATGGGACCTAGACAAGAGATGTTCCAGGCTTGCCATGGAATAAGATTAAGGGAAAATAGATAATGTTAACTACGGTGCAAGGCTTGAACAGCTAAGTTCAGATGAGACTGCTAAAGGTGCAACTCCCAAAGTACGTCAAGGTTTCCACCTCGACGTCAGCGGGAGAAGTTGACGAGCAGGATGGAGAAAATCTTCCGTAAGAAGGAGAAGCCCGAGAAGATGTCAGAGCTCCAGAGGCCAGACTCATATAGCTTCGTCATGAAGCAGGGATGATCGGAAAAGCACTTCCGGGACGTGTCAATTCCTCGAAAGAAGGCTTATATCATGGAATAGTAAGAAGCAGAATTGTGTTGCGCACAACTTTTATGGATCAGAAATCAGCCAGCAGACTATGAACTTCAGTTCAAAGAAGTACCAATGTACTGCGACTCCTCAAGTGCTATAGCTATTGCGAACAATCCCGTCTCGCACAGTAGGACGAAGCATATGGAAGTGCGCTACCACTTCATTCAGGAGCATGTGGAAAACAAGGACATCTCTCTCTGCTATGTCCTCACGAATAAGCAGATTGCAGATATTTTTTAAAGAGCCCCTAGATGAAGCCAAGTTCGGTCTCTTCAAAACTGAACTAGGTATGCTAAACCTTGAGGAATGAAGAATACAGAGGCTCCCGGCTCTTGGATCAAGGGGGAGCATCCGCAAGAAACTCAAGTGTAAGCCCAAATGCAAGAACTGAGGGGGAGCATTGTGGCAAGTGCTAAATTCCAAGATTTGTAGAAGCCAAAAAGGGGGAGATTGCCCTCTTGGCTAAGGTGCTAAGGGCTAAGGTGCTCTCGCAAAGTATGCTCCAAATGCTCTAAAGATAATGGTATGGAAATTCTTTCTCAACAGATTATTCAGTTTATGTTTTTCTTCTATCCGTTATATTCATCTTAGCTTGTAGGGTTTAGGCTTCTTCAAATAGGGGGAGATTGTTGGGTATTGTATCCACAATGTACCTGATTTGAAGAAGCCCTTGGACCAGCTAAGGTGAATTGACATTGTATTTGATCATTTGTCTTCAAATTGTGCTTGCATTTATTCCTCGCTAAGTACACACCAATGTCAGGGTGCAGTAGGTCAATATACACGGGTCTGTGCAACGTAATCCCTCATTGAGCAGATCAGTGTGTTGGCTTACGTGTACTCTCTCTATTGGAGTGTACTTAATTTCAAGCACAGGGTTAAGAATGATCAAGAGCAGACAAGGAGCAAGGATGGGCCAAAGACTAGCTCAAGGGAAGAAAGGCGAAAATCGTCTAAGTAGAAATCGTCGAGAATCACTAAGTGATTCTCGCCAATTCGACGAGAATCACTAGTGATTCTCGCCGAATCGACGAGATTTACTCGCTGATTCTCGCCGAATGCTGTCGGCTATCTCGACGCCGCCCTGAATTCAACTAAGGCAGAATCGTCAAGAATCACGAAGTGATTCTCGCCGATTCGTCAAGAATGACTCTGCATTCTCGACGATTCGGCGAGAATAAATTGTGATTCTCGACGATTCTCTCTGGCTTGTTATTTCTATGTAGCTAGAATTCTACTAAGTGGAATTCGGCGAGAATCGTAGGTGATTCTCGCCGATTCATCGAGAATCACTTACGATTCTCGCCGAATTTGACTTAGGCAAATTTCTGCTATTCTCTGGACCGGTCTAAGTTAACATGCGCTGTTTGGAGCCGGTCTCAGGGCTTCTTTTTGGTGGGGCCCACAACGGTCATTTTGGATGAACTAATGTATAAATACTTCGGTATTGTTGAGCAGCAGACAGACGAACAGAAAAGAAGAAAAGCCGAGCCGCTGACGTGACCTAGATCGCGAGGCTTGTTCTGTCGTCGTCGCCGCTCGTGTTAGTTGGTCGCCGCCGCTGATCGTGGTTACTTCCTGATCTCCCGGCGACAGAAGCTCTGTCTCGCAACGCGTCTCACGATTCCTTCTTGAGAACCTTTGTCTCTTGATTTGTAGATCGGGAATACCTTCCCTATCCGAATCGATTGAGACGATTGATCCAAGAAAGACCGTTGGTAGACCTTGCCGGCTTAGCTACGAAGTTTGGATCAACATAGCATCGCCGCCTCATTCTTTGCCGCCGCCGATCTAGAGAAGATCCTTTCCAAGTGAGATCGAAGTTCGTGGACTCTTCGTCGTCTTCAAGAACACGTCATTGAATGAAGAGGGAAACCTTATTCTCCATAAGTAGTTTTTATTTCTTATAACACTCCATTTCCAATTTTGTTGTAAAGGAACGTTGGTTCCTAGTTGTAAGGGTTGGGTGCAACCCGTGGTGTAGGAGTGGTGACTCCTTCGTTTGGAAGGGTTCCTTCCGTTAGTGTGAGGATTGGATTTCAATCCTGTTGGTGAAGTGACAGAGTCGTCCCTGGTTGGGAGATAGGTCGAAGGGGGAGAGTGGACGTACCGAAATCGGGGAACCACTATAATTTTCCTGTGTCTTTCTGTGCTGTGTTGTTTGGTTTATTTGTGTAGGTAAAATTTTAATTCCGCAAAAACGCTGCAAGACACCTATTCCCCCCCCCCATAGGTGAGGGTAGTTGGCACTAGGTGGACTTTCACTTATGCCCAAAACAGCTGCCTTGCGCTTACACTAGCACTCGGGCTAGCCTGTACTATAAGACGCCTATTCTATCGGCCTTCACCAATATAAAACATGCCAACCCAACCAGAGAAATAAAAACAGAAGTCAAATGCACACATAAGTATATAAGTCCAAATATAACAAAAGTAGAAGCTACATCAAGCTTCTAAACTATCAGAGTACGAGTAATTTTCCCTAAAGGGCTACATCAAGTCTCTCTCAAAGACTCACATCAGTCACTGACGGTAGCGATGACACCGTCCCTTTAGGCCCTATCGTCCTGGCCTGACTGTCCTGCTGCATAACTTGTTGCTTCTCTGTCTGTGGGGTTTCCTCCTAAAAAGGAAGACGTAGCAACCGTTAGTCAAAAAGACTAAGTGGCTATCACATCCGCTCCCCTAGCGACTCCTCAATAAGAGGCGGAGAAAGGAATATGGTACAATATATGTATATAAAGCAATAGTACAAACAGGTGGTATAGAGTGAACCGTTAACAATGTATGTATATAGCAACACAATAAATGAGCAACCAATTGACCTAACAGTTCTATCATCTATAACAGAGTATAAAATAATAAAGGTACAAAAGAAAGTAACTCAACTTATATGAATGCCCATACAGACATATAAGTTGAGGATCGGCTCAGCAGTAATGTAACTCATCATATAAGAGTCCCCATACAAACTTATATAATGAGGTTCTAGTATATACGATGCTATGCAATGCCATGAATCCTATGCTATGACTCATCCATGATCACGCACATGCAATTGTTGTGTCGACACAGACTCTTAGTTCCCACTTTTCAGGTAGGTAGCTAACGGTGACAATAGAGCAAGCATCTCCACTACTAGGCTGGCATCCACACTACCTAGCCTAGGCCTCCGTATGCGTTAACGCAAAGAACACAACATCGGAGCTCACACATGTACTATGGCTCAGCGGGTATCTTAGGTAGATGCGCACCGAGAACCTAGCCCCGAACTGGCCTATGATGTGACCCGGAAGGAGCCTCGGAAATGAGCACGAGGACCAAGCCATCCCGTTCACTTGGCACGGAAGGAGCCCCAGGACGTGAACACCGAGGACCAAGCCGAACCGCCTAAAGTCTATCTGTCAACTCCCATCGGTGTGACGATTGGTGAGCCTGTATACCTACCACACTATCCTTAACCCGGGATTACGACACCGCGTGTCGACTCACACCGCATGCAATACCACATCATCGTGGTACGAAAGGATCCTCGGATCAAACATGAGGACCAAGCCCAACCGTCCACTTGGCACGGAAGGAGCCTCGGGACATGAACACCGAGGACCAATCCCAACCGTCTATTTATAACTCTTCTCAACATTACCAACCAGTGCGATCAGACACCCGCACACACACCCTTTCACAATCCTGTGCCCAAGGCACCTTAAGGGTTTACCATAAACACAGGTGGCGAACCACCTCATACAATGGACCATCTTAGACTTCCCTATATGACAAGCATCATGATCATGCATCACTCTTTCGGCCAACAAGATTACGTCTAAACTATGGTCACATAACTTTAACATCACCAATTACAACTCTTTTACCAAACTCAATCATTCATACACACATTAGTTAATCATCTAACTATCAACAACACATGTTCATTACAATCAACACCGACCAAATACATAAGTTTAAGTCAATCTTGTTATTAATCGACAAATTACCATTCGTTCACTAACCCCCACCAAATCGTTTCGTTCAATTACATTTCATTTCACCATTTGTTTACGTGGGGTCTATCCAACAATTTCATCACTCGTTGAATTATCACAGTTAGACATTTATAATTTGCCAAAACCTCAACGTTGATTTGTCACAAGACCTCTACCGAGTCCAAACCCGATTCTACACCAACCCAGGAAATTCAGGTGTAGAACACCTTCTGGACAGCAACTTCAGCCGGAGATTTCTGAGGCTATAGGAATCCAGTGAATGAGTGTAACACCTCGATGGAAAGGTCTTCCCATGGGTTACAACTTTCATGTTAAGTCTACAACCCAGATCATAATGTATCTCACATGAAATGGGCTCCAAGTCCTGCTGCGTAAAGAATACGAATTCTGCACGCTTAGCCTGCCAGCCCTCTATTTCGATCAAACTTTCCCGTGACTACAGAATTTGCCTGAAGATGTGTAACCACTCATTGGAAAGGTATTTCCAAGGGCTACTACTTTCGTGTTTAGTCGAAAGCCCGGATCTGGCCATGTCATTCATGAAAATGGCCACGAAGATCGCTGCGCGCAGAAAGCAGATTTCTGCGCGCGTCTTAAGGCGGAATGAACGACGTCGGTCCGTCTTCTTCCTCTAGCCGATCTTCCCATTTCACATCAGAAATTCCTCCTCCCTTATTCACCCTCATCAGGCCATTTCTCTTCACGAGACCATACCCATCATCCCATTGAAGGAAGGAGAGGTTGAAGATTACTAAACCCTAGAACACAAGTCCTAGCATGGCCTCTTCCTAGAAATCTTCATCTCACACATCAAGACTCATTTGAGTTGATATCTTACCTAGGAATAACTAGGGATCTAGCACAAAGGGAGAGGCGAAGAAGCTAACCTCGTTTCCAGCATTTTCACCATTTCTGTCCATGGATCTCGTCACCCTTCGCGGTAGCATCCTTTTCTCCTTGGGAAGTGGATTAAAAAATGTCCAAGGTTTTAGCAAACCCTTTTATATGGAACCAACACGGGTAGGGACACGCCCATATACTTACCTGTGTCCAACTCGGGCGAAGCGTCGTCGACATTTCGTCTATCGTTTGGACACACAAACACGGGTAAGGACACACCCGTGTCTCTACCTGTGTCCAGGTGACACAGCCGTGTTTATGCACGTGTGCATACCCGTGTCCTGCTTGGGATACTCTTGGACACAAGTACACGGGTAGGGACACGCTTGTGTCTCTACCCGTGTCCTGCTCGGGATACACGGTCGACGGTTATAGCATTATATGGACACAAATACGGGTAGGGACACACCCGTGTCCATTACCCGTGTCACGGGACACGGCAGTGTGCATGGCTGTGTTCTTACCCGTGTCCTGCTCGGGAGAAATTCGTTGATCTTCACTCAATGCATACAGGTAGGGACACGCCCGTGTCTCTACCCCGGTCCTGCTCAGGACAGGCCCTATCAAATTCCACTCAATGCCTCTCGACACAGGTAGGGACACGCCTGTGTCTCTACTGGTATCCATCTTTGGACTGGCCCTGTCGAGTTCCACTCAACGCCTCTCCAATTTTACTCGATGCACACAGGTAGGGACACACCCGTGTCTCTACTAGTGTCCTATTCTGGACCAATTTATCTTTTCCATATGAGTGTAAGCCTAGTCTCCTGCACTCCTTGGGCCCAAGTCAGCTCTCCTAACTCAGAAGCATGCACGAGGGGCCTAGCGCGAATCAGGACGTAACATGATGTCTTGTTTGATTTATGTGTTTACAGGATTTAATTACCAAGTGTAGACCAATGTCAGTCTACAATGAGTCACCAAACACAGGACCATACAATGTAATCCCTCATTGTGTGATCCCTGGTGTTGACTCATGTGTAGCCTCTCTATTGGGATACACATCATTTTCAAGCACTAAACTTGTAGGAGAAAGACTGGTTGCTGATTTCATTGAAGAAAGAATATTTTCAGAAAGCAAAATTTTTCTAAGTGTTTTACTCGAGTAATAACCTTAGTACTCGAGTAGAGTTATTATTAGTTCTCGAGTAAGCTAAGTCAAGAACTCGAATAACTAAAGTTATTCTCGAGGAGTTGTGCAGTTAGTTCTCGAGAAGCTGCTTAGTACTCGAGTACACCTCTGCTTGCTCTCGAGTAATAAGTTTAGTCCAGCTCAAAATTCTGGCTAAGTAAAATTCTCAAGAAGTAATGTTCGGTACTCGAGAAGTTAATGCTAGCACTCGAGAAGTCTAAGGCTTAAAGTGTTGAGAGCCCTTTGTCTCGAGTAGCAGAAATATATCTCGGGATAACTAAGTTAAGTTCTCGGGAAAGACTTGTTGTACTCGAGAAGAAGTTATTTAGTTCTCGAGTAAAGTCCAAGTCAAAAAGTGTCGAGAGAGAGACTTGACTCAATGCCTTCTGGCAATCTTCACTCGAGTAAAGTCTAAGTCAGAAAGAATCAAGAAAGAGACTTGACTCAACGCCTTCTGGCAATCTTCACTCGAGTAGTCCTATCTATTCTCGAGAAGTTATCTACTAGTTCTCGAGTATTATAATCTAGTTCTCGAGTAAAGTACTTTATATTTCGACAAGCCAGACCTGAAATTTCCTTAAGCACTTCTTCTCGAGAACCTTGTAGGTTCTTTCTCGAGAACCAGACATTATTCTCGAGTAGTCTTATTTTCACTCGAGATCTGAAGTTCGATTTTTCTAAAATTTCGTTAAGTCTGACGGGACAGGTTTTCAAATTAATCTCCTTGACTATTGGTCCATGTGTAATGTCATTTATGATTATGACCGTTAGTCTATTCCTATAAAATGTCTAATCATATTAGACTAACCCTAACTGCGAAATAAGTATTCTGAATCGTTTTTTATTCATTCTAAATCGGGAAGACCCGTGTCGCTGCTCATCGTCTTCATCTCCTCTGATCTTCTCGATCCAAAAGATTCAGACAAGAAGAATCAACAGATCAAGCAATTTCGACCGCTGCAAATCTCTTTCTTGATCGTGGTGATTCTAAGTTCTCAGATCCAAGCATTCTCAGATTTCTTCCTCGACTTTTCTAAAAGGGATTTTCAATTTTTCAAGAGGGAAGAAGCCGAGATTCTGCCAGATCTGTGAAGAAAAGTTTGTAAATTTATGTGTAAATCATTTTATTCTTATAGGAGATTTTGTCTCCGAGTTTTTAGGAAGTTTTTTCCGAGTGTAGATCCATTTTTGTGGATCGAGTTATAGGGGCTTTGCTCTAAGTTGTAGGATTGGTTTTCAATCCGAGGAAATAGTGAAGTAGCCGAGTCTAGCGTGTTGCTAGATCTGTGAGGTGGAGAGTGGATGTACCCAAGATTGGGGAACTACTATGTATCTGGTGTACTCTTTGTTGTTTCTTCTTGTTTTATGTGCTTTGCTCACTCAAATTTTTATTCTGCAAAAAGAAGCAGACCTCACCTATTCACCCCCTCTAGGTGATTTAGGTAGAAAACTAAAATCATCAATTGGTATCAGAGGGAGGTTGTTCATCAAAAAGGTTAACACCTTGAATAGATCTGCTCCTAGTTGTCTTTAGAATATTCAAGCATAGACAGAGTTAAGGATTTTGCAAAGCTTCCACTGTGCATAAAGAACAATTTTGCTATGTGGAAAGAAAGAATAAAGTTTTTCATGGAAGCTGGGGATCCTAGAATTTTTATGATTGTAAATGAAGGTCCTCATGTTCTAATGATAGCCTCCACCATTGATCCAACAAAGCAAGTTCCTAAAAAACAGATGGATCTTGATAAGGATGATATTTCACATGTCTCTTTATACAAGAAAGCAAAAAATATCATCGCAAGTACAGTCGATGATTCTATGCTGCATAATTTTCTTCACTGCCAATTTGCTAAGGAAATGTGGCAGTCTCTTATCTTCTTAATGGAAGACACTAAAGAAGTTAGGGATAATAGAAGATCCCTTCTAAATCAGAAATATGAAGCATTCCGACAAGGCCCCAAGGATTCCATTGCAAATACCTTTGAGAATTTCTTCAAGATTGTCAACGGCCTAAGAGTCTATGGCCGAGTATTCACAAATGGGGATCTGAATGATAAGTTCCTTAGATCCCTGACTAAGGAATGCGATAACAAGGTATATGCTATCCGGGAGTTTTGAAAGCTAGCAGAGATAGACCCTTAAAATCACTTCGGAAAGCTTATGTCATATGAGCTTCAAATAAATTCAAGAAAAGCTGAAGAAGAGAAGAACATGTCTTCATCCAAGGAGAATTCTGTCGCTCTAAAGGCAGACACCTCAAGGAAGTCTAAGGCTGCCTCTCCTGCACTAGCATAAGAATAAAATGAAGAAGAATCTTCAGAGAAAAGCAACTCAGGCTCAGAATTATCTGAAGGAGAGTTTTCTCTTCTCTGAAGGCAGTTCAAGAAATTCTTGAACAAGAAGAAGCAATGGAATGGGAAGGATGCCTCATTCAGAAGATCACGTCACGATGATGATCGTCACAAGAAGGGCTCAAGTAGCCAATACAGGTATCACCCTAAGAAGGACAAACATTTTTCTACTGACATTGTTTATTATTGTTGTAATAAGCCAGGACACGTCATAGATGACTGCCCTCACAAGAAGAAGGAGGGTGGAAGAAGAGAAGAAAAGAAAAATTCTTACAATAAGAAGAAGACTAAAAGAAACCTGATAGCTAAGAAGGGCAAGACCCTCAGTGACACAGACTCATCTGAGTCTTGTGATGAGGAGGAAGCCTACTCTGGGCTTATGTCACAAATAGATGAAGATGAAGCACCCCAGTTCTCTGGGAAGGTAAATTCTCATACACCTCTTTCGAAATCTGATGATTCTGACCATGATCATGAGGAATGTTCTTCTGATGAGGAATCTGAACTCATGCCTCAATTTAAAGAGTTGATAAAAGTCTATGACAAATGTCGCAGAGTCACAAGAGCTCAAGCCAAGGAGATCAAATCTCTTAAGGCTGAAGAGAGGAATCTGAGAGAGGAAATTGTAATGATGGACTCACTCAGGAAAGACTTCCATAATGCAATGGAAGAATATAATAAGGCTCTCGAGCACCTAGATTTGAAGGATAAAATCATAAAGGAATTGGAAGAACAACTTGCAGCTGAAAAGAAACTAGTTGAATGTTTATCCAAGCCTAAGACAGTTCTTCCGCTTGTTGCTGAATTCTCTGCTCAGGCCAAAGGTGATAGCTTAGGCCATGTGGCATCCCCTAGAAAATCTTCTAGGAGAAACAAGGCCAAAATGAGAAATAAGTCCGCCAAGAAGGCTCTAGCCAAGGAGAAATGGAAAGCACGTCAAGAACAAACTTCGGTCAAGAAGGTTATCTTTCCAACGAATGTGTTTGATCTTGACTCGTCCTATGGTCACTTTATTAGGCCTACTCATATAGAGCCCAAGTCTCGGTACCAAGGATATAATCATCCCAGTAACTTTGGCGAGAGTGTCTTCAAGGCACCTTATGATCAGGAGATTACTCTTTAGAGCTATGGACCTTAGAATCATGGTCACAACATCAAGAAAGCACCAAAAGCTAAGCCTGTTGTAGAAAAGCCTACTAAGGAGAAGAATTCAGGTGAATGTCATCACCATGAAGCTTCTACTTCCAATTCTACTACCCCTGATAGGCCATAATATCAAATGGTCAAGCATGAGATCATTAGGCAAAGATACAACAGATTTGATTGTTGGTGTTGTGTCAAGGTTGGTCACTTCGCCATTGATTGCTGGTTTAATCCCAGATATTATGAAGCTCCTCAAGTTAATAATATGAGAAAGACTGCTCATAATGTTAACATACGTAGAGGGAGTGTGCTAACTAGAGACCAAGGGCCCAAACAACTTTTTGTTCCTAAGGAAACTTGATTCTACTTTTGCAGGAATGTCCAAAGGCCACAAAAAATCCCATCTGCTATTTGGAAAGTGGATGCTCTCGGCATATGACCGGGACTAGAAGCCTTCTCAAGAATTATTCTCCAGTCATGAATGGGCCAAAGGTAAGATGTTCTGATAGAGGAATTTCAAAAGGCTACGGTATGATTACCAATGGTAGTGTATCCTTTTACGATGTGGCTTATGTTGAAGGATTGGATCACAATCTCATAAGCAAAAGCCAACTCTACGATAAAGGATATATCGTAGAATTTCATGCAGATAAGTGTTTGATAAAATCGGTTGATAATTTAGAAACGATTTTATCAGACACTCGTAGTAGGAATGTCTTTTGTTTAAATTTTATTTGCATAGACTCTTCTACACCAGTGTGCTTTTTGGCAAAAGATAGCGCATCTCTTGGTGACCAATGGCTCAGGAGATTCACACATATAAATTTCAAAACTATTAATAAATTATTTTATCTTAATTTAGTACATGATGCCCTAAATATTAAGTGCGTTAAAGATAGACCCTGTCATGCATGTGTAAAAGGCAAGAAAATAAGGGCTACCTTTAAAAGCATCATTGGCAAAGATTCTGACAGGTGTTTACACTTACTTCATATGGACTTGTTTGGTCCACTGTAAATTAGAAGTTTTGGGAGGTAAGTTTATACATTGGTTATTGTTGATGATTACTCTCGCTTTGCGTGGCTGTTCTATCTAAAACACAAGTCAGATACCTTTTTTATATTTACGAATTTTGTCAAGCAAGTCAAGAATGAATACAGTTGCTCCGTTGTCAAAATTAGAAGTGACAATTGAACAGAGTTCAAGTCTGGGGCCATGATAGAATTCTGTGAAAGTCTTGGTATCTTTCATGAGTTTTCCTCTTCTCGTACTCCTCAACAGAACAGAGTTACTGAGAGAAGGAATAGAACACTCATAGAAGCTTGCAGGACCATGTTGAGTGATGCCTCACTACCGAAATATTTTTGGGCTGAAGCCGTCAACACTACATGCCATGTTCAAAATTGAGCACTCATAAACAAAAAAACTAATAAGACACCTTAAGAACTACTAGAAGGCAGGAAACCGACCATTTCATACTTTAGAATCTTTGGTAGTAAATTGCTTCGTCCTTAACAATGGTAAGTATCACACCACTAAATTTAGTGAAAATAGCATTGAAGTTATTTTTGTAGGATATAGTAGCCATAGTAAGGCATATAGGATTTTCAATAAGAAAACCCTGGTTGTAGAAGAATCTATTCATATTGTATTTGATAAGACAAGCTTGATGCAAAGAAGTTCTTCTAGAGTGTTCATTGAAGACGTAGGTTTACGATTGTAGAAATTGAGCTTGGATGAGCAAGTTAAGGAAAAAGTTCAAGAGTTCATCACGATCACCACTCCAACCCCTATTGGAGAAGATGATCACCAAGATGAAGATATCATTTAAGTTGATGAAGTCACTCAAGGGATAGAAGAAGCTCCAGATAGAAGGAACCTAGAGCTCAGACACTTGAAGGATCACCCAATTGATCAAATCATCGGAGATCCTCGGGATGGTGCCAGAACTCGTAGAGGTACAACTAATGAAAATTTATATTTGAGATTTTTCTCATAGGTTGAAACAAAGAAGTTTGAGGAGGCAAACTTAGACACATCTTGGATAATAACAATGGAAGAAGAATTGAATCAATTCAAGCATTGCCAAGTCTGGAAGCTTGTTCCAAGACCAAAAGGTAAGAACGTCATCGGAACCAAGTGGGTCTATTCGAACAAGATGGACGAAGATGGAACAATCATAAAGAACAAGGCTAGACTCATCGCCAAAGGATATCGACAAGAAGAAGGAATCAACTTCGACTAGAAGTATGCTCCAGTGGTAAGATTGGAAGCAACCATGTTATTCCAACTTATGCTGTACTTAAGGGCTTCACTGTCTATCAGATGGACGTGAAGTGGTCTTTCTTTAATGGTGACATAAAGGAAGAAGTGTATGTGGAACAACCTCCAGGTTTCGTTGATTCTATCTTTCCTGATCATGTTTATCTTTTATTTAAAGCATTATATGATTTGAAACAAGCTCCTCGAGCCTGGTATGAGACGCTATCTAGCTTTCTTATTGAGAATAAGTTCACAAGGGGAAAGATATTTAAGACATTATTTCTTAGGGAAATAAAAGGCAAGATTTTGCTAGTGCAAATCTATGTCGATGACATTATTTGTGGCTCTACTGACGATAACCTCTGCAAGAAGTTTTCAAAACTTATGAAAGAGAAGTTTGAAATGAGCAAAATGGGAGAGCTGAAGTTTTTCTTAGGTCTTCAGGTGAAACAATCTGAAGATGAAATTTTCATCTCTCCGACAAAGTTTACAAAGGAGTTAATTAAGAAATTCGGAATGGAGAGCGAAACCTCTATAAGGACTCCAATTGGTTCAGCTATGTCTCTCGACAAGGATGAGAAAGGGAAATTTTTTGATGAAACCAAGTACAGAAGCATAATTGGATCCTTGCTCTATCTTACTGCAAGTAGACAAGACATAATGTTTCCAACATGTGTATTTGCTAGATTTCAAGTGAACTGTAAGTAATCTCAATACGCTACTGTAAAGCGGATTTTGAGATACCTTAAAGGTACACTAAATCTTGGCTTATGGTACCCAAGAAATAATGATAGCGAACTAATTGGTTTTTTAGATACAGATTTTGAAGGAAGTAAAGATGACATGAAGAGCACTTCGGGGACTTGTCAATTCCTAGGAAGAAGGCTCATCTCCTGGAGTAGCAAGAAGATGAACTGTGTCGCAATTTCAAAAGCCGAGTCAGAGTATATCTTTGCAGGCAGTTGTTGTGCACGACTGCTATGGATAAAGAACCTGTTTGAAGATTATAACATGAAGTTCCAAAATATTCCAATGTTTTGCGACTCTTCCAGTGCAATTGCAATCGCCGACAACCCAGTCTCTCATAGTAGGAAAAAGCACATAGAGCTGAGGTATTACTTCATCCGGAAGAATATGGAGCATGGAGACATCAACCTCTAGTATGTACCAACTGATAGACAGGTCACAGACATTTTCACGAAGCTGCTGGACGAGGCCAAGTTCTCGTTTTTCAAAACAGAACTTGGCATGCTTAACAAAGAAGAATAAAGGAGGACTCACAACATAGCTCAAGGACCAGGCAACACTTCAAAAATTAAGAATTTCTTAATTTTGGACTTCATTTCTTGAGTAAGACCATTCCTACTCGAGTACTAAATTGAACCACTCGAGAGACAAGTCTACCTCTCAAGAACTATTTCTTGAGTAATAAGACACTTCTCGAGAACTTCAAATTACTACTCGAGTATTATAGTCTCTTCACTCGTGTAATGACTGTGCACTCAAGAAATTTGAAGAAATTTTTCGTCTTCAACTTCAATTTTTTATATTCGCACCCAGATGTTTATGCCCCATATCTTCAGGTATGTCACTTTGTTTAATTCCTCAATAATCACAAATAAATACTTATATAAATAGAAAAGTCCGGAATTTCCATATTACTCGATCTCAAAACCCTTTCTCGAAAAGAAAGAAGAAAACCATTCTTCTTCCGCCGCCATCGGAGAGCTTGTCGCCGAATCTCTTGACACAGTCATTTCTCGTCTTCTCTGGATCAATGGATCCAAATTCCAAGATAGGGATTGGAAGTGAACTTATCTCAACAGGAATTGCAGAGATATCTGAAGATTTTCAGAATCTTCTTCTTCTTCTGGAAACCGCCGGTTTGTACTTTATTTTAGAGCAACCTTATAAGATTCTTTTTCTAGAGGTCGAAGAATTGTTTCAGAATGCAAAGGTTAGGAACAATGAAAAGATTCTCAAGAAAAGAGTTTGAGGAATCAAGATTAAGCTTTCCAAGACAGTTGTTTCTAAGCTACTTCGACTACTAGTGATTGAAGAAGAAGATGACATAACTGCCGAGGACTATGACAGAGCCTATAATTTCTGTGGAATTTCTGTTGTTATAAACAACATTCGTCGACCTGACCTCAATGCAGAGGGAAAACTTCTGGTGGATATTCTTGGCAAAGTGCTTTTGTGTAAGACAACCTCTATAAGCTTCATCACTGCCAATTTCTTTTATATGATGAAAACAATTATATGCAGGAAGAAATTTTAGTTTGGAATGATGATTTTTGATAAGATAGTAGAAAGCATCAAAGAACCTAACTATGAAAGGATTATTTCTCTACTCCTGCATGAGTTCAAGCCAGAAATCTTTGAATTGTCCAAATTGACAACCCTTCACCACATGAAGAAAGTCTCTGTTTCTTCCATACAAAGATGGGAAAATAAACTGAAGAATCCTACCCAAGCTGCCAAGGCTCATGAACATCTAGAAATTAAGGACAGGACTCCATCTCCTCCTCTAACTCAAGTAGATGGCACATCAAGTGTAGCTGAAGAGGGGGAGCCTGCTCCTTCAATTCAAGAGAAATGAGTCATTACCCCTCCTACTACTGCTGCACTTAATCCTACCACCCCTATAGAGGCCCTCTCAGATATCCAAGTACAAGAGAGCATTTTATCTACAGAGTAAGACATAAATAAGATGATAGAAGAATTGTCTTCAAAAGAGCCTTTTCCTCCCTTCCAACCAGTGAAATCTCCATCTCCAGAACAATCACCCTCTCATCAACACTCTGAACTAGAATCCCATATTCACAAATCACTTGCTGTTGATATAGAAGAAGAAGAAACAGTTTCGATATCTGATGAGAAAGGAGCATCCCCAGAACCAGCTGAAGCTCCTCTCAAGAGCTTAGATTTTTTGCTTCCCACCTTTCTTGGTGAGGAAGGTGATTTTATGATTCAAACTATAAGAGCCAAGAGCTCAGTTATAATTGAAGAAATTGTTCCATGGTTTTCTCCTCCTCCTCCAATTCCTCAAGCTGAAACTCTATCACCTTCTCCTGCTGCTGCTGATATTTTGGGTAAGATTGAATTGATGCTCTCACAAAAGAGAAAGTACTTTAATGATTCTCTCAAGGCTGTCACTGAAAAAGTTACTGCTCTAGAAAAATAGATGAGCAGAAGATTTGCAGAAATCCAGGATAATACTGATGAGCTAAAACACCTTTTCCAAATAGGGGGGAAAGCTCTTGACCACACCATAACCAGCATTGGTTAGGTGATGGACAAGTCAGTAACTCTTGCCAATAATCAAATCCAGTTAGAAAAGAAAACCCAAGAACTTAACTTTAAAACTTTTGAAGAAGTTTGTACTTTCAAAGAGGCTGTTATAGAAACCCTATCTATAGAAGTAAGAAAAGGGGCGAGTTTAGTAAGAGAATACTTAGAAAAATCAGATGCAAACATGAATACTCTCTGGAAAGGGAAGGTTAAGGAAATTCAGGGTAATGTTAAAAATCAGATAGATGGTGTCAAGTTTCACACTTATGACACAGCTGTGTGGATGCATAATCAAATTTTTCCTGATTTTCAAGATGATCCAAATATTATTCCTCATCATCTCAATCCCAGTGCTCAGCATCCTCCAATTCATTAGCCAACTTTCACTCCCAGACCTGAAGATCAAGAACCAACTCCAGATAGTTATGCTCAAGCATGGTTAGACTCTGAAATGCCTCAAGCTCCTCCTCTAGAAATCCCAAGGCTCAAGAAAATAAAGTATGGTGATGGAGCTTCTGCAAGCAAGTCCATCCCTAATCTAGAAGCTAAAAAGTGGAGAGCACAAGAATTTGATGAGATTTGGAGCCCTACTCCTAAGTCTTTAATCATTGATACTCTTAAACTAGTAATCGATTATAATGAGAATAGATATGATCATTACAACTCCCATGAGTGGGACTTGTATAAAAAATCTATTACTAAGAGAAGAATTTATGATAGAGAGTATGGAAGGAACAATCCCAATGCTCCTCCTATACCACCAAAGTATTATCCAAAACCCACAAGTTATCAAAAAAAAACAAGAGAAGAAAGAAAGACAACATCAACAACAACAGAATAAGGAATGAAAAATGATCTAGATTGTATTCTGAGATTGTGTAGAAATGGATTTCATGGACTATTCTATATAAATATAAATCTATAATTTTGATTATCTGATTGTGAAAGTCCACCTTGTGCCAACTACCTTCACCTATGGGGGGGGGGAATAGGTGTATTACAGCTTTTTGCGGAATTAAAACTATACCTGCACAAATAAACAAAACAAAACAGCACAGAAAGACACATACAATTTATAGTGGTTCCCCGATTTGGGTACGTGCACTCTCCCCCTTCGACCTATCTCCCAACAAGGGACGACTCGGTCACTTCACCAACAGGATTGAAAACCAATCCTCACACTAAGGAAGTAACTCTTCCACACGAAGGAGTCACCACTCCTCCACTACGGGTTGCACCCAACCCTTACAAAGAGGAACCAACGTTCCTTTACAACAAAAAGAAAAACTTGAATGTATAAAATACAAACTACTTTTGGAGCCCTTGTTGTCCCTCTTCGTTCGACATTGCGTTCTTGAATAAGTCGAATAGTCCACGACCTAAGTGCTCTCTTAGAGAATCTCCCCGAAACCAGCGGCGGCAAGAAGTGCGGCGGCGTAGCTGTCAGGATCGGCGGTGGAAACGAAGTGCGGCGACTGAGCTTTGGAGATCCAACCTTCGTAGCAAAGCTAGCAAGGTCTACCTACGGTCTTCCTAGGATCGATCGTCTCGATCGATTCTTAAAGGGAAGGTATTCCCGATCAACAAATCAAGAAACAAAGGATCTCTCGGTAGACACGTGAGATGCGTTGCTTGGCTGAGCTTCTATTGCCGGAAGATCGAGAAGAAACCGCGATCAGCACAGGCGACAACTTGCACGAGCGGCGATAGCGGCGGACGGCGATCTACGATCTGTTAGGTCAAGTCGGCGGCCGGCCTTTTTCGTTTTGGTTCACTGCTCATTACATTCAAATTAGGAGTATATTTATACAGTAGAATACTCCTTTATGACCGTTGTGGGCCGAACCAAAAGAAGCCCTAAATCTGGTTCAAAACAGCGCCTGAGTATTTGGTGCGGTCCAGCGAGCAGAAGAAATTCTCCTAAGGCAAATTCGGCGAGAATCATTGGTGATTCTCGACGAATCGGCGAGAATCACTAATGATTCTCGCCGAATTCTACTTGGCAAAATTCTAACTGATGATCTTGCCACCCGGAGAGAATCGGCGAGAATCATAATTCATTCTCGACGAATTGGCGAGAATGCAAAGTCATTCTCAACGATTTGGCGAGAATCAACTAGTGATTCTCGACGATTCTGCCTTAAGCAAAAATAAAGAGAGCGTTGAGACAGCCGGCAGCATTCGATAAGAATCAAAGAGTGATTCTCGACGATTCGGCGAGAATCACTAGTGATTCTCGTCGAATCGGCGAGAATCACTTTGTTATTCTCGACGATTTCTACTTAGACGATTTTCATCTTTCTTCCCGTGAGTTGCTTTGACCCATCCTTGCTCCTTATCTGCTCTTGATCTTTCTCAGCCCTGTACTTGAAAGGAAGTACACTCCAATAGAGAGAGTACACGCCGACCAACACACTGATCTGCTCAACGAGGGATTACGTTGCGCAGACCCGTGTATATTGACCCACTGCACCCTGATATTAGTGTGTACTTAGCGTGGAATAGCTGCAAGCACAACTTGAAATATATCATCAAATACATTGTGGATTCATCTTAGCTAGACAGGAGGCTTCCTCAAATCCAGGTAATTGTGGAGACAATACCCAACAATCTCCCCCTATTTCAAGAAGCCAAAATCCTACTAGTTAAGATGAATTTCACTAATCCAGATAATACATACAACAAATCAAGAGAAGAACAATAAATGCAAA
The DNA here is from genome assembly GCA_039513925.1 of Platanthera zijinensis. NCBI lineage: Eukaryota > Viridiplantae > Streptophyta > Magnoliopsida > Asparagales > Orchidaceae > Platanthera > Platanthera zijinensis. Next base: position 64,339,775 of record CM077092.1, on the reverse strand, counting down.
TAGAACAATACTAGAGTCAATCATGAAATCACATATATATATATATATAGATATCCACAATAATTGTTCATATGATAACATGATAATAACGATAAACAAAAAGGAATACATCAGCAAAAATACTAGGTCTCTTTCTCCTTAGCTATTTCATCGTTTAGTTATTGCGCCAAGTGTTTCCTGCTTTGTCTTTTGAAGTATTCCCCTTGCTTGGGGTAGTATCTGAGAGGAGGATATTTATTTGCCACGGTGTTGGACCTGAAGAAAATGTTCTGTTTAGCTTCAAAGGTCTTGTGCAGCTCCCACTCGTACTGTTTATAAACATCGTTCTGATTTATCTCCCCCCTCTGTTGTTATGTAAATGTGTCCAGAATGATACTCCTTGATACCGAACTCCACCTTTCGTTCCTCACTTCATCCTCCTTCAATCTGATTTTCTTTTCAGCTTGCGTTTCCTTGGATGTCCCTTCTTGAATTTTTCTCTTGCCTCTAGCTTTTGCTAGGGCTTCTTGGTCAAACCAGGCACTACGCTCAACTCTTGCAGCAGCCCTAGTAGCCTTCTTAGATTCAGCCTCACTCAGTGGAACTTCTTCAACCCTTTCTTCTTCCTCAACAGTAGCAGCAGTCTCTTCCGGAGGGGAAACCGGAACGTGAATGCCTGAGGCCTATTGAACTAACCAGTGGGCCGTTTCAAAAACATACCTATTAGTCTGATCAAAGTTGTCGAGTATTACTTGTTGAAGCCCTGCCATCTTAGCTTTATAATCTTCCTCCCCCTTTTTGGCTTCGACAGCAATTGAGTTTGCGTAAGCGTGCAGGGACTCATCAATGTGCTGTACTTTCTTTGAAAATTCATTCAGTAGGGTCTTTCTATTCGCGTTCAGAGTCACCATGGTGGCATCAAATTTTTGGATGTTATTAGCCACAACATGTGCATTCATATTAAACACTGCCAGGTCATCCGTGTTCTTTTTAAGTCCTTGCATAAGAAGAGAGACAGTTGTGCCGGCTGCTGTGTACTTTCCCTCAAACTTCGTTTCCATTACATCCAGCTTGTGATTAATTTCAACTACGTTCTTTAGCATCAGATCCTCAGATTCCTTAATTCTCTTTAGCACTTTGTCTTGTGCTTTCTCAAAAGTAACTTTGAGTTCATCCAGAATTCCTTGAACAATGTTCACAGTATGATTAGCTAAATTATCTTGCAGTGGATGACCCTGAGGCATACCTTGGCCTTATCCTTCCGCAGATTCACTGGATGAGCTAGAGACATGCACTGTTTCCACAGGGCAAAAGTTGTAATCCTCTGTATGTTTCTCAATAATACACACCAGCCTTTGCTGAGAGGACTCCCCCTCCACAGTTGCACTTGTTTTCTCAGAAACTACCTTAGGAGCTTGTTTTTCAGATGGAACTGCAGTGTCATCCTGAGGCTCCATTACTTCCTGCCTCACATTTCCTTCTTCCTCATCCTCATCATCCATGTTCTCATTCTTAACTACAGCATCGTACACATCCTGTTCATCATCCTCCAGATAAGCAACTTCATCTCCCATATCATTATTGTCCAGGTCCGCCTCATCTTTCTCCACATCCTCACTTTCTTCTTCCAGGTTCTCAACTGCATCCCTTGTTATCAGAGAGATGTCAGATCTAACATCGGCAGGAGCGGGTAGACACTCCCCCTCAGTTCCTGCAGTCAGCATAACAGGAACTTCACCCGGTACAGCCACGGAGTCTGCTGGAGTCATATTGTCCTCATTCCCATGGGACTCAGCTGGGGAATCATCTTGTTCTTCACCTACGACAGTGTGCCCGATCCTTCTTTCCCATCTATCAAAGACACTGAAGTCCATTTTCTTTAGATAGTGGAGGGGAACTCCTTTACTCATATCAAACTTGTCTCCATCCAGTTGGTTAAGATAAAGACTAATAATCCGTCCAAAACAGGGGGATCGCAGAGTATCCTTTATTCTCTCAAACAGCATGGCCCCCCAGTTGAATCTCTTCTGACAGACGATGACCACTAGGATCTTGAACATCTCACCCGAGATATGATCGTGGGAGTCTGGTTTACAGATCAGGACTTTCCCGACGATGTATGACAGGAGCTTCCCTTCCTCGTTCATTTCCTTCCTCTTGATAGATTTGATTCCTCTTGGTAGTCCACAGAACAGAAGGGTCCTGGCTCGATCCTGTTCTTCCAGATAATCCTCTTGATCAGAGCTGGAGAGCTGCAAGTATTGTGTCTGTTTCCCTACAGACATTTTGATCCTTGCACCGGCAATCTTACACTTGATTACAGTATCTTCACGCTGAAGTTTTGCAATTGCAAAGAATTCCATCACCTCCTTATCCAGTATTTTGCATGGGTGCTCCAGGATGAATGTGATTCCAGCCTCTTCAAGCATAAGAATGATGTTCCTGAACTCATCTGAGGCATGAGAAAAGCCAGTTCGAACCAGTTCGCATCCAGTGACCAGGCCGGCGGTGGTTCTTGGAGCCATTTTAAACCTAAGGAGGAAATACCCAAGTCTTAGCCTTGTCAGTAACTCTAGTAGGAAGCTACACTATCGACAAGTCATTGCAAGGAGAATGAAGCCGTTACCCTAATGCCGAGGATTTGGCGGGACGAAGGCGACGGAATCAACGAGATTGATGGGAATCGACTGGATTTCCTGAATCTCTTGCGTCCTTGGGACTGTGTCGACGGGGAACCCTGGATGCGCTCGCGAAGGAGTCGTCGGAAGTCAATCAACGAGAACCCTAGACTTGGTCGACGGAACTATGGAATTCAATCATCGGGACACGGAGTCAGGATTCTTGCTGTTACGGGAAGTTGACGGGATGAGAGAAAGAAGCGGATCAACGGGATATGAAGGGTCGGCGGAATAGGCGCGATATGTACTATTCCGAGTCGGGCGATTTCGACGGGATTTTGACTGGGTTTTCTAAAAGTTATCTAACCGTGGATTTTGACGCAATTTTCTAAACAACTTTAAGTGGCATATTAATTTTGTTATACCCTAGTCAATAACCGAGGTATGCAAATTTGCCTTCAAGTTATTTCTTGATCGAGATGTACACAATATTCTGATATCAATTGTAATCTTTTGTAACACCCATTGACATACCTTCCTTAATTTTAAATGGGCATACTTATGCCTATTTAGATCCCTTTTCACATTTATAAATGTGTTACTATAAAGAATTCTTCAGATAGTACTTTAAGGTCATTTTACAGATTCATTATGTCCTCAAGTGTGAAAACATATATGTGTATATAGACACATAACCACTTACCTTTTAGAGAAGGAATTCACAAATTTGTGTGGATATATAAGTATATATATATATATATGTAAATATCAATATAATATGACTCAAATCTTGAAACTGAACGCAAGTACCTGGGATCATAAGATTTATCATTCAGATCTTTAGTTTAAGACACAACAGGTGTTCAATTTGAGTATGCCATTGTAAATAGCACTGCTCTTATTCCAAGTACTTGTTCCAAGTCATTCTTGGAACATCTCCTGTCTAGTTCCCATCAAGTTTACAGGAACCTAGACTGCCCTGCAAAAGAGAATTACCTTGCCCTAGGAACCCAATATGTATTTGGTCCTAGGTTCTTGTCAGTGTAAAATCTCGAATGCCTTCCCACAGGAATCCTGTAATGTAGGCTAACTCTGCTCAGAGGAAGTGGATATGCCCTTGCCCTTGGCACAGAGGGATTGTGCCAATAATCTATGGCAAAGTGACCCACCTTGCCACAACACCAACATTCGTGAATATTGTATCGCCGTTTCAGACCTGATCTGTTGACTGAGGTAGTCATGAGCTTAGGTCTAAAAGGGATAGAGCCGGTTCTGCTCACAAAATTGCCTTTTCCACCGTGACATGTGGGAGGGTGGACAGAATGCATGTGGTGAGTGTCATGAGGCCTGGGAGGTGGTGCCTTCCTTTCAGTAAGCACACTTCCAGAGGCCCGATGGGTACTTACCACATGTTTCCTGACCCCCCTTTCCTGTGTCCTAGGGTGGAAAGTATTGTAGTGAGAGCTGGTTCCTGCATATTCATGATGAGTTGGGGCTAAGGTTGAGAATACAAAGGGTTCAGAATGAGCCTTGGGTATTCTCTCATGGGTAGCCATGATCGCTCTGACACTGTGGGTATGTCCACCTTAGGGCTGATCATTCTTGTAGTGACCAACGTTATTTCTGTGGTCATACCTGAAGCCATGATGAGTGCCCTTCCTACTCGGGGTGGGGGGTCTGAACACAGTTTCCCCATTTCTCCATTAATTAATAATTCGGGAGATCCACCCATTTTCTTCTTTTCTCTTGATAGCATCTATCGTGGAAAAGTTAGAAACTATTCTCTTCTCGGTCTCTAGACGACTTTCTAGATCCGAGATCTTTGAGTCCTTTACCTTGATGGATTCCAATTAGATATTCATCAAGGTCTTCAGCTGAGCAATCTCCTTAGCTTGCTCCTCAATAAGTAAGTTGCTCTTTTGAAGAGCACACTGAAGGGATTCAAGATTTTCAATCTTCTGATTGAAGCTATCCATATCCCTTGCATCACTAGAGGGACAATCCTCTAAACTATTCCTATCTTCAGGAACTTTAAGAGGAGAGGGGCATGATGAAGAAGTTACCTGCTCCTGGCTTTGCTATTCAGGGTTACCGTCAAGATCGGCAGAGACTGTTGAGTCAGCTTCATCAGAACTGCTTTCCTCAACTTTCTCTTCAGTCTCTAACAAGGACACAGGTGCCCTGATACTGACAGATTGATCATGCCCTTCATCTTCAGAAATGAGGACCCCCACATAGGCTTCATCCTCTTGCTGACCACTGATCCCTTCTTTCTCCGATCCTTCCATGAGGTCAGAGATGGTTTGCCACATGGACTTGGCCATCCTACACTTGTCCAATATAGAGCGATCTGGTCAAGACTAGACATAAGTGATGATCTAACGAATCACCTTGTCCAGGTTGAACAGTGAGGGTTCTGTCTCCGACATCTCTTTGGGACACTTGGGGATTTGCAGATCTTTCCCCGAGCTAGAAGCCTTCATGAGAATGAAGGCACCCTCTTCCAGAATGAGTGATGATCGAGGGTCGATGGCCTCCAAATGAAATAGTACTCTCATCTTCCATACAGGATAGTACTCCTTTGTACATGAGGGAAGTCTTAGAGGAGGGACATCATAATCCAACTCCATGCTTGAGTCTGATCTTCTTGTTGACACAAGAGGCAGGAACTTACTCGAGGTGTTAACCCCTTTGAAGAGTAACCTCCCTCTGATACCACTTGAAAGTCCACCTTGTGCCAACTACCTTCACCTATGGGGGGGAATAGGTGTATTGTAGCTTTTTGCGGAATTAAAACTATACCTGCATAAATAAACAAAACAACACAGCACAGAAAGACACAGGCAATTTATAGTGGTTCCCCGATTTGGGTACGTCCACTCTCCCCCTTCGACCTATCTCCCAATAAGGGACGACTCAGTCACTTCACCAACAGGATTGAAAACCAATCCTCACACTAAGGAAGTAACTCTTCCACATGAAGGAGTCACCACTCCTCCACCACAGGTTGCACCCAACCCTTACACAGAGGAACCAACGTTCCTTTACAACAAAAAGAAAAACTTGAATGTATAAAATACAAACTACTTTTGGAGCCCTTGGTGTCCCTCTTCGGTCGACATTGCGTTCTTGAATAAGTCGAAGAGTCCACGACCAAAGTGCTCTCTTAGAGAGAATCTCCTCGAAACCAGCGGCGGCAAGAAGTGCTGCAGTATAGCTGTCAGGATCGGCGGCGGAAACGAAGTGCGGCGGCTGAGCTTTGGAGATCCAACCTTCGTAGCAAAGCTAGCAAGGTCTACCAACAGTCTTGCTAGGATCGATCGTCTCGATAGATTTTGAAAGGGAAGGTATTCCCGATCAACAAATCAAGAAACAAAGGATCTCTAGGTAGACACGTGAGACGCGTTGCTTGGCTGAGCTTCTGTTGCCGGAAGATCGAGAAGAAACCGCGATCAGCACCGACGACAACTTGCACGAGCGGCAATGGCGGCATACGGCGATCTACGATCCGTTAGGTCAAGTCGGCGGACGGCCTTTTTCATTTTGGTTCACTGCTCATTACTTTCAAATTAGGAGTGTATTTATACAGTAGAATACTCCTTTATGGCCATTGTGGGCCCCACCAAAAGAAGCCCTAAATCCGGTTCAAAACAACGCCTGAATATTTGGTCCGGTCCAGCGAGCAGAAGAAATTCGCATAAGGCAAATTCGGCGAGAATCATTGGTGATTCTCGACAAATTGGTGAGAATCACTTATGATTCTCGCCGAATTCTACTTGGCAGAATTCTGGCTGAATATCTTGCCACCCGGAGAGAATCAGCGAGAATCATAATTCATTCTCGAAGAATCGGCGAGAATGCAAAGTCATTCTCAACGATTCGGCGAGAATCAACTAGTGATTCTCGACGATTCTGCCTTAAGCAAGAAATCAAGATGCCGTTGAGACAGCCGGCAGCAGTCGACAAGAATCAGCGAGTGATTCTCGTCGAGTCAGCGAGAATCACTTAGTGATTCTCGACGATTTCTACTTAGACGATTTTCGTCTTTCTTCCCGTGAGTTGCTTTGACCCATCCAAGGTCCTTGTCTTCTTTTGATCTTTCTCAGCCCTTTACTTCAAATTAAGTACACTCCAATAGAGAGAGTACACGTAGGCCAACACACTGAACAGCTTAACGAGGGATTACGTTGCGCAGACCCGTGTATATTGACCCACTGCACCCTGACATTTGTGTTTACTTAGTGTGCAATAGCTGCAAGCACAACTTGAAATATATCATCAAATACATTGTGGATTCATCTTAGCTTGACAGGAGGCTTCCTCAAATCCATGTAATTGTGGATACAATACCCAACAGATTGTCTCTTAATTATTTGAATTTTATCTCATTATCACTATGCAATCTAGTCATTTTATTTGTTTATTTTGATGTAATTCACCTTAGTGTAGAGGGTTCTGACTTTTAAAAATAGGGGGAGATTGTTGGGTATTGTATTCACAATAACCTAGATTTGTATGAAGTCACCCTTAAACTAAGATGAATTAAGTTGTATTTGATGTCTTGGTTAAGTTATGTGTTTGCAAGATTTAATTGACAAGTGTAGACCAATATCAGTCTACAATGAGTCACCAAACACAGGACCATACAATGTAATCCCTCATTGTGTGATCCGTGGTGTTGACTCACGTGCAGCCTCTCTATTGGGATACACTTAATTTTCAAGTACTAAACTTGTAGGAGAAAGACTAGTTGCTGATTTTATTAAAGAAAGAATATTTTCAGAAAGCAGAATTTTTCTAAGTGTTTTACTCAAATAATAACCTTAGTACTCGAGGAGAGTTATTATCAGTTCTCGAGTAAGCTATGTTAAGCACTTAAATAACTGAAGTAGTTCTTGAGAAGTTGTGAAGTTAGTTCTCGAGAAGCTGCTTAGTACTTGAGTACACCTCTGCTTGCTCTCGAGTAATCAGTTTAGTCCAGCTCAAAATTCTAGCTAAGAAAAATTTTCGAGAAGTTAAGTTCAGTACTCGAGAAGCTAAGGCTAGCACTCGAGAAGTCAAAGGCTTAAAGCGTTTAGAGCGCTTTGTCTCGAGTAGCAGAAATATCTCTCGGGAAAACTAAGTTATGTTCTCGAGAAAGACTTGATGTACTCGAGAATAAGTTTTTTAGTTCTCGAGTAAAGTCCAAGTCAAAAGGCATCGAGAGAGAGAGACTTGACTCAACGCCTTCTGGCAATCTTAACTCGAGTAAAGTCTAAGTCAAAAAGTGTCAAGAGAGAGACTTGACTCAAGGCCTTTTGGCAATCTTCACTCGAGTAGTCCTATCTGTTATATAGAAGTTATCACTTGTTCTCGAGTAATATAAGCTAGTTCTCGAGTAAAGTACTTTATGCCTCGACAAGTAAGACCTGAAATTTCCTTAAGCACTTCTTCTCGAGAACCTTGTAGTTGCTTTCTCGAGAACCAGACATTATTCTCGAGTAGTCTTTTTTTCACTCGAGAACTGAAGTTCGATTTTTCTTAAATTTCGTTAAGTTTGACAGGACTCATTTTAAAATTAATCTCCATGACTATTGGTCCACGTATAATGTCATTTATGATTATGACTGTTAGTCTATTCCTATAAAAGGTCTAATCATATTCGACTAACCCTAATAACGAATTAGTATTTTGAATCATTTTTTATTCATTCTAAATCAGGAAGACCCGCGCCGCTGCTCATCGTCTTCATCTCCTATGATCTTCTCGATCCAAAAGATTCTGACTAGAAGAACAACAGATCAAGCAATTTAGACCGCTGCAAATCTCTTTCTTGATCGTGGTGATTTTAAGTTCTTAGATCCAAGCAATCTCAGATTTCTTCCCTGACTTTTCTGAAAGGGCTTTTCAATTTTTCAAGAAGGAAGAAGCCGAGATTCTTCCTGATCTATGAATACAAGTTTGTATATTTATGTGTAAATCATTTTATTCCTATAAGAGATTTTGTCTCTGAGTTTATAGGAAGTTTTTCTTCCAAAAGTAGATCCATTTTTGTTGATCGAGTTATAGGGGCGTTGCTCCGAGGTGTAGGATTGGTTTTCAATCCGAGGAAATAGTGAAGTAGCCGAGTCTAGCATATTGCTAGATCGGTGAGGTGGAGAGTGGACGTACCCAAGATTGGAGAACCACTATATATTTGGTGTACTTTGTATTGTGTGTGCTTATTTTCTGTGCTTCGCTCGCTAAAATTTTTATTTCGCAAAAAGACGCAGACCTCACCTATTCACCTCCCCCCCCCTCTAGGTGATTTAGGTAGACAACTAAAAACATCAATTTTTTCTACTGCGTCGAATGGGGCGCTAGGCTGCCGGGCCTCCCCCGGAGGGAAGCCTAACTTCCATCGTGCCAGCTGGGCATGGTGCCGTGGCCGGAAAGATACTAGAGAGGCAGAATAATGCGATACTGATAGGAGTAGAGCCGCCATGCAACCCCACTCTCGGAATGAAAATTTTCAGTGGTGCCTGATGACTTGTTTTTAGTCATCGTTTTTGGGGTAGTTTAGTAGTCGAAATTCCTAAGTTTATTTATATTTTTAGTTTATTTTATGCTTGTTTTGTTTTATTTCTTATTTAAAGTCTTTTTGTGTTATGATATAAAAATTTATAGTTTTATTATATGTATTTTTATTATTATACTTGTTATATTTTGTATAGTTTTATTTTTAAACTAATTAATAGTATGAATTAGTATTATGTTTCATGTTTGTCTAATTTTGATATCAAGTTTTAAAGTATCTAATGTTTTATGTATTTTGTTTGTTATGTTTGTTATATAATAATTAATGTTTTTTATTAAATTTATCTAATGTTTTGTCTTGTCATTTGTAGGAACATTGAGCAGCCCTTAGCCCTCTACCCGAGCCCAACCAAGCAGCTTACAAGCCCAACCCGAGCCTCCATATGGTGCATCCCTCCAACCCGAGCCCTCTTGTTCAACCACATGGAGCAGCCCATCACACCATGCAAGCCCATGAAGCAGCCCCCTTTAATAAATGGTGCAGCCAACCATCATTCAAAGCAGCCCTCTTCATCTAAATGTCCAAAATCGAGCCCATGTAGCCCCCTTTATTTAAATTTGGAGCATCTCCTCTCTCTTCCCTCATCATTTAATATATTACATGCATTTTCCCTCATGTGGTCGTCCACCTCATGCCCTCTCTCCCCTTCATGTGGCCGACCACCTTCTTCCTCATTAATTAAATACAAAGCACTACCTCATACCCTCTCTCCACATCATTTATTGCATGCTTGCACTCTCCCTTACATGGCCGGCCACTATCTCTCTCCCCCTCTATTTTATTTCTTTTTATTCACAATTCATTCCCCCCTCTCCATTTTATATTTTCTATTTCATTCCCTTAAATTAAATACAATGCATGTAGCCTCCTCTCTCTCCTTCTATTTCTTATCATACATGAACCTCCCATATTCTCTCTCCCCTCAATTAAATGCCATGCATGAATCTTTATCCCCCTACATGGCCGGCCACCCTATTGTCTTCCCCCCTCTTCATTTCCATCTAGAACATTCCTCCCTCTCCTATAAAAGGAACCTCATCCCTCTAGTTTTGTTAAGTAGTTTTTGGAGAGAGTTTTTGTTGTAGTTGTTAGAATGCTAATGTAGAGAGTTAGAGAGCAAGCTTCCATTTCAAGTATTTATTTTCTTGTTGTTTTATTTCATTTCTCCAAGCAATAGTTTAGTATTGTTTTCATCTTTTTATGTACTCTTATTCTTAATTTAATGATAGTGCAATTTCCTTTTCTTTTGTTTTCCTCCTCTATTATGCGTAGCTAATTTTATTTTGTGCCCGATCGCGACGATCTTTGCGATGAAATGACGCATTGTTAATTTTATGTTTGGATTTGTATTTTTCTATTTTTGATCCTTCTTTGATTTTTATCGTGTCGACTCCGTATTCTGGTATACGGTAGTAGACGTTTGATCTCAATTCATAGAAGTCGAGAGACTCATTGATTTAAAAGATCACTCAAGGAAGGAGTTTAACGCACCCCTAGAGATAGGATGACGTAAATCCTCCGGATTGGAGTCAAATCCAATAGTGCGGGTCACTTCGATAATACGACTTTAGGCCATTTTGACTTGTAAAGAAATTTCGGTCAAAACGTCTATAAGTTAGGGGATTTAATGCTCTAGCGAGATTACTTCCTAATATCGGATCTGTCACGGTCTTAATAGAAGTGTAAATGCTAAACTAATTTATTTCATTATTTTGTTTCAAGGTGAATCGTCAATTGAGCACTTCTTTTCGTAATATTTTATTTCTCTTTCAATTAAGTTAAGTTTATTTTTATTTTCAAAACGCATCAATCATCCGGTAGGATAATAGAGTCGTTGTGAGTAATAGTACTTGCCTGCCCCGAGTTTTTATACGACCTTGATATATTTATATCACTATACTATAAAATGATAGGTACACTTGCCTATTCGGATTGTAGTCCGTGAGACGATTTTTACGCATCAGTGCCCGACAGTGTCGGGTTACCGGACCACCGCCCAGTTGATCACTGGCCTTTGACGAGCTAACTGGGGGCGGCACCACCGCGATCCATCTGTCGATTGGTGGTTCCAGATACCATCTTTGTATAACCCCGTATTCGACAAATAGATGAGCCAAGGGAAGAACCCAGAAGGGTCAGGGAGAGTCGAGTAGGCAAAATGATAAAGCGAGACAGCACCTACCCAAAGCAATAAGTAATTGGTCAGAGTGGTCAGTCACGAGGCATGGATGTGCTTGCCCCAAGATAAGAATAGGAAGTGGGCAAGTGGCGGCCTCATCAGGTGCTCTCCACTAACCTTAGGACAAGCAAGAAGTGGAGGAGTGCCAGCCTCATCAGGCAGTCTCTATCCTGTGAGTGGTGTTCCCTTATCAAGGTGATTTTACCGTGGAATACGGAGAGAGAAGACTCTATCAAGGCTGAGGGTTGTTGAGGCGAGCCAAAGGTTGACGAGTGCTATCCCACTCAAGGCATCCTTCATTCCCGGGGGCTAAAGTCTCATTGCATCTAAACCCCAAGAGAATTCTTCGGGTGATATTATATTTGGTTTTATCTGCTGATAGCCATTCCAAACAGCGGAGTCTGGCTGTTGGCTGGCCAATCTGGGGTGTATTTAGTAAAACTAAAAAGCAGAATTGTGCTATTGTCAGGCCCCGCTAGGAATAACTATAAATAGACCCTGAGGGTAACCTCTGGAGGGCATTCAGTTTTGGATTCTCCCACCTTAGTTTGATTTTTGTTAGCTTCAATGGCTCTTCAAGGTGCCTTAGTTACAACATTGGTGTACAACCCATATTCATTGAGGGTGGACCCCCCCAGGAGCCAGGTCAGCATAAGTCAAAGTCAACAAGTCAAGACAAAAGTCAGTCAATAGTAAAGATGGTAGAAGACCTAGGCGAGTGTAGCGAGCTCCTCTCGTGTACTCTCTAGGTAAGCGAGTAGACCAGTTACTCGCTTCTCGGCGTGTTCCCCCAGATACTCGCGCAGTCTCCAGGGTGAGGTATAAATGAGACCCCCCCTTCTTAAGATTTGCCTATAAATAGGACCACAGGGGGTACGAGAAATGGAGTTGGGAATCTCACAAAAGATCTTGACCACATCATTTCCTAGCCTTTGAATTGAGCTTTGGATCCTTTCTCTAGAAATAAGTCACGAGCTAACGATAATCAACCTTAGTCCCCTATTAGAGTCTACCTCATACCCTGCTCAGCCATTTGTGGTTGTGGAGGGGAAGCTTCTTCAAAGCATCTCGGTACGTGGTGGGACCTCCCTGCCACAACACCTGGGGTCCTATTTGTTGTCCGTATTTTTCTTTGTCCTAGCCCGTTAGCCGTCGAGCCTGACCGCTGAACGAGTTGCCTTAGGCTGCCTTGATCCAAATTTTGGAGTAGGGAATTTCCAGGCTTCAACACATTGGTGCGATAAGTGTGGATCGCAGTAGAGGAAGAAAGTTCTCTTGAGTAGGCGAGATAGCCAATGATGGCGAGTATGAGGAGATAGTTAGCAACTCGGTTAGGTGAAGCGAGTATGGGACTTTGGCGATGTTTGAAGATTTCTCCATGAAAGATATGGATAGACCGGACTTACTCTAGTTAAATATATAAGTTATATAAAAGAGTAAGCACAACACAAAAATAAAGAAGGAAGGCAAGAAATCCAGGTGACATAAGGATTATAGTGGTTCCCCAAAACTGGGTACATCCACTCTTCTACCACCCTGATAGGAATCCACTACAAGTTTTTGATCAGGTGCTCTGTCACAACAATATCTATTTTCTAAGTGAGATATAACAACCCTTTTAGCTTTTGATCAGGAGACCAAAAACCAACACACGGGTTTTTGATCAATACCCTGCCACCAAGAGGTTTTACTTTTGAAGGGAGTAATAACCCTATACACCGGAAAGGGAAAAGAAATGATGTTGTCTTCTCTATCAATGATCTGAGAGAAGACTAGTGGATGCTGATGATGTCAAAGATCCCCCTGAGATTTTATAGATCATCAGGAAATGGAAGCTTTGCTTCAAGGTGTAGGCCTTAAGATTGATGTTGATCTCCAGCAATCCTTTTAGACTGATTTTGTAGTTTTGTCTCTTGAAAGCTTGGTGCAGATGAAAAACTCTGATACTTATATTTTTTTGAAGAAGACAGAGTTCTTTTCTTGTCTATTTTTGTCTCTCAAATAGTCTGAGAATTCTCCTGTGACTTCTCTTCTGTAAGAGAGAATCTATATGTATTGACTGATCTTAATTCAAAAGCATTTCAATTTCCTTTTACTGCAATGGCTGAATATTCCCGAGAATGGTAATTGCTTTGGGAATCAATTAAAATTAAATCCTGATTTAATCCATAATTAATGCAGCCTCCAAATGGATATATTCATAAGAATATATAGCATTAAATATGATAGCTATAATTGCCTTTAATTAAGTATTAATTAATTCTGACGGCTGTAAATAATTCTGTCTGAATACTGCAGAGAAAACATCAAACTGAAATTTAAAGCTTTCTTTAAACTGAGCTCGGAGTTCGTTGATCTCAGCTCGGAGTTCGTTGAGCTTAGCTCGGAGTTCGTCGAGCTGAGCTCAGAGAATATGAACTACAAAATCGTTGAACTAAGTTTTAAAGTTTTCTTTGAGCTGAGCTCAGAGTTCGTTGAACTGAGCTCGGAGAATTTCTTCCAGCAATTTTCTGAACTTTAATTCTGAACTTCTCTGTAATTTTTCTGAAGTAGCAAACTTGGAAATAATCCTATTACCCATGACTATATATTTTGGGTCAATCTAATCATGCTAATAGTGATCCTTGCCCAAATCAGAACTAGGGTTCCAACAATCTCCCCCTATTTGGGTGGGACACAATTTACATAAAAACAAATAAAATACAAAGCAAAACAATCTGCCTGAATTATAAATTTTTCAGCAGATGTACAAGGGTGCTTTGAGAAAATAAAATAAATAACATAAAGCTACTGTTGCAACCTCCTAATAAAATTCTCTTTACAAAAAGAATAAACAATCTTCCCCTAAACAACCACTGATGTATCCACTGCATTGGCTGAGACTAAAGCTTTTGATTACTATCCATTACCACTATTCCTTTGTGGTAAGATAGGTCTTTTCCTGAAAAGAAGGTTAAGAGTTCTAGACCCAGATTACCTTGGGTCCTGGTTCTCTTTCGTAATAATTAGATATAAAAGAATATTCAGGTTGATTTTTATAACCTAGAGGAAGAAATTTTCTGGGTGGAATTGTCCATTGAGAATAGGGGTTAACAAATTTGTGTCTTTGATTATTGTTCTGATAGAAATTAAAATTTCTATTTTGATAGTTTGAGTTCGATGATTTTTGTTGAGTTCGTCGATCTGAGTTCGACGAAAAGTATTGATTTCTTTGATCTCAGTTCATATAATGATAATAGTCATAATCTGTGTTCCACGGTCATCGATATCTATTCGACGAAACATGTTGATTTCATCGAGCACCTTTTGTTTTGAAAACATACCCAAACTCTTGTTCAGAGATCGTCAATCGCCGTTCGATGTATAATACTGCTTTTGTCGAGCTTGGTTCGACGAAATTTTTTGAACATGATTTTTCTGAAAATTCTTAACTTGTTTTGGTTTGTCAATATTATGCAAAACTTCAGTTAGTTTGTCCAAATCTTTTAACTTATCTTTGCTTTTAACTGGTTCAAAATAATTAATCTGTTCAGGAGCAGTTTTCAAATTTTCTTTAAGTTTTATGTTTTCTGAAGAAGAATTATTTAATTTTTTTTTGAGAAATTTTTTTCCTTCACAGATTGGATCAAGTCTATACACATATTTTTAAAATCTTCTTTATAATGATCTAAAGAAAAAATAAAGGATGAGATTACTTGATCCTCTTCATATTCAGATTCTGCTTCAGAGTCTGATTGTTCATCTGAGTTGCTACAAGAGGCATTTATTGCCATTAGGTAAAATTCTCTTGCTCTTGACTCTTCTTCATCTTAAGTTGTACAAGATGAAGCTTCAGAGTCAGAGTCCCTCCATGATCTAGCATCAAGTTTTCTATTTTTAGCTGATCTAGCAACCATTTTTGTGAGGGAGTCCCACATATCCTTTGCTGAGGAGCATTCAACAATTTCCTGAAAAATATCATCAGACGTAGATTGAGCAAGAATGTTCATTGCTCTTGCATAAACAATCTTTAGCCTTTTCTGGGCATCTATCCACTCAAATGATGGAACATAATTTGTGCTTGTTGTTTCTTGAGATTGAAATGGACCTATCAAGATAGAATTGAAAATTTCTTCATCAATAGAGTTCATAAAAAGCCAAATCCTTGTCTTCCATAGTGCAAGCTTATCTAGATTACACATAGGAGGTCTGGTTCTTGAAAACTCTTCATTTTGTGCCATGAAAGACTCTTAAGAAAAAAAAGATCTATCAGATCATTTTGGTTTAGGTGTTGGCCTGTACAACCAAAGGAACGACCCTCTGATACCAATTGAAAGATATGGATAGATCTGACTTACCTTAGTTAAATATATATGTTATATAAAAGTGTAAGCACAACACAAAAATAAAGAAGGAAAGAAAGCAATCCAGATGACACAAGGATTATAGTGGTTCCCCAAAACTGTGTACATCCACTCTTATACCACCCTGGTAGGAATCCACTATAGGTTTTTGTACAGGTGCCCTGTCACCACAATATCTGTTTTCTAAGGGAGATATAACAACCCTTTGAGCTTTTGATCAGGTGCCAAAAAATCAACACACAGGTTTTTGATCAGGTGCCCTGCAAACAAGAGGTTTAATTTAGAAGGGAGTAATAACCCTGTATACAGGAAAGGGAAAAGAAATGATGTTTTCTTCTCTGTCAATGATTTGAGAGAAGATTAGTGGATGTTGATGATGTCAAAGCTCCCCCTGAGATTTTATAGATGATTAGGAAAGCGATGATTTTCTTCATGGTGTAGGCCTTCAGATTGATGTTGATTTCAAGTAAGCCTTTTCGACTGATTTTGTATTTTTGTCTCTTGAAAGCTTGGAGCAGATGAAGAACTCTGATACTTAGATTTTTTGGAAGAAGGCAGATTTCTTTTCTTGTCTATTGTTGTCTATCTTTTTTCTGAGAATTCTCCTGTGACTTCTCTTTTGTAAGAGAGAATCTATATGTATTGACTTATCTTAATTCAAAAGCATTTCAATTTCCTTTTACTGCAATGGCTGAATATTCCCGAGAATGGTAATTGCTTTGGGAATCAATTAGCATTAAATCCTGATTTAATCCATAATTAATGCAGCCTCCAAATGGCTATATTCATAAGAATATATAGCATTAAATATGATAGCTATAATTGCCTTTAATTAAGCATTAATTAATTCTGACAGCTGTAAATAATTCTGTCTGAATATTGCAAAGAAAACGTCAAACTGAATATTAAAGCTTTCATCAAACTGAGCTCGAAGTTCGTTGATCTCAGCTCGGAGTTTGTTGAGCTCGGCTCAGAGTTTATCGAGCTGAGCCCAGAGAAAATTAACTATAAGATCGTTGAACTATGTTTTACAGCTTTCTTTGAGCTGAGCTCAGAGTTCGTTGAACTGAGCTCGGAGAATTTCTTCCATCAATTTTCTGAACTTCAAATCTGAACTTCCTTGGAATTTTTCTGAAGGAGCAAACCTGGAAATAATTTTATGACCCATGACTATATATTTTGGGTCAATCTAATCATCCTAATAGTGATCCTTGCCCAAATCAGAACTAGGGTTCCAACACTCCAGGAGAATCGAGAGGAGCATCCTCGTCGGGATGCCTCCATACCACAATGTTACGGTGACCTCGCCTCGTTGCATGACACCATCAGATTAGGAAGCACCACCTAGGCAGCCAGGGAAGGCGCGAGCACGGGAATAGTATGAGTGACCAGCACCGTCACGACAATACTTAGCAAGCAGCCAGTGTTTCGATTCCGAGATACGGAGCAGATGGCGAGGTATCCTGATACTCTCCAAGATAGATAGTACGAGGATGATACTCGTGATTTAGAAGATCATCGCGTAGGATGGAGGAGCCCCTTCTACGGCAAGGTCTTGGCAGCCCTAGTTCCAGAAGGCTTCAAGGAGCCCGTCCTGAACTACTATTCTGGCAGAGATGATCTGATCAGGCATCTCCAGTGGTTCGAGGACGTGGTATCCATCCAGACCAAGATAGACGGTTTCAAGTTCAGGTTCTTCTCCATCACCTTTAAAGAAATGACAAGGGACTAGTTCCATAAATCGCCAGACCGATCCATCTACCATTTATAGGACATGCGTCGTGGCTTGATTTTTAGGTTTGCAATGTCTAAGTGAAGAAAGTAGGAGGCTACCACACTCTTCAAATTCCTGCGTGGGCATCATGCAAGTCTGAGCCACTTCATCAACCGCTATTAGGAAGAAGTCCTAGAAGTCGAGGAAGTGGATATTTTCATCTTGATGCTGGGTCTGAAGTTCGGCCTAAAGCAGGGACTTTTTAGCATGGATATATGAAGCAAGCCTCCTAGGTCCTTTGAGGAGATGACCGAGTGGGCATATAAATTTTTCCAAGGGGAGTAAAGGAACCTAGACTTCCTGGCAAGGCTAGAAGGAGGTAGCCGAGAGGATAGAGAGAGGACACTTGGAGGTGAGTGGGGGAACGGGAGAGGGGAAGAAGAGGGAGTGAAGGAAAGAAGAGCCCAGAAGGGTGGAAGAGAGATTGAGGCAGGAGCGTCCTCATTGTTAAGAGGAGAGGAGGCCAGTAGCGGCTCTGGATATAAGGGAGAAAGCATGATAATTCCAATATACCGTGAACCGGCCCCAGTGGATGCCACCGGGTGGACCTCAGTACAAGATTCAAGAGCGAAGTATTGGCAACAAGTAGGAGAGAGGAAGAGTAAGGGAAGAGGCGGTGGTCATTTCCTGTCAAGGGAAAATACATCGCAGAAGGGTTCCACCTAAAAGGAACCAGAAGATGGAGATTCCCCTGTATTGCGATCTGTACCGAGTAGAAGGTCACGAGACTATGGTCTGTCCCGATTTCTAGGAGGCTAGAAGGAGGCTAGAGGTAGGAGCTTTAGAGAGGGAACTGCCAAGGCATGAGGATCTGGCAGGACCGGTAGCATTCCAAGCCCTGAGGAAGAGGAGGAATGAAGACTGATTCGATTGAGGTGGCCACGGGGAAGTTATCTAGGGCCTTGGAGGAGGGCAAGTAGGAGTAATCTACATAGGAGATGGAGTTGGGGATTGTCACATGTGAAGTCTTCATCATATTTATCGAAAGAGTGTTGCCTTGACCTCTAAAGCACCGTCGCTGCTGGAGGAGATCACTTTCTTAGAAGAGGACATGTTAGGGAATGAGAACACCTTTCATGATGCCCTCATCATCTAAGCTGGCATCGAAGGCTTCACGGATCGACCAGATCTTTGCCAAAAATGGGAGTTCGGTGAACGTTATCTTCAAGAGGATTTTTGACGGGCTTCAGGTGGAAGCGTCCAACGTCCTAGCAGTAAACGGTCACCTCTTTGGCTTCTTCGGAGAGAAGAAGGAGGTGGAGGGAGGACCTGATCTTTTGGTGACCCTCGACAGCCCCTCAATTTGACGTCTGTTCATTTTCGTGGATGTACCTAGATGTTATAGCACGATCTTTGGACGACCCCTTATCAACTACTTTAAGGTAGTACCATCCACATATCACCAATTCATAAAGTATTGTCGAGGCGAGGTTCAAGTGAGGGTTTGGGGTGACCCGAAAGCTGCAAGGGAATGCTACCTTAACATTGTCAGTACCATCAGCTGGATGGAGGACATAGAGAGGATGGAGAAGATCCTGGAGCAAGAAGACATGCTGAACGCTGTGAAAGAGCTAGAGGAAGTTGAGTTGATCTCCTAGGGAGGAGAGCCAAAGCTGTTGAAGATTGAGAGCTCCCTACCGCTGGAAGGGAAGGTAGGAATAGCGGCTTGCCTTCAAGATAACATAGACATCATCACTTGGAGCGCTGTAGAGATGCCAGGAATTTATGTCAATGTTTTCTATCATCGCCTCAACCTTGATCCCAAGGTGGCCCCAGTCAGTCAAAAGCAGAGGAAGAGCGATATCGTACTCACTGAGCCAATCCGAGAGGAAGTGAAGAAACAACTGGAAATATGTTTTGTTTCTGAGATCCAGTATCTAGGCTGAGTCTCGAATGTTGTAATGGTGAAGAAGTCCAGAGGTGGCTGGCATTTGTGTATCGATTTTTCCATGTTATATAAAGTTTTCCCAAAGGATTGCTACCCCTTGCCTAAAATCGATGCGCTGGTTGATTCAGCCATCATATTTCCTATGATGTGTTTTTTTGATGCCTTTTCAGGGTATCATCAGATTTCAATGCATCCCCCTGATTGCCGCGCCATTTCCTTCATTACTGGTAATGGCTGCTACAACTACTAGATGATGTCATTTGGGCTAAAGAATGCGGGCACAACATATCAGTGAATGATGGACCAAGTCTTCAAGGAAAAAAAGGGGCAGAATTCGGAAGTGTTCGTGGATGATCTCCTTTTCAAGAGCAAGAGCATCGCGGAACACATAAAGGATCTGGCAGAGACTTTCACTACCCTACAAAGGTATAAGATGCGGCTCAACCAAACGAAGTGCGTTTTTAGAGCGGGAAGGGGTAAGTTTTTTGGTCACCTCCTCACTCCCAGGGGGTGAAACCTAATTCGGATAATGTGAAAGCAATCTTAGAGATAATATCCCCGAAGTATTCAAAAGAGGTTTAGAGGCTGACCGGAAGATTAGCGGGCCTTAGCCGCTTCCTCTCCAAGGCAGGAGAGAGGTGCTCTCCATTTTTCAAACCCTCCGAGGAAATCAGAAGTTAGAGTGGACCGCGGAGTGTGAGGAGGCTTTTGGAGAGCTCAAGCAACAATTAACTTAATCTTCTCATCTCCAAGGTCCGCACGAAGGTGAAGAGCTCCTCCTCTATTTGTTACTGAGAGTAGAGGCAGTCAGCTTTGTACTTGTCAGATAAGAAGGGAAGAAATAACTCCTTATTTACTATATGAGCAGGGTGCTCAAGCAGATCGAGATGGGATACCCCATCTTGGAGAAGCTGGCCTTTGCCTTAGTCGTCTCAGCATGGAGGCTTCGACCCTATTTTTAGGATCACTCCATCAGGGTTTTCTCTGATCAAACTCTCAGAAACATCTTGGATGAAGTGGAGCATTCAGGCAGGTTGGCAAAGTGGACAGTGGAGCTCAGCGAGTGTGATATCTCTTACTCTCCAAGGGTGGCAATCAAGGCCCAAGTAGTGGTGGATTTCCTGGCTGATTTTTCAGCTGAGGCTGGAAGAGATGTAGGCCCTTCCAGCCCAGTCTCATGGAAGATGTTCATCGGGGGAGCTTCTAGCAAGAGTTCAGTGGGAGCGAGCATTATGCTAGTGAGCCCACAAGGAACTAGGATCGAGCAAGCGATAGAGATCCTCTTTCCTATCACAAACAACCAGGCGGAGTACGTGGCCATGGTGGAAGGCTTCCGTCTCGCCAAATAATTGGGTATCCAAGATCTCAAAGCCTTCACAGATTTCATGGTGGTTGCATCGCAAATCAGAGGAGAGTTTGAAGTATGCGACCCCATCCTGCAGCAATACTTGATCAAAGTAAAAGGTCTAATCTGAGTCTTCTAGACCTTATTCGTCAAGCATGTCCCAAGAGAGCAAAATTCAGAGGCTAACTATTTAGCCAAGTAAAGCCCGAGGGCAGGTGGAATCACAATGGAGCTATTCTGAACGTCCATCGAAGAGGATGAGATGATGGAGATTAAGCATAGAGATTTATGGAAGGACCCGTTCATTACTTTCCTAACGACAGGCTAGCTTCCTGTCAGTGATGGAGACCAGAGGAAATTTTGATATAAAGCAGCCTATTACATGTTGCAAGAAGGAGAGTTATATCGCAAGACCATCGCAGGTCCTTTAGCTAGATGTTTGCCATAGGTTGATATCCCTCAGGTACTTGGGGAGATCTATTATGGAGGGTGCGGTAGTCATTTTGGAAATCGTACTTTAGAGCAGAGGATTCTATGGTACGGCTATTTCTGGCCTACTATTCGAAAAG
Organism: Platanthera zijinensis; assembly: GCA_039513925.1. Classification (NCBI taxonomy): domain Eukaryota; kingdom Viridiplantae; phylum Streptophyta; class Magnoliopsida; order Asparagales; family Orchidaceae; genus Platanthera; species Platanthera zijinensis. Next base: position 64,318,524 of record CM077092.1, on the reverse strand, counting down.
ATGCCAAAATCTTCCCAAATAAGTGTCCAAAGTGCCAACTCTTCTCACCTCTCCAGTCGTAGCCTGCTCAACAACTTTGCTTGATTACCGCCCCATGGCCCTTTGCCATCTGGGGGATGGATTTGTTAGGTCCTTTCCCCCAAGATAGCGGCCAAAGGAAGTTCGTCCTTGTCATGATCGACTATTTATCCTAGTGGATCGAGGCAAAGGCCCTAGCCAAGACCACATCTCAAATTGTGAAGAACTTCATCTGGGGAGAGATTGCCTGTATGTTCGGGATCCCTCTCGCTATTGTCTCCAACAACGACCCACAATTTGCCAGCTTAGAGATGGAAGAATTCTACAAGAAATAAGGGACATATCTCTGATTCGCCACTGTTCATCACCCTCCATGCAATAGGTAGGTGGAAGCCACCAACAAGTTGATCATCAACCTTTTGAAGGAGAAGGTCACCAAATTAAAGGGCAACTGGGCGGAGAAACTCCCTTCGGTCCTATGGGCTCTTAGAATAAATCCTAACTCAGACACAGGGGAAACGCCTTTCAAGTTATCCCATGGGTCCGAGGCTCTCATCCCAGTAGAATTTGAAATTTGGAGTCCAAGGGTCATGACAATAAGAGAAGGCAACGAAGAATGGCATATATAGAATGAAGATGCGTAAAGGCTTTCTCTCGACTACATCAAAGAACTCCGAGACTTAGCCTCCATCCGGCAAGAAGAACTCAAGAGGCAAATGGCAAGGCACTTCGACAAAAATTTTCGCCTCAAGCATTTCCTTGCAGGATACCTCATCATGAAGAAAGTAGATGCGGTCGAAAGAGTAGTTGACGTCGGCAAGCTGAACCCCAACTAGGAAGGACCTTTCATTGTCCAAGAAGGCTTATCCATTGGAGGCTATCACCTGCAGAATTAAGAAGGAGAGCTTCTGTGAAGCACTTGGAGCGGGGATGACCTGAAAAGGTTCTATCCCTAGTGGTAATCTATTTAGTTCTCATTAAGGTGTAAATATTCTTCCTACATTTTTATGAAAATTATCGCCCCCTGAGATACGGGTGATGTGAGTCGTCTTCTTCCTTCAAGTCACCTTCGAGTTAGCAAAAAAGGTGTGAAGTTAATCCCCACGTCAGACTTGGAAAACTAGCTACGAACCTGATTCTCCTTGAAAAACCGAGAGCGGATGATGGGACTGTATGTCTGGTCATAAAAGCATTCTTGTAATACCAAGCCCCGGCATAAACGGTCGAGATAAGCTCCCCCCTTATATGTTTGCCTAGCTACCTACCCGATCGCACTTCTCATCCGACTGGAGGAAATATCTAAAATAGGTTTGAACGCAAACCTCCCAAGTCTGACGAATGGTTGGCCTTACCGAATGATGTCTTGTTTAGGATTCATCGGCCTTTCGGAAGACTAATAGACCCATTTTTAGCAATCACTCGTCTCTACCGGCCCCTAGGTGGGGTAACCTACCATATTTCATAAAGCAACTAAGCAAAGAAGTCTCGAAGGTTTGGATCCATTATAGGATGGATGCCTCGAGTGTGTGAGCCACCTTAGACCCCCGACTACCATTACCTATCTCTAGATCGCTTCAGTTCCCTGCCAGTTGAAATGAAGTGTTAACCTCGAGAGTGTGCGTCTTGTAAAGACGCACCGAGTATGACTCCCTCATCTGAAAAAATCATCATCAATAAAAGTTTTACTGTCTTTTTCCTCCCGACAAAGTATTCCCTTGGGTTGTTTTCACTCAAGTCCGACAGACATGGTGAAATGGTCTTTGTGCGAGTATGCATGTGTCAGTATGCAGGTGCGAGATCGTATGTACGAGTATCAATGCACGAGCAACGACGTGCGAGCAATCATGTGAGAGCTATGTCGAAGGAGTCAGCGAGCATCTACTATGCATAACGAGCACTCAATCTCTTCGTGCCTATGAGCCTAGCAAATATCAACATACGAGCGAGCACATGAGTTAATGAGTAAAGCAACACAAATAAAGAAACTTGTACAAAAAAGGCAACTTTCATTACAATTGACGACCATTTACAACATGACCTAGCTTTGAGGTTCATCAAAAAATTCCCTAAATCCTATTTACATAACTATTTACGAGTATGTATAGGATGTCACCGATGAATAGGTTTCATCGTCAATAGTATCAGGCTTGAACTCTTCATCATCTTCGTTAACGACATCCTTTTTGTTGTTAGTGGCATCCTCACCTCTGTCATCATCCTTGTTGTCATCAGCACTACTCCCTTTGCTGCTGCTATCATCTTCAATGGAATCTGAAGCAGACGACAAGCACGATCTAGCGAGTTGGACAATTCGGTGAGCATATAGGGGATGAGGTACATCACTGTAAAGTGATCGGCCTCCGGGCCAAGGAAGCCATCTATCCTCAGCTTTACGAGTATGGCATACCCCGTAGCTCGCGCGATGCCATGAGGAATTGTAGACACCTAATCCCCATGGAATCACTCTCTATGTCACGCTCGTGATATGGGGACGTGTAACTTTAAATTACGTGGAACTGTCGTGAATCGTCTGCTGGAGGTCACGTCCCGTTACAAAGGTCATGCCCCCTGTCACACCCATGACTTGGGGGTGTGTACTTGGGAAATTTCGTCTTTTCTCCAGATTTTCTCCTAAACAATCATATCAGCTTCAAATTACTACTAGCAGCCCAGATTAACCTGAAATATGAAAAGAAATGAATTAAGACATATATTAATATAAAACTTATTAAAAAGTAATTATTTATTAACTAAAAACGATTTTAAAACAACTATAAATAAAGCTTTATCAAATACCTGCATACTTAAGCTTTTGCTATTCCAGAGCGAAACTATGAGAAATATTTTTACGAAATTAATATAATTTTTAATTAAATTAAAATTTTATTAAATTAAAAGCAAGCTAAAAATAAAATTTAGGGATTAAAAATTTAAGTCCTAAAATATGAAATTAAAATATGAAGAGCAAAATATTTAGCATAAATTTTCTCAAATAAATTAATTAGCCTTCAAAATTGAGTAGCTAAGCAAACAAAATTAGATTAGAATTATTAATACCCTTAACCAAAAAGAGACTTAACGGAAAAATTTAAACTACTACTTATGCTCTCTTAGTATTTTAATTTAAGTCTAAAATAATTATATTTGCTATAGAGTTTTGGGAAAAAGGAATATAAAGAGGTTTTGATTTGATGTGATGAATTTTATTCTGTCACCCCACACTTTTTTTTATATTTGCATATATTTACCAAGAAAATGATGAATTTTATCCTCTCACTTTTCATGGCATATGAACAAATATATTTTTTCCTCTCTTCACAAATAAAACAAAATAATTGGGAATAATGAATTTTATCCTCCTACTTCATCTTTTATTTTGCGGATTGCATACTTGTATTAAGAAATGCTTGATTCCAAAAGACATATGATCTAACAAGAATGCAAAAAATGCATATGTGCACCAATGGATATTGAATTTGATCCTTTTATCCACATGACATATGATCTAATAAGAAAATTTAAAATAAAGGAAACACTTAACAATATTTAGATTAAATTAAAAACTTAGAGAGCAACTATATTAAATAAAGTTTTTCTAAGAATCTTAAATCATAAAGTTAATATAATTAAAATCTAAAAACATTAATCTAAGTACCACAAAATTAAAACTAATTTGAATAAAAGAGAAAACGTGCTAAATAAAGTACTATAAACAAATTAAATTCATCAGTTATTTCTTAAAATTAAATCACCTAAAAATTAAATCTAACTAACTATGATGAAATAAAAGGCAACTAAATAAAAAATTCATAAAAATTCTTATAAATAAACTCAAAATAATTTTTCAAAATTAAAAAAGAACATACACATGGGTTTATTATATTTTTGGTTTTTTTTTCTAAATTTTTAAAATTAAAATCCTAAATTTTTTGTTAATGCATGGACTTCCCAAGGACTACCTAATGAAGGGTTCACAAGGTACTAGGTGGTTTGTGGGATGAAAGCTCAACACGACCCTTTCCAAGAAATTAAAATTTTAGATTTTTTAATTTTTTTGTATTTTTCAAAATTTTTTGAAAAAACAACAATATTACATAATTTTTAAATTAAAAAAATAATAATAGATCTCACCCCAGACTTAAAAATAAACATTTTCCCCAATGTATATTAGCTAAGTAGGAGGGGGAAAAATAAGCAGCAAATTTAAAAGATAAGCAAGGGGTGTCTCCTAAGAGCACATTTCTTTTTCCCGTCTTTAAGATAGACCGTTATTGTTAGAAAAAAAAGAAATAAAACATAAAATAAACGGGCAACTCCCTTAATTCACGTTTCGGCGAATGTGTCGAAGTCGGTCGCTCGAGTACTCCACTTATTTGATGATTCTTCTTTTGGCAGTTAACATGAAAATGTAAATCCAAATCACCTATACATGCCTGCGGTGATTTGAATTTTTGTAGATGAGCGGCAAATGGATCATTAATGACGTTTGATTGTAAAGACTCATCTCTGTCATAAAAAGTGTTAGGAGAAGAAAATCACAAACAAGCATGTCAGAAATAATTTCACACGGAGGAGGGTCGTTTGAAAGAAAAAGATCAAGTGACGGCTGTTCATTTTCTAAAATAAAATTGTTATCCAAATTTTTATTTAATGTAAAATCATTAGGCACATGATGTTCATGAATTTGAATTCCAAAATATTTATGTATTGTGCGAGAAAATTCTTGAATAGGAGAAAAAGTGAGAGAAGTAAGAGAAAAAATATGTTCTTCTTCTAATTCATCAAGTGCATCCATATAATTAAAAAAAATTTGTAATAAAATTTTTCTTCATCTTCGGTATAAGAAACTACGGGAGAATATGAAGATTCATGTTCCTCATTAGCAAAATTATCTGAAGATTGAGAAATGCCACTAGCATTGGAATTAGTAACATTTAAATTTTGCGGAGGGAAATGAAATTAAATTTGTGAAATTTCCCTAAAATTAGAAGGTGAAGATTACAGTGCAAAAGAAGAAAAACAAAAAGTGGTATCTAAAGAATTATCCTCATTGCTCGGGAATCTTTCCGGGTGATCATGCCGTAAATCATCATCCGAGGCAGAGGGAAAATTATTAAAATCGAAAAAAATTGTTCTCATTAAAGCTCGAAAAAGGATTTTCCTGAAAATTGGAAAAATTATTTCGATCAAAATTTGAAAAATTATTTTCATTGAAATTGGAAAAATTATTTGAAAAATAATATTCATTGAAATACAAAAAATGATTATCATTAAAGTAGGAATAGTTATTTTCATTATTATTATTATCAAAATTAAAAAAAAAATTTGATGATAAAAATTAGAATAACATTTCTCACTTCAATAAGGGGCACCCAAAAAATAACAAAAAATTAGATGCTTTTTTGCGGCTTCCAAAAGATAAATTTGGTTGTGAAGCTCGACAATTTTAGCGGCCAACTGCGATAGTAATTTTTTTATTAAATTGAAAAAGTAATTAAGATAACTGTTACTTAATAGAATGGAATTCGATAAAGAAAAAGAAAAAGTGAAGTGGAGGTAGAGAAAGAGAATGATAAAATTTATATAATTTGTGCTTTCAAAATATCAACAAAAATAACTCCCTGGCAACAACGCAAAAAACTTGGTGGGTAAAAATTTAGGATTAATAATATCTCCAAATTCCACGAACTATAAGCGAGCACCTATCATTCATAGTATAAGATATTTTAAAATGAAAATATCAAGTGTCGTATTCTTCCGGGTCTGTTGATTACTTCTACTCATATAAATTAATATTATTTTATCGAATATAAAAAGGGTGAATAATTAAACTATATAAACTTTTATGTGAAGACAAAACACAAGCTTCTAATTACTTACTTCGACTGTAGAGGTTCCCAAATTACGGAGGCGCCTCTCTCGAGATTAAGATCTCGTCTAATCTTAGGTTGATCGATTAAGACCTCTCGGCCAGTCGAAACCCCTAAGCTTGTTTTAGGAGGTGAACCCCCACTATTAGATTTGATTCCAATTTGGAAGATTTATGTCATCCTCTCTCGAGGAGTGAATGCAACTCCTTTTATTTTTGAATGACAACCAGAGATACTCGCGATGAAGACGTGAATTTCGTAATAGAGTACTTAAGTCCAACTTACCCCTCGTATTTATAGCCAAAACCTCACGGGGGGAGGGGGGTATACTAACGCCGCACGAGAATTAACCTAAGTCACATCTACCTAAGCCGCAAGCTACTCAACTCACGGACTCAACTCATGTCGGATTAAAATGGGCAGTCGCCAAGTCACAAGACCTACACAGTTTTCGATAAACACGATAGATAAAAGCAAGATTCGTGCACAAAAGAAAGTCTCAAACTCAATGAAGGATTCAAACTCGCCACAGGAATAAGAGAATATCATAAACTACAAATAAAATATTCATTACATGGTCTCCATGAGGCGCGAAGGAAAAGAAGAGCAGGAAGATCCTAAGTCTTAGGAGGCCACTAGTCGGGGAGAGGATAGATGTCGTCTGGCCCAGCCTATGTCATGAGCTTTTCAAAAGAGTTCAGCCGCCACAGCCATCACATCGTCTCCCCGACACTGTTGAACCTCCATACTAGCAAATCATCCCGCGGAGACCATGCTCGCCCGAACCCCAGATAGCTTCTCGTCATGCAACTTCAAGTGATCTTCGATCAGCAGCTGTCAGCATTCCAACTCGCCGATCAGATGAAATTGAGCATCGTAACTGTAACGCCCCCGATTTTTCTGCGATTATTTAACTCTTGCTTGGCGTTATGTCGACGCATTTTCTTGGCTTGTATCATCTGTGGAGTGTGGTATAAACTCCTTAGAACTGAGTGGCCTATTTTGTAGTCTATTGGCAAGATCTCCCTAGCAAGTCGGATCGTTTTGGGTGACCCGGTGTGGCCTCTCGGGAGATGCTTGTGTTTTGACTTTTGGTGGGTATAACTCGAGTTCTGTTCGTCGAAAGTTAATTTTGACTTCGCAGATGTGTTCGTAGCGTGGATATTTAGCTACGGTGCGAATTTCGTTGAATTCCGAGGATGTTCGGTTTTCGCGTCGTTTTTTATTTTATGAAAAATAAAACTATTTAATAAATATTATATTAATAATTAGTTTGAAATGGTGCGGGTGCTTGGCGGTTTTGCCTTGTCATTTTATTGCCTTAATTAATTGATTAGCTAATTAAGATTAAAAGGGTGCTATTTATAGGATAAGTTTAGACTTAAGAAAGAAACCGCTCTTATTCACTTTCTTCCCCCGCCCACAACGCCTGTTCGGGGAAAATAGAGGAACCGCTGAACCTGCTCCCCTTCGAATGCAGATTCCGGCAGCGTTTGTGGATGGAATTCGATTCCGAAAGCAGATTTCGATTACTCTCGCCTATACCTTCATTCCTACGGTAAGAAAGTCAGTTTTCTTAGTGTTTCTAGGGGTCTCGATTTTCTAGGGTTGTCCGTTTCCGCCATTAAAGCTCCAGATTTTCTGCTTTAGGTGTTGTTGCTGCTAGTACCGAGTGAGCATAAGGGAGGCCGACCAAGCTTCGCTGGAAATCGAGGCAAGTGGTGTTCTTGCCCTTGCCTAGTATTGTTTTCTTTCTCTCTTTGTTCTTGCGGCCATAGACAAGCTTTTCTAGATTTTTGCCATGTTAATAAAGCCCTAGGTTAGAAACCCTATTCTTGCTTGAAATCGGGTACAAATTCCAGACTGTTAGTATAGAGTCCTTGTTCTCGGGCTGTGTGAGGGCTTAAGGGTTGGGTCGATTCTTCCTATGCAGTAGTTGTAGCCGGGTAGAGGAGAAAAGCTATAGTTTAATATTTGGAAATCTATCTTGCTTAGGCTCGGGTTGGGATGTATATATACTTACCTGTGTAGTGGTTGTAGCAGAAGCCTTCCCTGTACTTAGACTTGCTGGAGTTAGCATTGGAGAATTCAGGGCTTGGCATTGAGTGTGGTGCACACACTCAACGCCTAGTCTGCTTGGGCTTGGCATTGAGTTTGGTGCACACACTCAATGCTTGGTCTGCTTGGGCTTAGCGTTTAGTGTGGTGCACACACTCAACGCCGGGTCTGCTTGGGCTTGGAGTTGAGTGTGGTGCACACACTCAACGTCGGGTTCACTTGGGCTTGGCGTTTAGTGTTGTGCATACACTCAACGCCGGGTCTGCTTGGGCTTGGCATTGAGTGTGGTGCACAAACTCAACGCCGGGTCTACTTGGGCTTGGCGTTGAGTGTGGTGCACAAACTCAACGCCAATGCCCCTTGATCTGTTCTTTTGAGGCTAAGTACTATGGCGTTGAGTGACCCGACCTCACTCAATGCCATGGTTGTATAGGCATTGAGTGAGGTGGACTCACTCAACGCTGCAACCAATCCGCGCGGTTATGTCGGATGGCGTTGAGAGAGTGGGCCTCACTCAACGCCATGGCGGTTTAGGCGTTGAGAAATGCGGGCTCACTCAACGCCGCAGCCCTTTCTTGCGGTTAAGTATTTTGGCGTTGAGTGACTCAACCTCACTCAATGCCAAAGGTTTTTTGGCATTGAGAGAGGTGGACTCACTCAATGCTACAGTTAGTTTTTGCGGCTAAGTGCTAAGGCTTTGAGTGAGTGAACCTCACTCAACGTCGTAGCTGTTTTGGTATTGAGTGAGGTTAACTCACTCAACGCCACAGCCATTGTTGCTGAAGGCGTTGAAGGAGTGGACCTCACTCAACGCCGTAGCTATTTTGGCGCTGAGTGAGGTTAGCTCACTCAACGCCACAGCCAGTGTTGCTGAAGGCGTTGAGGGAGTGGACCTCACTCAACGTCGTAGCTGTTTTGGCATTGAGTGAGGTTAGCTCACTCAACGCCACAACAAGTGTTTCTAAAGGCATTGAGGTAGTGGACCTCACGCAATGCCGTAGCTGTTTTGGCATTGAGTGAGGTTAGCTCACTCAACTCCATAGCCTATGTTGTTGAAGGCGTTGAGGGAGTGGACCTCACTGAACGCCATAGCTGTTTTGGCGTTGAGTGAGGTTAGCTCACTCAACGCCACCGTCTGTTTAGGCGTTGAGTGAGTGGAGCTCACTCAACTCCATGCCGTGTTGAGTCATCTCAACATTTTTCTTTCCTTACCTTGATTTTCTCTCCCAAGTGAATTTCCTTGATTCTGAGGTTCCTTGTCAGCTATATTTTTCCAAAGGCCGAATCGTGGGTTGTGGTTAGTAGTGGTGGTTTAAAGCTCTCAATAGGGGTGAAATTGTGTGACTTAGCCGTGGCCGCACTTTCATCTTGTTCCAGGTATGGTCTGGGCAAGTTGGTGGGAGGTCCCTAGTGCTTTCACTTGTAGACCCTTGAGCTTTGTTTCTTGGAAATGGTGGTTGGTGTAACGCCCCTGATTTTTCTGCAACTATTTTATTCTCGTTTGGCATTACAGTGTCGCGTTTTCTTGGCTTGTGCCATTTATGGAGTGTGGTTTAGCTCTTTAGAACTTAGTGGCCTATTTTATAGCCTATAGGCAAGGTCTCCCTAGCAAGCCGAGTCGTTTTGGGTGACCCGGTGTGGCATCTTCGGAGATGCTTGTGTTTTTGCTTTAGGAGGTTATAACTCGAGTTCTGTTCGTCGAAATTTAATTTCGACTTTGCCGTTGTGTTTGTAGTGTGGGTATTTAGCTACGGTGCGAATTTCGTCGAATTCCGAGGTAGTTCGGTTTTCGCGTCGTTTTGGGTGTGCTATTAGTAAAATCAAATTAGAAATTTGATTTTTTTGCTGAGTGAACCGGCGGCTGGGCTTCAGTTAGGCTGAACCTGACATGGCTAAGCAGTTATAAAAGCCTTATTAAGAAGTGGCGGGCCCACTTCTCCATCCTCCTTCTTCCCGAGACCAAAAGAAAACTGCTGTTCCTGTTTCGCGGAAAGCAGAGGTGGAAGCGACGGTTAGCCCTAGCCTTCAGACGGTTATTTCGGGAGTTTTCGTTGACGGATTTCGATTCTGATAGTGGCGTTGTCTTGCTCTCGCTCAGATCTACGTTTCGACGGTAAGAAATTCGATTTTCGTGGAGTTTTAGGAGATTTGGGATTTCCGGTTCTTGTGGTTTCCGCCATTAAAGTGCGGGTTTGCTTGTTAGGTGCTTTTAGGTGCTGCTCCTTCTAGTGCAGAGTGAAAAGGAGGGAAAGCCGACCAAGCTTCGTCGGAAATCGAGGCAAGTGGTGTTCTTGCCCTTGCCATTCTTTTGTTCTCTTGTAATTTTTTTGAAAATCCCGGTGAGCCCTAGGGTAGAAGCCAAGCATGTTCTTCATCTTGTTGAAAAATTAGGGTTTAGATTCTCCTATTGAGCCCCCCCCCCCCACTTTCTGCTGTTGGTGCTCAACCCGCCGGCATAATGTTGCCGAATTGGACCCCAGATGTCCATCTGGTTGGTGTCTTGCGGGTGAAGCCGAGTGAGAGAAAGAGAGGAGGGGGTGCCTTTTGTGTATGTTGGGAAGAGCCAAACTGGGATCTCGGGTTGCCGGCGTTGAGTGTGGTGCACACACTCAAAGCCTTTCCGAGTTTGGTGTGGAGTGTGGTGCATACACTCAACGCCACAGATGTAGTTAGTTTTAGAATTTTGGCTAAGTACTAGGGCGTTGAGTGAGGTGGACTCACTCAACACCACAGCCCCTGCTAGCGGCTAAGTACTTTGGCATTGAGTGAGTTGACCTCACTCAACACCATTTTCGTTTTGGCATTGAGTGAGGCAAGCTCACTCAACGCCGTGGTTTTCCTGAGAAGCTAAGTGTTTTGGCATTGAGTGAGTCGACCTCACTCAACGACATTTCAGTTTTGGCGTTTAGTGAGGTGGACTCACTCAACGTCGTCGCTTCTATGCAGCCAAGTACTTTGGCATTGAGTGAGGTGTGCTCACTCAACGCTATAGCCTTTTCTGAGGCTACGTACTTTGGCGTTGAGTGATTCGACCTCACTCAACGCCATTTCGGCTTTGGCGTTGAGTGAGGTGACCTCAATCAATGCCGTAGGCAAGTTTGCGGCCAAGTCCCGTGGCGTTGAGCGAGTGAACCTCACTCAATGCCATTTCTTCTTTGGCGTTGAGTGAGGTAGACTCACTCAACGCCACGGCCCTTCTTTGCGGCCAGATCTTTTGGCGTTGATTGAGACGACCTCACTCAACGCCATTGCTGTTTTGGCGTTGAGTGAGGTCAGCTCACTCAATGCTGCAGAATTGCCTTATTGCGGCTAAGTGCCAAGGCATTGAGTGAGTGAACCTCACTCAACGCCATTGCTGTTTTGGCGTTGAGTGAGGTGGACTCACTCAATGTCGTAGTTCTCTTTTGCGGCTAAATGTAAGGGCGTTGAGTGAGTGAACTTCACTCAACTCCATTGCTGTTTTGGCGTTTAGTGAGGAAAGCTCACTCAACACCACTTTCTCTATTTCTGGTTAAGTACCAGGGCGTTGAGTGAGTGTACCTCACTCAACGCCATGCCTGTTTTGGCATTGAGTGAGGCTAGCTCACTCAACGCCAGAGTTGTTCTTGCTGGAGGCATTGAGTGAGTGAACTTCACTCAAAGCCATGCTTGTTCTGGCGCTGAATGAGGCAAGCTCACTCAACGCCAAGGTCTAGGTAGGCGTTGAGTTTGTCCCACTCAACGCCAAGCCGTGTCTAGTCATTTCAACACTTTTCCTCTACCTCGATTTTCATTCCCGAGTGAATTCCTTATTTATATTTTTGAGTTTCTTTGTCGGCCATGTTTTTCTTTCCTAAAGGCCGAATCATGGGCCGTGGTTAGTAGTGGTCGTTTGAAGCTCTTCATGGGGGAGGTGTTGTGTAATTTAGCAAAGGACACCCTTATTCTTCTATCTTGCTCCAAGTACAAGGGGGTGGAGGTCCCTTGGCTTTCACATGTAGCATTGAGGTTGGGGTGGATCCAGGCTACTACCACCTCCCACCTTGTGTTTCTTCCTAGATTCAGTATTTTGGGCTCAGCTTGTAGACTCTGCAGGATGTAGTTTCTGGGCAGGGTTGATGCTGTTTCCTCGCACGTAGTGCATTCCTTGTTGTCTTGCTTGGGCAGTTGTGACTTTTACTGCTGTGTGTTTTTCTCTTTCTTTTACCCCCCCTGGTTGACACTTTCATGCAGTTTTTCCTTGATTTGCTTGCTGAGGTATTATTTCTTCTTTTGAATGCATCAGGTTCTGAGCAATAGCCAGTTTGGTGGCTAGGTTGTGGTGGTGTTGCTGGTGGTCTCCTGGGCTTTGGAGGTCATGTTGCTTTTTTAGTGAGGTAGTTTTTCAGTACTTTTCTTACAGACATACATATGTACCAGTGGGTTCGTGTCAGGTTATTGGCGCCCAATGGTAGTTTTTACCTTTGTACTAGATATATTACTTTTGCTGCTACCATTTTCTGGAGATAGTCTACTTGCTCTGGGGAGGATTTATGCTAGGTTGCTAGTTATTTTAAAACTACAATTATTATTGTAAGTATATTGCCTAATCAGCATGTTTTATAAAAGTAAATCACTATTTTCCAAACAACGTATAAAAATCGTTTTCTTATATATAATATAAATTAAATGTAGAGTCTTACATAGCATAAGTGGTCCTCTTAGGGCTCTTATGCACTTCTTAGGATGTCGAACCTGAATAAAGTATTTTTTCCGCAGCGCTTAAGTATAGTTTTTAACTGTGGACTAGGTGATCCACCGAGCTGAGGGATACGACCTCTAAAATATAACTGATTTTCTAATCATTAAACTCAAGATTTTCTTTCATAAAGTTAGTAGATGGTTTTGCCTGAGCGTCAGCAGTTATCCCCTTCTTGACGTGGCATCATGACGCGTGTTTTCTCATACTCTGATAATTCTTTAATTCGGAGAAAATACGGGTTGTGATAGTTGGGGTACTGAGTTTGCCTCCAACACGGATCCGTATTGTTTTTGCTACTACCATATCTCACAACTTAGGGTGTTAGACGTTTCTTCCTTTGTAAATTTGCAACGTTTGAGCTCATGGTAGCCTGGTAAACTCTGCAGGATTTTTGGGCAGGGTTGTTGCTGTTTCCTCACGCATAGTGCTTTTCCTTTTTGTCTTGCCTTGGACAGTGGTACTTGTTACGGTTTACTTACTCTTCTTTCTTATCTTTTAGCCTAACATTTCTGTACAGCTAACTTGTTTAGCTTGTTGAGGTATTCTTTTCTTCTTTGAATGCCCCAGGTTCTGGTTAGTAGCCGATTAGGCGACTAGTTGTGCAGTGCTGTTGTTGGGGGTCTCTTGTAAAGTGTAGATCAGTTCCTTGGTTTTGTGAGGTAGTTTTGTATTTCTGTATTACAGACATACATACTTGCCAGTGGGTTCGTGTCAGTTTGTTGGCACCCACTGGTAGTTTTACCTTGATAGTAGATATGTTATCTTTTTGCTGCTACCTTTTTATGGAGATAGTCTACTTGCTCTTGGGATGATTTATGCTAGGTTGCTAGTTACTTTTAAACCTAAAAACACTATTATAAGTATATCTCATGATCAGCATGTTTATAAAACTCAAACACTATTTTCCAAATAACGTAAAAAGATCATTTTCCTATATATAGTATAAATTAAATATAGGATCCTGCATAGTATAAGGTGTCCTCTAGGGGAACTTATGCACTCTTTTAGAATGACAAACCTGAATAAAGTATTTTCCGCAGCGTATAAGTATAGTTTTTAAACTGTGTACTAGATGATCCACTGAGCCGAGGGATACGGCGTCTTAAAATATAACTGTTTATTTCTAATCATATAAATCATGAATTTTCATAAAGTAAAGTAGATAGTTTTGCCTGAGCGTCAGCAGTTATCCCCTGCTCGACGTGGCATCACGACGCGTGTTTTTTTCCATACTCTGATAACCCTTAATTCGGAGAAAATGCGGGTTGTGACAGTTTGTATTAGAGGGAGGTTGCGTGACAAGTTAGTCGGGCAACCTTCCCTTTTGATTGCATTAGTAGTATAGCATCTTGTCATTCACACACTGATATGTCATCAGCACGTCTTGGAAAAAGCATGAACACTACACTCATAGAATAACATTAAGTATACAGGTCATATTATGTAGTATGGGATGCATAATATGTGTTCGTATATGGATCCACCATTGGGGCAACATGTGAGGGTTATGTAGAATGGGATGCATAACCTCACCTCATGGCTGCGACTAGCTCATTTTCTTTTTGTTGCATGAGAATGTTATGTAGTATGGGATGCATAACATTTTCATGTATACGCCGCTCATAACATGCATTAGGGCCTTTTTAGAATGCATAGCACAAACATGCATAGCAGAACATTGCATAAGCACAACGTGCCAAGCTAAAGACTGGCAGGATGACATATGTACACACATAGGTTTTCGATTCAAAAATAATATAAGTTCATGCATGCCCGATCTAGGCACAAGAGTTAGAAAGGTGGTGGTAAACTATCCAAGGTTTGGCATAACATCAATTCTTGTAAAAAAAATAAACTCCCAGAGCAAGTTTAGCAGCTTTAAGTTCATATTTATGTATGTATTGTCTGTACTTATAGTTAGTTGTAGTTATTGTACTAGGATCTGACTAATGTTGTTATGATTATAGGATGGCGAGATGCCCTTCGACTAGATCGACCCCTCCGTTTGAGGGTGAGTCATCTAGAGCACGGAATAATGCGCTGATCGAGAGCCTGCGACAGAGTAGCGATTCATTGAGCAGGCAGGGGGTCTAGTTGATCCTGGCGAGCCCAGATCCAGTCTCTGGTGGCAGTTGTGGTAGGACAGACTCAGGGAGTGCAAGGCCCAGTAGGGGGGTTAGCTATTCCTCCTCCTCCTGCGCCCCTGAGACCTCCAGTGGTGGTGCCAGCAGAGATGGCTTTTATCTCGCTGTTTCAGAGACTTAGCCCTCCTACTTATGATGGAAAAGAAGGTTTCAGGGTCATAGATGATTGGTTAATCTCCATGGAGGAGATGTTCTCGTACTCCGGTATTATAGATGATTAGAGAGTGATGATAGCCGCCTATCAGCTCAAGGGTTCTGCTAAGAGTTGGTGGCTTAGAGTAAAGGAGAGCTTGGTAGACGGTTGTTCTTGGGAAGTATTCAAAGAAATGCTGCTGAGGAAGTTCTTGCCTTCGGTCGAGCGTGACCGTCTTATGAATGACTTCCTCGACCTGAAGTAAAGGCAACTCACGGTCGGTGAGTATGAGATAGAGTTCAGTAAGTTGAGCGGGTTTACTCCTGGGTTGGTGAGTGTTGAGGCTGATCGAGTCAAGCGATTTCTTGGTGGCTTGAAGAGCGAGGTGCAGTAGTTGACCAGTGCTTATGGATCAAAGACTTATGCAGGGGTAGTGGAGGCTGCTCTGAAGGTGGAGGCTATCGAGGCCGCAATGAGCAGAGGCCAGCAAATGAGGAAGGACAAGAGGAAGTCTGTTGAGGAGAAGAAACCCCAGGTACCCGATGCTGCTTCGGGAAAGAAGATAAGGTGGTGTGTAGCTTCTGTGGTCGGTCATGCCACCCTGTTGAGAGGTGTTTCAAGAAGGCAGCAGCTTAGGAGAACGAGCAAGTTCATGCTATTCAGGGTGCTCCTAGGAGGGATGTTTCCTGTTCTATTTGCAAGCCACCCGGGCATGATGCTGCCCAGTGCTGGTCCAAGGATGAAGTCTGCTATCAGTATGGGCAGAATGGTCACATCAAGTCTAGGTGTCCTCAGGTATAGCCTGCTCTTCATGCAGTTCCACTTAGGGCACTACCTCCGCCTCAGCTTGTGGACAAGTGCAAAGGAAAGTTGAACGTGATCTCTTTCGAGGAGGCTCAAGCTTCGACTCGGGTCATCTCAGGTTAGTGGTTTTTCGAGCTCGAAAGTTTTATTTACTAGAATGGTTATAGTTTTGTTTTGGTAGTTCCTTAGTTGTATATACTCCTATAGGGAAATTTAAGGTGAAGAACCGATGGGCGCGTGTTCTGTTCGACTCTGGCGCTACCCACTCATTGTGGCTAGAGCCTTTGTGGAGCGACATCGGTTGACTCTAGATCGAGTTCGTGATACTTTCCGTGTCAAGTTCCCTTCTGGTGAATCTATGTTATAAAATTTGGCATTCTAGTTTGCCCTGTTTTGTTGGGAGACTTTCTTGCGAAGGCATACTTGAAGATGATTGATCTGGAGGACTTTCGATGTTATTCTAATCATGGACTGGCTGTCTAAGTAAGATGCGGTTATTCAGTGCAAAGGGAAGCGCTTGGACTTCATCAAGGACAATGGTCAGCCAGGAAGCGTGTATGCTGATCCGTGCCAAGATTCTCCTGTCATTTATGCGGTATGTGCTCAAAAGTTGTTTATTTCTGATAGTTTTGCTTGTTTAGTCTCGGTGGTTGGGACCACTGTTAGTGTACCGCATTTGTAGGAGATTCCCGTTGTTCGTGGTTTCGGTGATGTTTTTCCTGAAGACCTTCCTGATCTTCCACCGATCAGGATGTTAAGTTTGTGGTTGATTTAGAACTGGGTACGTTTCCTATTGCTAAGGCGCCATACCGGATGGCCCCTCGTGAGCTAGAGGAGTTGCGAGTCCAGTTGGATGATTTGTTGGCAAAAGGATTTATCAGGCAGAGTTCGTCGCCTTAGGGTGCTCCTGTTTTGTTTGTAAAGAAGAAGGATGGGTCAATGCGGCTTTGCATCGACTACAGGGAGTTGAACAAAGTCACTATTAATAATAGGTACTCTCTGCCGAGGATCGATGACTTATTTGATCAACTGTGCGGTAGCACGGTTTTCTCCAAGATCGATCTTCGTTCTGGCTATCATCAGCTCAGGATCCGTGAGGCATATATTCCACGGACTGCATTTAGATCGAGGCATGGACATTTTGAGTTCTTGTTGATGTCGTTTGGTCTGACCAACGCACCATCAGCTTTCATGGATATGATGAACCGGGTGTTCAAGGATTTCCTAGACAAGTTTGTTGTGATTTTCATCGATGACGTGTTGGTCTATTCCCGCAGCGCTGAGGAGCATGAGCAGCATCTGCGCTTGGTTCTATAGGGGTTGAGGAATCACAAGTTATTCGCCAAGTTGAGCAAGTGCGAATTTTGGTTACCTAAGGTCTCATTTCTGGGCCACGTGGTGAACAAGGAGGGGATCTCGGTCGACCCAGAAAAGATTGCAGTAGTGATGGATTAGAGCAGACCGGGCATGCCCAAGGAGATCAGAAGATTACTAGGGTTGGCCGGCTACTACAGGAGGTTCGTGGAGGTTTTCTCTACCCTGGCTGCACCTTTGACTAGGTTGACTCAGAAGAATGCGGCCTTTGTTTGGAGCGAGAAGTGCGAAGAAGCCTTCCTGGAGCTCAAGAGCAGATTATGCACTGCTCCCTTTCTGACCCTACCTACTGAGGGTGTGCATTATGATGTGTGCGTGGATGCTTCACATGTTGGTCTGGGTTGCGTGTATGATGTAGGCTGGAAAAGTGATTGCATATGGGTCAAGGCAATTAAAGACTCATGAGAGGAATTACCCAATGCATGACGTTGAGTTTGCGGCGGTGATTTATGCGTTGAAGCTGTGGAGGCATCTACTTTATGGGGCTAAGTGAAATATCTTCACTGATCATAAGAGCCTGAAGTACGTGTTCACGCAAAAGGAGTTGAATTTGCGCCAGCGACGGTTGCTAGAGTATGTGGCCGATTATGATGTAGAGATCCAGTATCATCCAGGCAAGGCGAATGTGGTGGTCGATGCCCTGAGCCGGAAGACGGGGAAGATCTTTAATCTCTCCGCCAATCGTTTAGTGGAAGAGTTCCTCCTTATGGATATCTCAGTAGGATGTTGTGACATGCATAGCAGTTTGGCAGTGGCAGAGCCGTCTTGGATTTCTCTTACTAGGTTGCTCCAAAAGGATGATCTGGACCTGCTGTAACTATACCTCAGGACTGAGAGAGAGGAGTTTCCTGATTTTTCTATCGATGATGCGGGTACTTTGAAGTACCGCGGCAGATTTTGCATCCCCGTTGTTGCAGACATCAGGGGTATGATATGCAGAGAGGCTCATGTATCCAGTGTTGCCTACCATCCAGGCTCTACAAAGATGTATCGTGATTTGAAGCAGATTGCCTGGTGGTATGGGATGAAGAGTGATATAGCCCGATTTTTTTCTTAGTGCCACACTTGCTAGCGTGTGAAGGCCGATCACGGAAGGCCTGGTGGCAAGTTGACTCCGTTAGAGATCCCGACTTGGAAGTGGGAAAGTATTTCTATGGACTTCATCACGGGCTTACCGAAATCTCCAAGGAAATTTGATTCTGTTTGGGTTATAGTGGATAGACTGACGAAGTGTGCTCACTTCATGCCGTATAAGATTGACTATCCGATGAAGAAGATAGTAGAGTTGTACTTGAATGAGGTCATCAGATTGTACGGTGTGCCTGTTAGCATCATTTCCGATCGAGACTCCCGGTTTACTTCTCGTTTTTGGTAGAGTCTACAAGAGGGTTTGGGTACAAGGTATTCTACTGCTTACCACCCACAGTCCAATGGGCAGACAGAGCAGGTGAACCAGATAGTTGAGAATATGATCAGATGCTACATTCTAGACCATGGTGGAGCGTGAGATGAGCTATTGCGACTTATGGAGTTTGCATACAGTAACAGTTATCAAGAAAGTTTGCAAATGGCTCTGTTTGAAGCTTTGTATGGGAGGCGGTGCAGAACTCCCCTGTTTTGGGCTGAGGCAGGTTAGAGACCCTTGTTGGGTCCGGATGCGCTCGAGGAGATGGAAGTCGCGGTGAAGCTTATTAGAAAAAAGCTTCGTATAGCTCAGGAGATATATGAAAAGAACGCCAATCGGAATAGGTAGGACTTGGATTTTTCTGTAGGGGACCTTGTATTTCTTAAGGTTTCCCCGTTGGTTGGTGTTAAGAGGTTCGGTAAGAACCGGAAATTTGACCCGAGGTATGTGGGCCCGTTTAAGATTGTTGAACAGGTTGGCGTGTCAGCATATAGGTTGGATATGCCAGCAAACTTCCCAGGTGTTCATAATGTATTTCATGTAAGCCAATTGCAGAAGTGTGTGCGTAGCAGTGAGAATGTTTTGGATGTTATGCCCCAGTTGGAGCCTAATCTCTCTTTTGTTGAAGTGTCGGTCCGCATTTTGGATACTCAAGATCGGGTGCAGCGGAGGAAGTCCAACCCGATGGTCAAAGTTATATGGAAGAATCGGGATTTGGAAAGCGCGACTTGGGAGTAAAAGTCGGCTATAAGGGAGGCTCACCCTCAACTGTTTCCCTGATTGGATTGGTATGTTTTCTTCTTGTAATGTTTGGCTTGTTACTTTTCCTTCTATAGTAGAAGTGTTGTGCATAAAGTTTCGGGACGAAACTTTCTTTTAAGGGGAGTGACTATAACGCCCCCGATTTTTTTGCGATTATTTAATTCTTGCTTGGCATTACGTCGACGCATTTTCTTGGCTTGTGTCATCTGTGGAGTATGGTCTTTACTCCTTAGAACTGAGTGGACTATTTTGTAGTCTATTGGCAAGATCTACCTAGCAAGCGGGGTCATTTTGGGTGACCCAATGTGGCCTCTCGGGGGATGCTTGTGTTTTGACTTCGGGTGGGTATAACTCGAGTTTTGTTTGTCGAAAGTTAATTTCGAATTCGTTGTTGTGTTCGTAGCGTGGATATTTATCTACGGTGCGAATTTCGTCGAATTTCGAGGATGTTCGGTTTTCGCGTCGTTTTGTATTTATGAAAAATAAAACTATTTAATAAATATTATATTAATAATTATTTTGAAAGGGTGCGGGTGCTTGGCGGTTTTGCCTTGTCATTTTTATGCCTTAATTAATTGATTAGCTAATTAAGATTAAGAGGGCGCTATTTATAGGATAAGTTTAGACTTAAGAAAGAAACCACTCCTGTTCACTTTCTTCCCCCGCCCGCAGCGCCTGTTCGCGGAAAACAGAGGAACCGCCAAACCTGCTCCCCTTCGGACGCCGATTCCGGGAGCGTTTGTGGATGGAATTCGATTCCGAAAGCGGATTTTGATTGCTCTCGCCTAGACCTTCATTCCTACAGTAGGAAATTGAGTTTTTGTGGTGTTTCTAGGGGTCTCGATTTTCTAGGGTTGTCCGTTTCCGCCATTAAAGCTCCAGATTTTCTGCTTTAGGTGTTGTTGCTGCTGGTGCCGATCGAGGATAAGGGAGGCCGACCAAGCTTCGCTGGAAATCGAGGCAAGTGGTGTTCTTGTCCATGCCTAGTATTGTTTTCTTTCTCTCTTTGTTCTTGCGGCCATAGACAAGCTTGTCTATATTTTTGCCATGTTAATAAAGCCTTGTTAGCCCGAGGTTAGAAACCCTATTCTTGCTTGAAATCGGGTACAAATTCCCAACTATTAGTAGAGAGGCCTTGTTCTCGAACTATGTGAGGGCTTGAGGGTTGGGTTGATTCTTCCTGTGTAGTAGTTATAGACGGGTAGAAGAGAAAAGCTATAGTTTAATTTTTGCAAAATCTATCTTGCTTAGGCTCGGGTTGGGATGTATATACGCTTGCCTGTGTAGTGGCTGTAGCAGAAGCCTTCCCTGTGCTTAGACTTGCTGGAGTAAGCTTGGAGAATTCAGGGCTTGGCGTTGAGTGTGGTGCACACACTCAACGCCGGGTCTACTTGGGCTTGACGTTGAGTGTGGTGCACACACTCAACGTCGGGTATGTTTGGGCTTGGCGTTGACTGTGGTGCACACACTCAACGCCGGGTCTTCTTGGGCTTGGCGTTGAGTGTGGTGCACGCACTGAACGCCGGGTCTGCTTGGGCTTGGCGTTGAGTGTGGTGCACACACTCAACGTCGGGTCTGCTTGGGCTTGGCATTGAGTGTGGTGCACACACTCAACGCCGGGTCTGCTTGGGCTTGGCGGTTAGAGTGGTGCTCACACTCAACGCCATTTCCCCCTTGATCTGTTCTTTTGCGTCTAAGTACTGTGGCGTTGAGTGACCCGACCTAACTCAACGCCATGGTTTTATAGGCATTGAGTGAGGCGGACTCACTCAACGCTGCAGCCAATCCGCGCGGTTATGTCGGATGGCATTGAGAGAGTGGGCCTCACTCAACGCCATGGCGGTTTAGGCGTTGAGAAAGGCGGGCTCACTCAATGCCGCAGCCCTTTCTGTCGGTTAAGTATTTTGGCGTTGAGTGAGTCGACCTCACTCAACGCCAAAGCTATTTTGGCGTTGAGAGAGGTGGACTCACTCAACTCCACAGTTGGTTTTTGCGGCTAAGTGCTAAGGCGTTGAGTGAGTGAACCTCACTCAACGCCGTAGCTGTTTTGGCATTGAGTGAGGTTAGCTCACTCAACGCCACAGCCAGTGTTGTTGAAGGCGTTGAGGGAGTGGACCTCACTAAACGCCATAGCTGTTTTGGCATTGAGTGAGGTTAGCTCACTCAACGCCACAACCAGTGTTGCTGAAGGCGTTGAGGGAGTTGACCTCACTCAATGCCGTAGCTATTTTGGCGTTGAGTGAGGTTAGCTCACTCAACGCCACAGCCAGTGTTTCTGAAGGCGTTGAGGGAGTGGACCTCACTCAACGCCTTAGCTATTTTGGCGTTGAGTGAGGTTAGCTCACTCAACGCCACAGCCTGTGTTGCTGAAGGCATTGAGGGAGTGGACCTCACTCAATGCCATAACTATTTTTGTGTTGAGTGATGTTAGCTCACTCAAAGCCACTGTCTATTTAGGCGTTGAGTGAGTGGATCTCACTAAACGCCATGCCGTGTTGAGTCATCGCAACGTTTTTCTTTACTTACCTTGATTTTCTCTCCCGAGTGAATTTCCTTGATTTTGAGGTTCCTTGTCGGCTATATTTTTTCAAAGGCCAAAATGTGGGTTGTGGTTAGTAGTGGTGGTTTGAAGCTCTTAATAGTGGTGAAATTGTGTGACTTAGCCGTGGCCACACTTTTATCTTGTTCCAGGTAATCTCTGCAGGATTTTTGGGCAGGGTTTTTGCAGAGAGGTGGTCCCTAGTGCTTTCACTTGTAGACCCTTGAGCTTTGTTTCTTGGAAATGGTTGTTGGGGTACTGAGTTTGCCTCCAACACGGATCCGCGTTGTTTTTGCTACAACCATCTCTCACAACTTAGGGTGTTAGACATTTATATCTTTGTAAATTTGCAACATTTGGGCTCATGGTAGCCTGGTAATCTCTGCAGGATTTTTGGGCAGGGTTGTTGTTGTTTCCTCGTGCATAGTGCTTTTTCCTTTTTGTCTTGCCTTGGACAGTGGTACTGATTACGGTTTACTTACTCTTCTTGCTTATCTTTTAGCCTAACATTTCCGTACATCTTACTTGTTTAGCTTGCTGAGGTATTCTTTTCTTCTTTGAATGCCTCTGGTTGTGGTTAGTAGCCGATTAGGCGGCTAGTTTTGCTGTGTTGTTGCTGGTGGTCTCTCGTACTGTGGAGATAAGTTCCTTGGTCTTGTGAGGTAGTTTTGTGTTTCTTTCTTACAGACATACATACTTGCTAGTGGGTTCGTGTCAGTTTGTTGGCGCCCACTGGTAGTTTTACCTTGATACTAGATATGTTATCTTTTTGCTGCTACCTTTTTTGGAGATAGTCTACTTTCTCTTGGGATGATTTATGCTAGGTTGCTAGTCACTTTTAAACCTAAAAACACTATTATAAGTATATCTCATGATCAGCATATTTTATAAAACTCAAACACGATTTTCCAAATAACGTAAAAAGATCGTTTTCCTATATATAGTATAAATTAAATGTAGGGTCCTGCATAGTATAAGGTGTTCTCTAGGGGCACTTATGCACTCTTTTAGGATGTCAAACCTGAATAAAGTATTTTCCGCAGCGTATAAGTATAGTTTTTAAACTGTGGACTAGATGATCCAATGAGCCCAGGGATACGGCCTCTAAAAATATAACTGTTTATTTCTAATCATATAACTCATGAATTTTCATAAAGTAAATTAGATAGTTTTGCCTGAGCGTCAGCAGTTATCCCCTGCTCGACGTGACAACACGACGCGAGTTTTCCCATACTCTAATAACCCTTAATTTAGAGAAAATGAGGGTTGTGACAGTAACCTTTGAGCCTTCCCTGAAGCCCTTCCATCATTGTCATCCTGGCCTCCAGTGACGAGATATGACGATGAGGTTCACAGATGGCGAGCTGATCGAACTTAGTCTCCAAATCGAGGTAGGCACGAGTAGCATATTGGTGATATTAATAGTCTATAAGTCCCATAACATCGATAATGGCCGCTCCGGAGGTAGCTGGATGACCTGCCGATCAAGAGGAAGTAACTAAATCAGCAATAGTCGCAAACTGTAAACTTGCAGCAATCTAGTCAGACGAGCTACCTTGGCGAGGAGTTAGAGATCACTGGGGGGAGGGGCAGTGCGGGAGTGATCCCGTTGACCCATCAATGAGCTTCTTGGTTTCTCGACGATATGTCCCCGTCCGTGACCTGGAGTCTGCCCCAGTCCGCGATTAGCAGACTCAAGTCTCTCAGATCTTGGCGGAAAGTAGTTAAGCTGATTCTCAAATCGACCTCGCAACGAGCCTTTAAATTAGACCTGAGGTGTCACAAATTAATCCTGACAAACTTCAGAACTCGACGGGAAGGGAGGAGGCGATGACAGCGAAGAAGCCGACATCTAGGAGGACACTGGTAGTAGAGGAGGCGAAGGCAGAATGATGCTCACCATCGGATGCGACGAGCTGGTCATGGGAGGAGGGATATTGCTTACGTAGGCCAGTAAGATCTTCAACGCGGGAACCTCCTTGTCCCTTAACTTATGTACTCACTCCTCCGACGACTTGGAGGAAGTGGAAGTAATGTTCATCCAAACAATATGTCTAGATCGCGGCTACTGTTGTGCTACCAGCACGACGAGCGGAGTTGCTCGCAGGGGGCAACATCTAGAGGTTCTCCAGCATCGACTAGCGGGGGAACTGCGAGTAAGAATCAAAGTAAGATTATATCAGAGAATACCGAGGAACGTTGAAAGAACACTTTACAAGATAGCAACCTTGCTAGGCCGTGAGATCCTCCTGAAGTCAGGCCTGAGACCCGAATGTGTCTGGAGTAGGAAGAGAAGTCAGTGCAGGCTAGTGAAATAGTTCAGGTACCAACGTCTTGGGAATATCTCTCAAACTGAGATAATCGAGCAGTTACTGTGTCCCTTTAGGTAGCGTCAGATTATTTCTTGGAGTGGCCACACTCTTAGAACCCGGCGACGGGGTGCCCTTCTTAGAGGCGAGTTTCTTCTTCGCCTTAGATTTCTTCTTCTTAGACGGTGGGAGGTTAGCAATGACGTCCCCTTCTCGCTACCATTTCAACATGGGAGTTAGCTCAAGGAAGCTGGATAGAGCGACAAGGCTCTCTTGGTAGACTTCCTCGACAGACTTCAACATCGTGTGCGAACTTAGAAATTGTGCCTCAAAGAGCAGCCACCCCTTATTTATAGAGAATGGCTGGCATCCATCAGAGGCAAGTAACTCCCATAATCGCTCACACAGCTCGCCAAAAACATGTTGGATGATCCTTTTCGAGCTCCTACGTTTCCCAAAAAGAGCGGGGATTTTTTACAACCCAAATTCGTCGAGGGTGGACCCCCTAGGAGCCAGGTCAGCATAAGTCAAAGTCAACAAGTCAAGACAGAAGTCAGTCCACAGTCAATATGGTAAAAGACCTAGGCGAGTATATCGAGCTCCCGTTGTATACTTGCCAGGTAGGCTAGTAGACCAGTTACTCGCCTCTCGACGAGTTCCCCAAGATACTCACCCAGTCGCCGAGTTGAGATATAAATGAGACCCCACTTCTTTGGATTTGCCTAATAATAGGACACCAGGGGGTACGAGAAATGGACTTCAGAATCTCACAAAAGATCTCATCAACATCAATTCCTAGACTTCAAGCTGAACTTTGGATCCTTTCTCCAGAGATAAGTCGTGAGCTAGCGATAATCAACCTTAGTCGATACCTTAGTCGCCTACTAGAGTCTACCTCGTACCCTGCTTGACCATTTTTTGTTTTGGAGGGGAAGCTTCTTCAAAGCATCCGGGTATGTGGTGGGACCTCCCTAGCGCAGCACAGGGGTCCTTTTTATTGCCCGTCTTTTTCTTCGTCCAAGCCTATTAGACATCGAGCCTGACCACTAAACGAGTAGCCTTAGGCTGTCTTGATCTGGATTTTGGAGTAGGAATTTTCCCGGCTTTAACAATTGGATTGGGAGGGGAAGTACTCAAAGATCTTTTGGGTATGTGGTGGGTCCTCCACACTATAACTAGGGTCTACGTCAGGATCTAAGTCTTCAGCTTTGTGTTCTTTATTAGAAGAAGTAGGTATGCGCTACCCCCTTTGTGTTCGAACTTTTCGTTAGGCTGAATCTCTGTTCCAAAATTTTGGGTATGGTGAGCGTGAACCGCACCTTGCATAAGAAAATCCTGAGAGAGCTCTATGGCTGGAGATGAATAGCAAGTTACTGACAACAATGACCAACTACTACCCACGACGCTGTCTACAGACAGGATGTTAGAGGAGTTTAAGAGGGCGTTACTAGAGACCATCAACTTTGCATTCACCATAGTACGGGTCGAGTGCATGACCCCTACGATTTAAGTGGTGACAAGCCTAGGGGTAGGTAAGAATGCCCCATGACAGAGTCTAAGAAAGGAGACGGCAAGTCAAGAGTAGGAGTGTGATCTTATTAGGAGAGAACTCTTTCCTAGTCTGGCGATTGTTCTCCCAACCTGCGAGCTAGTCGTGCGAGTGGAGAAAGCGATATTGACGAGTGGCAGGAGCCCATTCTGCGAGATGGTTGCTTCCATGCCAGTTTTGGAAGGGTTTAGGGAGTCATAGATGACATATTACACTAGCAAGTATGATCCCATCCAATACTTGCAGTTATTCAAAGACATAGTTTACATCAGGCCAATGTCAGACACATTGAAATGTCATCTTTTTGCCATCATCTTGAAAGAGAAAGTAAGGGATTGGTTTAACCAGCTCCCAGTGAGGTCAAAATATGCATTCGAGGATTTGTGCCAGAGTTTCAGTTGCATTTGTCAACATCTAATAAGAGGAAGAAAAGTGTTGAGGCACTCTTCAAAATCCAATAAGGACCAGAGGAATCATTGGCCAACAATGTAGATAGGTTCTAGTAGGTGATCTTACTCATTCAGGAGGTACCGAGATTTGCCCTCCAGCTCGTATTCATTGTGGGGCTGCGAGAGGGATTCTTTAAAATGAGCTAGAATCACAAGCCACCCTTGTCCTTCAAAGATCTAATGGAAATGGAGGTGGAGGAGATTGAAGGAGAAGCAGCGAACCTAGAAATCATTAAGAAGTTGGCCACATTAAGTAACTCAGAGTCAAGGGAGCAAGGAGGCTCTAAAAAATAAGAAGCAAGAAGGAGAGAAGAGTCAAGAGCTCAGGAGTAAGGATGAAGGCAATAGGGAGGGGCTGCTCTGGGCCAGGGAAGGTGGTTTTCCCAGGGAGGGGGAAACTATCATAGAGGTCAGGGGAGGTTCAACCCCTTAGGATGGATACAAGGGCCGAGGCCACTCCAACCCCCACCATAACAGGCTATATCGATTGGTCGGGGTAGAGGTTGAAAGATAACTTAGGCAATTGATAATCCTCTTATACCAATTGAAAGTTAGGGGATAGATCTTAATTTTACATAAGAGATAAATACAAAAAGAAATCACAGCACATAAATTGAAGGAAATTGAGCAAGAAAGAACAGACGACATAAGGATTATCGTGGTTACCTAATAACCTGGGTACATCCACTCTTCTACCACCTGGTAGGAATCCTCTAGTAGGATTTGATCAGGTGACTGCCACCATAATATCTATTTTCTAAGGGAGATATAGCAACCATTTAGGCTTTTGATCAGGTGCCCAAAAACAAAACTAAGTCATTTGATACGGAGACTTGACAACCAAAAGCTAACTTTTGAAGAGAGTTAAAACCCTTTGTACAGTGGGGTGAAGAGAGTTGATGGTGTCTTCTCTTTCTCTAAACAACAAAGAAGACTAGTGGATTACTGTTGTCAAAGCTCCCCCTGAAATGTCGAATGGTTAAGGAAAGAAGGAAGCTTTGCTCAGGGTGTAGGCCTTAAAATGTTGTTGATCTCCAGCAAGCTTTTTAGACAGATATTGATTTGTGTCCTTTTGAAAGCTTGGAGCAGATAAAGAACTATGTAACTTGATGTTATTCTATGAATGAAGATCTATGTTCTCTGTTACTACCTCTCTCTTCTCTACTTGCCTTTTGAAAAGCTGTATTATTATATTCCATTGAAGAATTTAGATATTTGAATTATTTATGGCTGAAACGGCTTGAAGAATTCCTGAGAGTAGAAAAAATCCTTGGAAATATATCAGAATTAAAATCTGAAACAACCCACATTTAATGTTACTTTAAACGTCTATTTACATTAGGAATGGTTAGCATTAAATTTTCTGGGCTTTAAATGACTGTCATTAATCCTTAAGATAATCTGCCAGCTGTAAATAAATAGGTCTGGAAAAACTTCACATATTTCGTCAACTAGATCTCACAAATTATCGATCTCAGCTCAGAGATCGTCGAGCTGAATTTCTGACTTGAGGTCGAAGTTTGTCGACCAGGGATAAGAGTTTGTCGAGCTGAAATGGATTTCATCAAATATAACTTCTGGATTGAGATCAGAGATCTTCGACCTGAGCTCTGATTTCATCGAGCTCAGCTCAGAGAGAGAACTCTGAGTTCGTCGACCTGAGTTCGACTTTCGTCGACTTGAATTCCAGACTTTGTCACAACTGCATTTCTTGGAATTCTTTCAGCAATTCTGGAGAGTCCTTCTGCAGCAAATCTGGAAATAAACCTATGACCCATGACTATACAATGTGGGTCAATCTTAGCAAGACAAATAGTGATCCTTGCCCAAATCAGTATTAGGGTTCCAATAATCTCCCCCTATTTGGGTGAGGAAACTATTTATACAAAAACAAATAAAATAGAAATAAAATACAATCTGTCTGAATTATAAAATTTTCAGCAGATGTACAAGGATGCTTTGAGAAAATAAAGTAGAACAAATTTACTGCTGCAATCTCTTAAGCAAAATCTCCTTAAAAAATAAATAATCTCCCATGCTGTTATAGCCTTCTAAACAATTTTCCCATATACAGCCACTCATGTATTCTCTATGTTGACTGAGATTATAGCTTTTGATTACAATCAAATACTACTTTTCTTTTGTGGTAAGATAGGTCTTTTCCTGAAAAGAGATGTTAGGAGTTCTAGACCTAGATTACCTTGGGTCCCGGTTCTCTTTCAAAATAATTAGATATAAAAGATTATTCAGGTTGATCTTTGTAACCAAGTGGATGATATTACATAGGAGGGATTATCCGCTCAGTAAAAGGATTTATAAGATGGTGAGTTTGATTATGATTTTAAAAT
The DNA here is from genome assembly GCA_039513925.1 of Platanthera zijinensis. NCBI lineage: Eukaryota > Viridiplantae > Streptophyta > Magnoliopsida > Asparagales > Orchidaceae > Platanthera > Platanthera zijinensis. The sequence goes on along the minus strand of CM077092.1, from coordinate 64,290,042 downwards.
AAGTTAAAATTTTTGCTCTGAAGTTTTGGGTTCGACGAAAAATAATTTCGTCGATCTGAGTTCGACAATTAGTGTTGAGTTTGTTGACCTCTGTTCACAGAATGATAATAGTTGTTTTCTATGTTCCACGATCGTCGATCTCGGTTCGACGAAGTGTATTTATTTCATCGAGCTCAAATTCCTGAACAGTTAAAAACAAAATCTCTGTTCATAGTTCGTCGGTCTGAGTTCGACGAATAGTGTTATTTTCATCGAGCTCGGTTCGACGAATTATATTAAACAAAAATTACTGAAGATTTTTAGTTTGATTTGGTAACACTTCAGTTATTTTGTCTAAATCTATTAACTTTTCATTGCCTTTAACTTATTCTAATGAGGCTATTTGTTCAGAAGTATTTTTTAAATCTTCTTTGAGTTTTATGTTTTCAGAAGATAAATTATTTACTTTCTCTCTGAGAAGTTTTATTTCCTTCTCAGATTGAATTAAATCTTTACATAGGATTTTAGAATCTTCTTTAAATTGATCTGAAGAAAAATCATAGGAAGAGATTTCCTGATCTTCTTTTTATTTACATTCTGATTCTTCATCAGAGTTACATCAAGATGCATTTATTGCAATCATGCAAAACTCTTTTGCTCTTGACTCTTCTTCATCTTCAATTGTATAGGATAAAGCTTCAGAGTCACTCCAAGTTTCAGCGTCAAGGTTTTTTCCTTTAGCTGGTACTGCAGCCATTGCTGTGAGGGAGTCCCATATATCTTTTGCTGATGAACATTCAACAATATCCTGAAAAATGTCATCAGACATTGATTGCGCAAGAATGTTCATTGCTTGTGCATTAACAATCTTTTGCCTTTTTTAGGCTTCTGTCCATTGAGGTGATGGAACAACATTGATGCTAGATGTTTCCACTGGTTAAAAAGGACCTATCAAAATGGAATTGTAAATGGTTTCATCAATAGTGTTCATAAAAGGCCTAATCCTTGCTTTCTATAGTGCAAGCTAATCTTTATTGCACATTGGAGGTCTGGTGCTTGAAAATTCTTCATTTTGTGCCATGATAAACTCTTAAAAAATATAAGATCTATCAGATCATTTTGGTTCAGGTGTTAGCCTGTACAACCAAAGAAATGACCCTCTGATACCAATTGAAAGTTAACTTAGGCAACTAATAATCCTCTTATACCAATTAAAAGTTAGGGGACAGATCTTAATTTTACATAAGAGATAAATACTAAAAAAAATCACAGCACATAAAATGAAAGAAATAGAGCAAGCAAGCATAGACGACATAAGGATAATAGTGGTTCCCCAACAACTTAGGTACATCCACTCATCTACCACCCTAGTAGGATCCACTAGCATGTTTTGACCAGGTGATGGCCACCACAATATTTATTTTCTTAGGGAGATATAATAGCCATTTAGGCTTTTGATCAGGTGCCCAAAAACCAAACCAAGTCTTTTGATCAGGAGACTTGACAACCAAAACCTAACTTTTGAAGGGAGTTAAAACCCTTTGTATAGTGGGGTGAAGAGAGTTGATGGTGTCTTATCTTTCTCTAAACAACAGAGAAGACTAGTGGATTGCTATTGTCAAAGCTCCCCCTGAAATATTGAATGGTTCAGGAAAGAAGGAAGCTTTGCTCAGGGTACAAACCTTCAAATGTTATTGATCTCCAACAAGCTTTTTAGATGGATATTGATTTGTATCATTTTGAAAGCTTGGAATAGATGAAGAACTCTGTAACTTGATGTTATTCTATGGATGAAGATCTCTGTTCTCTGTTACTGTCTCTTTCTTCTCTACTTGCCTTTTGAAAAGCTGTATTATTATATTCCCCGTAAGAATTCAGATATTTGAATTCTTTATGGCTGAACCGGCTAGAAGCATTCCCGAGAGTAGAAAAAATCCTTGGGAAATAAATCAGAATTAACTTCTGAAACAACCCACATTTAATGTTACTTTGAATGACTATTTCCATTAGGAATGGTTAGCATTAAATGTTCTGGGCTTTAAATGACTGTCAATAATCCTTAAGATAATCTGCTAGCTGTAAAAAAATAGGCTTGGAAAAACTGCACAGATTTCGTCGATCGGAGCTCGCATATCGTCCATCTCAGCTCAGAGATTGTCGAGCTGAATTTCTAAGTTGAGGTCGAAGTTCGTCTACCAGAGATAAGAGTTTGTCGTGCTGAACTGGATTTCATCAAATTGAACTTCTAGCTTGAGATCATAAGTCGTTGACTTGTGCTCAGATTTTGTCGAGCTCAGCTCAGAGATGGAACTCTGAGTTCGTCGACCTGAGTTCGACTTTCGTCGACTTGAATTCCTGACTTTGTCACAACTGCATTTCTTTGAATTCTTTCAGTAATTCTGGAGAGTCCTTCTGAGGCAAATATGGAATTAAACCTGTGACCCATTACTATACAATGTGGGTCAATCTAAGCAAACCTAATTGATAACTTCCCAAAAAGAAGTTATCCAGTACGTTATTTTGATTTAATAATCATCATATTGGAAATAAATGAATTAAATAAGGAAAAATATGAGTAAATTCATATTTACTTTATTTGTGGTTAATATGTCTAATTTTTCATTGTTTTCTTACTAGAAATGCTGGAGAAATCGATCCGGAGAAGCAAAGCTGGAATTATTTTTGGGCTGCGCAGGTTGTTACAACAACCAGAAAAAGTTGTTGCAACAACTGCTGGACGGATTTTGAAGTTCAAATTCGAATTTTACGCCAAAATGAAAAATGAAAAGAGGCAACTTTTGGTAAAGGGCTGTACGTTTTTATGAGTAGAATCTCATACCATAGGGATGATTATTCATCCTTGGAGAAAAAGGAGAGAAGGCCATCATCTTGGAAAAAGGAGAAGACCTAGGGCAAGGCCGGATCTTGGAGAAGGGTTGCTTGTACGCGAATAAGAGAGCATTTCCTGCAATATTTTGCACTTTTATCATCATGTGCTGTAAGATCTTTCCTTTTTTTATGGTGTTCTTCCCTTCCGCTATGAACTAATTTCACAAGTCTTGTGTGTTGTGAGTACTTAGACTCTTTGTGATGATTGGATTTCAATTCTACTTTCATATTTGGTTGATGATCTATTTTTATTAGGTTTATGTGCTTTATTTGTGGAATCTTTGAGTAAGTGTTCTTCTTCTAGATAGTGAGGCAAGATTCGAGAGAGGAGTCTCGCTAGTCTAGGGTTGAATCCTCATTTTATGCGACAAAATTCGAGAGAGGAGTCGCGTAATTCTTTTAGTCAAAACTCCATCTTTTTACTGCACTGCAAAATTTGAGAGAGGAGCGGTGTAAGTGTAACGTAAACCCTAATATAACGTCAAGAGAGGAAGAGATTTCGTCTTGTGTTAGCAACATCGATTTTAAACCTTCATGTTATCCTAAATCTGTCTAAGTTAGAGATAACTAGGGGAATTAGGATAAGCGGATTTCAGAGATCGAGAGATAATGTCATCCATCTTAAAAATCGTTGCAGGATAGTAATCAACCAATCATGAGAGGTCACTAAAAAATTCGTCATAATAGTCTAAGGAAAACAACATATGAGACTAATTCTCCAATTCAGAAAAGTAAACGAAGTAAGATCAGACTAGTTATTATTATTATTATTATTATCATTATAGTTTCTAAAATTCTCGCAATTAAATCACCTTAAATATCTCACTTGAATTTAAAGAATAGGAGGAGCTAGTAATTGTGAGCACTAATCAATCACTTCCTCGTGGGAACGATCACTTATCTCATCACTTTATTACTTGATTTGGCACGTATACTTGCGTCACTACGTAAATCTATTTTGGGCGTATCAAGTTTTTGGCGCCGTTGCCGGGGAGGCGTATTTTTGATTTAGTGTTATTTCTTATAATATTAGTGAATCCTTAGTATTTAGAGATCAAGTGTTTGTTTGCTTGTTGTTTGTTTATTTTTAAATCATTAGAAGTTGGTGCGGTGTATGTCCAGGTATAGGCAAGTAGAATTATTGCCTTTGAATTCTGAAATCGAGCGCTCCTGTAGACAAAACAGAAGAGAAGCTAGAAACGTGAATATTATTCATCCTGCGATGGATAATCCTGCACCAAATAATGCTAATAATGCTAATAATAATGATGGTCAGGTGGATCAAAATGGCCAACCTGCGGCACCACGTATGACTTGTCACGAGTATAATACACCTCTAAGGGGAGGTGTGCACTTCAGCATTGCTCGACCAGCAATTGCTGCTAATAATTTTAAAATGGACCCACTAATTATGCAACAAGTGCAAAATAATAAGTTTGGGGGTCTAGGTCATGAAGATGCAAATTCTCACTTACGAACCTTCTTAGCAATTTGCGATATGTTTAAGTTCAACGGAGCATCAGAAGATGCAATAATGTTAAGATTGTTTCCATTTTCTTTAGAAGGGAGAGCGAAGGATTGGTTAGACTCTTTGCCTAACGATTCTATCACGACATGGGAGCAGTTGGTGGAAAAATTCTTGCATAAATATTTTCCGCCATCTAAAACTGCAAAGCTGATAAGGGATATAACCACATTCACACAGGGTAACGGAGAGACACTGTACGACGCCTGGGAGCGTTTTAAGGAGCTGTTAAGAAAATGTCCCCATCATAGGCTAGCCCTACATCAGCAAGTTTCCACCTTCTATAATGGTTTGCAAACTGCAACCATGATTTTAGTAGACGGTGCTGCTGGAGGATCGTTGCTTAAGAAGTATCCCGAGGATGCGTATGCAATCCTTGAAGACCTCACTGCAAATAATTACCAAGCCTATGAGCGTCAAGGGAACAACAATCCGGTTGGTATCCACCAAGTGGACCAAATCACATCCTTGGCCGCTCAAATGGCATCACAGTTTAATCTAATCAATAAGAGATTAGATTCATTATCACAACCTTCATCTAGTGCTCCATTGACGGTGGAGCAATTAAATCAAATTTCTGAAGAGGCAAATTATGTCGGAGGAGCACAAAGGCAAATTCCACCCGGATTTGCCAATCATTATCACCCCGAGTGGCGGAATCATCCAAACTTCTCCTGGAAAAATAATCAAGGGATGACTCAACCACAAGGGTTTAATCAAAATATAAATCCCCTACCTATAAATAACAACTCTCAACCTCAACAATTAAATCAAAGGAAAATGACTGACGAATTCATCTTAGGCATGTTCCAAAAGTATGACTCGAAAATGGTAGGAATAGAATCATCGTTAAGATCACTAGAGACGACTATGGGACAACTTGCTAATTCATTAAGTCAAAGACCCATTGGAACTCTACCTTCTGATACCACACCCAATCCAACAAAAGATAATCATAATAATCAATGCAAAGCTATTGCACTGAGGAGTGGTGTAGAGATTCCAAGTGGGGAGGGGTTGCATGAGAAAATTAGGGAAGAAGAAACGAGAAAGAAGCCAAGTGAGTCGAGCATATTAGAGAAAGACGAGTTGGGTGAGAAAAAGGATGTGGGAGAGAAACAAAAAGAGAAACTAAATCAAAAGAGAGAAGTAGTCTATCCACCACCCCCATTTCCGGCTAGACTTGCTAAATCCAAACTTGACATACAATTCCAAAAGTTTATGGAGATTTTCAGAAAACTAACTATAAATATCCCATTTGCTGAGGCTCTTGAGCAAATGCCTAGTTATGTCAAGTTTATGAAGGATATCCTGGCAAAGAAAAGGAAGTTTGTTGATAAAGAGATAGTGGCATTGACTGAGGAGTGTAGTGCTATATTGCAGAAGAAGTTGCCACCCAAGCTTAAGGACCCCGGTAGCTTCACAATTCCTTGTTCTATCGGATTAAAGTTTATTGGGAGAGCTTTATGTGACCTTGGGGCCAGCATCAACTTGATGCCATTATCCATCTATAAGAAGTTGGGTCTAGGGGAGATCACACCTACATCTCTTACTCTACAGTTAGCTGATAGGTCTCTAGCATTTCCCAAGGGGATTGTAGAGGACGTGTTAGTTAAGGTGGATAAATTCATCTTCCCCGCTGATTTTGTGGTGCTTGATATGGATGAGGACAAGGATGTCCCCATCATTCTTGGTAGACCATTCTTAGCCACCGGACGAACACTCATTGATGTCCAGAAGGGTGAGCTTACGATGAGAGTTAATGATGAGAATGTGACATTCAACATCCTCAAGGCTATGAAATTTCCGGATGATAAGGAGGAATGTTTCTCCATTGAGGAAGTGAATGCACCTATACATATGATGTATAATGAGAATGATTGGGAGCATAAAATCCTTAGTGTGTTAACGAATGAAGAAATAGAAGAGGACCCGGACTTAACGGAAACTGTAGAAACTTTAAATACGTATGAGCACACATCAACTGCTAACATGTTTGAATTAATAAGTAGACCAAGAGATTCTGAGTTCACTAAGCCTTCTATCTTAGAACCACCTACGCTTGAATTAAAACCGCTACCTGAAAACTTAAAATATGTTTTTCTAGGTGAGGATAACACACTACCGGTCATCATTGATGCATCTTTAGTAAAGGAGAAGGAAGAGAAATTGCTTGAGGTTCTTCGTGAGTATAAGGGGGCAATGGGTTGGACCATTGCAGACATTAGAGGGATAAGTCCCTCAATTTGTATGCACAAAATTCTTTTAGAGGAAGAAGCAAAAGAATCAATCGAACCCCAACGAAGACTTAGCCCACCAATGAAAGAAGTAGTTAAGAAGGAGATAATCAAATGGTTAGATGCGGGTATTATTTATCCTATATCTGATAGTCGGTGGGTAAGTCCTGTTCAATGCGTGCCCAAGAAGGGGGGCATTACGGTAGTTAAAAATGAGAGCAATGAGTTGATTCCCACCAGAACGGTAACTGGATGGAGGATTTGTATGGATTACAGAAAATTGAATAAAGCAACTAGGAAAGATCATTTTCCACTTCCATTTCTTGATCAGGTTCTTGATAGGTTAGCAGGGAATGAGTATTTCTGTTTCTTAGATGGTTACTCAGGATATAATCAGATCATGGTAGCTCCCGAGGATCAGGAGAAGACTACTTTTACCTGTCCTTTTGGGACATTCGCATTTAGGAAAATGCCGTTTGGATTGTGTAACGCCCCTGCCACATTCCAGCGCTGCATGATCGCTATTTTTACCGATCTGATTGAAGAGGGCATCGAGATCTTTATGGATGATTTTTCAGTATTTGGGAGATCGTTTGAAGCATGTTTGGAAGTGTTGAAGAAGGCTTTGGATAGGTGCATTCAAACCAATTTGATCCTAAATTGGGAAAAATGTCACTTTATGGTCAAAGAAGGAATTGTTTTAGGACACAAGGTGTCGAAGAAGGGATTGGAAGTAGATCGGGCGAAGACAGAGGTTATAGAGAAATTGCCCCCACCAACTAATGTTAAGGGAGTGCGTAGTTTTTTAGGACATGCGGGATTCTATCGTCGTTTCATTAAAGATTTTTCTAAAATTTCTAAGCCGTTAAGTCACTTATTAGAAAAAGATTCGCACTTTAATTTTGATGGGGAATGTCTAGTCGCCTTTCATTCTTTGAAGCAAAGTCTGGTTTCTTCACCCATTATTATCTCACCCGATTGGTCTTTACCATTCACCATTATGTGTGATGCTAGCAACTTTGCTGTGGGCGCAGTTTTAGGACAAGTGCGCGACAAGGTCTTTCACACGATCTACTACGCTAGCAAGACGCTGATTGATGCACAAGTAAACTATACAACTACTGAGAAGGAGTTATTAGCAGTCGTTTTCGCATTTGACAAATTTCGCTCCTACTTGGTAAACTCTAAGGTGATTGTTTATACGGACCATGCAGCTATCCGATTTTTAGTAGAGAAAAAGGACGCTAAACCTAGACTGATTAGGTGGGTTCTCCTCTTACAAGAGTTCGACTTGGAGATTAAGGATCGTAAGGGGGCGGAGAATCCTGTAGCAGACCACCTATCACGTCTAGAGTATGAGCGTGAGAAGGTTGTAGACATAGAGATTAGAGAGAATTTTCCTGATGAGAAGTTGCTGGCAATATCTGAGGCGAGTATTCCATGGTATGCTGATTTTGTCAATTTCATTGTGAGTAACATTTTGCCTCCAGATATAGATTATCAACAGAAGAAAAGGTTTCTTCATCAGGCTAAGTTTTATCTATGGGATGCCCCATATGTATTTAAGTTATGTGTTGACCAAGTGATTCGTCGGTGTGTACCAGAAATAGAAGTTCATGATATCCTAGAAAAGTGTCATGCATCTCCTTACGGAGGACACTTCATGGGAAAGCGAACTGCTATGAAGGTACTAGAGGCTGGTTTCTATTGGCCAACACTTTTTAGGGACGCTCACTTGTATGCTAAGGAGTGCGATAGATGCCAAAAGACGGGCAATATTCATCGAGGGGCAAGTATGCCTATGACCAATATTATGGAGGTAGAAGTTTTTGATGTGTGGGGCATCGACTTCATGGGACCCTTCGTGAATTCGGGAGGAAATTTTTATATTTTATTGGCAGTAGACTATGTGTCAAAATGGGTGGAGGCCATAGCCACACAGAAAAATGATGCCAAGATTGTACTTAAGTTTTTAAAAGCAAACATATTTACGAGATTCGGCACGCCTAAGTCGATAATTAGTGATGGAGGCACACATTTTTGCAATACACAATTTAAATCACTTCTAAAAAAATATGGTGTGACACATAAAGTGGCCTTAGCATATCACCCACAAACCAATGGGTTAGCCGAAATCTCCAATAGAGAAATCAAGTCTATCTTAGAAAAGACTGTGAGTACAACTAGGAAGGATTGGGCATTTAGGTTGAACGACGCATTATGGCCTATAGGACTGCCTACAAAACCCCCATGGGTGTGACTCCATTTAGAATGGTGTATGGAAAAGCTTGTCACTTACCCGTGGAATTGGAGCATAAAGCGTACTGGGCAATAAAAAAATTGAACTTCGATCTACAAGAAGCGGGCAAGAATAGACTTTTTCATCTGAACGAGTTGGAGGAGATTAGATCTAACGCTTATGAAAATGCTAGGTTATACAAGGAAAGGACCAAGAAATGGCACGACCAACGTTTGAGCGGAAAACAATTCGAACCCGGGCAATTGGTATTACTATTTAACTCTCGACTGAAAATCTTTCCCGGAAAACTTAAGAGTCGTTGGTCGGGACCATTTCGAGTTAAAGAGGTACAACCTTACGGCGCAATCACCATAGTTAACGAGCAAGATAATTCTGAATTTAAAGTAAATGGCGAGCGTTTAAAAATTTATCGGAACGGTGATAATGAACGACAGGTGTCGTTCATTCATTTAAAATGAAATTTTGAGACAAAAACGTCCGGCCGAGACGTTTTAAACGAGGCGCTGGGTGGGAGGCAACCCATCTCTTTTTATCCTATCTATATATATATATAATTAAAAAAAAATGTGTGTGTATTTGTTTTATTAATATAGTTTAAAAAAAACATAATAAATCATATTAGGGCCCCTTGAGAATCAGTTGACTGTCGTAAATAATCCAAAATATGCAGAAAAAAAAATTTAGGAAGAAAACCGGGCTTATTTTGTCTAAAATATGCAGTGAAAAGATTGTTGCAACGCCTGAAAAGGCCGTGGCAGCATTTCGGCTGCTGTCCGCCTCTTGAGTAGAGCAGGGATTTCCGGTTCAACTGAACCAGTGCAAGCATGCGGTTTGAGCCGGAACTCCAAAGTGTAATAAAATAATAACAAATAAAATTTAAAATAATAAATTTTAAAGCCCTAACTTTAAACCCGGCTCATCTTCCTCATCTCTAAAACCCGCACCCTGCCTATACATCGCTCCAGGCGGCGGCTCTGCATCCCGACATTCCAGCAGGGAAGGGAGCGGCGGCGATGACTCGATCCTCCCGACGGTAGTGCAGAAAACCTCCGGCTCTTCCCTCCCGTCGCTAGGTTACGGCAAAAGAAAAAAAATCGCAGCATAGCGGCGGCTCCACACGCCAGCGCGCGACAATGACGGAGACAACTCCGCAACTCGAACCAGGCGGAGATCGGCGGCGTCACGTGAGCGGCAACGACGTCAGTACTCAGGGAGGAGCTTGAATCCCCCTCCATGGCCGAAAAGTTTTACCCTCTTTACCACCTCCTCGTCCAGCAAAGTTGCGAGCAGCGAAGTTAGAAAGGCGGCGAGATCGGCGGCGTTCAACAACAAGTTCGTCCATTGTGGGAGTTCCAGACGAGCTCCAGCGCACCAACTTCAGCGATCCCAGAAGGAAGAGCTTGAATCCCATCCTTGACGGTGCTGGTCGAATAGCTGGACGGTGTTTATCACCGACATGTTCTTGTGTTCAGGATTTTGAGTTGGTACTCAAGCAAGAACCTCTGGCAAATTGCAACAACATAATGGAGTACCAAATTCCGGTGAACGGTGAGGGTGACAATAGCGTTTACTAAAGGATTTGAGACTCTTAAGGTATACCTTTTGGCCCTAGACCTAACTTGAGAAACTGAATTTATATCCAGCCATTTTAGATTCAATTTTGTGTGTGTTATGCTTACTCTAGATCACGACATCAAAAAGAAAGGAGAAAGGAAAAAGTAAAGAGGTGTCTAGGAAAATTATCCGATTACTGACCGAGAATGCTACGTCTCATTTATTTTGTGGTGAGCTGCACTCTGATGTCACTTGCTTTTCACTAACGTGAAAATGTTTCTTATCTCAGATGCAGATTATCTTATTACAATTAGTATGTTCTGAATTAAATATGATGGAATGATATTTGGCTTGCGTTCTAATAATGGTTCCTATAATACTCATCGTGCCCATGTGATATATTTATGTGGTTTTTGCTTTTACTCGTTGACTCTAACACAGATATATCTCATGATAATAACTATGTACACTTTGAGGATGAAAGTTATGCAGGCTTGATTAAATGACCGTGTTGCTGTTAATTATCGTATGAAGAGGGTACCATGAGGCCATCAACAAGAAACAATGGACAATTACTACGCTACATCTACTGCAGGGGAGTACTCTAATTTCAATTTTCTTTATCCCTTCAAATAATTTGCTTATTACTATCACCAAATTAACGTACCCTCATGTTAAGAAAAGAAAAAAATAAACATCTTTGCTAGAGACTAGCAAAGGTCTTAAGTGTGGAGGTGAGGGTGTTATAACCTCTACCGCTTGAGTGAAGAATAATTCATTTAAATATGAATTTAATGATCTTAATTCGTGTCTTAATTAATCATTAGGCTATTCTAGACATATTCAATGATAATTAATTGGTATGGCTGAACAATCCAAAGAGTTCATTCTATGAATTTGAAGTTAGTAAGATTTTTTCTGATAAAGCTCGCTCAAGCATTTATTTTTTTTATATACAAAATATTTGTTTACTTCCAATGCAATAATTTGATATTGGCCTTTAAAAATAATGGGGAGGGGTGAGCAAGAACTAAGTTAATGATGTAAGCCTAGACATGAATTTAGGTAGTATTCCTTTTGAATATCCACTAAAATATTTGAGCTTGAACTTTGTCATACATATTATTTCATGCTTATCTGTCATTTGTTCCTACTAGTTGTACCTTAGTGAGTAAGCCATTTATGGGTGTCGAATTTCTCTTAAAAGGGTTAAATTTCATAGTGATATGTGGCCTAGGTATATGTCTACATACTTGGAATGATCCCAACTATGAAAAAAATGGGAAAAAAAAATTTGCGTCATAGTGATATGCGGCCTAGGTATGTGAATGCATACTTAGAATGATCCCAACTATGTAAAAAAAAAGGAAAAAAAAATGGTTGAAACATCATAGTGATATGTGGCCCGAGTATGTGCACTTATACTTAGAATGATCCCTACTATGAATAGAGTATGATTAAAAAAAATGATGCACGACCCCATAACATGGTGAATTATTAAGGATACTAACTAGAGGTAGCCGTACTATTATCAAAGCTATCCATAAATTCCGAACCAAGCCAAAACTATCCGAATTTCATTTGAACTACTGACTCTTGTAGAGGTTAAATCGTAGACTTAGCTTATTTTCATCCTCTTCAATAAGTGTGGAGGTTCAATATAAAACTTTGCATGGAAGTAAACTATTTTTAAAGAAAATCACGCACCGCACTAAGATACTTGTTTGAGCTTTATCTTCCATCTAACTAATGGATTTGTGAATGTTTGAGCTCCTATAGATTGATAAGTTTATCAGTTAAGTAAAGCGTATTTCTTGAGTATGCCTCGATTAATTTGTTTTCAAAAACTAAAGATCATTTGAGTTTATATCTTATTACTTCTTCACTCATCCTATGGTTATGAAATGTCTTTGCTAGGGACTAGCAAACGTTTAAGTGTGGAGGTGTGATAACTTCCCAAAAAGAAGTTATCCAGTACGTTATTTTGATTTAATAATCATCATATTGGGAAATAAATGAATTAAATAAGGAAAAATATGAGTAAATTCATATTTACTTTATTTGTGGTTAATATGTCTAATTTTTCATTGTTTTCTTACTAGAAATGCTGGAGAAATCGATCCGGAGAAGCAAAGCTGGAATTATTTTTGGGCTGCGCAGGTTGTTACAACAACCAGAAAAAGTTGTTGCAACAACTGCTGGACGGATTTTGAAGTTCAAATTCGAATTTTACGCCAAAATGAAAAATGAAAAGAGGCAACTTTTGGTAAAGGGCTGTACGTTTTTATGAGTAGAATCTCATACCATAGGGATGATTATTCATCCTTGGAGAAAAAGGAGAGAAGGCCATCATCTTGGAAAAAGGAGAAGACCTAGGGCAAGGCCGGATCTTGGAGAAGGGTTGCTTGTACGCGAATAAGAGAGCATTTCCTGCAATATTTTGCACTTTTATCATCATGTGCTGTAAGATCTTTCCTTTTTTTATGGTGTTCTTCCCTTCCGCTATGAACTAATTTCACAAGTCTTGTGTGTTGTGAGTACTTAGACTCTTTGTGATGATTGGATTTCAATTCTACTTTCATATTTGGTTGATGATCTATTTTTATTAGGTTTATGTGCTTTATTTGTGGAATCTTTGAGTAAGTGTTCTTCTTCTAGATAGTGAGGCAAGATTCGAGAGAGGAGTCTCGCTAGCCTAGGGTTGAATCCTCATTTTATGCGACAAAATTCGAGAGAGGAGTCGCGTAATTCTTTTAGTCAAAACTCCATCTTTTTACTGCACTGCAAAATTCGAGAGAGGAGCGGTGTAAGTGTAACGTAAACCCTAATATAACGTCAAGAGAGGAAGAGATTTCGTCTTGTGTTAGCAACATCGATTTTAAACCTTCATGTTATCCTAAATCTGTCTAAGTTAGAGATAACTAGGGGAATTAGGATAAGCGGATTTCAGAGATCGAGAGATAATGTCATCCATCTTAAAAATCGTTGCAGGATAGTAATCAACCAATCATGAGAGGTCACTAAAAAATTCGTCATAATAGTCTAAGGAAAACAACATATGAGACTAATTCTCCAATTCAGAAAAGTAAACGAAGTAAGATCAGACTAGTTATTATTATTATTATTATTATCATTATAGTTTCTAAAATTCTCGCAATTAAATCACCTTAAATATCTCACTTGAATTTAAAGAATAGGAGGAGCTAGTAATTGTGAGCACTAATCAATCACTTCCTCGTGGGAACGATCACTTATCACATCACTTTATTACTTGATTCGGCACGTATACTTGCGTCACTACGTAAATCTATTTTGGGCGTATCACTAATAGTGATCCTTGCCCAAATCAGAACTAGGGTTCCAATAGAGGTAATGGAGCTGGAGGAGTAGGAAGATTATGAGGAGCATGAAGAGAAGGAGGAGTAGGAGGAGCAGGAGTCAAAAGAAGGAATCGACCCACAGAGGGTTAAAGAGAGGAGGTGACATTGACATACTATGACTTCTATCAGGAGGAACGCAACGTCCACCTGCCTGTATTGTTGGAGATCTAGAGGGCGAGTGGCCTAAGGCAGCAGCAACTACTAGTGAGGATAGAGGAAGTCACAAAAGGAACATAGGTGGAAGATCGGTGCGTGGATATGGCGTATGTGGGAAGTCGAGGAGGGATCAAAGTGATCCATAGGGTGGATCGAGGCAATCCGTAGGGCGAGCGTCCATACCATGTATCAGTGCATCGTAACTTTGACGTCTCAAGCTCCACCCTCAGAGGAGAAGATCACCTTCCATAGGAGAGACTTGCCAGATCATGAGGATCCATTCTGCGATGATATAGAGATTTATACTACCATCGAGAACTTATCATCTTGCGGATCCTTGTCGACAATGGGAGCTCTATCAATGTTTTCTTTAAGAAGGCATTTGATTAGATGAAGGCAGAGTCGAGGAGTGTGTTTTCTTTGGATGAACTATTCTTTGGGTTCTCAGGAGAAAGGAAGGGAGTAGAAGGAGGGATTAGACTTCATGCGACTTTAGGGGGAGGGGCAGTCCCAAAACTGCTCATTCATCATTGTCGACGCTCTGAGCAGCTACAATGGTATGTTTGAACGACCCCTCATCTACGCGTTTCAGTGCGCACCATCCTTGCTCTACTAGTACTTGAAGTTTAATGTGGGAGGAGTCCATATCAGGATGAAGGGAGACCCAAAAGTAGCAAGGCAATGCTACGTGACCGCCATAAACACCATCTCTTTGTAGGCATAGGTCGAGGAGATGGGGAGGTAGATGGAAGAGCGAGCGGGGACAAAGAGAGTAGAGGGGGTAGAGGATGTTGATGAAGATGTGATGATGGGAGAGGCAGAAGAGGTTATAGAAGTGGAGGAGACGGTTTGGTTCATAAAAGTGACCAAGTTTGAAGATATGGAAGAGGTTGTGGTCGAAGCAGAGGAAGTATGAGATGGGGAGGTCCTCTCCCAAGAGGTATGGGCGAGCAAGCTACTAGGAGTCCAGGGTAAGATGATGATGGTTGGAGTGATAGAGGAGGATAAGACAATCGCATTAGGAGAGAGTGCGAAGGGAAGTGGGGAGAGCAGTCCCAACTCGAGGCTATGGAGAAAGTGGTGGAGTTGGATGTTCTTTCTCGAGTATGGAGATTGGAGAAAGGAAAGAGCAGTAGAAAACTCTGCTCAGATGATTAGAAGATGATCCTGGACTTTGTCCAGCAGAATTTTGATGTCTTCACTTGGAGCACGACAGAAAAGCCGAGGATCGATGCAAACGTTGCTTTCCACTATCTCAAACTTGATCCTAGCGCTCTCCTCGTTCGATAAAAGAAGAGGTCCATCGCCGACAAGATGGTTGAGCCCATCTTGGAGGAGGTGGGTAAGATTCTCTAGGCTAGGTTTATATCAGAGAGCCTCAAAAACGATGATCATCATTGTTCCTATCCCCATACACAAGCATCTCGTGTTGACCCTTCAACGTGACTCTACTATCTTAGAGATGATTATTATTATGATAATCATTTTGAGAAAGATCCGAGTGTAAGTTTTATGCAGTTCCTCCACCATTTGATGAGTTGTTGAGTCCCGAGTCTTGTAGCTACTAGCTTATGAGCATGAGATATTATATTAATTATTTTGAATTTTTTGGTGAGCGTCCTATCAAATTTGTGAAACTTAGACTTTTAGATTAAGCGAGAGCATACTTATCTAACTTTGAGAGGACCCATGAGCGAGATCGTCTTCACTACAAATCTTGTTGGATAGCGATGAAGGTAGGTTGTGTTAGAGGTATTTACCTGCATCATATCGGAATCGCCTGCTTGAACAATTACTTACCTTTCGA
This sequence comes from Platanthera zijinensis, assembly GCA_039513925.1. Lineage (NCBI taxonomy): Eukaryota > Viridiplantae > Streptophyta > Magnoliopsida > Asparagales > Orchidaceae > Platanthera > Platanthera zijinensis. The sequence goes on along the minus strand of CM077092.1, from coordinate 64,274,255 downwards.
CAAGGATCCATGTCCGTCATTGAGTATAAAGTCTGTTTTTACGAGTTAGTAGTGACAAGTAATATCCTAGATAATAGCAGTCCAACAAAGCAATATTCACGTCAAAGTAGATATTGTTGGCCCGTAATTTAAATTTTTTTAACATGCAAATTTTGAATGGACAACTATCATATCATACAACATTCACATGCAGAATTATGTCATTTAAACAATTGTGTCACTTCAAATGATTGAGATGTTGGTGTATTCCTGGCTCAATATCGTAAAAAATTATTGGTTGGGTGATTGAATATAAATTTTAGTCATTCTTTTCTTGATTTGTACAAAAAACGAATTTGAATTAAATTTATTTCATATTTCATAAGTAAAATTCTTATTCCATCGTTGAAACATACTAATGCTAAATATTATTACTCTCACGCATTTGTCGGAGGAGCCAGTCCACGTCGGGGCAACCAGAGCACCAATATGGAGACCAAATTGAAGGTGGCTGGGTTCTCAAAGAAACTTCTCGCCAAATGAGAGCCCAAACAAACTAATTTAATTAATATCCATTAATTTATATCAATCGATTAATTAAGGAGATTGTTGTGGACTACATTTTTGGTTATGTGCTTTTTTTTAGAAGCGCCACATCACGCTAAGTGCACACAAAATTATTAGATACATCACAAATGTTTTTTACAACAAATCATTCTGGATCAATATCAAACATACCATTTCACTGTTGTATCTTTTCATCTACAAAGGGGGTAATATGTGATCGAAACATTAATTACATAAAATTGAAAGTGCTAAAATTTGAAATAAAGAAGGAACCACCTGGAAAAGCTGGGCGAAGAAATTAGGTTGATTATGTTTGTTATCTCCAATTTCGCCAGGGTAAGGAGGAAGCTGGATACCAAACTTATCTTTGATCGATTAAAAGAGACACGAATCTATCGCGTAAAAAGTGATGCTGACCAGTAAATTTTCTCGCACAGAGCTTTGGAGCTGTTAATGATACCTTAGTTGCAGCCAATAAAATAATAATATCCAACAAAGTATGCCAAATTTAAAATCACGCAAAATTATGAAATTATAGGAATTTCATAGTAGAAGCTAACCTACATGTTAGGTGTTATCCCATCACCACTAATATCTCAGTAGAAGTTATCCAGCAGCGAGGGATAAAAGACAGAGTAGCAAGAGACCGCAACAGCAGGAAATGACCATAGAAGCAGCGTTGTTGTGGTCGGCGGCGGCGACTTGGTCGACGACAGCAGCTTGGTTGGTGGCGGCCGCTAGGCTGGCGGAGGAGGCAGTGATTTGAGAGGCGGACGAAATCCACCCGGAACAAACTCTTGTCTGCTGTGCACGTAGGAAAAGGAGGAAACTAAAACCTATTATTTTCTAAAATTATGATGCACAGCCAAAAGTGCAGTGCACATAATAATCCGCTTAATTAATACAATTTAATTACAAGAAATAATCACGATGATTTCCATATGCACGCTCGGGTGGTCTCGACACGGAGTGACTCCTCTGGAAAATGCGTGAGGACAAATATATAATTACTTTTTTACTGGTTTTCAAGCCAAAAAGTCTTATTCCCTCATAGACACATACAACTCAAAGAATACTACCAACAATTTTAATTTTTACAATTGTTAACTATCTTTATGCCCCTCAGTATTTATCTTAGAAAGGAAAGACAGATTGGGGTGGACTGGTTTTTCCTTGGAAACAAAGGACTTAGGCTCCGTTTGGGTGGACTTATTTTCACCGGTCAAGCGGTTATGACCGCATATATCGTGCCTTAATTATAGTCTGATTCATGCGGTCGTGACCACTTGACAGGTAAAAATAAGTCCCCCTAAACGAAGCCTTATTCTGACAAATACCGCATGCCAACAAGGAATGTGGTGTTTATATTATAAATGCCCTTAATTAATAGTCATTGAGAAGATTGCATTGTCCACTCCTTTGAACTGCTAATTAGTAGAAGTCTTTTGGTTTCTTACGTTATTCATAGAGATGATAGTTGGTGATTGAGTTTGAATAATAGTGTTGTTGCTATTCTTCATTAATCGTGTTGCTACTCTTCACCAACTTTGGATGAACATCTAGCCAATAGTAGTAGTAGTAGTATATTAGTATTTCAACAAACAAAAATCCTTCAAGGACATTTTAAAAGTCAAAAGGATTTCAGTAGCTTTGTATGTATGCAATTTTCTAGCTCATATTTGTTTTCATTCGAGCAATATTGAGAAATTAAGCACTATCTATTTAGTCCATGTGTCTATTGCTTTCTCCAGCAAATATCAGATCTATTTTTAAAACTAACAGAGCACTCCATACCAATAGGTTTAGAATTGTTGTGAATGTATAGTGCCTACCTTTTGCTTTCTACTACCAAAGATATTTTCCCTTGTTTTTTCTAATATGAACTAATAATATAATTATAAATATTTTTAACAATATCTTACTATGATTTAGCACATAGATATGAATTATATTTAAAAATGTATGTTTTTATTTGTGATTTCTTAGTAGGTTGTTTAAAATAAGTGAATATATATAATATATTAAAAGGGTAAAACATTCTTTGTTTAAACATTCACTTTCCGATTTTACCCCTCTTTATTACAAGAATTCTAATCTTATTAATTTATATGTTTTTTAAATTTAAAATATGGGCTCTCATAGTCCCATATAAAAAAAATCTCTTACATATAATAAAAAATGCATTCTCACTGCCGCTCACAAACCCTAATGCACGGGGATAAAACAAGCATAACATTCGAGGAATTGCGAGCGGCGAGAGCACCGTCTCGTCAGAGCAATGTCGTGGTTGAAGTACTATCGCACGGGGCAATTGGAGGCCCGCCCCATGCACTGTTGCGATCGAAGTACTGTCGCGATTGATCGTAGGGGCGGAGCCCCATGCCTATCACTCGTATATATATATTTAATACTTTAAACAACATTTTTTTAACCGCCGTGTAAAATTTAATTTTTTTTTTAAAACATAAAAAAAGAAAAATTCCTTTTTTTAATATTTTATACAACGGTTTTTATAAAAAGCCGATGTCTAAAATATTATAAAAAAAATTAAACGTCATATATATATATAATACTTTAGACAACAGTTATTTTTATAAAAACCACTGTCTATTTAAATTTATTTTAAAATATAATTTAATAATAAGGCGTCTAACGCTTTGTACACATTCAGGCGTCTGGACGTCTAGGCGATGTCATGACAAGAATGGTCGCAGGAACACTCAACCACACCAGAAGCAAAGTAGTAACTAGCACAACAGAAGCAAAAGAGTCGTAAACTGGAATTCAATCTGATTTATAAAGCGAAGCACATAATGCGAGACATGATTTCGCCAATGTACCCAAGGAAAACAGAAAGTACAACAGTTGACAAAGAAGAAATCGCGCGATAGATAACTGTAACCGCACAAACTTCTCAACCCGCAAGCCCTGTCCGCCGAAGTCAACCAAGTCGCATATTTGCAACTAGCCGCGCGCACTGCCTGTTATTGAATGTTAATGACCAGGAACCAGAACCCGCTGATAAGCCGGGTGAACTCCAAACTCTATCTGCAACCCCGAGTAAGGTGACTTCAAGCCGCGGACAGCACCTGTTGTAAACAACTGACGTAAACCATGAATTGTTCCACAACAAACTTCCACTAGTATCCTAGTCGTCTAATGTTAGTCGCACAACCTGCAAAGATAGTCAACTTTACTTTGTCGTACTGGTTAGAAAAATGTAACCGCAGTCTCTAAACGTGACTTGAATTCTCACAGTTTTTGATTTTTATGACGAGTTGGGGACTCCTATTAATAAACGTGAGGAGGAGTGTCATAACCGCCAATTGCAATAGGATAATCATCCATAAATCCTGTAGATAACATCACGTATATGCACAAGTGTGGATATAAACATTAGTCTATCACTGATAAAAGAGCTGTCTGCAAAGAAATGTGGATACACCACTTTGTCAGCACGTGATAAATCAACTTAACCGCTTACGCGGAAAGTACCACCAGATCGCATAACAAACAGACAATAACTCAGTCTCTGCAACCAACCCGCAAGACAATGCGAACAACTTCATCAGTCTGTGTGCGATAAACCAAACAACTACGTACCGAGCGGATTAAACCATAAGTTTGTGTGGCCGACTTTTCTATCTTAGCCACGCGACCTGATCCACCACGTGCCAATGAAGAACTGTCGAACTTCGTACCCAATCGACACAGTTCGGCAGACACTACAACCAGACCGCGCACCAAGCGGTCTCTGTGAATTGGGCAACAAATCAGACTAGTCACAATCCCATGACTGAGTGCACAACCAACGAATTCTGACATTCAATCCGCTCGAGAAGGCTCCAGCGAACTGTGTGATTAGCCTCTGCAGGCCGTACTAATCTGTCCGGCTTCTTGCGAAACAGAGAACCTAAAGCTTCAACGTATTGTGCGGTATCACAATCCAGACCGCAACAGCCACGGTTATACACAGCTAACCTCCTTGTTACTCCACCAGGGTGTTTTGCTGATCCAGACCATAGGAGAGAAGAATAGAAAAAGTCAACCCGGCTAACCGTTGACTTCAACCCGCTAGGCCGCGACGGTGTCTACGGTGTATGCAGGCTGCCCAAATCAAACATCCCACCTCCACTACACTCCCACTTCAATAATTTCAACACTCCCCTTTGAAGTGGGAAGTAGAGACTAGCTCGAGCAACCCCCATAATCAAATAAAAGACCACTTCGACAACGGCTTCGTAAAGATATCTTCCATATTATCCTGACTATGCACATAATCAACCATCAAAGATCCCTCCAGCACCTTCTCCCGAACAAAGTGATGCTCGATCTCGATGTGCTTTGTTCGCGCGTAACTGTACAACCCCATATTCACTGGGTTGGATCAAGATACTCCAAGGACCCGGACTGGCCTAGCCCTGGGCTAGTCTTGGGCTGAGATCGGGTAAGATAAGTGAATAGAATCCCGCCCAGGATAGGCGAGAGGGCCTGCGCCACATGCCGGCGAGAGCCCTTCGGCTCTTGGCGTTGAGCGATGCTTCCCTCGCCTCTCGCCGCTCTAGTTTTTGGTTCCCGCCTAGGGTAGGCTAGAAGACTCGCACTCTTGATGAGCGGGAGGCCCGCAGGGATCAGCTGAAAGGTTTATGCCAGGTAGGGTCCAGGGGTGAAATTACCTGGATGCCCCTAGGTCTGTATTTAGCTCCTCAGAACAGTGGAGTTTGGTTGTTGGAAGACCAGCCTGTGGTATTTCAGTAATTAAGGATATTGGAAATCTATATATAGACCCACAGAGTTTCTCAGAAGGCAAGCTTTCATAATTTCTCAAATCCTTTAGTGCTTTTTGAGGTACTCTTAGCCTAGCAATTGCCATTGGAGGGGAAGCGCTCAAGAGATCTTCCGGGTTAGTGGAGGGACCTCCCAGCTGAGGCTTTGGGTCAGGTCCTAGACCTTTGTCACTAGTCAGGGAGTTGGGTTTGGGAGAAGTAGGTGCTTGCTACACCTCAAGGTTCGAACTCTCGTTGAGGCCAGATTTTGGCTTTAACATTTCTGGTGCGGTGAGCGTGGACCGTAGCTAGTACAAGAAAATCTCAAGTTAAGTCTCATGATTGGAGGCGAAGGTTAAGGAGCTATTTCAGGAGGTTCCCCCTCGGGGAAGCGGGTGATGCTGGGGATGTTGTAGGACTTCAAGCGGGATGTCTTACAGACAATCCACTTGGCCTTCTCATCGAGTGGGAGACGTCGTCAGTTCTGGTGGTCGCGGCCCCTTCACTGGGAGAGAACGCTCCCGGGAAGCATCCCGGGAAGGAGGTTCCGGCGGAGGTTACTGAGAGGGATGTTGTCGGGTGGGAGCTTTTCCTCGAACAGGGGAGCACTGATAGGGCTAGCGAGCCAAGACATCGAGAGGAGCCCTCTAGACATGCAGTGGGAGGGAGCCCCTTCAGTGAGCTGATCGTCTCGGCCCCAGTTCCAGACGGGTTTTGAGAGCCGGAAATGTCGTACTACACAGGCAGGGATGAGCCCGTGCAGCATGTGCAGTGGTTTGAGGATGCTGTTTCCATAAGGCAAATGTCGGACGCCTTCAAGTGTAGGCTCTTTGCCATCACGTGAAGGAGAAGGCCAGGGACTGGTTCCACCAGTTGTCGGCAAGTGCAATCTACGGCTTTGAGGATTTGCGATGAGGGTTCTTGTAGAGGTTCTCAACGTCGAAGAAGAGGAAGATGGGAGCGGAGTGCTTGTTTTCCATCAAGTAGAAGCCGGAAGAGGGGCTGGGATGCTATGTGGATAATTTCTAGGAGGAGATTCTGTAAGTTCAGGAGATGTCGAGGTACAACATGATGCTTGCCTTCACCCTCGGGTTGAGGCCAAGCTTGTTTAGCATGGAGCTGAAGAGAGTTCCCCCCCTCTCCTTCGAGGAACTGATGGAAAGGGTGGCAAAGGAGATCAAGATCAAGGCGGCCAATCCGGCATTTGCTAAAAAATTAGCCAAGTTGGCGGAGGACGATGGGAAGGAGTTGGGTGCATGGAGACAGAGGGAACAGAGAAAGATGAGAGAAGAATGGAGGAACACTGAGGTCAGTGGCCATACTAAGGCTGGGGGCTGCGAGAGCCGAACAACAGGTTGGGTTGGAGGCCATATAAAGGACACCCCTAGGGGCAGGGTGGTGGTCTCCAAGAAAGAGAGCACTTCCATGAGCAAAGGAGGTTCAATCAGCCGCCCTGGAAGCAGGGGAAGAGGGCCCCCTCCCACTGCATCAGGAAGCTATTGAGATCATGAGAGGAAGAGGAGGAAGGAGAGGAGCTCGAGGAGGAGCGAGGAGAAGAGAAGTTAAGGTGGTGTTATTGGGTTTCTCTATGAGGATGGCACAACACTTGTGCATGCAGCAGAAGAAATAAAGCATCAAGAACAACCCAAAAGAGATGGGATCGGGCCATGAAAATTGAATCAAGAAGTTAACAAATAACTAGGTAAAAGTTACCTTTCCGGTGTTGAGTCAAAACTCAACAGAGATGCTCCAAGATATGAGTGCTTGTCATTGGAGAGCTCTACGTAGAATAACGTCTATGTCTCTGCATAAATCCACACGAGTAGGAGAATACCGAGCTTCATCGCACGAAAGATCGGGAAGGAGATCGACTGCACCTTGCACTTCCACGGACTGCTAGGTTCGCGCCAGGAATAGCAACACCGGCGACTGTCGCTGGAGATGAGGAGGTCGGCGGAGCGAACGAGGCGGCGATACACTTCCGTCCGGCGGGGTTCGGGAATCGACAGAGCGAACGAGCGGCAGAACGGTTCCGTCAGCTTTGATTCTGCTACAGGAGAAAAAGCCCGATTCTTTTCCCAAAAACCCTACGTTTCAAGTTATACCAAAGGCATAAACAAACCAAAAGTATCGCTCACTGTAGAAAACACGGCTTAGGATTTCAGAATCATTCGCCGAGAATCAACTCCAGGTTCGGCGAGAATCAGTCGACGAGAATCAGATCCAGATTCGGCGAGAATCAGCAGACAGAATCGGCAAGAATCAGCAGACAGAATCGGCGAGAATCAGCAGTTTGACTCCCGACAACTTTGCCTTAGTAGACGAGTCATACTCGAAGACTCTCGACGACTTTGCCTTAGTCGACGAGTCATACTAGACGACTCAACCTTAGTCGACGAGTCAAACTCGATGACTCTCGACGAATCTTGACGACTTTGCCTTAGTCGACGAGTCATACTCGACGACTCAGCCTTAGTCGACGAGTCATACTCGACGACTCTTGATGAACCTCTTTTGGCAATGTTTGCCCGACCCCATTCTGTGTGGTGATTGGTAACCCTTACCAACATAGTCAATCTTCCAACTTCTCCACATGCTCTTATGTGCGACCCTGCAGGCTCATATCGCGTTGGCAGTGAGATTACTTGTCTGATCACTTCTAGATCACCATGGTAACTCCAACAGTCTCCCACTTGATCTTGAAAGTATCAAACCAAAAACCTCACAAAAAATGAGCGGCATCTAGCAATGCATCATTGCTACCCAAGCAATAAGTGTTCATAACTCATAAGTCTTTATGAACAATGTCTGAGCGTTGTCTTTGTCCCTTTGACCCTTACATCCAGAAAGAACTAGAGGTATGGACAGTGTCACCCTCATAATAGCTCAATCCAAGTTTCTTGATCTAGAACGGACTTCCAGAGAATTGTGAGTCCAATATCACATATTGACTCAACCAAGCATGGCCATGCCTTTATCAGTCTAGTTCCATCAAGGGGCCCATGGATGAAACTCCTGTCCTATAGGAGGAAAAATCCCATATATGCTCACACACAAACACCCAAATGATTCGCAATGTGCCCAACAACCACCCTTATCATCAACCTTTCTCAAGGAATACTTTAGATGGCATCAAAGCACGCTCTTCCTCACTTGATGAATGTTGTGACTTCAGGTCAAAAGACCACAACACCATTGCCAATTGAGACCTACTCATGACACGTTTAGATAACAATCCACACAGTAGTCTCAGGTTGGGTCTGTCTAGTACAACTTGTTCATTAACAAGTACCCACGTGATGACTTGATATCACAGTATCATGACCTGTGAGAACTGGTCATCAGTCAACGCACGTGCTAGTCTTAATGTATCATCATCACCCTTAGCTTCTATGATGATACAACGACCATGGATCTTTTAAGAATGAAGCTTCAAATAAATCATAGACTCTCACATTCAAGTCACGTACTTGATGTCCTATAGAAGCGAACATTCTAAGGGTATTTATTATGTTAACATTTAACTATCGCATAGAGAAACCATAATAAAAGAACTTGCCATTAATTGTAAAAGAAAAATCTAGGTACACAATTCATCATATGAATAAATAACAAGTAGCCAACAGAATGTATGTTTATATGCAACCCACAAGACTCTCACTAGAGTTGAACATTTAGGTATCGTATACCCATCGATCTAGTATGACCATCATGCTTTCTCTGCGCGAGAGGCTTTGTCAGTAGATCCGCAATATTCTCCTCAGTCGGCACTCTGCAAATGTTCACATCTCCTCGTTCGACAATCTCACGAATAAGATGGAACCGCCGAAGTATGTGCTTGGAGCGCTGATGGGATCTAGGTTCCTTAGATTGTGCAATTGCACCATTGTTATCACAGTAGAGAACTACGAGACCAACAATGCTAGGAACTATATCAAGCTCGCCGATGAATTTCCTAATCCATACAGCCTCCTTCGCTGCGTTAGCTATAGCGATATACTCGGCTTCTGTTGTAGAATCAGCAACTGTCTCTTGCTTGGAACTCTTCTAGCTCACAGATCATCCATTAAGGCAAAACACAAACCCTGACTGAGACTTTGAATCGTCCCTATCAGTTTGGTAGCTAGCATCTGTGTAACAATTTACAATGAGCTCTTCCTCTCCACCATACACCAAGAACACATCCTTTGTCCTTCTCAAGTACTTCAGGATATTCTTGACTGCAATCCAGTGACACTCACCGGGGTCTGACTGATACCTGCTAGTCATGCTCAAAGCAAAGGAGACATCGGGTCGAGTACAAAACATTGCATACATGATTAATCCAATTGCCGAAGCATATGGAATCAACTTCATGCGGTCCTTATCTTCACAAGATTTTAGACACTGGTCCTTAGACAGATTCACACCATGATACATGGGTAAAAGTCCTTTCTTGGACTCAAGCATGTTGAACCGCTTCAACACCTTCTCAATGTATGTACTCTGGGTCAAACCCAGCAACTTCTTCGATCTATCTCTATAGATCTTAATACCGAGTATGTAAGTCGCTTCACCCAAGTCCTTCATAGAAAAATAGTTCCCTAGGTTGTTCTTAACAACTTTCAGGGTAGGGATGTCATTCCCAATCAATAGTATGTCATCTACATACAATATCAGGAAGACAACAATGCTCCCACTGATTCACTTGTAAACACAAGGCTCATCTTCATTTTTGATGAAACCAAACTCTTTGATTTTCTCATCAAAACGAAGATTCCAACTTCGAGAGGTCTGCTTTAGTCCATAGATGGACCTATTCAACTTGCATATTTTAGTGGCTTCATTTGGGGATATAAACCCTCGGGTTGTGTCATGTACACTTCCTCAAGGAGGTTTCCATTAAGGAAAGCCGTTTTGACATCCATCTTCCAAATCTCGTAGTCATAATACGCAGCAATAACAAGCAATATCCTTATGGACTTTACCATAGCAACATGGGAAAAGGTCTCATCATAGTCAATACCATGAATTTGCTTGAAACCCTTAGCCACCAGTCGCCCTTTGAATGTCTGTACATTCCCATCCATGTCGGTCTTCTTCTTGAAGACCCATTTGCACCCTATGGGTCGTACCCCTTCAGGTGGTTCCACCAAGTTCCAAACTTGGTTTGCATACATGGAGTCCATTTCGGATTTCATAGCCTCAAGCCATTTGTCGGAGTCTGGTCCATTCATAGCCTCTTGGTAGGTTGCTGGTTCATCATCATGATCCATAAGCAACACATTACCTATTTGACACATGAGAAATCCATATCTCTCAGGCTAAAATCTAGGTCTACTAGATCTACGTAGGACTTGTGTTTCTTTAGCAGGTTCTCTAGCTACAACATCTTGTAGTCCTGTCTCAGAATCCAATTCCGGTTCATTCACCACTTGTGGTTCTTGAACTTCTTCAAGTTCTACCTTTTCAGTCTTTCTTGATAAGAACTCTTTCTCTCAAAAGAGGCCAGTCCTTGCGACAAACACTTTGCCCTCGGACGGTATGTAAAAGTAATACCCTTTCGTTTCCTTAGGATATCCCACCAGATAACATTTATCCGATTTGGGTTCCAGCTTGTCAGGCATTTGACGTCGCACGTATGCCTCACAACCCCAAATTTTAATTAACGACATACTAGGACGCTTCCCAGTCAATATCTCATATGGTGTCTTCAGAACCGTTTTCGTTGGAGCGCGATTCAGTATAATTGCAGCAGTCTATAAAGCAAAACCCCAAAAGGAAACAAGCAAGTCTGTATGACTCATCATCGAACGTACCATGTCTAACAGAGTACGATTTCTCCTCTCAGACACACCATTATGTTGTGGTGTTCTAGGTGGATTGAGCTGTGATACAATACCACACTCTTTCAGATAATCACGGAAGTCACGACTCAGGTATTCGCCACCTCGATCAGATCGGAGTGCTTTAACCCTTTTACCCAGCTGGTTTTCTACTTCATTCATGAACTCTTTGAACTTTTCAAAGGTCTCTGATTTGCACTTCATTAGATACACATATCCGTATCTACTGAAATCATCAGTAAATGTAACAAAGTAGAAATACCCACCACTAGCCATGGAGCTTATGAGTCCACATACATCACTATGTACAACACCCAAGAGATCCTCAGCCCTCTCAGTATAACCAGTGAAAGGGGCTTTAGTCATCTTGATGTACAGATGTCCGGAATTGGAGATCTCTACGGAAATAATTCACTCCTCGCCCAATATCGCCTTAGAACTATCGCACCTACACAGCACCTATCGCCCACAATATTTCCTCGTCACAAACGCAGCGCATAAAAATAACAAGGAGGATTGGTCGACTCGAAAATAGCGATCGAAATTTGAGTCGGATCGTTCCCCAAATTAACATAAAGATTGCCAACCTTTTTGGGAGCAAAACCAAGGCTATAGGCCAAGATCCGCTCCGGCAAATAGGATCCACCCGATCCGGAAATAAAAAGCCTAGCAACGGCAATTTCGAAATGAAAAGTGCAGCGATTGATTTAACAAAGCGGATAAAACGATTTGTGATCCACCACAACTAATTAGAAGAAATCACACAAGGAGGGATGAGATATTTTACCCAACCGGAGAACGTTCACACAAGAAAACTATGGGAGAATCGCTCTCTCCACGGATCCACCGGCGTCACACCGAAGGGCTTGCAACCTTCTTCCACGGAGTCGCACCGAAGGAAGCTGCGCCGGAGTCGCACTGAACCGGATGGAGGGAGCAAAGGGGGGCCGGCGGCTTCACACTACTAGAAGGGGGGGGGGCGGCAATGAGGGGCAATCTCCTTGGCCGAAATTCTAAAAGAGAGGAAATAGGGTTTCAATCTTTTCTAATTATCTCATAACAAAGGCCTCCTTATATACGAGTTACAAACAAGCTTTAACCATTCATGATGGAGATGTAATCTCATCCATCCAAATGGTTAAATGCACACCAAATAAAAATATTGTCCAAATGCAAAAATAAAAAGTGCAATATTGAATATAAAATTATCACTTCAAACTTGGATAATTTATATTCCTAAAATAGAAATAATAAAGCATGAAAAGGGAAATGTTTTAATGCGGTGCGGCGAATGTTGCGCGCCGCGGGCGGAGGTTGTAACGTAGCCTTCCGCTAGCATCATCGTGACGCCTCACGTCCTTTAGTTGAATCGCCTCAGCAACTGGATCAACCTCATCATTGTCAGCATCGTCTCCAAGTAGAGGTGGAGGGGGCGCGCCATCAACCCTCCCCCGCTCAAAATCACGTATCTCTGTTGCGTGGTCCAAGAGGTAGCGGCGAAGAAGATCGGCATCCAAACTTTACAGCTCCAACTCGAACACCCAAGAGTCATCCGAAGGGGGCGGTCACGCCAACGGATGAGGAAGCGGCGGGTGTCGCCATCAGCAGTGATAACATGCTCAGCATCAAGTATCATCTCTGGAGTGGAAAATGTCTGTGGGAATCTGGGGAACATATTAGCAGTAGGCAAGAAAGAAGGCAACGTACCATCCGATGATATACCTGTGGGGACCGTAAGAGAGAGATCATCCATTCTTCCACTCCCCAACCCATGAGAATTTAAAGTGGGAGAAGAAGACGACAAAGAAATCAACTCTTGTGGTGGCGACACAAATATCGTTAAATCTGAAACGTTAAAAATGGGGGAGATACCCCAATCAGCAGGCAAGTCCAAAACGAAAGCGTTGTCACCTAACTTCTTAATAATCCGAAAAGGGCCGGCGCGCTTTGGTGCTAACTTTTTTACGGTGCCAGTTGGCAAGCATTCGGGAACTAAACGGACTAAAACCAGATCGCCAATTTTAAAGTTTGATACTCTCCTATGTAAATTAGCGTGCGCCTGATAAGAGTCGTATTGTGACGTCAAAGTGGCCCGTATACGTGCATGTAGATCATGGATGTGTTGGGCAAAGGATTGTGCAAATTGACTTGCTTTGTACGTTGGAGGCAACGGAACCAAGTCAAGCGGCACAGGACCTTTATAACCGTGGACAATCTCATTCGGAGACATACCCGTAGACCTATTTTTGGAATTATTGTAGGCGAATTGGGCGTGGGGTAAGAGAAGATCCCAAGTGCCCAAATGATCGCTCACGAGGCATCTTAACAAATTCCCTAAACTCTGATTAACTACTTCCGTCTGCCCATCCGTTTGGGGATGATAGGCGGAGGAAAACAATAACTTTGTTCTCATTAATATCCATAACGTTTTCCAAAAATAACTAGTGAATTTTACGTCTCCATCCGAAACTATGGTCTTTGGCACTCCGCGGTGACTAACGACTTCTTTAAAATATAGTTTAGCGGCATGGGACGCATCGTTTGTTCTACTGCACGGGATGAAATAAGCCATCTTGGAAAACCTATCCACAACTACAAAAACGGAATCATGACGGCGTTGGGTAGGGGGAAGGCCTAATACAAAGTCCATACTAACATCTACCCAAGGCATGGAGGGAATAGGCAAGGGTGTATATAATCCTACATTGGTTTTACCACCCTTAGAAACCTGACATGTTTGGCAGCTACTCACTACGCCTCCTACCATAGCCTTAAGTTTTGGCCAATAAAACTTCTCTTTGACTAATGTAACCGTCTTATCTCTACCAAAGTGACCACTCAACCCTCCACTATGCAATTCCCAAATGATATGTAATCGTAGTGATGACTGTGGAATACATAGCTTCCCGCTCCTAAACAGGTATCCGTCCTTAATGACGTATGCAGATATCGTCGTGGGGGAACTATCCTGGGCTGATAAATAGACGTCTTGGAAGTCAGGACATGTGGCATACTCATCCTTAACCCGCTCAAATCCTATAACATGTACCTCCATAGAAGTGAGTAAAAGCGTGACGACTAAGGGCGTCAGCGACTCGGTTATCAACTCCTTTAAGATGTTTGAGGTTAAATGTATAACCTTGTAGGAATGCTACCCACTTAGCGTGTCTTGGGCTGATTTTATGCTGTCCGTTAATGAAATGCAAGGCCTCATGATCGGAGAGGATCACGAACTCCTTGGAGAGGAGACAGTGCCTCCAATGGTGTAGACATTGGACTACAGCATAGAACTCCCTATCGTAATTGGAATAATTCAACTTGGGGCCCGACAACTTCTCGCTAAAGTAGCTAACGGGATGGCCTTCTTGGCTCAAGACACCTCCAATCCCAACCCCTGAAGCATCACATGTGAGCTCAAAGACTTTAGAAAAGTCGGGTAGACGTAAGACAGGTGCCTCAGTCATGAGCTTCTTTATTCGTTCCAAAGCATAGGTGGCGGACTTCGTCCACGTAAACTCCCCCTTCTTCATACAGTCCGTGATAGGCGCCATAATACTACTGAAGTCCCGTATGAAACGGCAGTAGAATGTGGCTAATCCATGGAAACTACGCACCTCACGTAGGTTGGTTGGTACGGGCCAGTCTTTAATGACCTGAACCTTACTCGGGTCAACTCGGATACCCTCAGAACAGACTATATAGCCTAAGAACTCTACCTCTGAGGCATAGAAAGTGCATTTCTTAAGATTGAGAAATAAAGTCTCTTTTCGCAGGGTGGAAAGGATCACTCTCATGTGGGAGATGTGCTCGGTGGTAGAAGTGCTATTGATAAGAATATCGTTAAAGTAGATGACGACAAACTTTCCCATGAATGGCTGGAAGACATGGGTCATCATCCGGGAGAAGGTACTCGGGGCGTTGGATAACCCAAAAGTCATCACAAGCCACTCGTACAGACCATCCTTCGACTTAAACGCGGTCTTCCACTCGTCGCCCTCTCGTATCCTAATCTGGTGATTGCCACTCCGAAGATCTAACTTGGAGAATATGGTGGCTCCAGACAAGACATCCAACAAATCATCCAGGCGGGGAATAGGGAACCTATATTTGATGGTGATTTTGTTGATAGCTCGGCTATCAACGCACATCCTCCATGTACCATCCTTCTTGGGGGCAAGGAGGGCTGGTACCGCACATGGACTCATGCTAGTCCTAATAAAACCCCTCTCAAGCAAGCTCTCTATCTGGGTCTGCAACTCCTTGTGAGCCGCGGGATGGAGTCGGTAATGGGGCTAATTCGGCAAGGAAGACCCTGGGATGAGGTCTATCGCATGCTGGATATTCCTAAGCGGGGGTAACGTAGGTGGCAGCTCATCCGGATACACGTCCTTATACTCTTCCAATAGTACCCGTAACTCACTAAGCAGCTCATCCAAAATACTAGAATCGGGTTTCGCACTCATGAGAACTAGCGCATAATTCCATCAACGAACGGGTCTCTCACAAACTCTTTCCTACCAACTAGACTCAACGTCTTTCTCTCTACAGGGATAGTGCTATCCTTAGCCAAGACTACGGGCTCCTTTGGGATGGTGGGCCTCAAAGTGATGGTTTTACCATTGAATTTAAATTCATAGGAGTTGGCTCTACTAAAATGTGTGACATCACGGTCGTATAGCCAAGGGCGGCCCAACAACACATGACAGGCGTCCATCGGAAGGACATCACACCACACCTCATCAACATAAGACTTGAATGAGAGTGGGACCAGGCATCGCTTAGTAACAGGCACGGAGATCTTGTTGATCCAAGCAACCTGATACAGAGTCGGGTGTGGTTCCGTGGTCAAGTACATACGTGCTATTGCGTTCTCAGATACTACGTTCACACAACTACCACTATCTATAATAAGCTTGCAAAGCTTTTCGCCACTCTTAAAGATCAGAGAAAATATGCTCGTCCTCTTCCAATCATCTAACGGTCGAGGAGTGGTCAAGATACAACGCATCACCATAAGGGGGTGATCGTCCTCTAAATCACTTGGGACCCCTTCCGGGTCGCTCTCCTCAGCAGCCTCATAAACATAATCCGCAAGATCGGTCGTCGACTCTAATAGGGCTATGGCTTTAGTCTTCGTTGGGCATTCGAAGGCATAATGACCTTGAATGCCGCAAGAGTAACATGTAGCGTTAGTCTTGTTAACCTTTCCTATTGGAATACGTTCGCTCGCGGGGTTCTTGGCGTTCCTAGCAGTGATTACTACGGACTTGGACTCGGTCGACCGGTACTTCCCTTTGTCCTGATATGTGGAGTAAGATGCTCCGGTAGAGGATTTTCCCTTCGCATGGGAGTAACGGGAGTGAGCCTTAGAGGCTAAATGTTTCTCAATGTCGAGGGCGGCATTGAATGTCGTGTTCAGATCTGTGTGACCATAACGCAAGAGCTTCTGCTGAATATCGGGTTGAAGCCCCTTACGAAACCAAGAAAGGGTGACTTCGGGGATCTCCCTCAGGTTACAACGCACCAACCGGTCCTTTAATTCTCCCATGTACTCTGATACAGAATTGGAGCCTTGCCGCAGGGAGGCGAGCTCGTCAAACATTTGTGTCCGATGGTACGCGGGGACGTACTGATCGGTCAACAAATTCTTCATGACGGTCCATCCAATAATTGGGTCTCCGTCCCAAGTCCCTAGTCTACGCTTTTCATTCAGCCAATAAGTTTTGGCGCGACCGGTTAGCTTCATCCTGGCAACTTGGACCTTTTGGGGGTCCGTAAGATGGTGCCAATCATAATAGAATTCCATGTCCACTATCCATGTGAGGAAATTCTGTGGATCTCCCATACCATCGAAAGTGGGGGCATCAATTTTGATGGCCCTGGTGATATCAAACTCTCGCCCGTGGCGATTGTCTCGAGGGGGCACTCGTGGGGAGTCGCCATCCGAATCCGAATCGGAAATATGTTGGCGCCGGTGGGGCAATTCAATATTAGCGGGAGGTGGGGGTGGCCTAGCTTGATTTTGTAAAATTTGTGCTAAGGTGGCCCTAAGCTCCGCCATATCATTACGTAGACCTGCTATCGCTTCAGCGTTATGAAGTTCATTCCCGTTCTCAGCCATCCTAGACGTAGACGGCGCTGTATATTCCGTGCCTAGCCTAGTGCGCATGCAAGACCTAGAAAATTATGAAAGATGATTTTTCCTAGGGCTGTAGCTAGACTGAAAGTAAAATATTTTTATAAAAGTTTGATGTCAATAATACGTAGATCGTTAAAAAAATTTATTTTTGAAATTTTGCTGAAAAATAAAAACTTCAGCCTGCTATTAGCAGACCAACTAGACAGATTTGGACAGAATTACGATGTTCCAATTTGCAGGAGAACCTAATGAGGTCGAATCGAGAACTTTTATGTTTTAATGTTGCTGGAAATAAGATTAGGAAGCTACAGAATTTTTTTCAGATTTTTTTGACAAGTTTTAAAATTCCGAAGGATTTACTAAATGCAGACCAAACCGAAAATTTCGGATTTTTTGAAACTACATATCAACCAACGAAGAACGCAGAGAGGACGTTTGCAACTTGGGAGTTGAAACAACCGCCTCTGATACCAAATTGATGTAGAGATGTCCGGAATCGGAGATCTCTACGTAAATAATTCACTCCTCGCCCAATATCGCCTTAGAACTATCGCACCTACACAGCACCTATCGCCCACAATATTTCCTCGTCACAAACGCAGCGCATAAAAATAACAAGGAGGATTGGTCGACTCGAAAATAGCGATCAAAATTTGAGTCGGATCGTTCCCCAAATTAACATAAAGATTGCCAACCTTTTTGGGAGCAAAACCAAGGCTATAGGCCAAGATCCGCTCCGGCAAATAGGATCCACCCGATCCGGAAATAAAAAACCTAGCAACGGCGATTTCGAAATGAAAAGTGCAGCGATTGATTTAACAAAGCGGATAAAACGATTTGCGATCCACCACAACTAATTAGAAGAAATCACACAAGGAGGGATGAGATATTTTACCCAACCGGAGAACGTTCACACAAGATAACTGTGGGAGAATCGCTCTCTCCACGGATCCACCGGCGTCACACCGAAGGGCTTGCAACCTTCTTCCACGGAGTCGCACCGAAGGAAGCCGCGCCGGAGTCGCACCGAACCGGATGGAGGGAGCAAAGGGGGGCCGGCGGCTTCACACCACTAGAAGGGGGGGGGGGCGGCGGCAATGAGGGGCAATCTCCTTGGCCGAAATTCTCAAAGAGAGGAAATAGGGTTTCAATCTTTTCTAATTATCTCATAACAAAGGCCTCCTTATATAGGAGTTACAAACAAGCTTTAACCATTCATGATGGAGATGTAATCTCATCCATCCAAATGGTTAAATGCACACCAAATAAAAATATTGTCCAAATGCAAAAATAAAAAGTGCAATATTGAATATAAAATTATCACTTCAAACTTGGATAATTTTATATTCCTAAAATAGAAATAATAAAGCATGAAAAGGGAAATGTTTTAATGCGGTGCGGCGAATGTTTCGCGCCGCGGGCGGAGGTTGTAACGTAGCCTTCCGCTAGCATCATCGTGACGCCTCACGTCCTTTAGTTGAATCGCCTCAGCAACCAGATCAACCTCATCATTGTCAGCATCGTCTACAAGTAGAGGTGGAGGGGGCGCGCCATCACATCTTGCCTAACAAACAAGATTCGCATCGCTCAAATGATTCATAATCAAATGAGTCCAAAAGTCCATCTTTTTGGAGCTTGGATATACGCTTCTCATTTATATGGCCCAAACGACAATGCCAGAGATATGTAGGGTTTGAGTCATTTGTTCTTAGTCTTTTATTATTTTCTACATTATAGATCAGATGGTCCAAGTTCAAAACATAAAGACCATTAAACAATTGGGCTACATCATAACAAACATCATTCTTAAATATAGAACAACAGTTGTTCTTAATTATAAAAGAAAATCCAATCATGTCCAAGCATGAAATGGATATAATGTTTCTAGTTATAGCCGGAACAAAATAACAATTATCTAATTCTATTACAAGCCCACTGGGCAATGAAAGATGGTAAACCCCTACCGCTACAGCAGCAACTATTGCACCATTGCCGACGCGCAGGTCCACCTCCCCTTTACTCAGCAATCTTCTCTTTTCCAGTTCCTGCACATATGTATAAATGTGTGAACCACATCTGGTATCCAATACCCAAGATGAAGGAGCAGAAAGGTTTATCTCTATAATGTAAATATTTGAAGCGGAAGTCATACCTCCCTTCATTTTCTGTAGAGCCTCAATGTAAGAAGGACAGTTCCTCCTCCAATGACCAGCCTTGCCATAGTGGTGGAATTTCCCTTCCTTTGCCGTGCTCTTCTTTTTCTTCAGTGCAAAAGACTTTGGCTCAAGATATGACTTAGGTCCCACCTTCGTCTTCTTAGACCCCTTGGCCTTGCCCTTGCCCTTATGCACAATCAGTATGGGGCTGACAGGCTTGGCCTTCTTCATATTCATCTCGGCAGTTCTCAACATGCCTAGGAGCTCGGGCAGTGTCTTGTCTATTTCATTCATGTTGTAGTTCAAGACAAACTGCTCATAATTGTCCGGCAACGATTGCAGGATCAGATCTGTGGCCAACTCTTTACCTAAAGGAAAACCCAGCCTTTCAAGGTTCTCTATATACCCAATCATCTTGAGTACGTGACTCCCTACTGAGTCTCGAACTCCCATCTTGCACTGAAATAACGCTTTTGTGACGTCAAACCTCTCTTGACGAGCTTGCCCTTGAAAAATTTTCTTGAGATGCTCGTCAATCTCCTTGCACCCCATGTTCTTATGTTGCTTCTGAAGCTCAGAGTTCATGGTGGCAAGCATAAAGCATTCGACGTCCAAGGCGTCATCAGTTTACTTCTTATAAGTATCTTTATCAGCACGGGAAGAATTCCCGGTCGACACCTCAGGGGCTTCTTCTTCCATGACATAGAGCTTTCGCTCTTGCATGAGAACAATTCTCAGGTTCCTGTACCAGTCCATATAGTTAGTCCCACTGAGCTTATCCTTCTCAAGAATGGCTCTCAGAGACAGAGTGGAGTGTGAACCACTTGCCTTGGAATTCTACAAGAATTCATGCAGAATAATATCAGTACCAAAATTTCAAAATACAATTTATTTTTAATATGGACTTCAATTAAAACTCCCACTATTTTATTCAAAATAATAGCCCTCACTATAAATTTGGAGAGTTCATGCGAGCTACTCTCTTAGTGGATAAGATTCGTATTTCACCAACACAATGAGTCAGCTTTGGCTTTTCTCTCACGATGTGGTTATTTAGGTAAGCAACGCTTGCCAATTGCATCCTCATGCAATTCTTGTATGGTTGGTGAATAACTCCTTATTCACATCCATCATATGGTGCATGACAACCCTATGCCTCTTGGCACTCAACCTTTGAGGTCACCTAGTTAAGTTATACCCGATGTCGACAGTGGGATATCACAATTATCCGCTCGCACCCTTTCCAAGATAGATTAATGCACCTTGCTTTGGCAAGCCCACACTTCATCGATCGAGCCAGGAAGAGTGTCATCCATCGGAAGGCATCCAAACACTTAATATTAGATGAAGGGATTTTTGATTATAGGTTAACAATTAACCATGATCAACATTTGATCAATGTGCACATCCACAGAAAAACCATTTCTAAAAGCCACATGCATCCCTTATGTGCACAACCTGGCACTATCAACATTTGATAGAAGGAAGGGCTAAATCTGAACATCTGGACTTTTCCAAATCTTTAGATTTATATGCATTGGACAAAGGCAAAGACAACTCAACTTAAAGCAGTAGACAAGCTCGTCTCTCATTGTTGGATTCAAAATCATAAACAATACAATGGTTCATTAACCATTCGAGGGACTATTATTGCTAAGGAGACAACAATTTCTAACAATTATGAATTACCACAAAATCCCAGACGTTCCTAGCGGGGTTCCAAGGGGCAGAGCCCCTAACCTGTGGGTTATGGGCCCACCGATTTCCCTTGGAAAACCATCAACAATTGATGATCCAGGATTAAATCTAGACATTTAGAACACTTCTAAATCCCTAGGTTTACACGCACTGGAATAACCTAACTTCCAAAACAACAATCATGGCCGGAACATCCCTCTGATACCACTTTTGGGTTTCTCTATGAGGATGGCATAACACTTATGCATGTAGCGGAAGAAATAAAACATCAATAACAACCCAAAAGAGATGGGATCAGGCCATGAAAATTGAATCAAGAAGTTAACAAATAACTAGGTCAAAGTTACCTTTCCGATGTTGAGTCAAAACTCAACAGAGATGCTCTAAGATATGAGTCCTTATCGGTGGCGAGTTCTACGTATAATAACGTCTACGTCTCTACAGAAATCAACACGAACCGGATAATACTGAGCTTCGTCGCATGAAAGATCAGGAAGGAGATCGACTGTACCTTGCACTTCCACGGACTGCTAGGTCTGCGCCAGGAATAACAACACCGGTGACTGTCGCCGGAGAGGAGGAGGACGGCGGAGCGAACGAGGCGGCGGAACACTTCTGTCCAGCAGGGTTCGGGAATCGGCGGAGAGAACGAGTGGCGGAACGGTTCCGTCGGCTTCGATTCGGCTACAGGAGAAAAAGCCCGATTCTTTTCCCAAAAACACTAAGTCTCAATTTATACCAAAGGCATAAACAAACCAAAAGTATCACTAACCGCAGACCACACAGCTTAGGGTTTCAGAATCATTCGCCGAGAATCAACTCCAGGTTTGCCGAGAATCAGTCGGCGAGAATCATATCAAGATTCAACGAGAATTAGCAAACAGAATGGGCGAGAATCACCAGACAGAATCGGCGAGAATTAGCAGTTTGACTCCCAACGACTTTGCCTTAGTCGACGAGTCATACTCGACGACTCAGCCTTAGTCGACGAGTCATACTCGACGACTCTCGACGAATCTCGACGACTTTGCCTTAGTCGACGAGTCATACTCGACGACTCAGCCTTTGTCGACGAGTCATACTCGAAGACTCTTAACGAACCTCTTTTGTCAACGTTTGCCCGACCCCATTCTGTGTGGTGATTGGTAACCCTTACCAACATAGTCAATCCTCCAACTTCTCCACATGCTCTTATGTGCGACCCTGCAGGCTCATATCGCGTTGGCAGTGAGATTACATGTCTGATAACTTCTAGATCACCATGGTAACTCCAACAGGTGTTGCCCTTTTATTACATCCATCAGGAGGAGGGTCATACAACGACCATATGCCCAGAGTTCTTGGAAATGAGAGGGGTTAGGGGCAAGCCCAGCAAAAGCCGCCCGTGAGAATTGAGGAAGTTCTGCAAGGAGGAGGAGAGGATAGATATGAAGACCGGGTGGACGTGGGAGCCCGAGGAATGATCGGGGTGATTTATGGGGGAGTGGGGATCGAAGCCACTCGTAAGGGGAGCTTCCAAACCATATACAAAAGGAGTGTTGCCTCAACCTCCCAGACTCCCCCCCCCCCCACGAAGAAAAAATCACTTTCTAAGCAAAGGACATGCCTGACTATGAAGACCCGTTCTATGACGCCTTGGTGATCCAGACAACAGTAGAAAATTTCACGGTCTCCAGGATCCTGGTAGACAATGGGAGCTCCGTAAATGTTATCTTCAAGAAAGCTTTCGATGAAATGAAGGTGGAATCTTGGAGGGTTCTAGCATTGGATGGGCCATTGTTTGGATTCTCGGTTGAGAGGAAGGAAGTTGAAAGAAGGGTAGGATTGCATGTGACGTTGGGAGGAGTGTCAAGGAACTATCGGTTCGTCATCGTAGACGCTCCAAGAAGCTATAACACAATCTTTGGGCGCCCTCTCATCATCGCCTTTCGTTTTGTCCCCTCCTCATTCCATCAATGTCTCAAATTTAGTAGTGGAGGGGTGCAAGTCAGGATTCAGGGGGGTTCCGAAGGTGGCAAGGAAGTGCTATGTGACTGCCGTCAACACCATTTCCTGGATGGCCAAGGCGGAGGCTGTGGAGAAGGAGATTGTGGCGTGAGAGGAGGTTTTAGAGGAGGAAGAGGTGAGCCTAGGAAAGGATGGATAGAAGGCTGTGGAGAAGGAGAGAGAGGAAGAAGAAGCTGAGGTGGATGCCCAGGGAGGCGGAGAAGTGGAATTGAGGGAGAGACTTTTTGAGGAAATGGAGGTGGAGGAAGTTGGAGGGGAGGAAGAGTTTGCGGAACGGGAGGAGCCAGGGAGTGGTGGAGGGCAGTCCAGGTTTGAGCCGGCAAAGGAGTTCGTAGAGATAGAAGTCTTCACCATAGCAGGGAAGATAGAGAGGGTAAGGATCAGTGGTGGCTTGAGCCCTGAAGACCAGGGGAGGATGCGAGAGTGCATCTAAAAGAAGTTGACATCTTCGCCTGAAGTGTGGTGGACATGCCAGGCATTGACGCAGATGTGGCGTGCAATTGCTTGAACCTGGACCCCAAGATGCGTCCTATTCGCCAAAAGATGATGACCATCGCCACCAAGCTGGAGGAACCCATCCGTGAGGAGGTCAAGAAGCTTCTCGATGCAGATTTTATCTCAAAGATCCAGTATCCAGGCTGGGTATCTAATGTGGTAATGGTAAAAAAGGGATGGGAGGTGGCGTATATGTATAGACTTTTCCTTGTTGAATAAATCATGCCCCAAGGATTGCTACCTCCTGCCTCGAATCGACGCGCGGGTTGATTAGACCATCGATTCTACTATTATGAGTTTTTTGGATGCTTTTTAAGGTTACCACCAGATTCGAATGCATCCCCTCGATGCGAAGGATGTCTCCTTCATCGCAAGGGAGGGATGTTTCAACTATAAGATGATGCCCTTCGAGCTAAAGAACGCAGGGGCTACCTACCAACGCATGATGGATCGGGTATTCAAAAGTCAGAGGGGTAGGAACCTATAGGTTTATGTTGATGACCTCATGGTCAAGAGTTGGAATGTGGGTTCACACCTACATGACCTAGAGGAGACGTTCGCAACCCTATGAAAGTTCAAGATGAGGCTGAATCCCCTGAAGTGTGTCTTTGGGGCAAGCTGAGGCAAATTCCATGGGCACCTCCTGACCCTAGTAGGGGCAGAGCATAACCTATATAGGGTGAAGGCCATCGTGGAGTTGGAATCACCTCGCAATGCCAAGGAGGTTAAGCGTTTGACAGGCAAGATCGTCGGGTTGAGTCGGTTTCTCTCTCGAGCCGGTGAAAAGTGTTCACCCTTCTTCAAGGAGCTTCGTGGTCAAAAAGTTTGAGTCGACAGGGGAATGTGAGGAGGCTTTCCGGGCATTGATAGCTCAACTGTCCCAAGAGCCGCTCCTTCCGAGCCCAAAAGAAGGGGAGGACCCTGACTTGTATCTAAGGGTAGGTGTAGAGGCAGTAAGTCATGTATTGGTAATGGAAGAAGGGAATAAACATCTGCCGATCTACTACATCAGTAGGATCCTAAAGAAGGGGGAGCTTCGCTACCCCATCCTAGAGAAGTTGTCATTCTCTCTAATCATCTTGGCCAGGAAGCTCAGGACATATTTCCAAGCCAAGCTCATCCAATTAATGTGGTGACAGACCATCTATTACGCAAGAAATTTGAAGGGGTGGAGCACTACGGGCGGTTGGCCAAGTGGTCGATCGAGCTCAGTGAGTTTGATGTCTCTTTCATATCCAGGCACTCCATCAAGGCACAGGCGGTGGCTAACTTTTTCGCTGATTACGTCATAGAGTTGGAGGGAGAGGAGGCACTGCCACAGGAGGCATGGAAGATATTCATTGAAGGAGCCTAGGGGAAGCATTCCATGGTGGGAGGGGTAGTGTTGGTAAGCCCTCAAGGGGTCACCATAGAGCAGGCAGTGACACTTCACTTCCCGGTCACAAACAATTAAGCTGAGTATTAGGTCATCATAGCCGGGTTGCGGTTGGCTAAGGAGCTCGAGATTCATGATGTAAAAGTGCATGCAAATTCATTGGTGGTGGCATCACAAATCAAGGGTGAATATGAAGCTCGGGAGCCCACCCTCCTTAAGTACTTATCCAAGGTGAGAATGATTGTCAGAGGGTTACGAGCATTCTCAATCCAGCATGTCCCCAGGGAGGAGAATGAAGCGGCCGACCGATTGGCCAAGTTTGGACCCCGGGAGTGGGGAAACTTGACCGAGTTGTTTCATCCGGCGATTGAGGAGGGGGAGTTGATGGAAGTGGATCGGCGACCCTCATGGGTGGATCCCTTCAAAGCCTTCTTCACTACAGGCAACCTTCCTGAAGGGACCAAGGATGTGAAAGGCTTTAGGCACAAGACAACGCACTACCTCATGCATGAAGGAGGGCTACATCAAAAGATGTTGTCGGGGATTTTGGCCCGATGTGTGGCGGAGGAAGAGATCCCAAGAATTTTGGAGGAAGTGCACTTGGGTAAGTGTGGCAGCCACTCGGGGGGAAGAACCTTGGAAACAAGGGTGGTAAGGCAGGGGTACTTCTGGCCATCTCTAAGGAAAGATGCGGTGGAGTTTGCGAGGAGGTTCCAAAAGAGCTAGCAATATGCTCCCCTCCAACTCTTACTTGCCCAGCGACTCCGAAGCATCACGGCTCCATGGCCTTTCGCCATCTGGGGAATGGATCTAGTTGGGTCGTTCCCCTCGACGAGTGGGCAAAGGAGATTCCTTTTAATCATGATAGATTACTTCTCGAAGTGGCTGGAGGTCAAGTCGTTGGCAAAAGTGACATCCCAGGTCATCAGGAATTGTGTTGGGGAGATAATCTATAGGCACGGGTTGCCTCAAGTCATTGTAACGGACAATGTGCCTCAATTTGCTAGCGAGGAATTCATCAGCTTTTGCACCTAGTTGGGAATCGACCTTCAGTTTGCCTCTGTCTACCACCCAAGGAGCAACGGCCAGGTGGAGGTGGCAAACAAAATCATAATGAACCTGCTGAAAAAGAAGGTGGAGAACTTGAGGGGGAGGTGGGTGGAGTAGCTCCCCTCAGTGTTGTGGGCTCTATGAACAACCCCAAATACGGCCACTAGAGAGACCCCTTCAAGCATTCGCATGGGTGTGAGGTGGTCCTGCCGGTGGAGTTTGAAGTTCAATCCCTGCGAGTTGAGGCTACCAGCAGAGGAGTTGAGGCATGAAGGGAGGAGAATGAAGGGGAGTTTCAGCTCTCGCTGGATATTGTGGAAGAACTTCGCGACGTGGCCGCCATTAGACAGGAGGAAATCAAACTGCGGATGGCTAGGTATTTTTACAGACATGTCAAAATTAAGCAATTCTTGGAAGGAGATCTAGTCTTAAATAAAGTCGATGCTGCGGGAAGGTTGGCATCCATGGGGAAGCTCAACCCAAATATGGAAGGGCCCTATATTGTAGAAAAGGCCTTGGGATCAGGGGGTACCACCTCCAAAATGTGGAAGGGTATCCATGAGTCATGCCTGGAGTTGGATCTAAAATGTTTGTACCCATAGGAAGGGTAAATTTGTGTATCCCCTTATAATGTGTTATCTCAAGAATTATTTATTTGCAGGTTATGAGGTGTTTATGGCTCCGATGGCACAGAGTAGACCCGCTTTCCAGGCTCCAATCAAGCTGGCAGGGCCGAAGGCTCGCTCGGTGACCAGAAGAAAGACGATAGTTTGCAAGACCCCGAGAGGATCCCACTACTCAGGCTCTCATTAGCTGGCAGGGATGGAAGGCGCACTCGGCCACGGGTAGACCCGCTGTCCAGGCTCTCACTAGCTGGAAGGGTCGTAGGACTATCTGGGGGGTAAGGGAATACCCCGAGAGGATCCCTGTTGGAACCCCTAGGTTATTTAGGCTAGGTTCTCTTCTTAGGGTGTGACCCATGTTGTATAGAAGGGTCAAGTTTTATGTGTTTCTAGAGTCTAGGTCAAGTCCTTAGAGTCAACAGTACAAAGGACCAACCTCCAACACTGCCAAAGACTCAATACTTAGAGAATTCAAGTTTTATATTAAGGAGATCTATGCTCGTCAATCTCCGGTCGACGAAAGTCGTGCTCAGCTCGACTAACTCAGAGATAAAATTCTCTACACTGAGCTCGACGAACTCTATTCTCATGTCGACTAACACTTCAACTCTAAAGGCCAAATCTTACTCAGCGCCAAAGATCACTCAGCGCCATAATTCACTCAAAGCCAAAGCTTACTTAGAGCCAAAGATCACTCAATGCTCTCAACGCTATCAATGACTCAACACTCTCAAATGACTCAATGCTAGATGTGTTATTATCTCAACGCCATCAGTTTGACCAAGTTCTAAGGTCGTCTAATTTCACATTCTCAGGTCGACGAACTTAGAGCACAGTATCCGTCAGTTTATGCAGTGCAGTTGTTCGCAGATCACAGGTCGTCAAATGCTGATCATAGGTCGACGAAAGCTGTTCTCTGGTCGACGAAAACTGTAAGACATATTGTTATTTATTCTTTCCTTTTCTGTCTCCTTATTATATATCTATTATAGGCCGTTAATTCCCTGGATAATCAATGCCCTTATATCCTTTGAATCGAGTTGTTACTGGCAGCATTGATTGCAAATATCCTCCATGGAATTAATTGCTTATATCTCGGGAAAGACATAGAATAGAATATATGACAGCATACTTGCCGTTTTTATTTCCCAGATTTCTGCTGAGCATTTATTACAGGTTTTTTGAATTCGACCTTGAGGTAGTTATCAATATGATCATCTCTCTGCCAGAATCAAGTGAATACAGAAACTCTTTGAGATCAACAAGAAGTGCAGTGCATACAGTTCTCAGAAAATCAAATGCTCTCAAAAGAATAAGAAAGAACAATAATAACAATCAAGAGTCTTTCTTCTTCACCTTCTTTGTTTTCAGGGACCTCAAGTGACAAGAATATTCAAATCAGTCATAGGATCTCTGGAGAGTTTATTATATAGCAAAAGGCCTACTCACCCTTAGCAAAGCTTCCACTCAAAACCATTCAATATTTCAGGGGGAGCTTTGACAACACCACAGAATCCACATAGTCTTCTCATTTTGACTTGAGAAAAGAAGACTTCCATCAACCTCTCTTCCCCACTTCTGTACAGGGTTTTGATTCCTTTCAAAATTATTCTGGTTGCAAGTCTCCTTCCAAAAGACTTGGGTTGGTTTTTGAGCACCTCATCAAAAGCTCATTGATGGCAGTCACCTGATCAAAACCTGTAGTGGATTCCTACCTAGGGTGGTAGAAGAGTGGATGTACCCAAGTTTTGGGAACCACTATAAAAATTCTTGTGTTGTCTGTGTGGCTGTGATCTTCCTGTGTGCTTGTGCTGTGATATGTTTTGTTGTGTAGCTTAGTTATCTTTTATCTAGTTCATCTGCTGCACTTGTACACTCATACACCTATATCATAGTAACATATTTTATTAAAGACTTCTTATTTCAGCAAAAATAAAAAAGATTTTAAAAACTCTATTCACCCCCCCCCCCTCTAGTGTTTTTCAGAGCTTACCCTATCTTTCAATTTGTATCAAAGGAAGGTTAATCACATCATATAGGCTTACACCTAGATTAATCAAGATCCTCAGGATAAACGATGAATAATTCTTATTAGTTTCTCTGATTAGATTTTATTTTCTGATATCATGGCACAAAACAAGGACTATGCCAGCACTAGACCTCCAGTCTGCAACTTGCAAAAGTTTGGGATCTGGAAGGCAAGAATCAAGCTTTATATGAACTCTATTGATGAGGACATCTTTAATTCCATCTTGACAGGACCACCAGCTCTAGTGCCCTCTACTTCAACTCCAGTAAATCTCAGTGCAGTGCCTCCTCCAGATCAAGCTGATGCACATAAGAAAGCAAAGATTGCTGATGCCAGAGCTATGAACATTCTAGCCCAAACTATGTCAGATGATATATTTCAAAAAGTTGTTGAATGTACATATGCCAAAGCCATTTGGGATTCTCTCAACAAAATGGTAGCAGTCTCTACTGATGAGAGGAACGATAGAAGATCCAACCTCATATCCCAATATGAGAATTTCAGGAAAGATAAAGCAGAATCTGTAGAAGTAATGTACAACAGGCTGAGCTCCATCATCAGTGAGCTTAGAATATTAGACAAGGAAATTACTCTGACTGAGGTCAATGACAAGATGCTCATGTGCTTCCCTAGCACTTGGGACTCCAGAATATGGCCCATCAGAAAAGCCAGAAGCATGGCTGAAATTTCAACAGAATCTCTGCTTGGAAAGCTCAAATCCTATGAGCAATTTATCAAGTCAAGAGAAGCTGCAGTTGAACCAAAGGCTTCAACACCTACCAGGAAGGAAAAAACTTAGTATTCAAAGCTACAGAAGAATCTCCAAGCTTGCCAGCCAATGAAGATCTTATGAGTCTCTTTGCTAAGAGATTCTATAAAATGGCAAGGAAGGACTTCAGGAGGAAGCCCTCAAGGAATGAAGATAAACCCAGGTATGACAAGACACCTTCTAAAGAGGTTATCTATTTTGGGTGCAGGAAACCTAGACACTTCATCTCAGAATGTGCAAAAGTCCAAAAGAAAGGCAGAAGGCAAGAAAAGGATTCAACAAGAAATCAGCACAGCAAGGCCTCCTCCAACAAGTTCAAAAAGAAAGAGAAGGGCTTTGTATCTGAAACCTGGAGTGATTCTGAAGATGAAACATCCTCCTCCAGTTCCAGTGAGGATGATGTAGAAGAAAAGAAGGCAAGGGAAATTTGCCTTATGCCAATAGATGCTGGAAGCAGCAGATCAAATTCAGAAGAATCAGATGATGAAGAATTCCTCTCTGAAGAGGATCAGGTAATTGCTTCCTATGACTTTCAATCAAAAGAATTTCAATCTGAATTTAAACTCTTGTGTTTAGACCTAATAGTAACTTATAAGGAAATCAAACTTCTTAGGGAAAAACTTTTAGAACAAGACAAAGTCATTGCTAAAAATGAAAAGTTAACTGAAGAATTAAGCTTAGCCAATCAAAAATAGTTTTTCTGAAATCTGAATTAAATAAGGCTAAGGAACTAGAAGAATTCTTGAATGGTAGAAGTTTACACCTGTTAGATATAACAAGCACAGTTAATACAAGATCTAAAAATAACAAACTAGGATTAGGAGCCTCATCAAGTGAACCAATCCTAATTCAGAAAAATCAATTATCAAAACCAATTAACTTCATCTCTGAAAATGGTAAGAAAAATAATGAATAGTTAGAGAAGGTTAATGAAGTTCTTAAACAGTTAGAACTTAAGAAAACCAATCAGAAAAAGAAAAATAAACAACATAACTATGTTCAGCATATTTCGTCGAACTCAGAACGACAAAATGGGTATGGTTCGTCGACCTCAGAATGACGAACCCTGAATAAAAAAAATAATGTAAACTATTCTTCGAACTGGGATCGACGATACCAGTATGGTTCATCGACCAGAGATCAACGTTTTTGGGGCTCTAAGAATAGATACCTTTATTCTTCGAGCAGAGATCGAAGAACACAACCCAGATCGTCGAGCTCAGGTCGACGAACATACTCAAATTTGTCAAACTCAGTTCATAACTAGAGTAACCTAAAAACTTATAAATCCTTTAATCCCTTTAGTCAATGGGTAATACCTCCTAGAAGGTATAATCCATTAGGTTATAAGGATCAACCTGAATGTTCATTTATTTCAAGTTTTAGTTATGTTAAACAACAAGTACCTAAGGTAATCTGGGTCAAAAACTGTTAATCCTCTTTGTAGGTAGAAGAGAACCCTGTCACTCAAAACAAGTGGTACCTGGATAGTGGTTGCTCTAAATATATGACAGGTTGCAAGAAATGCCTAATCAACTATAAAGCCAAGACTAGACCTAAAGTAATCTTTGGGGACTCAGGATTTGGACTGATAGAAGGCTATGGAGATTTCAACTGTGGAGCTGTCACATTCAAGAAGGTGACCTATGTAAATGGTCTTAAGCATAATCTGATATCAGTAAGCCAACTATGTGATACAGGTTATCAAGTAAGCTTCACTAACTCTTTATGTCTTATTTCTTTAAACAACACAACTGTTTTAACAGGAATTAGACAAGGTAACATCTACTTAGTAAATTTTGAATCAGCTAAATCTGAAATTTACTAATTCAATTCTGTCAGCATTCAAACTAACTTATGACACAAAAGACTAGGACATGTAAACCATAAAAATAAAGCTAGGTTATTTAAGGACAATCTTGTCAGAGGTTTACCTTCTGGTCCCTATAAGAAGGAAGGCCTTTGCAGGGCTTGTCAACTAGGCAAGCAAACTAAATCTAGTTTCAAATCCATTAATAAGAGTGATTCACCTAGAATTTTGTACTTGCTCCATATGGACCTTTTTGGCCCTATTGCAGTACAAAGTCTAGGAGGAAAGTCTTATACATTAGTTATTTGAGATGATTTCTCAAGATTCACATGAGTTTTCTTTTTGATAATTAAGTCAAATACTTTTAATATTCTCAGAGATTTTATCAAGAACATACAGATTGAGTACTCTACTTAAGTTGCATTGATTAGAAGTGATCATGACACTGAGTTTGAATCTCTTCTTATGCAAGAGTTCTGTGAGAAGGAAGGTATCAGAAATTATTTCTCATCTCCAAGAACTCCTCAACAAAATGGGATAGTTAAAAGGTAGAATAGGACACTCATTGAAGCTGCAGGTACATTGCTTGCAGATGCTTACATGTCTCTTTCCTATTAGGCAGAGGCAGTAAGCACAACAAATTATGTCCTGAATAGAAGCCTAATACATAAACTAAAGCTTAAGACTCCCTATGAACTACTCAAAGGGAAGAAACCGATAATAACCTATTTTAAAGTATTTGGATGTATATGCTATATTCATAATAATGACAAGAAACATCTTAGAAAGTTTGAAGCTAAGGCTGCAATGGGAATTTTCCTAGGATATTTCCAAGTCAGTAAGGAATATAGGGTGCTTAATAAATCAACATTAAAAATTGATGAATCTATGCATGTGATATTTGATGAATCTAATATGTTTTACAAGGAGAGAGACATCTCTACCAACAATAATCTGCAGGTACAAAATTTGTGTGAGAGTTTTGATGATCTAAACCTTACCTCAAGGGTTAAATCACATCCCTCTCTATAAGTTATATCATAAGCTGAAAGTGAAGAAGAGACTATGGAAGCAGTTCAATTTTCTCCAACAATTGATACAATTCCACAAGAGGAATTAAATCAAATAACTATCACTGAACTAACTCCACCTAATGATCTTGTCACACTTAGGGATCACCCTAGATCTTAAGTAATTGGAGTGCAGACAAGGCATCAACTCAACTCTGATGTGATGCTTGCCTGTTTTCTCTCTCAAATTGAGCTTCAATCCATATCTGATGCAGAGCAAGATCCAAACTTGATCACTGCAATGCAAGAGGAACTCAACTAGTTTGAGAGGTGTAAAGTTTGGTACTTAGTTCCAAGGCCTAGGAGATATCCAGTAATTTGGACTAAGTGGGTATTCAGAAAAAAACTTGATACCCAAGGTGTGATAGTGAGGAACAAGGCAAGACTTGTTGCTCAAGGATACAAGCAATAGGAAGGTATTGATTATGATCAAACCTTTGCTCCAGTTGCAAGACTTGAAGCTATAAGGATTTTCTTATCTTATGCAGCATTCAAAAAGTTTAAAGTCTATCAGATGGATGTGAAAAGTACATTCCTAAATGGAGAACTCAAAGAAGAGGTGTATGTTGAACAACCTCCTGGTTTTATCTCTCCATCTCATCCCTCTTATATTTTTAAATTGCATAAGGCTCTCTATGGTTTAAAGCAAGCTCCAAGAGCTTGGTATGAGACCTTAGCCAGCTTTCTTTTAGAGCATGGTTTTTCAAGAGGCATGGTAGATAGAACCCTTTTTACAAAGTTGCATCATGATAGAATTCTCTTAGTATAAATATATGTGGATGACATAATTTTTGGTTCTACTGATCCCAATCTGTGCAAAAGATTTTCTGATTTAATGCACTCAAGGTTTGAGATGAGTAGCATGGGTGAGTTATCATATTTCCTTGGTCTCCAAGTGAAACAAACCCCTGAAGGAATCTTCATCTCTCAGTCTAAATATGCTAAAGAGCTTATTAAGAAGTTTGGGATGAATGATGCCTCTGTCATGAAAACTCCCATAGCTGTTAATGCTGTTGTAGATGCTGATGAATCTGGAAAACAAGTTGATCAGACTAGGTATAGGGCCATTATTGTATCCCTACTGTATTTAATAGCAAGAAGACAAGATATTATGTTTGCCACATGTCTTTGTGCTAGGTTCCAAGTGAACCCTAAAGAATCTCACCTTATTTTCTTAAAAAGGATTTAAGATATATAAAAGGTTGTCCAGATCTAGGCCTCTAGTATTCAACAGAATCATCATTTGTGTTTACTGGATTTTCTGATACTGATTATGCTGGATGCAGAGTAGAAAGGAAAAGCACCTCTGGAACTTGTCAGTTCTTTGGTGAAAGACTTGTATTTTGGTTCTGTAGAAAGCAAACATCTGTTTCAACATCCACTGTTGAAGCTGAATATTTGGCTGCAGGCAGTTGCTTTTCACAGATCTTGTGGATACAAAACCAACTATTGGATTATGGTGTCAACTTAAATAATTCAACTATTCTATGTGATAATACAAGTGCTATTTCAATTGCACAAAATCCAGTATTGCATTCTAGAACCAAGCATATAGACATTAGACATCACTTCATTATAGATTGTGTTAACAAACAAAAGATTAAAACTTGAATTTATCTCTACTGATTTGCAAAGTACAGATATATTCACTTAGTCATTGGACTCATCCAAGCATCTATTCTTTGTCAATGAGCTTGGTATGATAAATGGTTAGGATTTAATCTAATGTTTTGTCTATGGTCAAAGAATTGTCTCTGTTCGTCGACCTGAAATCAACGAACTGATAACTGTTATTGAGATTTTTCGTCGCCCTGAGATCGGTGAAATCTCCTGGTGAAGTAATTTTCGTCGAACTGAAATTGATGAACTTACTTCAGAAACCTTTCGTCGACCAGAGATCGACGAAATGTCTTCAAACCTTCAGACTGAGTTCGACGAACTGTTAAACTCTAAATTATTTCGTCGACCTCAGAACGAAGATTTTTTTTATTTTTCGTGGACCGGAGTTTTTCGTTTCATATTCCGGAAAACCTTATATTTAGATTTTCTTCGACCTCCGTCCCGCGCTTTCAGTTCCCTTTGCACTTGATCTTCATTTTCTCTCTTGTAGGTGCACTCATGGCGATTCCAACAAGCGATCTTGCGGAAATGAAGTTTGATACAAGATTCGACGTGGATTTCGACTCTTTCCAGCACTCCGATCCAATCTCCCTCCACATCCTACAACTGCTGGAAGACCAGAAAATGAAAAATCTGCTATCCATTAGAATCAAATTACCCAGCATGGAAATCAGAGAATGGATCTTTACTGCGTCTACAACCGAGGACAACATAATGACCGGATCAATAGCGGGTACTGCCATCTCTCTCTCTCTCTCCCGCTGTATTAACTGGAATCTTTGGATTAGACAATGGAGGAGAAGAATTAGAAATTGATAATGAGGAATATGATATGATGTTGAGTCTGATGAATTACTCTGGAGACAACCCAAATAAACTACTAAAGAAACACCTATCTGCCGAGTTCAAGTTTCTCGCAAATATTGTTGGGAAAATCTTGCTGGGCAAGCACACTGCACACGATTATATAACCAGGCATCAGTTTCTGGTTATGTGTGCAGTGGTGAACAAGAGGTAGGTATACTGGGCACAGATCATCTTTGATCTCATTAAGAAAAGGAACAGTAAGAAGGAAGTAAACTATAGAAGGATCCTAAAGATCTTCTTGACAGAAAAGGCTGCTAAATCACTGGTCTCCCAGACCACATTCATCAATGCCAGCAAAAGGCTCACATGTGCCTTATTTGGCAGGTGGGAGAGGACAATCTCAAAGCCCTCTTAGGCTTCATCCTCTACCACCCAAGCTTTTGAAAGTACAAGGGCTATTCCAGCCACTTCCCACCCTTTTGAAGAGATCCCATCAAACATTATTCCATCCAACATTACTCCATCATCCCCAATTCATAATTCTCCAACCCATATTTCCTCCTCTACACCTTCCCCCAAACAAGATAAACCCATACCTATACCTCCCCAATCCCCTCTTCCATCTCATCTTACTGATCTCCCCTCCTTTAATTTATTATCATCTTCACTTAACACTCCCTCTCCCCAAACATGACTTCACGGGTTGGGGGTATATTTTCGATATATACTCTCCGCCTTTGCTTTCATTCTGGGCTAGCCGAGAGGCCGAAAGAATGAAGTGAGCATTCAAGAGTAAAGGGAGTTGTACGCACCCCTCGAGAGAGGCAGACGTCCAAATCTCCTGGATTGGAGTAAAATCCAATAGTGGGGTTCACCGCATAAAGCGAGTTTTAGGCCTCCGATTTAGACGAGAGTCGGTCGGACCTTCCTAAACTCAGTTGGGCACGAATTCGAGAGAAGCGTGTTCAAGCTTTAGGAACCTCCACGGTCAAGGACCCTTATCCTATTAAGTTTAGATTTTTATCGCATTTTCTTAATCGTCTTTAGCCGAGGTGAATCTTGATCGGGTGCATTTCCATTTCATATTTTCTTCCTTTAGTAGTAATCTCCTATCTTGTGCTCTTTAATTAATTGTAGTGTTTCTCTTTCTAGTATAGCTTTACTTTCTCCCCTGCACTTAGATTTTCTAAAACCCTAGTTTTTCCGTCGATAAGATAATAGCGTTCGTGTGAGTAAGCTTAGCCAACAGTTCCCGGATTTCAATACGACACTTGTGTCCCCTTGCTACAATTCGATAGGTATACTTGCCTCATCGGGTTGCTAGTTCGGTTGCGTTTATTTTCTTCGAACCCTAGCGTGCAACAAGTTTTTGGCGCCGTTGCCGGGGAACCAACTTCAGTTGATATTTTGAAAACACGAACCTATTAATTTTATCTCTTCTCTTTCTCATCCTCTTTCTTTAAAATTTTAAAAAAAAAATCCAAAAAATTTTATCACCGCTCTTAATAGAAACCAACCTCACAATTTTTCTACGCCACCTAATTCTCTCGAAAAGGGCAAAGGGCTTTAAGCGCCACTGTCTTGTCTAGTACCTTGCGAACCCTTCACGGGGTAGTCCTTGGGAAGTTCGGGAGTTAATATATAAAAAAAAATCTATTTCAAACTAAAAAATCTAATTTTTTTTTTCTAGTTTATCCTTTTTCTCTTCCTCTTCTTCTTTTCTGTTCTTTTAGTGCATGACCCGCGGGAGTCCGTCGGTTATTTTGTACTTGGACCATGAAATTGAGCGTACTCTTCGGAGAAGATCGCGATTTCAAGGTCCTACTATCCAAGTGCCGGTTGAGGACTCCGAGTCATTTGCTACTTTAAGAATGGAAGAACCCAACGTAGATGAGGCCATGCAAAGGACTATGTCCTATTATGCACGACCGAACCTCGAGGGAACAGAATTAAGTATAGTCCGCCCTGCTATAGCAAATAATAACTTCGAACTAAAGCCTAGCATAATTCAAATGGTGCAGCAATATGTGTAATTTGACGGACTTCAAGATGAAGATCCGAACGCACATATAGCTAGCTTTCTTGAAATTTGCGACACCTTCAAGATAAATGGTGTCACAAATGATGCGATCAGGCTGAGACTCTTCCCCTTCTCTCTAAGAACTAAAGCTAAGCAGTGGCTTAACACACTTCCGAAAAATAGCATAACCACTTGGAATGAATTAACTGAAAAATTTTTGGCGAAGTATTTTCCACCAGCTAAAACTGCAAAACTTAGGAACGACATCTCTGCCTTCGGACAAATAGACTCTGAAACCCTATACGAAACCTGGGAGAGATTTAAAGAATTATTAAGATGATGCCCACATCATGCGCTACCTATATGGTTACAAGTGCAGACGTTTTATAACGGGCTAAATCAAAGCACGAAGCAAATGATAGACGCAGCTTCTGGCGGTACTTTAAATCATAAGACCCCGGAAGCCGCTCTTGAGCTTTTTGAGGACATGCCATGAACACTTATCAGTGGAATGTGCCTAGGTCCCGCCCGAACAAGCCTGCAGGTATCTATGAAGTGGACAATGTCTCCCAGCTCGCTCTGCAAGTAGAAATCCTAAGCAAAAAGATAACGGAGATGACTGCTGCCTCCGCCCCTCAGGTATGGGAATCTGCAACCCCTACTCCAGAACATTTAGATTATGTTAATAATATGCCTAGAACTGCTTTTAATAATTTTTCTGCTGCGAATTTTCATCCGCCTGGTTTTAATTTTCCGAATAGTTATAATCCTGCTTTAAGAAACCATCCGAACTTTTCATGGAGTAATCCATCGAATGCGATGCGCCCACCCCCGCAAAATGATTTTTCTGCACCACCACCACCACCACCACTTCTTCAAAATTACCCAAAACCTCCAAGCTTGGAGGAATTACTTTCTAAATACATCACCACAAATGACGCTACCATAAGAACTTTAACCGGAAGCGTAAAAAGTCTAGAAAATCAGGTAGGATAGCTCGCGAAAATAATTTATGAGCGACCCGCAGGGTCTCTTCCTTCCAATACCGAACCCAACTCGAGAGAGCAAGCGAAAGCTATAACTCTTCGGAGTGGGAAGCAAGTCTCCGGTATGGTAAGTGAAGAGCCCGAGGCAAGCTCCGCTCCCGCCTCTAAAAATCAAAGCTCCGCTCTTGCCTCTAAAAATCAAAGCTCCGCTCCGCTTCCACCCTCTGCTGAAGAAGTAATCACCCCTATTTTAGAAAATAATCTCACTCCACCACCCATCTTCAAAAATAATTCAACTCCTCCATACCCCTCTGAACTTAATAGACAACGTCAAGATGATCAGTACTCCCGTTTCTTAGAAATCTTCAAACAAATCCACATTAATCTTCCCTTCCACGAGTCTATTTCACAGATGCCGAAATACGCCAAATATCTCAAAGACCTCCTCACAAACAAGAAGAAGTTAGAGAATCTTTCGCACGTCATGCTAAACGCCGAGTGCTCCGCCGTTTTAACAAACGGTTTGCCGAAGAAAATCAGTGACCCGGGTAGTTTCTCTATCCCGTGTGTCTTCAGTGATCTTTTTGTTAAACACGCGTTAGCCGACTTAGGCGTGAGTATAAACCTAATGCCCTTTTCGTTTTTCAAAAAGTTAGGGATTGGTATCCTTAACCCCACGCGTATGAGTATCCAGCTTGCCGATAGATCCGTCAAGTACCCGTTAGGAATAGTGGAGGACGTTCTAGTGAAAGTCGACAAGTTCATCTTCCCGGTGGACTTTGTCATTCTGGACATCGAAGAAGACGTCGAGGTTCCCCTGATCCTTGGCCGACCCTTCCTTGCCACCTCCCGAGCCATCATTGACGTAAGCAATGGTAAGCTATTTCTTCGAGTACGCGACGACGAAGTCACATTTTCTATCACCCCTTCGATGAAGAACACCTTAGCGAACGATGACTCATGTTTTTTCGTAGACGCCGTGAGTGATGATTCTTCCTACTGCCTCTCCGAGTTTGAAAAAGAATTTTCTACTTTTTGCTCCTCTTCTCTTACAACGGAATCACTGCAAGGAAGTGATGAATCTTCTTATTGTCTTTCTGAGTTTGAAAAAGAATTTTCTGATTTTTGTTCTTCCTCTTTTCTTCCCACTGAATCTCTACAAGAAGCTGTCTTGGCTGCTAGCCCCACCCCTTATTACGTTCCTTATAAAAAAGTTTATGAAGATATTATTGTTGAAAAAGAAAGAATCTCAAAATCCTCTTATGAAGAACCCCCTACCCTAGAACTTAAAGAACTTCCCGAACACCTTAAGTATGCTTTCT
Organism: Platanthera zijinensis; assembly: GCA_039513925.1. NCBI lineage: Eukaryota > Viridiplantae > Streptophyta > Magnoliopsida > Asparagales > Orchidaceae > Platanthera > Platanthera zijinensis. The sequence continues at coordinate 64,235,142 of CM077092.1, read as the reverse complement.
TAGAAAAAGACTCCAAGTTACCAGTTATCATTTCGGCCTACCTCACGGATACGCAGAACGATAAACTTCTTCTAGTTCTACGTAAGCATCGCCGGGCTATTGCTTGGCAAATTTCTGATATCAAGGGCATAAGCCCATCTTTCTGTACACATAAAATTTTAATGGAAGATAATTCGCGTAACTCTATCCAACCTCAGCGCCGTATAAACCCGAATATGAAAGAAGTAGTCAAGGGCGAGGTTATGAAACTATTAGACGCAGAAATTATCTACCCTATATCGGACAGTAAGTGGGTTAGCCCCGTTCAGGTAGTTCCAAAGAAGGGAGGGATCATCGTAGTTAGTAATGAGAATAATGAATTAATCCCGACGCGGACGGTGACGGGTTGGCGTATGTGCATAGATTACTGTAAGTTAAATGACGCCACCCGCAAGGACCACTTCCCTTTACCATTTATCGACCAGATTTTAGAACGTCTCTCCGGCCATAGCTTTTATTGTTTTCTCGATGGCCTCTCGGGGTACTTTCAAATACCCATCTCTCACGAGGACCAAGAGAAAACTACGTTTACTTGTCCCTTCGGCACCTTCGCGTACCGAAGAATGTCGTTTGGATTATGCAATGCGCCAGCTATATTCCAGCGATGTATGCTCGCAATATTTGACAAGTACGTAGAAAGCATTATGGAGGTATTCATGGACGATTTCTCCGTGTTCGGCGATTCCTTCGATAGATGTTTAGAAAACCTAGAAAAAGTCTTAGAATGATGCGAAGAAACTAACCTTGCCCTAAATTGGGAAAAATGCCATTTTATGGTGAGGGAAGGGTTAGTTTTGGGTCATAAAATTTCTGCTAAAGGTATTGAGGTAGACGTTGCCAAGATAGAAGTTATTGAGAAGTTGCCGCCACCTACAAACATAAAAGCTATAAGAAGTTTCCTAGGCCACGCTGGTTTTTATCGTCGTTTTATAAAGGACTTCTCCAAGATCACTAAGCCCCTCACCCATCTCTTAGAAAAAGACGCTCCATTCATTTTTGATGACTCTTGTATTTCTGCCTTTGAATTAATTAAAGAAAAGTTAATTAACGCACCGATTATGATAGCTCCGGTATGGGACCTTCCTTTCGAGATTATGTGTGATGCGAGTAGTTTTGCGATGGGGGGCATATTAGGTCAACGCATATCTAAGAACTTCCACTCAATCTATTACGCTAGTAAAACCCTCACATCTGCACAAGAAAATTACACCACAACCGAGAAGGAGCTCTTAGCTATAGTATTTGCGTTTGATAAATTCCGCCCTTACATTACTCTTTCAAAAATCATTGTTTTTACGGACCACTCGGCCCTCAAGTACCTTCTTGCCAAAACGGATGCCAAGCCTCGCTTGATTCGCTGGGTCTTACTCCTCCAGGAGTTTGACTTAGAGATCCGTGATAAGCGAGGAGCCGAGAACTTGGTCGCCGACCATTTATCAAGATTAGATAACCCCTTTATTGAAAAATTAAATGAAAAATCTTTTAATGACTATTTTCCTGACGAGAAGCTGCTTTTAGTTAATACATCTACTTCTCCTTGGTTCGCGCACATCGCCAACTATCTAGTGGCCCGGGTGCTCCCAAAAGAGTTCTCCTCTCAGCAAAAGAAGAAATTCTTTTCTGAGCTGAAGAACTACTTTTGGGAAGACCCACATCTTTTCAAAATTTGTGCGGATCAAGTGATAAGGAGATGTGTTTCTTTTGATGAAGGAATAGATTTTCTAAAACATTTGCATGAAGGCCCGACAGGTGGGCACTATCAAGCTGCTCGCACCGCTCATAAGGTGCTTTGCGCGGGCTTTTACTGGCCTAGCCTGTTTAAGGACGCGCAAGCCTTTGTGAGCAGGTGTGATAGTTGCCAACGGTCGGGCAACATATCTAATAAAAATGAAATGCCGCAAAATTATTTCTTAGAGTGCGAAATTTTCGACCTCTGGGGAATTGATTTTGTTGGCCCCCTTCCTTCTAGCTTCAGAAACAAATATATTTTGGTTGCTGTTGATTATGTGTCATGATGGGCTGAGGACCAAGCTCTTCCTATGAACGACTCCTGAGTTGTAGTCACGTTTTTAAAAAAATTATTTTCTAGATTCTGTACGCCTCGCGCAATCGTTAGCGATAGGGGTTCCCATTTCTGTAACGCGCAATTTTCAAAAATCCTTACTAAATACGGCGTTATGCATAAACTGTCCACTGCCTACTACCCCCAAACTAACGGTCAAGTCGAAGTAGTTAATAGAGAAATCAAAAGAATAGTAGAAAAGACTGTTTCAACTTCTACAAAAGACTGGTCAACCAAACTTGACGATGCTCTATGGGCCTACCGAACAGCGTACAAAACCGCCCTCGGATGTACGTCGTATCGGCTGGTCTATGGAAAATCGTGCCATCTGCCCGTAGAGTTAGAACACCGCGCCTTTTGGGCCTTAAAATTTTTAAACTTCGATCCCCACTCAGTCGGTGACCTTCGAAAATTTCAACTAAATGAACTCGACGAGTGGCGCTCTTATGCTTATGAAAATAACAAACTTTATAAAGAGCGGACAAAGCGTTTACACGATAAACACTTAAGGCACCCTAAAAACTTTAAGCCGGGCGACCAAGTCCTTTTATATAAATCTCGTTTACGTTTATTTCCGGGCAAATTAAAATCTCACTGGTCTGGCCCGTTTTCTGTTTTAGATGTATTTACTTATGGAACTGTTTTAATTTCTCACCCTGATAAGGGTAATTTCAAAGTGAATGGTCAGCGTCTTAAACTGTATATCTCTGGTGATGATGATGTCAGTCCAAACATTATTAAGTTTCTGCTTCACGAACTCTAATCTGAAACTTTTATTTTTTTGCTAAAGACAATTTTATTTCGGGACGACAATATTTTTGGACAATATTATTTTTTTGATGCGTCGAGCTCAACGACGCTTTAACCAAAGGGTGCTCTTGGGAGGCAACCCAAGTTATCTTTTTCTGTTTTCTTTATTTTACAATTTTTGCCTCGGACGGCTCCGACAAGCTGAAGCTTCTGCGATCGCCTGCTCCAACATTGCTGAATCCATCACAAAGTCCAAAGAAGACATTCGGGGAGCGGCATCACTCAGCTTTCGCAGCAAATAAATCTGGGGAAGTACCTGTATTTCAATTCTGTCTTTCAATTCTGTACTTTATTTTTCTCTCCTTCTCCAATCCCCTTCTTTAGCCATTGAGGACAATGTTTGTTTTAAGCTTGGGGGAGGATTTCCTCCTTCATTTTTGCTTAGTGTAAATAATTTTCTTTTTGTATATATTTTAAATATTTCCAAAATAAAAAAAAATGAATATCTTAAAACTCCAAAAAAAAATAGAAAAAAATTTCTAAAAATCCAAAAAAAGTGAATATTTCTCAAAATTAAAAAAAATATTTGTGTTTTTGAATAGTTTAGACATTTTGGTATTTCAATATTACCCCTAGTTTTTAGTTTTGTTTCACTCAAAATCTTCTATAAACAACTTAGTTAATTATAATATTTCTAATCGTTCTTTTTAATTATGTTTCACAAGTAAAATGTTGGCCATGCTGTGTTTCTAATTCGCGGTAGCATGTTAAGGTGAAATATTTTTCTAAAACTCGCATTTCTATTATGGTTTTTGTTGTTTATTTCCTTTACTTTCTTAAAAATTCATCATCCACTATTTTCTTTTTCGTTTTTGAATAATTTTTGTAAAGTCAACTTTTGAATAACGTATTAGATGTGAATGATCCAAGTCACCTATTATTTCTATTTTCGAGTTAATTTCATCAATCTTCTTTTATTATCTAGGACTCGGTTTTTGAAATTTTTCAAACCTTTATTTTAAATAAATTCAAAAGCGTGAAAATGATTTAGGCCGTTTTTATTTTCGTTTGAGCTTTCCTGCCAACCTAAAAACTTTTACCACTAGTTAGCCGCTTTTGAGCCTTTTTCCGATTTCATTTGATAGCTCCTCCCTTCATTTCAGTTTCACCAAAGCCAAAATTTCCAACCTATCGAATCACACTAGCCTTTTTGAGTTTCATAAATTATTGTGACGATTTTGATAGGGTATTTTGTGATTTTTGCGGGAGAAAGATTTAAAAAAAAAGAAGTATGTTCGAAAGTGATGTTTATTTTTGTTTGGCCAACTCAAAAAGGAAAATAAAAATATTTATGGCCTTTGTTTTGAAAAAAAAAAGAGAAAAAGAAAAAAATGTGTATATATTTTTATGAAATTTTTTTGAAACTCTTTGCTTTGGTTTAGTGTGATTTTAAAACCTTCACGTTTATCTTTGAATTCCACTCCTAATCATTTTCCTAAACCAAACGTTTCTGTCCTATTTAAGTCCTCTTGATTCACGCTTTTTGTTTTTTATTTAATAACTAAGAAAAGAAAAATAGTAAATCAGTTTTAGTTTTGGATTTAAACCTAGATTTTGTTAATTAAATTGATATAATTATAATGCGTTGATTGGATCTAGTAACAACTCAATGCGTGTTTTTCAATTTCGTTGCTTTGCTTAAGTCCATTTAAAAAAATCTCGTTAAAATTTTGGATGATTTGTTTTTATTAAGTAAAGTTTATAAAAGTTTTACCATACCTAAATAATTGTTTTAGACTTACATTTCACCTTTTTCCCTACTTTGAATTTCACATAGTACTTGTGTAGGCATAATTAGAACTTTTTGATTAGTCCTTTTTATAAATTTCTAGTTTTTATATTTTTGCTTGGGGACAAGCAAAGCTTAAGCTTGGGGGAATTTGATAATACGTTTTGTAGCCTAAACTATTATCGTATTTTATATTTTATATTGTACAAATTATGTCTTTTATTAGTTTATTTTTATCCTTTTTATGTAAATTTTATTGCCACTAACGTTTTCCTGTCTTTTTGCAGGTTTCCAGAAAAATTGCCAAAATGACCTGTCACGCCCCCCTGTCACGCCCTCCCTGGGCGTGACCTAGGGCGTGTCTCCCGATCCCGAGTACACCTGCTGGAAGGGACAGAAAACGGTCAAAAACCGCTGTCACGCCACCTGACACGCCCTCCCTGGGCGTGTCACCAGGCGTGACCAGGGGCGTGTCGCCCTCTGCCGCAAAGCCTGTCGTCGCATTAAATGCCATTCCGCCTCAGCACGCAAACAGTACTGTCACGCCCCATGTCACGCCCGTGACATGGGCGTGACACCCTCCTTTTTCGATGACTGACGGATTTCCGACCAATGATTTGGACATGACATGCCTGTCACACCCCCCTGTCACGGGCGTGACCTAGGGCGTGACCACCGACGTACCGAAGCAATCATCCCTCCCGCCAGAATCCAGAGCCCGAGGTCAAATCCGTACCTGTCACGCCCCCGGACACGCCCCCCAAGGGCGTGTCGGAGGGCGTGACCAACCCGAGAAATTTTCTATAAATTGAGCCCCCCCTCCCCATTTCAGCAAGTTTTGGTTGAGTGGGGGAGGTGCTGCCCCTTTGTTTCTTGATCCTTTTTCATGCTTTCTCTCTCTCTCTCTCTCCCCCTCTCTTTGTAATTTTTGTTTAACCCTAGCTTAATTGTAGTTTGTCTTAGCTTTTCTTTGTAATTTTTGCTCTTGCTTAGTGCTACTTGTAGGGCTAGAATAAGATTTAATTTTCATGCACTTGTAATTTTATTTTCATTAGTGTAACTTGCCCTTTTTCATTAATAAAATTGTTCTTCCTTTAGCTTGTGTTCTTCTTATGCTTTTCTACTCATCTCCCCCCTCCACTCCATTATGATTAACTAATCCTCCTTGTACTCGATCTTGATGATCCGAGGTTAGAGCGATTATGTTATGATGTTTTAATCAGTCTTTTCTTTTTAGGTTAGGGCCTTGAATTACTCTTGATTAATCACGGGTTGGGGGTATATTTTCGATATATACTCTCCGCCTTTGCTTTCATTCTGGGCTAGCCGAGAGGCCGAAAGAATGAAGTGAGCATTCAAGAGTAAAGGGAGTTGTACGCACCCCTCGAGAGAGGCAGACGTCCAAATCTCCCGGATTGGAGTAAAATCCAATAGTGGGGTTCACCGCGTAAAGCGAGTTTTAGGCCTCCGATTTAGACGAGAGTCGGTCGGACCTTCCTAAACTCAGTTGGGCACGACTTCGAGAGAAGCGTGTTCAAGCTTTAGGAACCTCCACGGTCAAGGACCCTTATCCTATTAAGTTTAGATTTTTATCGCATTTTCTTAATCGTCTTTAGCCGAGGTGAATCTTGATCGGGTGCATTTCCATTTCATATTTTCTTCCTTTAGTAGTAATCTCTTATCTTATGCTCTTTAATTAATTGCAGTGTTTCTCTTTCTAGTATAGCTTTACTTTCTCCCCTGCACTTAGATTTTCTAAAACCCTAGTTTTTCCGTCGATAAGATAATAGCGTTCGTGTGAGTAAGCTTAGCCAACAGTTCCCGGATTTCAATACGACACTTGTGTCCCCTTGCTACAATTCGATAGGTATACTTGCCTCATCGGGTTGCTAGTTCGGTTGCGTTTATTTTCTTCGAACCCTAGCGCGCAACAATAGTAGGACCGCGCACCTCCTCATGGATGTCGTCCACTAATCTCCTAAGCCTGATGACTTCCTAATCTCCCATGGTCGAAGCCTTGTATTCTCCTTCTATAGTGGAGATAGACACCGAATCTTGCTTCTTACTGCACTATAATATAGTTGTCATCCCGTGAAGAAGACGTAACCATACATCAACTTCCGATCATCTGTTTCTTCTCTATAACAAACATCCATGTAGCCATGCAGATAGAAGTTCATGTCCTTCTTATTAAAGAGACCCTTCTCTGGGGTAGACTTGGCATATTTCAAGATATCTTTAGCCGCCACTATATTAAGCTTTCGCGGCTCCGGTATATACTATCTTACTAGGCCCACAGCATAAGAAATATCTAAATTTGTAATTCTCAGATATATGAGACTCCCCACAAGAGTCCGGAATAATAAGGGATTAGAAAGAACCCTTCCCTCATCTCGTCGATGTTTCAGACTAATCTCTGAAGGAGTAGAGCTACTCTTGCGTTCCCGCATGTCTAACCACTTAACGATTCTCTCTACATAGCCCTTCTGGGAAACAAGAACACCGTACTTTTGCCTCCCAATTTTGAGTCCAACGAAATAGTTGGGCTCCCCAAAATCCTTCATCTCGATCTAGATAGCGAACTCATCCCTGAGCCTGGCCTCCTCCTCCTCCTCTGAGTTCCTTATGACGATTATATCATCAACATACTGAAAGTCTTTACTTTCAAGGATAGCTAAATCAGTTAGAGGGGGATGAATAGGTTTCTTATTCCTTAGTGATTATCTTTTATTTTCCTTTTGTTGGAACCTTTGTTAGTTGATTAGTTATTGCTTTCAAGATATGCAACCTGCAATAAATCCAACACAGAGAAAACAAACAAAGCACACACAAGAATTATAGTGCTTCCCCAGATTATGGGTACATCCACTTTCCCTCGCCTTTCTTACTTTTATTTAGACAAGGGACTTATCGAATATGTGCTCTTACGAGCTTACACCTCGATCCCTTAGGATCACTCAGTCTCCTCCAAGACTTACTTCTCAGGCACAAGGCCCTACAACTCAGTGATCCTCTGATCACCTACCTATGGTTGTTAAGCCCTACAACTTAGATCCAAAGGATACTACAGCTCAGGAACAAGTTCCATACAACTCAGTGAGAATGACTCACATACCTCAGACTTGAAACCAAGTCCTACAGCTCAGACCCAAAGGTCCTACCCTCAGATTCTCAACAAAATCCTACCTCAGAGCAATTTTTCTCCTACCACTCAGATCCAAAAGGATCCTACAAGATGAAAGTGGGTTGTGTTGGAACACCATATTACTAATTTGGGAAAGGATCACTATGTTTTTAGGAAATCAGTTTGACCTAGATGTATAGTTGAAAAGGTCAAGTTAGAATGAGTCTAGGGCTTAGAACTTAGGTTTGAAGCTGCCCCCAGGACCATTCATTGTTCAAGACTTAGAGCTGAGGCAAGGACAGTTTTCGTCGAGCTCATGTCGACGAAACGTCGAACTCCGTTCGACGCTCTCTGAGCTTAACTCTGCAAAGTCGTCGAACTCCGGTCGACGATCTTCGAGATTAGATCGACGATCTGCCTTCAGCTTGTTTCCAAGTCGCTGAGCTCAGTTCGACGATCATAGAGCTCAGGTCGACGTTTTCTGTCTGATGTTCAATCGAATCTCTGAGCTCAGGTCGACGATCGTAGAGCTCAGATCGATGTTTTTTTGAGAGATCGACGACTTTGAGGATTCAAATTCAGTTAGCTTTTGGAATGTTTTTCAAATTCTCTCAGCATTTATTTCAAGAGATTTGCTAGCCGTTTTCATTTATTCTGGAGCAAGTTTCAAGGGATTTCTCAGAGAATGTCTATTGGACTTTCCTCTTGAAGACAAAACATTTATGGAAGACATTTATTGACTTCTAACGGTTATCTTGGACAAAGGATCATCAGAGAATAAAACATCCTACAGCAGATCAAGAGAAAAACAATCAATCTATCTATCACTCAATACATACATACACAGATAGTCAGAAAAACTCATAGGAAAATCAAGTGATCAATCCTGAAGAGTTTGATTGAAAATTAGCATACTGTAAAGTGTTCATAGCTTTAACATCAAAGACTCTAGACAACTCACATTTCAGCCTCTGCTGAAATCATCTTCTGCTGGAGATCTGAAACTTCTGAAGGCCTATCACCCTAGCAAAGCTCTCATCTATGAACCATTTATATCTCAGGGGAAGCTTTGACAACACAATCAATCCACTAAGTCTTCTCTCAGTGATTGAGACAGAGAAGACAACTTCACCTCTTCCTTTTTCTTTTCCTGCTGTAAAAGGGTTATCAAGACTCCCTTCAAAAGTCTTGAATCTGGTTCTGAGAGCCTTGTCAAAACTCAGTGGTGGCAAGACACCTGATCAAAAAATCTAGTTTGGTTTTTGAGCACCTTATCAAAAGCTCATTGGTGCCCAAGACACCTGATCAACTCATCTTATAGTGGATTCCTACCAAGGGTGGTAGAAGAGTGGATGTACCTAGGTTTTTGGGGAACCACTATAGCTCCTTGTGTCTTCTGGTTTCTTGTGCATATTCTTTGCTGTGTGCTGTGGTTTTTATTTTACTGCTTTAGTTTTATTTCTACAGCAAAGCACCTTACACCTATACATAAATAAAGCCTTTACTGCTGTGCAATTTTAAATTGTAAATTTACTTTAAAAATACTCTATTCACCCCCCCTCTAGAGTTAAGATAGATCTTACCCTCACTTTCAATTGGTATCTGAGGGAGGTTTGTTGTTCATACAGGCTAACACCTGAAGCAAATGAATCCTTGATAAGATCAATCTTTTAAGAGAGTTATTTTCATTATATTTAATCTTATATAAACACATGGCACTGAACAAAGATTATTCAAGCATCAGGCCTCCAGTGTGCAATCTATCCAAGTTTGCACTTTGGAAAGCAAGGATTAGACTTTATATGAATTCTATTGATGAAGACATATTTAATTCTGTTTTGACAGTGTGCCCAAGTCCACCAGCAAACACAAGTACAAGTGCTGTTCCACCTCCTTCAGGAACAGATGCTGAAATAAAGAAGTGGAAGACTGCAGATGCCAAGGCCATGAATATCTTAGCTCAGACAATGTCTGATGAGATATTTTAGAAAGTAGCTGAATGCAACTCAGCCAAAGAAATTTGGGACAAACTTTCTGAGATTGTCTCAGGATCTTCTGATGAGAGAAAAGACAGAAGATCCCATCTCATATCCCAATATGAGAACTTTAAGAAAGGAGAAGCTGAGTCAGTTGCAGACATGTACAACAGACTAAGTCTGATTGTCAATGAGTTAAAAACTCTGGATAATGAAATCTCATTGACTAAGCTGAATGAAAAATCCTAATGTGCTTCCCCAGCACTTGGGGTTCAAGATTCTGGACAATCAAAGATGCCAGAAGTCTAAATGAGATTACAACTGAAGCTCTCCTGGGCAAGCTCAAATCTTTTGAGCTGCTCATGAAAATCGAGAAGAAAAGCAAAAGGCTACTTCTCCAGTCATCAGAAAAGAGAAGACCATAGCCTTCAAAGCTACAGAAGAGGAGCCTGAAGATAAAGCTACAGGAAATGATAAGCTCCTAAGTCTACTGGCCAAAAGATTCTACAAAATGGCCAGAAAAGACTTCAGAAAGAGATCATACAAGGGACATGATAAGCCAAGGTATGATAAATCAAATAACAACAAAGAAATTATATGTTTTGATTGCAAAAAACCAAGCCATATTGTGCCTGACTGTCCAGAAAACAAAAACAAGGACAAAAAAGATAGAAGAAAAAGAAGAAAGGAGAGAGACTTCAAGAAGAACACCTCAGACAAACCCTCCTACAACAAGAACACACATACAAGGAAGGGATTTGTTACTGAGACATAGAGTGAAACTGAAGAGGATTCTGATGCCTCATCCAGCTCTAGTGATGATGAGGATGATGCTGATGAAAAGGAATTTTGCATGATGGCTATCAATGCCTCTAAAACAAATTCAGAAGCAGAAGAGTCAGAATCAAATTCAGAAGTTCAACTAAAAGAAGATGAGGTAATCAATTCATTTGATTTCAGTTCTGAGGACTTTAGACATGAGTTTAAAGTATTATGCCTAGATCTGTTGGAGTTTGAGAAGGAAATCACTTCCCTCAGAAAAAACTTGTCTGAGTATAGCACTATAAAATCAGAGAACCTCAAACTCTCTGAAGAGTTAGAATGCTATAGGGAGGAGATAGCTTCACTGAAGAGTGAACTATCCAAGGCCAAGTAGTTTGAAGAATCCCTTAATGGGAGAAGCATCAAACTGATGGATATCACAAGCATAGTGAACTCTAGACTTAATAGTACACTAGGCTTGGGAGCTTCATCCAGGCAGCCTATAGTTCTGACAACTCCAATCAAATTTATCTCTGATAAAGGGAAGAAAGTTGTAGAGGTAGCTAGGAAGAATGCAGATTTGCCAAAGAAAGATATAGTTCAACAGAATGCGTCGAATAGAGATCGACGATCGTCGAACGACGCTCGACGATCCAAGAAACGATCGTCAAACTCAGCTCGACGACACCTAAATTCTGAACTCCAGGACAGTCGATCTTCGAACAGAGATCGATGATCTGACCCAAGATCGTCGACCTAAGCTCGACGATCGTCGAACAGAGATCAGGACTTTGAACAATCCTTCAAAGGTACATCTAGATTCAATCATAGAAGTCCTACATCCCAAGGTTTCAACCCATATACTGAATGGATAGTACCTCCTAGGAGATACCATCCTGAAGGTTATAAGAGTCAACCTTGGATGTCTTTCATTTCTGAATTTAAGGGATATCAACCTAGGCCCAAGGTAAACTGGGTCAAAAACATATAAGCTGTTTATGTGCAGGTGAAGACCTATCCAACATCAAACCAGCCATGGTATCTAGATAGTGGGTGCTCAAATTATATGACAGGGAACAAGGACAACCTCACATCCTTTAAAGCCAAGCTTGGACCACAAGTAATCTTTGGTGATTCAAACTTTGGAACAACAAACGGATATGGTGCAGTCCAAATTGGAACAGTCACCTTCAAGAAAGTAGCTTATGTTAAAGGACTCAAGCACAACTTGATAAGTATCAGTCAACTTTGTGATGAAGGATATCAAGTGACTTTCAACAAAGCTATATGCAAGGTCAAGTCAGAGGACAACACAACTGTGTTGACAGGTAATAGAAAAGGTAACATTTACTTAGTAGATTTTCATCCATCTAAAGTAGATATTTGCCTGTTCAATTCCATATCTAGACCTAATATTCTATTGTATAAGTGACTAGGACATATTAACCTTAGAACCATTGCTAGGCTATCCAAGGACAACCTTGTTAGAGGACTACCTTCTAGCCCCAACAAGAAGGAAGGACTTTGCAAGGCTTGTCAATTAGGCAAGCAAACTAAAAATAGTTTTAAGTCACTTAACAAGAGTGATTCACCTAGGATTTTGTATCTGTTACACATGGATCTTTTTGGACCCATTACAGTACAAAGCCTAGGAGGGAAATCCTACACTTTAGTGGTTGTAGATGACTTCTCAAGATTCACATGGGTGTTATTTCTGAGGAAGAAGTCTGATAACTTCAAATGTTTGACAGAGTTTCTCAAATGTATACAGAGTGAGTTCAACACTCATATTGCCCTGATCAGAAGTGATCATGGGACAGAGTTTGATTCTCTTCTTATGCAAGAGTTCTGTCAGAGTGAAGGGATCAGGCATACATTCTCAGCTCCTAGAACTCCTCAACAAAATGGGATAGCAGAAAGGAAAAATAGAACCCTAATTGAATCTGCAACTACATTGTTGTCAGATGCTCACCTTCCTCTATCCTTTTGGGCTGAGGCAGTGAACACCTCCAACTATGTACTGAATAAAAGTTTGATACATAAACTGAAGGGCAAGACTCCCTATGAATTACTCAAAGGGAAGAAACCTAAAGTAGATTACTACAAAATCTTTGGTTGCATTTGTTATATTCACAACAATGACAAGAGATATATAGCAAAATTTCAAGCAAAAGCTGATGAAGGAGTGTTTCTGGGATACTCCATGATCAGTAAAGCTTATAGGGTTTATAATAAAACTACTCTAAAAATAGAAGAATCTGTTCATATTTCTTTTGATGAAACTAATATGTCTTTCAAGGAGAAGAATGCTTCTACCATAGAACATTTGCAGGTACATTCTCTAGCTGAAGACTTGGACAGATTGCAAGTTACTAAAAAGGATGAAAGTAGTGAAGATGAAGAAGCTGCTCAACATCTGGAAGAAAATCTTCTTGAAGAGCCAGTTGCTGTTCCACAAGAGGAAACAACAACACAGGTTGGTGAACAATAAACACCCCCTGTTGATTTAGTAACATCAAGAGATCATCCAATCTCCCAAGTGATTGGAAACATCTCAGCTGGTGTGCAAACAAGAAATCAGGTCAACCAAAACCTGATGCACACTTGCTTTCTCTCTCAAATTGAACCTCAATCCATTCAAGATGTAGAGCAAGATCCACACTGGATCATTGCTATGCAAGAGGAGTTGCATCAATTTGAAAGAAAAAAAGTCTGGGAACTAGTGCCTAAGCCAAAGGATCATTCCATTGTTGGAACAAAATGGGTGTTCAAAAACAAATTGGATGATCAAGGAATTATTGTAAGGAACAAGGCAAGGCTAGTTGCTCAAGGATATTCTCAAGAAGAGGGGATAGACTATGACCAGACATTTGCACCAGTTGCAAGATTTGAGGCCATGAATCTTCCTGGCTTATGCTGCTCACAAGGGATTCAAAGTCTACCAAATGGATATGAAGAGTGCTTTTCTCAATGGGGAGATCAAAGAAGAAGTCTATGTCAGACAACCCCCAGGTTTTGTCTCTCCAACTCATCCTGATTATGTTTTCAAACTGCATAAAGCATTATATGGTCTAAAGCAAGCTCCTAGAGCATGGTATGATACCCTAGCATGCTTTCTTCTTGAAAATTATTTTATTAGGGGGAGAGTAGACCAAATTCTTTTTATTAGAACCCATAAGTCCAATACCCTACTAGTACAAATTTATGTAGATGATATTATATTTGGTTCTACTGATTCAAACTTGTGCAAAAAGTTCTCCAAGCTTATGCACTCTAAATTTGAAATGAGTAGCATGGGTGAGCTATCCTTCTTCTTAGGATTGCAAGTCAAACAACATGCTGAAGGCATATTTATTTCTCAAACCAAGTATGCAAAAGAACTGGTTAAGAAATTTGGTATGTCTGATGCATCATGTATGAAAACACCCATGCCTACCAATGCTGTATTGGATGCTGATGAACATGGGAAACCAGTTGATCAGACAATATATAGAGTAATGATCAGCTCTTTATTGTACCTTACAGCTAGTAGGCCTGATATAATGTTTGCTATATGTATATGTGCTAGATTCCAAGTTAGCCCTAGAGAGTCACACTTAACTTTAGTAAAGAGGATTCTTAGGTATGTTAAAAGTTGTCCAAATCTAGGTCTCTTGTATCAAAAAGATTTAGCATTTAACTTAACTGGATTTTCAGATGCTGATTATGCTAGATGCAGAATAGATAGGAAATGCACCAGTGGAACTTATCAGTTTCTTGGTGATAGACTTATCTCATGGTTTTGTAAGAAACAAACATCTGTGTCAACTTCAACTGCTGAAGCTGCATATATGGCTGCAGGTAGTTGTTGTTCACAAATCTTATGGATTCAAAATCAACTCCTAGACTATGGTTACAACTTAGAGAAGTCTAAAATATTTTGTGACAATACCAGTGCTATTTCCATTGCACAAAATCCAGTCCTCCATAGTAGGAAAAAACACATAGAAATTAGGCATCATTTTCTAAGGGATAATGTTGAGAAAAATAAAATTGAACGTCAATATATCCCAACTGATTTGCAAAGGGGAGATATTTTCACTAAGCCTTTGGATGAAAAGAAACACAACTTCTTCCTCAATCAGTTAGGCATGTTAGATGGAGGAAGCCTAAAATAAATTACAAGATTTTGAAAAGCTAAAAACAGACCAAGATTAGGCTAAAAACTCATTTCCTTTTTTGTCTGTAGGATAGTTTCTGTCTCTGAACTGCGCTCGATGTTTTCCCCACAAATCGTCGAACGTCGATCAAAGGATTCCCAAAAAACGTCAAACGGAGATCGACGTTTTCCCAAAACGTCGACCGGAGTTCAGAGCTTGTCAGATAGTTGTATACTATTTCTTTCAGGCCTTCGATCGTCGAACTGAGCTCGACATTCTCTAGATCGTCGAACTGAAATCTACGATGTTGAAGACCTTTCCGCTTCCCTTAGGAGTCCTGATCGTCGAATGGAGATCGACGATCCTTCCTTTTTCGCGTCGTACCCTAATATAAAATAATTTTTCGGCCGCCGTTCGTCGTTTACGCTTTCATACTCTCTGCAAATTTTTCTCTTTCCCTCTAAACTCTCTACACTTTGTCATGTTTGTTGAATCTTTTCAGGTACAGATTACAGTGTCGGTCGCCGCTCTTTCCAAAATTAAATTTGATACAGGTTTTGACATAGGTACGAACTCCTTCGATGGCAGCGATCAACGGTTCAAAGATATTCTTAATCTTTTCCGCGAACAGCAGTTAGTTCAGTTGATGACCACCAGAATAAAGATTGCAGCAGATGAAATAAAGGAATGGATTTTTACTGCAACAACTGAGAATGAAAATACTATTGTCGGTATGATCAACGAGACTAAGGTACCATTGTCCCCTAATCTTTTGACAGAAGTATTCGCCTTAAGTACTGGGAATGACTCCATTGATTTATCTGGAGAGGAATATGATTCATTGTTAGATCGAATGGGTCACTCTGCTGTGAACCCTAATAAGCTTTTGAAAAAGAATCTATCAATTCAATTTTTGGCTGATGTTGTGGGAAAAGTGCTTCTGGCAAAGCACTCAGCTCATGATACCATCTCAAGGTATCAGTTTTGCTTAATGGGAGCTATTGTTGACAAGAAACATTTGTATTGGGGGTCTATCTTCTTTGACTTTCTCAAGAAGAAAATCAACAAAGGTTGTGTATTATTTAGAAGGATTCTAAGGGTTTTCTTTCATTCCAGGTGTCCTGATTTATTGGTTTCAAATGGTATGCACATCAATGCATCCAAAAGGCACACATGTGCCCTTTTCAGCAAATGGGACAGGCAGATTATCAACCCTAACAGGGCTGCTGCAGCAACATCTGCTTCAGGCACAAGGACTGCTTCAGTCTCTTCCCCTGCAGCAACACTTGCCCTCATTGAGAGACTGTCTGCCTCCTCCTCTGCTCCTCCTTCTTCTTCTCATATTGTTTCTGCCTTACCTTCCTCATCAACCATCCAATCATCCATCTCCTCCCCACTCACAATTTCATCACCTATTTCTCCTCCTCCATCCACCACCTCAGAACCATTACATCCTTTGTACTACTATCCATCCATTGACTCTTCCATACCATCTTTCACCATTGTGGATGACTCCTTCATGGATGTTTCCCCCTCCTCACCTCTTGAGCCTCCATCATCCTCCTCTTACCAACAGCTCCTCAATGACATCCTTGATCAACCATCTTTCTCACCATCCATCTCCACACATATATCATCTATCTCCACCATCCCAATATCTCAGCCATCCAGCCCCCCCATTCTCATCCTC
This sequence comes from Platanthera zijinensis, assembly GCA_039513925.1. Taxonomy (NCBI): domain Eukaryota; kingdom Viridiplantae; phylum Streptophyta; class Magnoliopsida; order Asparagales; family Orchidaceae; genus Platanthera; species Platanthera zijinensis. The sequence goes on along the minus strand of CM077092.1, from coordinate 64,218,811 downwards.
ACCTCATGAAGCCATTCCATCAGTTCCAGCCACATCTTCATTCACCTCTACTCCAGTATCCCTTGAGCAAGTGGATCTTTCTGGTCTTGCAGATAGGCTTTATGGGATACTGGCCCCCAAGCTAGTAGCCTTGCTGGAGACCTCCTTGGCTCCACTCCTAAACTCTATCCAGGAGCTATCTAACAGACTGTCAACTCTCTCCTCTCATCAGGCAATTCCTTTATTACGGTGCCTTGATCCAACCCTGCCTGCATCAAGCCAGGGGGAGATGCCTCATGAAGCTCATGAAGCTGAAGAAGTGCCTGCTGCTACTGCTCAAGTTCTAATGTTTACAGTGGACCTCAGGTCACAGTTGAGTGGTTTTGATTCTCTTCACAAAATATTTTCACCAGTTCAGCAAGTTGAAGACATTACTAAGGCCATTGTGCCTATTTTAGAATTCGATCCCAGTCTGATTGCATCTTATGTCAACTCTTTTAAGGCTGTGGATGTTGTTGTTTCTATTTGTACTGATGCTGCTGCTGCTGATGTTATATCTGCTGGTTCTATAGACATTGAAATGCTGCCTGTTGATATGCCTGCTGTTATTGATAATTCTGCTGATGAAGAATTGGCCAAATTTTTGGAAGTGCAAGTATCTGAGACTCCTGCTATCTCATTTGCTCCTGTTGAGAGTACTGCTCAGATTTTTGCTGTTGTATCAACACCTCCTGCCCCTGTTGTTTCTGAGAAATCCAAAGTTCAAGAGGAATATATCAAAAGTATAGATGATTTGTATGACAGACCTCAAAGTTCTGAAAGTGATCAATTCAATACAGAATCTGATGATTCTTCTGGTACTATTACAAAGAATAGGAAAGCAAGAAGCAATGCCATGATCAAGGTCCTTCCTGCTAAGGCCAAGGATGCTAATGATATACCCTACTATATTGTACATGATTGCCAAATAACTGAACCATGAATGCAATATTCTAAAAACCAACTAAAGTCCATGAAGAAGAAAAGAAAGTTTGATAAGTAGGAGAAAGTTTCATCCCAGTTTCAGCCTCCTCCTCCTCCTCCTCCAGATTCAGGATCAGGTGGAGGCTCAGCTTCTCTAACCTCTGCTCCAAAGCAAAGCCCCTCCAAATCGTCACAAAGATATCATCCCAGAGGGCAATATCAAATAGGTTATCAGTCCAGTAGGGGACAATACAGAGGTAATCAGAGAGATCACAGGATTCAATCAAGACATCAAAGGGGAGGACAAAGGAATTTTGACTCATCTCAAGGTCCTTTCCCTTATAAGCTAAGAGAAACTGTTGATGCAAGGACTGTTGCTGCTTCAGAAACTTTTAATAGATATGAACCTACAATCCCTTTTGAAGATCCAGAGAACAATCCTTAATCTTGGACTGCTAGGATGAAAGAACTTGCTGGCTTAGATCAGTTGAAGAAGTCCAGAGAGCAAGGAAAAGACACCTCCAACATCACTACCTTGTCAGAGCAAAGAAAAGCAGAATTGGAAAGATATGCCTCAAGGAAGTTCTTTGACCCAGTGGATTACATGAAACTGCATCCTGAGGCTGTGGTTCCCAGGGCAAGATCTCAAACCTCCTTAGGTGAAGAGGATGACAGAAGGTCAAAGAAAGAAGCTCTCAATACCAACAGGGAAATCTTGTTTAAGAAAGGAAGTGAAAAGAAGTGATCTCTGTAATCAGACAGTTCATTCTTTTTAAAAACTCTTGCTGATGTTCTATCTGAATGCTGATATGCTGCTTGTTCTGCTCTGTTGCTTTAATTCTTTTTGCTTGTCTGTATTTGCTTTTGTATTTATTTCTGAGCTATGTAAATAGTAATCCTAACCCAAATAGGGGGAGATTGTTGGAACACAATATTACTAATTTGGGAAAGGATCACTATGTTTTTAGGAAATCAGTTTGACCTAGATGTATAGTTGAAAAGGTCAAGTTAGAATGAGTCTAGGGCTTAGAACTTAGGTTTGAAGCTGCCCCCATGACCATTCATTGTTCAAGACTTAGAGCTTAGGCAAGGACAGTTTTCGTCGAGCTCAGGTCGACGAAACGTCGAACTCCATTCGACGCTCTCTGAGCTCAACTCTGCTAAGTCGTCGAACTCCGGTCGACGATCTTCGAGCTTAGATCGACGATCTGCCTTCAGCTTGTTTCCAAGTCGCTGAGCTCAGTTCGACGATCGTAGAGCTCAGGTCGACGTTTTCTGTCTGATGTTCAATCCAATCTCTGAGCTCAGGTCAACGATCGTAGAGCTCAGATCGACGTTTTTCTAAGAGATTGTCGACTTTGAGGATTCAAATTCAGTCAGCTTTTGGAATGTTTTTCAAATTCTCTCAGCATTTATTTCAAGAGATTTGCTAGCCGTTTTCATTTATTCTGGAGCAAGTTTCAAGGGATTTCTCAGAGAATGTCTATTGGACTTTCCTCCTGAAGACAAAACATTTATGGAAGACATTTATTGACTTCTAACGGTTATTTTGGACAAAGGATCATCAGAGAATAAAACATCCTACATTAGATCAAGAGAAAAACAATCAATGTATCTATCACTCAATACAGACATACACAGATAGTCAGAAAAACTCGGAGGAAAATCAAGTGATCAATCCTAAAGAGTTTGATTGAAAATTAGCATACTGTAAAGTGTTCATAGCTTCAACATCAAAGACTCCAAACAACTCACATTTCAGCCTCTGCTGAAATCATCTTCTGCTGGAGATCTGAAGCTTCTGAAGGCCTATCACCCTAGCAAAGCTCTCATCTCTGAACCATCTACATCTCAGGGGGAGCTTTGACAACACAATCAATCCACTAAGTCTTCTCTCAGTGATTGAGACAGAGAAGACAACTTCACCTCTTTCTTTTTCTTTTCATGTTGTAAAAGGGTTATCAAGACTCCCTTCAAAAGTATTGAATCTTGTTCTGAGTGCCTTGTCAAAACTCAGTGGTGGCAAGAAACCTGATCAAAAAATCTAGTTTGGTCTTTGAGCACCTTATCAAAAGCTCATTGGTGCCCAGGACACCTGATCAACTCATCCTGTAGTGGATTCCTACCAAGGGTGGTAGAAGAGTGGATGTACCCAGGTTTTTGGGGAACCACTATAGCTCCTTGTGTCTTCTGGTTTCTTGTGCATATTCTTTGCTGTGTGCTGTGGTTTTTATTTTACTGCTTTAGTTTTATTTCTACATCAAAGCACCTTACACCTATACATAAATTAAGCCTTTACTGCTGTGCAATTTTAAATTGTAAATTTACTTTAAAAATACTCTATTCACCCCCCCCTCTAGAGTTAAGATAGATCTTACCCTCACTTTCAGGTTGTATGGTTGATCTTGACACAAGAGATGTTTCTCTATGCCAAGCTTCTGGATTGAGATAAACTCAGCCCAACTATGACTCCAGGGATATATTTCCTAAGACTACTTTTACCTGAACTGAGATATACTCAGTCCTAGCTTCTTCTTCACAGCACCAGGGATTTTTCCAGCTGGAACTGTGAAGTGACTGTAGCAAGACTTGCTGCTACAAGAGCTGAGAGAATCCCAGTCCAACTTTTTCTCAGCAATAAGGATGTAGATCTTACTTTGGATTGTGCTGGAAGCAACTTGCAGACAACTGTTCTACTTCTACATTCTTTCCTGGGTTGAGGAGATTCAGCCCTAACTTCTTCTTTACAGCCTCCAGTAAATGTTCTTCAGAATTATACAGCTGGATCTGTGAAGAACTTGTTAGTGCATATGTAAATGCCATCAGTTATCCTGCTTTCTTTCCTTCAGAGATTTGCTCTGATCTTGCTGAAGTCAACAATGAAGAAAAACAGCTAACTTGTTGAGCCTTTAGACCTGCAGTCTTTATGCTCACTGTTCTTCTCTTCACAGCAACAATGGCTATGAGGAAGAACTACCACAACTTTTCTTCTCAAAAGTTATCTACCTCTGTAAAGGTTTTTCCTTTTATCAATTATGTCCTAATGGCACTTTGAGTAGTGGGCCCCACACATTTAATGCCAGATGCATCCTTGCTTAAACCCCTAACTATCGCACAGTAGCTTTGTGGCGCATTTTGGCATGTATTGTAGCTTTCTCGCTGTCGATTGAATATTGTTGACTTTGTTTACTTGCAGACGTCAGTGCCTGTGGACTTAGCCAAAATCAAGCATTATAAGAATAGGCATTGAGTGAATGAGCTTCACTCAATGCCAAGGCACATAGACAGAATTCTCTATCTAGGCATTGACAACGTTGAGTGAGAAAGCCTCACTCAATGCTTTTTGCCTTAGCTTATTCTTCATCCTTTTCTGCATGCTTGACATTGAGAGCGTTGAGTGAGCACGCCTCACTCAACGCCTTGTGCCTTAGCCATGCTTTCTGTATTTTAAGAGTTGAGAGTGTAGAGTGAGCACTCCTCACTCAATGCTTTCGTCCTTAATTAATTTCCTCCTTCTTCAGCATCTTAAGCATTGAGAGCGTTGAGTGAGCACGCCTCACTCAATGTTTTTTTACTTTAGCAAGATTTTCTGAATCATGGCGTTGAGTGCGTTTAGTGAACATGTCTCACTCAACGCTTTCTTTCTTAGCCAGATTTTTTGCTCCTTGGCATTGAGTGTGTAAGATCCACTCAACGCAAAACTACTTAATAGATTTTATTATGTTTATTTGGCGTTAAATGAGTAAGCTACACTCAATGCATTTGGACTTAGCCAAATTTCTGTGTTTGAAAACACAGACTCTAACTGGATCAGATTCAGTCAACGCTTTTATCACATGGCGTTGAGTGAGCTTGCCTTACTTAATGCCTGTGGACTAAGTCAAATATCAGCACAGATATTCTATGGCTTTGACTAACAAGGAAATACTCAATGAATATAAAGTATGGCGTTTAGTAAGTGATACTCACTCAACGTCTGTGGACTTAGCCACTTTTCTGCCCATTTCTTCTTAGGTTTTTACTGCATTAGCCTGTCTCACAACCTTTTGTTTTATGACATGGAGTGAGTTGACTTCACTCAATGCCTATGGACTTAACCACTTTCTCATCTTGCAACTACTTTGGCTTTGACTGTATAGGATCCACTCAGCGCTATAAGTCATCTGGCATTTGAGTGAGTACTTCTCACTCAACATCTGTTGACTTAGATAGATTTCTGTCTATCACCTGGTTTGCCTAGACAGTACCTGTTTTGGCCACTTGGACAACCTATCCAATCGATGTATAGTAGACATCCTGCAATCACTAAACTTGAGCACAAGTTAGATCATCAAATGTGTATACATTGTTTGCTAGGCCTTCTTCAAATCCAGGACATTGGGATCAATGGACCCAACAATCTCCCCCTATTTGAAGAAGTCAAAACCTATGACAATGTATACACTAAAACAATAATACAATATAAACAATAACCAATAAACTGCATCAAACAGAAATAATGATTATCAAAACAATGATTTTCATTTAACTTTTACTGAAGAATAGGTCTTGTGCATTTAACAAAGATTACACATTCCTTTATCCCTATAAGTAAAACCTGAAACTTTTCAAGTTTTTGGTTCCCTTACAATTATTCCACTGCCATTGGACTTCTTTGCAGGTTTGTCTTCTACTCTAGCTAGCTTCTTTCCATTTTTGTCTGCCTTGTCTGCTTTATTAGCTGCTTTTTCCTTTGTTGCTTTTTTAGTTTCAGCTTCAGCTTTCTTATCTTTATGCCTCTGAAAGTAACTATAAGGCTTTGGGAAATACTTGGTGGGTTCTACAACACCAGGAGCCAGAAGGTTGGCATTTTTTTCCTTCAGTAAGTTCTCTTTACTGAGTCACTCTTTTCCATTTTATCCCATTTAATGGAGCTATACCATTTCCCTCTATCTGACCTCTTGTTTTTGACCTTATCCCAGCCAAGTAGAATGATGGATCTAGACTCAGGGCTCTACAGTTAGAAATCAGGCCTCTTCTCCATTTCCTCATTGTATCTCTTTTTGCTTAGCCTGACTTCCTCATCAGTTTCAGCAGTTGTGGTCATTTCTTTGGTCTGTAATGTCTGGTCTACAGTGGGGCTGAAGGAAGGAATCTCAGGAGCAGTAGACTGTTCTCCCCACTGGGCACCATCACTATCACTTTCTTCTATGTACTATACATACCCATGATTATCTTGTACCTGAGCAGCAACAGACATTTTGTACATGGCATCTTGCACTTGAGCAGCCATTATTGGGATGTTATTATTGTATAACCCGTAATTTATCAAGATCACAAGTACTCGAGCAGACGGCTATTTGTAGACCATTGGGCGAGCAGAGGCGAGCTGGGGAGAGCAGAGGCTAGCTTGTGTGAGCAGAGACGAGCTTGGGCGAGCAGAGGCAAGCTTGGGCGAGCAGAGGCAAGCTTGGGCGAGCAGAGGCAAGATGTTGTGAGCAGAGGTGAGTTTTGGCGTGTATGGGCGAGTATCTCGCGAGTTTGGGCGAGTAGACCCTTGGAACTCGCTGCCAGTACCTTGTTACTCGCCTATACCCCCCCCAGGATTTCTCTATAGATAGACCCCCATGGGTACTGGAAATAGCACTTTTGGAAGAGGTGGAGGTCCCCCCAAGTAGATACTCACCAAGTCTATGCCAGCCCAATACCTCGCCCAACCTTTTGGTTACGGAGGGGAAGCTTCTCCTAAGCTTCCGGGTACGTGGTGGGTCCTCCATGCTGGAGCATTTGAGTTGTGCTTATAGATAGTTTCCTCTCTCTCATGCTAGCCACTTGAATTGCGACGTCATACCGTAGAATCAATAACCATAGGTTATCTTGATACGAATTCTGAGGTTAGGAATTTTTGGGGCTTCAATAATTATATTGCACTGGCTCCATTCCCAGTGAGCCTCTCACAGCATTGGTTGCCTAGACCATGTTTTCAGTATTACTTCTTATTACCTTACACTCCCCCTTTTTGACTTCTTCAAGTAATTGTTCAATCTGGGAGGTGCAAGCCTTGCTTCTTTCTATTTCTAGATGATTTATTCCTGCAATAACATGATTTTTAAGTTTGAGTAGGTGGTCATCCAGTAACTTGGTGCATCCATATACCTTGGTTAATATAGTAGTAGTCTGCTTATCCAACAACACTTTGTCAGCATTGTGGATAGCCAGTGAATTCATGGCCTGAATCTCTTGATTTTGTATGACAGTGACTACATTCTAGCTTGCCTCATCCAGCTTGTTCATGGTGTAGTCCACAGGCGGGCAGCTCTTGTAAATAACTTTATAGTTTCTCCTTTCAGCAAGTTTACTTCAAATCTTATAGATTTGATCTCTGTTGTCAGATCATTTCTAATGCCCTTTAATGCATAATCCAAAACATTTTCCAATGCTCTCCTTTCTTCATCCAGTAGGCCCTTTAGTTGGGCTAGGAATATTGGTGGCATCTGATCTGTTCTAGCAGAGGTGCTTTCATTTTGAGCTTCCTGGACTTGTCTGATCTCTATTCTTAGAGCAGAGTCATCCATTGAGTAAGCTAAGGATTGAGCCTTCTCATGACTAGATTTCTATTTCTCTGATTTAGAGGAGACTAGATCATGTACTTCGGGAGTTAGGGTTTCAAGCTCCCCCTCAACTTCTGCCATGTCTTCATTTGAATGCAGGATACCGGTATCAGTAGCATCATCCTGCATTATCTTGTTTGTTTCATCAAACTGATTTTCTTTAGGAGGTACCTGAAGCTGCACCCCCACCATTAATGCATCCCGCATTATCTCTTCTATCAGTTGCTCCCCCTCAACTAGTGCATTCAACATTTCCTTATCCAGGGGTTAATCATCTTCATTCAGAGGGCTGGGAACATCAACATCATCAGATATAGGCAAGTGACCATCTGTATTATCAAGCCTAGAAGTATCTTCCTCCATCCTTGCTTAGATATTAGTGACAATAGTTTCAGCAATTTGCCTAGCAACTTTGGCTGAAGGCAAGTCATCATCCTATTCAGGAGTTTCTTCAGACTGTGTTGATACCTGAGCACTTCTGTCCTTCCTTGTCTCTTCATCAGACCTTGTTGAACTTGAATATTGAGGCTCTCCCTCATCTTCAGCAGAAATTCTCGAGCTGCTTGGCACTAGAGCTGGAACTTCCTTCTTTTTCATTTTGGCAAAAGACAGGGCATGGGGCTGGAGCACTCTTTCCCATCGATCTAGCATCTTAATGTCTTTTCGTCGCATATGATGAATTTTTGACTTAAGCTTCAAGTTCAGGATTTTTGGGATTGTTTTTCGCAGAAATAGGGATAGAATTCTCCCTAACTTTGGTTCATTGATGCATTCAATAATCCTTTCAAATAGAATTCTCCACCAGGCAATCTTCTTTGACAAGATAATTCTTGCGATAACCCCAAACATCTTCTTTGATATTTTATCGTGGGAGACGGTTTTGCAAAGCAAGGCTTTTCCAATGATATCATCCAAAAACTTACCCCTTAGGTTAAGTTCTTTCCTTAGGATTGAGCCGGTGGAGTGCTTGGACAACCCACACCATTTCATTGCAGCTTTAATATCATCTTGCGCCAGTTCATCTTCTTCGTCATTTGTAGAGAGCTTTGGTAACTACAGTGCCTTGTTAAGCCTTCTGGGTGTAATCTTGATCTTCTTTCCACTTACTACAGTCTTGAACTTGCATGCCGATGCATCTGCCTTGACATTTGCAAACAATTCTAGCACTTCCCACTTCCATAGAAGACAGGTCTCCGTCAAGACGAAAGCTAGGTCAGATTTTTGCAGAAGATGAAGCACATGCTGAAACTCTTCAGGAGCGTCAATGAATCAATTGCGAACGACCTCTGCTCCCTCAAAGATAAAATCCTGACCGTTGGGCGCCATTTTGCTAGAGAATTTCTAAGGGCTAGCGAGAAATGTCTTCTGTCGATTCGTCGAATACGGGCGAGAGAGGGAAAGGAACAGTGACTCTGCTTTATACACAAGCTTTTCTATTTATAGTTAATTATAAAGAGAAGGGGGAAAGACACTTACCTGTTTGGTGATCAAATTTTGATCAACGGCTGGATTTAGTCATTTTACTTAGCCGCACATAAACAACTTCTGCATTTAATCACGAGTCTTACTAGGTCGATAAATCTTATCTTTGTCCTATAGATTAGGAGCAGTGGATTCACAGACTCTTAGCCCATCAACATCCTTGCTCCTAAACTTCAGCCATTGAAATGCATCTGGCTTTCTATTACTAGCTCCCCCTGAACAATTGCAAATTTCTTAGGTATCTTGTGCATGTTGGTCAGTTCATCCATTCCTTATGCCAGTCCTAGGGCTGGTACATGCCTGTCCATGGACCATAAGTTGGTATGGCCACATGGAATATCCTGCAAAACAAGATTTACCTTACCTTAGAAACCCAAGCTTACTTGGGTCCAAGGTTCCTATTAGCATAAACATGCATATGTCTTCCTACAGGAGTCCTGTCAGGAAGACTCACCCTTGCCCTAGGCACACTAGGGTTGTGCCAACAGGCTATGGCAAAATGGCCCACTTTGCCATATCACCAACATTCATGGATGTTGTATCTCCTTTTCTGAACACTCCTTGAAGAGTGCACGCCACACATGATAGCCTGTTCAGTGAGGAGACATGTGGCCATCTTCTTGTTTTCTTCAGCAAGAGCTTGACCAAGAGAGGGTCTGCCAGTAGACGTACTTGTCTTTCTCTGATCTTCATTAGGAATAGCCTTCTTAGCAGTTGGCATGTTCTTATTGGCATTAGAGGCAGCCAAGTCAGCCACACTGATTGACTTACCATTAGAATAAGTTCTTTCTTGAAGAACTTTAGAATAGCCCATTGCCATATTCTTGAATGAGGGGGCTGGGGCACCATATACAAAAGGTGTAGGTTGGGCCTTTTGGAATTCTATATGGGGAGCCTTCTGAGCCCTGAATCCTATGTCCTTTCTTTTTCCAAAGTAAGGTATAGTTGTATTCTTACAAGGAAGATTCCCACACCTCTAGTGACCACACTTATAGTCTTGTCATACCTGTTGGATAGGAGAATTACCTTGTGAAAGGTTGACTGTGGCCTGATTGGAGCTTGACCTCTCCTCTGAGATAGTATAACTTTAGAAATCCACTCAGATTCAGATTTTCTCTTGATGGAGTCTATCTTAGAGAAATTAGCCACTACTCTCTTCTCCCTCTCAAGTTTCTTTTAAAGATCCTTGATTATTGAGTCCTTGTATTTAATGGACTCAATATGGATGTCTACTATGATCTTCAGATGAATTACTTCCCTCGCCTTTAGATATAGAAATGATGAAGTCTCATCTTGCTGGGAAGTCGTCAGCTGTAGGGAGGCAATTTTATCAGCTTGTTTCTTAACAATCATCTTGCTTTCTTTGAAAGCTTTCAGAAGAGCACCATGATTTTCAATCAATTGATTGATATCATCTTCTGATAGAGGACTCTCATCATCACTTGATGAGGATGCATTAGAGTCTGTGCAGGATTCAAATCCAGACTCTTAGGATGTGTTAGATGGGGAATATACCTCATTTTGTCCAGGCTGATCCTGGTAGGATTCTTCTTCTGGTGTAGCTATCGGCCCATAGCATCTGCATTCACCTTCCTCAGCTTCATCCACATCTGAGTCACTATCTGAATATGATAGAGGGGCTCTGATCTTTGCTCTTGTATCTGGATAGACTTTGTCTTCTGCAAGAGCCATCAACAGCACAATGTTGTTCTTGTCCTCTATGTAGATTTGAAGCTCCATTGAGCTCCACACCTTATGGTTCACTTTTGAACAAATAAGTTTAACATTCTAGCTATCCTTTGAGGTCAACTCAGACTGTTAGGTCTTTTTTAGTAACCTCCCTCTGATACCACTTGAAAGTCTTTATTTTCAAGGTTAGCTAAATCACCTAGAGGAGGGGGGTGAATAGGTTTCTTAGTCCTATGCGACTATCTTTTAATTTCCTTTTGTTGGAACCTTTGTTAATTGATTAGTTTTTTATTTCAAGATATGTAACCTGCAATAAATCCAACATAGAGAAAATAAACAAAGCACACACAAGAATTATAGTGGTTCCCCAGATTATGGGTACATCCACTTTCCCTCACCTTTCTAACTTTTAGTTAGACAAGGCACTTCTCCAATCTCATCTCTTAAGATCTTACACCTCGATACCTCAGGATCACTCAGTCTCCTCCAAGACTTACTTCTCAGGCACACGGCCCTACAACTCAGTGATCCTCTGATAACCTACCTCAGGCTGTTAAACCCTACAACTCAGATCCAAAAGATCCTATAGCTCAGTCATAAGTACCCTACAACTCAGTGAGAATGAATCACCTACCTCAGACTTGAAACCAAGTCCTACTGCTCAAACCCAAAGGTCCTAACCTCAGATTCTCAATAGAATCCTACCTTAGAGCAAATTTGCTCCTACCACTCAGATCCAAAAGGATCCTACAATATGGAAGTGGGTTGTGTGGTGATATTCACACAAATGATGTTTCTCTATGCCAAGCTTCTAGACTAAGACATACTCAGCCCAACTATGACTCAAAGAATATATTTCCTGAGACTACTTTTACCTAACTGAGATATACTCAGTCCTAGCTTCTTCTTCACAGCATCAGGGATTTTTCCAGCTGGGACTGTGAAGTGATTGTAGCAAGACTTGCTGCTACCTGAGCTGAGAGAATCCCAACCCAACTTCTTCTCAGCAACAAGGATGTTAATCTTCTTTGGCTTGTGCTAAATGCAACTTGCAGACAACTCTTTTGCTTATTATTTCTTTCCTGGGATGAGGAGATTCAACCCTAACTTATTCTTCACAGCCTCCAGTAAATGTTCTTCAGAATTGTACAGCTGGATCTGTAATGAACTTGCTGGTGCAGATGAAAATGGCACCAACTAACCTGTTTTCTTTCCTTCAGAGATTTGCTTTGATCTTGCTGAAGTCGATGATGAAGACAAACAACTAACTTGTTGAGCCTTTAGACCTGCAGTCTTTATGCTCATTGTTATTCTCTTCACAGCAACAATGGCAATGAGGAAGAACTACCACAATTTTTCTTCTCAAAAGTTATCTACCTCTGTAAAGGCTTTTCCTTTTATCAATTATGTCTCAACGGCTCTTTGAGCAGTGGGCCCCACATATTTAATGCAAGCTGCATCCTTGCTTTAACCCCTAACTGTCGTACAGTAGCTCTGCGATGCCTTTTGGCATGTATTATAGCTTTCCAACTGTCAATTTGAATAATGTTGACTTGCAGACATCAGAGCCTGTGGACTAAGCCAAAATCAAGGATTTGTAGAATAAGCGTTGAGTGAATAGCTTCACTCAACGCCAAGGCACTTAGACAGAATTCTTTATCTTAGGCATTGACAACATTGAGTGAGCAAGCCTCACTCAACGTTTTTCGCCTTAGCTTATTCTTAAGCATTTTTCTGCATGTTTGGCGTTGAGAGCGTTGAGTGAGCACGCCTCACTCAACGCCTTGTGCCTTAGCCATGCTTTTTGTATTTTAGGCATAGAGAGCATTTAGTGAGCACTCCTCACTCAACGCTTTCTTCCTTAATAAATTTCCGGCTTCTTCAACATCTTAAGCGTTGAGAGCGTTGAGTGAGCACGCCTCACTCAACGTTTTTTGCTTTAGCTAGATTTTCTTAATCATGGCGTTGAGAGCGTTGTGTGAGCATGTCTCACTCAACGCTTTCTGCCTTAGTAAGATTTTTGTACTCCTTGACGTTGAGTGAGTAAGCTCCACTCAACGCTAAATAACTTAACCTATTTTATTCTATTTATTTGGCGTTGAGCGAGTAAGCTACACTCAATGCATTTGGACTTAGCCAAATATCTCTGTCTGAAAACACAGACTTTGACTGGATGAGATTCAGTCACACTTTTATCACGTGGCATTGAGTGAGCCTATGTACTTAGTCAAATATCAGTACAGATATTATGTGGCTTTGACTTACAAGGCAATACTCAACAAATATAGAGTATGGTGTTGAGTGATTGATACTCACTCAATGCCTGTGGACTTAGCCACTTTTCTGCCCATTTCCTCTTAGGCTTTTACTGCATTAGCCTGTCTCACTGCCTTTTGCTATATGGCGTTGAGTGAGTTGACTTCACTCAATGCCTGTGGACTTATCCACTTTCTCAGCTTGCAAGTACTTTGGCTTTGACTGTATAGGCTCCACTCAGAGCTATAAGTCATCTGGCATTGAGTGAGTAATTCTAACTCATTGCTTGTGGACTTAGACAGATTTCTGTCTATCCACTGGATTGCCTAGAAATTACCTGTTTTGGCCACTTGGACAACCTGTCCAATCAATATATAGTAGAAACCCTGCAATCACTAAACTAGAGCACAAGTTAGATCACTACATGTGTACACATTGTTTGCTTGACCTTCTTCAAATCATGGACATTGGGATCAATGGACCCAACACATACAACAAAGAGAGGACCTAAAGCTCTCCCCTCTTCTTACATTTACATACACCTCCAAGTTCCTCCCCTTCTGGTCTCCGAAGACCCTGTCCATCATCTTCTGGTAGGTCGCCCTTGCAATTTTTAGCCCAAAGGGCATCCTTTTATAGTAGTAGCATCCATCCCATGTGATGAAAGAGATGTTCTTGACGTCGGGGAGGGGGGTGCATCCTTATCAGGTGATAACCAGAAAATGAATCTACAAAACTCATTACAGGGAAACCATTGGCTGAGTCAACCAGCGCGTCGATCCGAGGCAAGGGATAACAATCCTTGGGACATGATTTATTAAGCAATGAAAAGTCAACACACATACGCTGTAAGAACCCCATTTTTTTCTCTCTGTCCGACACCGGGGTCTTAGGCCCAGAACCGCCGCCTTGCGGTGATACCTTCTCACCCGGGAAGGTCGTCACTACAAGATGTTGGTTCTGCCGGCCGAATCGATCTCTACTGTAGCATAAGTATAAAAGTAAGTCCACAGAAATCACATATATAGAAAAATAAACTCCACGAAGGGAGTGTCCACAGATAGTACATATAATGAAAATCTCGGGCTTATGCCCGGTACATCAAGTCCTCACTACAAATCACTCATCGCGGAAGCAAACTAATACAACTACTAGTGTTCGGGACTCACACTCCCTGCTGTCTGGACTCCGGTACTAGACTCTCCGATCTCCAAGCGTGCCGACCTCCGGGGATGCTCCTCCATGCTGGGCTCCGTGGTCCCCTAAATGATGTGGTTCGAAAACCGTTAGTCTAAAAGACTAAGTCCTATCGTCCCCCACCCCTTCCCCCATAGCTCGTAAGTACCGAGCGGGGAGAAGGAAAGGAAGGACTTGAAGGTGGAGAATAGTCAAATTGCAGATGGCAGCGGAACTAAACTAACAGTGTAAGCATGATAATATACAAAATTAAATAAGTAACCTTAACTTATGTGAAAACTCATAAGCTAAGGGATCTCTTGCAGGGCTCCTATCGTATAAAAAGTCCCATACCGATTTATATGATAGGGTGTCGGTTTTACTAGCAGGCATAACATATAAATAATACTGAAAGAGAACCTTGACTTATAAGCACGCTCACACGAACTTATAGGCCAAGGGGTCGTTTTGCAAGGCCTAATGTATAGAGCGACCCATTCCGCTTATACATTAGGTGTCAGGTTATATGCAATGGTTATGCTATGAAATGCAAGTATGCTATGATGTGAACATGCAAGTGCAACTCACCCACTCGACTCTGTGTACACAGACCTTTAGTTCCCCCTTTCGGAGCTGTTACCTCCCAGGATACCTCCGTAGTGGCAGACGGAAGCGGTGGGTTGGGCCTCGCCCACCTCTAAACCAGTAAAGCACTATCGGTCAGACCTATCGTATGCCTCAATGCTTGGTGCACTAAGCGGATGCCTCCTTACTCTTGTCGGCTAGCGCACCGGACTTCTATTGGCGAAGTGCTCACCACACTTGCCGAGCCAACGATATTGGTGTCGGTGCATCGAACTCCCCAATATCGAAGACCCACCACCATAAACCTTTTATGCACATGCAATAGTTATGAGTCAAACAACCAACCGAGCCGAAGCTCACCGGACAATCCCGTCCATCATAATCTACAACCGAGCCAAAGCTCCCCGGACTATCCCGTCCGTCACAATCTACCACCGAGCCAAAGCTCCCCGGACTATCCCGTCCGTCATAACCGTCAACCGAGCCAAAGCTCACCGGACAATCCCGTCCGTCATAATCTACTACCGAACCAAAGCTCCCCGGACTATCCCGTCCGTCATAATCAATAACCGAGCTGAAGCTCGCCCGACTACCATACCCAATAACTACCGGGCTTATTGCCCCAGTAACCCATACTATCTCCCGGGACACTGGGGTGTGAATGTGTGAAATCCTAAGTTTACTATTTACTTTATGCCTACGACTTAGGTTTTACCCCTTTCATTTCCATATTACAGTAACTAGACCTAAGGAGATTTGACCTTCCACTTTATGGGGAAGACGATCTTTCGTCGATCCCAAAACATCATCCAAATTTAGTCAAACTCATTCCTATCTTATCCAACCCTGAGTGATGAACTCTTATGTACCTAACTTGTACTCCAGATTATTTCTGAAGAATTACTATATGCAGACCACCAAGGTTTAATGTTATGTAAAATGGGAAGTATGTCAAGTAATCATCCAATACTCCTATAATAATTTATGAAGGTCCAATATGACCTTTATTGCCCAAATCCAGAGTTTTACAATTTTCCTATTTATCTAGGAATTTATTAAATTTTTATAGTGGCCAAAGTCTCCAAGATTGAACTGAAGGTACCAAATTTTGACAAGATAAAATTCCCTTAAATTTATGTTATACTTCAATATAACAATTAACCTAATATCCAAGATCTCTTGATTTTTCAGCAAGGTTTAGGCCACTGATTCTATTTTTCTAAATTATCTCACCATATTTCATTAAAATAAATAAATAGGGTAATATTACTCCTAAAATTTCAATTAAACTTCCAACATGATAACAAAGGCATATAAATGCTCTGGGATAAATATCATAAGTGAATTAAGGAGTGATAAACTTCAAACAACCTGTATAACAATTTTCCAAAATTGCTAAATGCAGACCACCAAGTCAAACCTCATATAAAATGGGAAGTATATCAAATAATCATCCAAAACCCCTATAATAATTAATGGAGGTCCATTATGACCTTTAAGTCCTACATCTAGAGTTCCAAAATTTTCCTTATTTATTTAATAATTTATTTAATTATTTTAATGTCTAAAATTTCCAATAATGAACATGAAGTACTATTTTCAGTCAAGTCATCATTCTACAAATTTTATATTTTACTCAAAATAATGTTATAACTTATCTTCCAAAATATCTAATTCTTTTCAGTAAGGTTTTATCCTTAAATCAATATTACATTTAAATCCTTGAAAGTTCATTTAAGAATTATAAAATACTATATTGCTTCCAAAAATTTAGAGAAATTTCAAGTATGAATCTAATGGCATGGAAATGGTTTGGGCCAAATTTCATAATTTATTTATCAGTAAATGGACTTAAATAATTTATTGAATAATTCCATCATATACCAAGCTTGTGAAGTAACTACTTCAAATAAGTGTCCAAGAATTTTTATAAAATTTATATAAGCTCATAATGATTCAAAACCTCCTCTGCCAAAATTTCATGACCTCTCAAGAGTCATAAGTAGCATAATAATTTATTTACTAAAGTGAGGCATTTCTTGTATTACAAATGAAGTGCTATAAATAATACTCCAAAATTTCTAAATAAATAACCAAAGCATCTTAATATCTTTATGACCATCCTACCATAATTTCATATCATTTTAAGGGGTTTAGCTAACCCATTCCTATCCCACCATATTTGTGCCCTAAACTAGGGTTAGGGTTTTGAGGGTCCTAAACCTTCCAAAATATCCTAATATTTTTACCAGAGGGTTATAGTTTCCAAAATACCATCCCTACAAAATTCCATAGCCATACAAGGTGTTTTGGCCATATATCCTTCACAAGGTACAAAAGCCCTTCCTTAGGGTTTGACCTAGGATCTTGGGCCAAATCAACTCCAATGCCCCCAAGTTTTCATTGGGAGGTGTATATGGTCATGCCAAACCATTGTAACAAATTTGAACCTCTGTTGAGGTGAATTGGACACTAAAAGCCAAAATTACATTTTGGACCAAAATACCCTTCTTAGGGCAAGGCTAGGGTTTGCTTGAATCCCATTCAAATCAACTCCAAACTTAATGAAATTTAAACCAGAGGTCTATATTGATCTCATATCCATCCCACCAAAATTTTGATAAATTTAGACTTCATTTGACCCATAATTTAATTTACCCTAGCGTAATTAAATGTTTTACAAAACTATCGGAAAATTATTCCCAAAAATTTCCATTTTTGGGCAGGGTCTAGGTATAGGGTAGGGTGACTCCCTGCAAAAATTTCAGACCATTTGGATCAAGGATGAAGTGTGGGAAACTAGTTTAATGACTGCTTAGTAATTTGTATAGACCCCACCAAAATGAGTGCCCTGGTCAAACCAGTGACCCAAAATGGTTCAAACCAATTTTGTTTGACAGTAGACCCATAGGGCTACATTTTCTGTGTTGACCATATTCTCTGAAAAAGGCTCTAACTATTTTAAATAATTAAAACCAATAAATACTAAATCTGTGACAGGGAATGAAATAAAATCAAACTTAAGCTATAGTTTATTTATTCATATCAGCACGAATCTTGGCGCGATTTTGGACGGGATCTGGTCATCTTCAAGCTCTAGCCGACGGCCCAGATTCGTCCCGCCTGGGCCATCTTCCAGCGGCTGCCGCCGGCGATCCGGCCACATCCCCGGCCTGTCACCGCCGCCGACACCTTCGTGGTGGTCGGGGCTATCTCCAAGCGGCGGCTAGGCCGCCGGGGAGCACTATTCGGGCGATCCCGACGATCGCATTTTCCATGAAATTTCCATGGATTTAAAAATCCGATTGAGCTCTATTGAGCCCTAACCTCGGCCCTAATGATCCCTACGATCTACCCATGAGAGAAGGAGTGGAAGAGGACCTGTGGTGGCGGCTGTAGCCTGGCTGATCGCCGGATTGGCATGGTGGTGGCTGGTGGTGGTCGACTTGTTCACAAATGCAAATTAGGGCTTGGCCTCTTCAGGAAACTGGTGGGAATTCATCCCTTGACCTCACTGAAGATTTTAAGGTGGAGAGGGGTGGTGTTAAGTGGCTGAAAAGCCATGTGCCATTTTTGGCCATGGTCAAGGATGAAGGCTAGGTTGGTAGGGGGGTGGAGCTTGCTCTAATCAGTCCACAATGGCTGCTGCACTCTCCCTTGTCCTTCTGAAATGAATGGGGAGGTTGGGGAGGGGGGGAGGAGGAGCACAAAGTCCTCCTTCCTTCTTCTTCCTTCTCTTTCTCTCTCCTCCATGGGTGACTTTCTCTCTCCTAGTCACCATGCTTGAATTTTTGGCTCCTAAATGTCCCATGTCAGCCCACAAATCCATTTGGCCACTTAAGTCAAGGTTAGCCCCAATGTAATGGGCTTGAGCTTGAGTTAGCCCATTTGGGCTAACTTGACCCAAAGTTGGACTAGGGCCCACCTAGGTTAATTTGATCCTTGAGATTTCCTTAATAGGTCCTTGGTGACCCATTAGCCTCCCCTAGGGTCAAGGTGGGATTGGATTGGCCCTTGGAGGTCACTTGGCCCTTAACTAGGGCATTTTGACCATTTTAGGTCAAGGGTTGACTTTGGTCAAACTAGCCCTTTTGATTGGTCCCAATGGGTCCTTGGTGACCTATTGGCCTCTCACTAGGCTAATGAGGGTAGAGGTGGGGTCCATTTGGCCAATAGACTGCAATTGACCCTTATGTAGGTCAATTTGACCCAATTAGGAATATAGTTGACTTTGCTCAACTTAGCCCTATTGACTACTCTCCATGGGTCCTTAGTGACCCATTGACCTCTCACTAGGTCTATGAGGGTATGGGTGGGGTCTTGGAGTCTTGGTGAAGCCCCATGATCACTTTTAACCAAAGTTTAGAGATCTGCTAAGTGCAGACCACAGTGGCCCTATTCACACCACCAGGTCCACTTGACTCTTCTTGGGCTTCCTAGGGTTTTGTCATGACAAAACCACTCTTAGGGGTCTAGTTGGAAATGGGATGTTACAAATCCCAATAAACAAAAAAAAGATTTCGTCCCCGAAATCCAGGTTAAGCCTACGGGGACTCCTATCAGGGAGGAAGAAACTTGTAACATCCCATGAGAGTTGAAAGTTTTATGTCACAATCTCATGTTTGTCATGTGAGGTTTAAAGGTGTTTGTCAATTTCAAGACCAAGTAGCCCAACTGGCAAAAATCTAGACCCCAATAAACAAAAGTTTAGCCCATGACCTTGAAATTTCAGTTCTACTAGGTAATTTGAACATCTTGAGTGGTTGCGAGGAATACCTGACTGAAGAGTTCCGGGTATCTTTGTCGCATCAAGTCTTGGGGCTCACATGTGTGCTCCTCTCTTCCGTGATTTATCCACAGGACCTTGACTAACGGAACCCTCTTGTGGCGTAGAACTCATACCCCCTTATCGTCAATCCGGACCGGTTCTAGGTGAACTGACCGATCAGGTGTTATCAGTCTATCTGTGGTTGTAACTTGCTGCTCCGGACGTAGTAGAGCTCCCCTAAGAGAGGATATATGGAACACGTCGTGCAAACTCGCCAGCTCCGGTGGCAGTCCCAGCCTGTATGCTAAGGGACCGATCCGCTCCTGGATCCTATAAGGCCCCATGTACCTTAGGATGAGCTTCTTCCTCTATCCGCGTACCCGAGTAACTCCATGCATGGGTCGGATCTTCAAGAACACCTGATCTCCTATCTGGAATTCCACCTACGGTGCCGAGCGTCGTAATACTTAGCCTGCCGGCTCTGTGCTTCCAGCATTCTGTCCCGTATCAATCTTACCTGAGCCTCGGTGTACTCGACAAACTCCGAACCTAATGCCTTAGGATCCTCGTCCTGTATCCATGACAGAGGAGTCCTGCACTTTCGTCCATACAATGCCTTATAAGGAGCCATTTTAATACTGGACTGGTAGTTGTTATTATACGAGAACTCGATCAGTGGTAATAACTTCTCCCATGGTTCACCGCGATTTAATACGCAGAGTCGTAGTAAATCCTCCAAAGTCCAGTTGGTCCATTCTGTCTGTCCATCTGTCTGGGGATGAAAAGCCGTACTGAAGGTTAGTCGAGTGCCTAAGTAAGTTTGCACTGACCTCCACTCCCTGGATGTAAATCATCCATCCCGGTCTAACACAATCGACTTGGGTACACCATGGTAGCGGACGAACTGCTCCACAAATTTCCGGACTAACACCCCCACCGAGTCATCCTTCCTGATTGGAATAAACCTCGCCACCTTCGTTAGTCGGTCGATGATCACCCATATCGAATCGTTCCCTGTCCTGGATCGAGGAAGTCCATGTATAAAGTCCATGGCGATATCATCAAAATTCCACTCTGGTACTGGGAGTGGCTGCAATAATCCTGCGGGGTTTCTGCACTCCGCTTTTACTAATTGGCACGCCTTGCAACGGGTAACGAAGTAGGTGATATCCTTCTTCATGTCGGGCCAGAACATAGTCTTCTTCAGATCTGCAGTCATCTTCATAATTCCCGGGTGTACCGAATATCGACTACAATGAGCCTCCATCATGATGTCCTCCCGGATCTGGCCTCCCTCTGGTATGTAGACCCGTCCTCTGAAGCATACTAAATCATCCCTCAGTGTGTAATCTCCCGCAGTGCCTGCTTCTAAGGACCGGAAAATCGGCTCTAGCTGAGTATCCTGCCTCTGTCCATCCTTGACCCGTTTTCGTATGTCATCAGTGGCGATTAATGAGGACAGATATTCTCGGTATAACTCAGGGTGATCCTCAGATACCAGGGATACTTGCATCTTATCAAACATCTGTATTAACTCCAAGGCCATCAACGGCGTTCCTACTCCAGCATTTGCGGTCTTTCGACTTAATGCATCTGCTACCACATTCGCCTTTCTAGGGTGGTAGTGCAT
Source organism: Platanthera zijinensis (assembly GCA_039513925.1). Classification (NCBI taxonomy): domain Eukaryota; kingdom Viridiplantae; phylum Streptophyta; class Magnoliopsida; order Asparagales; family Orchidaceae; genus Platanthera; species Platanthera zijinensis. Next base: position 64,197,693 of record CM077092.1, on the reverse strand, counting down.
CTCATACTGGTAGTCTGCTAAAAATTCCACCCATTGTCGCTGTCTAATGTTTAGCTCCTTCTGTGTGTCCACATACCTCAGATATTTATGGTCGGAGTATATGTCGCAGTGGACACCGTACAGATAGTGACGCCAGACTTTTAGTGCAAAAATGACCGCTCCCATCTCTAAGTCATGAAATGGGTAGTTTTGCTCGTGCTTCTTCAGCTGCCGAGAAGCGTAAGCTATCACATGGCCATTCTGCATAAGTACTGCACCCATGCCCTGATAGGAGGCATCGGTGTAGACCTGGAATCCTTCTTTCCCTGAAGGGAGGGCGAGTATAGGAGCCGAAGTGAGTCGCCCCTTTAGCTCTTGAAAAGCCTCTTCACATCGTGGGGTCCAGATAAAGGGTACCTCCTTCCTTGTCAGAGATGTGAGTGGGAGGGCGATACGAGAGAATCCCTCCATAAATTTTCGGTAGTAACCGGCAAGTCCTAGGAAACTTCGTACATCTGTGGCCGTCTTTAATTGTGGCCAGTCCCGAACCGCTTGGATCTTGGCCGGGTCCACTGCCAACCCAGCACCACTGATGATATGGCCTAGGAAGGCCACCTCCTTGAACCAAAACTGGCATTTGCAGATCTTTGCATAAAGCTTGTGCTCCCGTAGTCTCTCCAGGGTCAGCGTCAGATGTCGTGTGTGCTCCTCCTCTGTCCTTGAGTAAATGAGGATGTCATCGATAAACACGATGACAAACACATCTAAATATTCTTCGAACACCTAATTCATAAGGCTCATAAATGCCGACGGCGCATTTGTGAGTCCGAAGGGCATCACTGTGAATTCGTATAGCCCATATCTGCTACTGAAAGCATTCTTCGGAATGTCCTCCTCCTGAATCCTTAGCTGGTAGTAACCAGACCTTAAATCCAATTTGGAAAAGAAATGCGCACCTTCTAGCTGGTCAAACAGCTCATCTATCCTTGGCAACGGATATGTGTTTCGGACTGTCAATCGGTTTAGTGCTCGGTAGTCGATGCATAGTCTCAGAGTTCTGTCCTTCTTTTTAACGAACAAGACCGGGGCTCCCCAAGGCGAAGAGCTCGGTCGGACAAATCCAGCCTCCAACAGTTCTTGGAGTTGGCTTCGAAACTCTGTCAATTCCTTCGGGGCCATCCGATAAGGGGCCCTAGCTGCCGGCTTAGCCCCCGACACCAGCTGTATTCGGAAATCCTGCTCCCGATGTGGGGGTAGCCCAGGCAGTTTCTCCAGGAATACGTCGGCAAAATCTCGCACCACCGGAATATCCGAGGTGGAGACCTTGGTCTCAGTCATCTCGAATATTACTTCAAACACTTCTTCCCCCTGTAAGTGAGCCTTGACGGCTTGTACAGACGACAGTATGAGAGGGGCAATGGATTTAATACCTTCAATGACGAGGTAGGAATCCCCATGTCTTACGGTAACTCTTTTGGACGTGCAGTCAATCTGAGCATGATTCCAGTTCAACCATGTCATCCCTAGGATCAAATCAAAGATTGGCATCTTTATGATCGTTGCTGGAGCTTCAAATATCCTTCCGCCAATCTCCGCCTCCATGTTGCAGTGGGCAGAGGTGAACAACTCTGATCCGTCGGGTAGTCGTATCCTCATCATCAGACCCGTGAATCGTTCCACGCCTTCCAATCCTTCTATGAAGGCCTCCGATACAAATGAGTGTGAAGCACCTGTATCAAATAGCGTATAAGCGGGTTTGCTGCTGATGAAAACTATTCCTGGGGTTTTGGAAAAATTAAATGTCTCAGAATTCTAGCTATGGTTTTCTTTCCTAGATTGTCACTTCTATATCAAATTTAACTTCATGAGGAAATAACTTTAACCAAAATTTTCAGACGTACCAGTGATTACTTGCTCCGGGTTTCGGGGCTGAGCCAGATCCAGTGCATAAATTTGCTCCCTCTGCTGCCTACGATCTGCACCCTAGAAACTACGTCCTCGACCACGTCCTCGTCCTCCAAACTGCTGGGCATGTGGGGCAACCTGTGGTGCTGGTAGAGGTGCTTCCTTCATGGGGCAGTTTCTCCGAATATTCCCTATTTGATGGAAGTTGTAGCACTCTGGTGGGGGAAATGCCATGCCCCCGGGTCTTGGTGCCTCCCTCATCTGAAGAGGCTGAGGAGCTATTACCACCGGCTCCCTCGGCTCTCGTCTTATTTCCTGACGAGGTTAGTCTTCTGTTCTTCTTCCTTCTCTTCCATCTGTGATGCGGCCCCGCCACTGATCATTCCGGGCTCCCCGGCCCTGGTCCTCTATTGGCCTCTTTCGACCCCGAGTGGTGTGCCAATCGGCCTTGATCCTCTTTGCCATTTCCAAAATCCGGGAGATAGGCTCGTCTGATACAAACAACAAAGCCTCCCTCAAGTCCTCCCGCAGGCCCTTATAGAATCTCTTGATGTATCCCGCTTCGTCCAGCTGGTAAGAATCTGCATATCGAGCCAAATGGTCGAACTCCCGATGGTACTCTACCACTGTCCGGGTGCCCTGCTTCAGCTGTAGGAACCGCTCCTCCAACTCATCCCTGGCCGACTGTGGAACAAAATGCTCTAGCAACGCGGTCCTGAACTCTTCCCAGGTAACTTCCGCAACCTCCCTATCAGCAAACCTTGTGTCCAGCAGCGTCTTCCACCACCTCTTGGCATGGGACTCCAGGCAGGAGACGACCAAGGCCACCCTCTCCTCCCAGGGACACCGTATCCCAATTAGCATTTCGTACATAATATCTAGCCATTCTTCTGTCCGTACGGCGGATTCTATCCCCAAGTAAGATGGAGGGGAGAGTCCTCGAAAGATGCTCAGCCAATTGGCCCCCGGGTTTGGCTGCGGAGCCGGAACCTGCTGAGCCCTGAAAGCATCTAGAATGGCCGTCAGTGTTTGACCCATCTCCGATTGTAGGAATGGAGTGGGGACCAGGGGTGGTGATGCAACAGTCGGAGTCTACTGAACTCCGCCTTGTGGTGTTGGCTGCACTGGGGACTGCGTAATAGAAGTCAAATATAAGAAGTCTCACAGATTTAACTAAAAGTGGACAATTTTTATGTGATTTCCCTTATGGGCCCACCACTGCTTCCGCTGCGTAGTTTGTCCTCAAACTAAACTCGAGCGGGGGTGTCCCAGGGTTAGTGGACTGCTACCTTTCAATCGATATATTTTGCTCTGATACCACTTGTAAGACACCCATTTTTTTCTCTCTGTCCGACACCGGGGTCTTAGGCCCAGAACCGCCGCCTTGCGGTGATACCTTCTCACCCGGGAAGGTCGTCACTACAAGACGCCGCTTCTGCCGGCCGAATCGATCTCTACTGTAGCATAAGTATAAAAGTAAGTCCACAGAAATCACATATATAGAAAAATAAACTCCACGAAGGGAGTGTCCACAGATAGTACATATAATGAAAATCTCGGGCTTATGCCCGGTACATAAAGTCCTCACTACAAATCACTCATCGCGGAAGCAAACTAATACAACTACTAGTGTTCGGGACTCACAGTCCCTGCTGTCTGGACTCCGGTACTAGACTGTCTGATCTCCAAGCGTGCCGACCTCCGGGGCTGCTCCTCCATGCTGGGCTCCGTGGTCCCCTAAATGATGTGGTTCAAAAACCGTTAGTCTAAAAGACTAAGTCCTATCGTCCCCCACCGCTTCCCCCATGGCTCCTAAGTACCGAGCGGGGAGAAGGAAAGGGAAGGACTTGAAGGTGGAGAATAGTCAAATTGAAGATGGCAGCGGAACTAAACTATCAGTGTAAGCATGATAATATACAAAATTAAATAAGTAACCTTAACTTATGTGAAAACTCATAAGCTAAGGGATCTCTTGCAGGGCTCCTATCGTATAAAAAGTCCCATACCGATTTATACGATAGGGTGTCGGTTTTACTAGCAGGTATAACATATAAATAATACTGAAAGAGAACCTTGACTTATAAGCACGCTCGCACGAACTTATAGGCCAAGGGGTCGTTTTGCAAGGCCTAATGTATAGAGCGTCCCATTCCGCTTATACATTAGGTGTCAGGTTATATGCAATGGTTATGCTATGAAATGCAAGTATGCTATGATGTGAACATGCAAGTGCAACTCACCCACTCGACTCTGTGTACACAGACCTTTAGTTCCACCTTTCGGAGCCATTACCTCCCAGGATACCTCCGTAGTGGCAGACGGAAGCGGTGGGTTGGGCCTCGCCCACCTCTAAACTAGTAAAGCACTACCGGTCAGACCTATCGTACGCCTCAACGCTTGGTGCACTAAGCGGATGCCTGCGTACTCTTGCCGGCTGGCGCACCGGACTTCTATTGGCGAAGTGCTCACCACACTTGCCGAGCCAACGATATTGGTGTCGGTGCATCGAACTCCCCAATATCAAAGACCCACCACCATAAACCTTTTATGCACATGCAATAGTTATGAGTCAAACAACCAACCGAGCCGAAGCTCACCGGACAATCCCGTCCATCATAATCTACAACCGAGCCAAAGCTCCCCGGACTATCCCGTCCGTCACAATCTACCACCGAGCCAAAGCTCCCCGGAATATCCCGTCCATCATAACCGTCAACCGAGCCAAAGCTCACCGGACAATCCCGTCCGTCATAATCTACTACCGAACCAAAGCTCCCCGGACTATCCCGTCCGTCATAATCAATAACCGAGCTGAAGCTCGCCAGACTACCATACCCAATAACTACCGGGCTTATTGCCCCAGTAACCCATACTATCTCCCGGGACACTGGGGTGTGAATGTGTGAAACCCTAAGTTTACTATTTACTTTATGCCTACGACTTAGGTTTTACCCCTTTCATTTCCATATTACAGTAACTAGACCTAAGGAGATTTGACCTTCCACTTAATGGGGAAGACGATCTTTCGTCGATCCCAAAACATCATCCAACATTTAGTCAAACTCATTCCTATCTTATCCAACCCTGAGTGATGAACTCTTATGTACCTAACTTGTACTCCAGATTATTTCTGAAGAATTACTATATGCAGACCACCAAGGTTTAATGTTATGTAAAATGGGAAGTATGTCAAGTAATCATCCAATACTCCTATAATAATTTATGAAGGTCCAATATGACCTTTATTGCCCAAATCCAGAGTTTTACAATTTTCCTATTTATCTAGGAATTTATTAAATTTTTATAGTGACCAAAGTCTCCAAGATTGAACTGAAGGTACCAAATTTTGACAAGATAAAATTCCTTAAATTTATGTTATACTTCAATATAACAATTAACCTAATATCCAAGATCTCTTGATTTTTCAGCAAGGTTTAGGCCACTGATTCTATTTTTCTAAATTATCTCACCATATTTCATTAAAATAAATAAATAGGGTAATATTACTCCTAAAATTTCAAGTAAACTTCCAACATGATAACAAAGGCATATAAATGCTCTGGGATAAATATCATAAGTGAATAAAGGAGTGATAAACTTCAAACAACCTATATAACAATTTTCCAAAATTGCTAAATGCAGACCACCAAGTCAAACCTCATGTAAAATGGGAAGTATATCAAATAATCATCCAACACCCCTATAATAATTAATGGACGTCCATTATGACCTTTAAGTCCTACATCCAGAGTTCCAAAATTTTCCTTATTTATTTAATTATTTTAATGTCTAAAATTTCCAATAATGAACATGAAGTACTATTTTCAGTCAAGACATCATTCTACAAATTTTAAATTTTACTCAAAATAATGTTATAACTTATCTTCCAATATATCTAATTCTTTTCAGTAAGGTTTTATCCTTAAATCAATATTACATTTAAATCCTTAAAAGTTCATATAAGAATTATAAAATACTATATTGCTTCCAAAAATTTAGAGAAATTTCAAGTATGAATCTAATGGCATGTAAATGGTTTGGGCCAAATTTCATAATTTATTTATCAGTAAATGGACTTAAATAATTTATTGAATAATTCCATCATATAGTTCAAATAAGTGTCCAAGTATTTTTATAAAATTTATATAAGCTCATAATAATTCAAAACCTCCTTTGCCAAAATTTCATGACCTCTCAAGGGGCAGAGGTAGCATAATAATTTATTTACTAAAGTGAGGCATTTCTTGTGTTACAAATGAAGTGCTATAAATAATACTCCAAAATTTCTAAATAAATAACCAAAGCTTCTTAATATCATTATGACCATCCTACCAAAATTTCATATCATTTTAAGGGGTTTAGATAACCCATTCCTATCCCACCATATTTGTGCCCTAAACTAGGGTTAGGGTTTTGAGGGTCCTAAACCTTCCAAAATACCCTAATATTTTTACCAGAGGGTTATAGTTCCCAAAATACCACCCCTACAAAATTCCATAGCCATACAAGGTGTTTTGGCCATATGTCCTTCTCAAGGTACAAAAGCCCTTCCTTAGGGTTTGACCTAGGATCTTGGGCCAAATCAACTCCAATGCCCCCAAGTTTTCATTGGGAGGTGTATATGGTCATGCCAAATCATTGTACCAAATTTGAACCTCTGTTGAGGTGAATTGGACACTAAAAGCCAAAATTACATTTTGGACCAAAATACCCTTCTTAGGGGAAGGCTAGGGTTTGCTTGAATCCCATTCAAATCAACTCCAAACATAATGAAATTTTAACCAGAGGTCTATATTGACCTCTTATCCATCCCACCAAAATTTGGATAAATTTGGACTTCATTTGACCCATAATTTAATTTACCCTAGCATAATTAAATGTTTTACAAAACTATAGGAAAATTATTCTCAAAAATTCCCATTTTTGGGTAGGGTCTAGGTATAGGGTAGGGTGACTTCCTGCCAAAATTTCAGACCATTTGAACCAAGGATGAAGTGTGGGCAACTAGTTTAATGACTGCGTCATAATTTGTATAGACCCCACCAAAATGAGTGACCTGGTCAAACCAGTCACCCAAATTGGTTCAAACCAATTTTGTTTGACAGTAGACCCATTGGGCTACATTTCTTGTGTTGGCCATATCTCTGAAAAAGGCTCTAACTATTTTTAATAATTAAAACTAATAAATACAAAATCTGTGACATGGAATGAAATAAAATCAAACTTAAGCTATAGTTTATTTATTCATATCAGCACGAATCTTGGCGTGATTTTGGACGGGATCTGGTCATCTTCAAGCTCTAGTCGATGGCCCAGATTCGTCCCGCCTGGGCCATCCTCCAGCGGCTGCCGCCGGCGATCCGGCCACCTCCCCGGCCTATCACTGCCGCCGACACCTTCGTGGTGGTCGGGGCTATCTCCAGGCGGCGGCTAGGCCGCCGGGGAGCACTATTCCGGCGATCCCGACGATCGCATTTTCCATGAAATTTCCATGGATTTCAAAATCCGATTGAGCTCTATTGAGCCCTAACCTCGGCCCTAATGATCCCTACGATCTACCCATGAGAGAAGGAGTGGAAGAGGACCTGTGGTGGCGGCTGTAGCCTGGCTGATCGCCGGATTAGCATGGTGGTGGCCGGTGGTGGTCGGCTTGTTCACAAATGCAAATTAGGGCTTGGCCTCTTCAGGAAACTGGTGGGAATTCATCCCTGGACCTCACTGAAGCTTTTAATGTGGAGAGGGGTGGTGTTAGGTGGCTGAAAAGCCATGTGCCATTTTTGGCCATGGTCAAGGTTGGCATCTAGGTTGGTAGGGGGCGTGGAGCTTGCTCTAATCAGTCCACAATGGCTGCTGCACTCTCCCTTGTCCTTCTGAAATGAATGGGGAGGTTGGGGAGGGGGGAGGAGGAGCACAAAGTCCTCCTTCCTTCTTCTTCCTTCTCTTTCTCTCTCCTCCATGGGTGAATTTCTCTCTCCTAGTCACCATGCCTTAATTTTTGGCTCCTACATGTCCCATGTCAGCCCACAAATCCATTGGCCACTTAAGTCAAGGTTAGCCTCAATGTAATGGGCTTGAGCTTGAGTTAGCCCATTTGGGCTAACTTGACCCAAAGTTGGACTAGGGCCCACCTAGGTTAATTTGATCCTTGAGATTTCCTTAATAGGTCCTTGGTGACCCATTAGCCTCCCCTAGGGTCAAGGTGGGGTTGGATTGGCCCTTGGAGGTCACTTGGCCCTTAGCTAGGGCATTTTGACCATTTTAGGTCAAGGGTTGACTTTGGTCAAACTAGCCCTTTTGATTGGTCCCAATGGGTCCTTGGTGACCTATTGGCCTCTCACTTGGCTTATGAGGGTAGAGGTGGGGTCCATTTGGCCAATAGACTGCAATTGACCCTTATGTAGGTCAATTTGACCCAATTAGGAATATAGTTGACTTTGGTCAACTTAGCCCTATTGACTACTCTCCATGGGTCCTTAGTGACCCATTGACCTCTCAATAGGTCTATGAGGGTATGGGTGGGGTCTTGGAGTCTTGGTGAAGCCCCATGATCACTTTTAACCAAGGTTTAGAGATCTCCTAAGTGCAGACCACAGTGGCCCTATTCACACCACCAGGTCCACTTGACTCTTCTTGGGCTTCCTAGGGTTTTGTCATGACAAAACCACTCTTAGGGGTCTAGTTGGAAATGGGATGTTACATACGCCACCGGTCGTCTAATTTTTTTACCATTACAACATTGGAGACCCAGCCGGGGTATTGGATCTCAGATACAAAACCGGCCTTGAGGAGCTTGGCCACCTCCTCCCGAATTGGCTCGGCTAACCTGTCCGCCGTTGGCCTCTTCTTCTACTGAATGGGGCGAGCCTTCTGAAGGATCAAGCGCATACCCAACTGCACCAAAAGCCCGGACTGTTGGAGAGGGCGCTACTTAATTATATATATAAGTAGCAGAGCGCCACGGGTCAAGTGAAGGAACGCCGGACCCAAAAATCCCCCCCCCCGGTGTCCAGCACAACCCGTCGGCTCAGAGGTGGGGTTACCACATGGCCCACACGGCTCAGAGGTGGGGTTACCACATGTCCACGGTTGCCTGACCAACCGGACCCACACAGGTAGAAGGGAAAAATCAGGATTTAATAGCGCCCCCCGGTCTTGAACCCATGACCTCCTCTGATACCAATTGAAGGATCAAGCGCATACCCAACTGCACCAAAAGCCAGGACTGTTGGAGAGGGCGCTACTTAATTATATATATAAGTAGCAGAGCGCCACGGGTCAAGTGAAGGAACGCCGGACCCAACACCTTCGGATACAGGTTTAGGTGATGGCAGGCCACGTCTGCATCGATCCCTGGCATCTCCGCGCACTCCTGGCGAAGACGTCCATATTCTTTTGGATGCACTACAACATCCTGTCCTGAGCCTCCGGGGTCAGCCCTCAGTTGACACGGACTTTCTCCACCCTGCTTCCGTGGGTGAGAACCTACATCTCCACTACCTCTTTCACTTCCTCCAGACGAGAATGCTGCCCCCCACTCTTCAGCATCCCACCTCCGGGGCGAGAACCTCTTCCTCGGCTTCCTCCACGACCATCGCTTTGGCCGACTCCTGGACTTCCTCCATCTCCTCCTCCCGAGGGCGGTTCACCTCCACCTCCATCTCCTCTTGGACAGCCTCCTGCTCTGCCTCCTCCATCCTTCGCCCCATCTCCTCAGCACCCTCCTTCCATAAGATGGAGTTTACGACAATGAAATAGCACTCCCTTTCTATCTTAGGGTCTCCGCGGACCCAGACCTGGACCCCCTCGATGTTGAACTTCAAGCACTAGTAGAAGGATAAGGGGACGTAGAGAAAGGCGCTGATTAGGTCCCTCTCAAAGATGGTGGTGTAGCTGCTAGGGGCGTCCACAATAACAAACTTGCAGGTGCGGGACTGCCCCCCCAGCGTGACATGGAGTCCCACTCATCCTTCTACCTCCTTCCTCTCCCCTGAGAACCCGAACAAGGGTCCGTCTGAGGCAAGCACCCTCTTCACCTCCACCTTCATTGAATCGAACACATTCTTAAAGATGACATTGACCGAGCTTCCATTGTCGACGAGAATCCGGGCTATGGTGAAATTCTCGATGGCTATCTGGATGACTAGCGCATCACAAAAAGGATCCTCGTGATCCGGCATATCCTTCTTGGAGAAGGTGATCTTCTCCTCCTAGGATGGGGTCTGGGACGTGGAGGCGACGCTCCTTCAGTATATGGTATGGAGGATCGCCTTGCGGGAAGCCTCGATACCTGCCCCTCCATGGATCATCCCGATCCTTCCCCGGGTCCCCACATCTACCCGGTCCTCGCACCGGTCCTCCTCCGAGTGTGGCATGAGCTCTTCGATCCGCACCTCCTAACGCTCCTACTGTTGTTATTGCTCTATATTTCCTCGAACCTCGAGTAACTCCGGGCATGTGGTCGTGGTGTTCCCTTCCAACTGGTGGAAGTCGCAATAGGGCAGCTCCACCCTTACTTCCATTCTCCTTCTCCTTACCACCCTCCTTCTCTCCCCTATGGCTATTGCCATAGCCTGCTCTTAGTCGGGAAGAGGCGGCCTCTGGGCCTGCCTCCCTCCTGGAGGATAAAACTGGTCTTGGCCTCTCTAGCGATGGTCCCCTCCATGGAACCCTCTTCTCGCCCCCTGATCTTGCCATTCTAGCCCCAACCTTAGTCGGTGACTCGGATCCTGACGCCCCCACCTGGGTTGTTGGTGTTGTTGCTGCTGTTCCCTATACCAGGGTTCAACTCTCCTTTCCTCCTGACCTCAGCCCCCTCTGGGGCTCTCCTCCTCCGTAGCCCACCTGGCTAGACTCCGGGCAAACTCCCTGTTCAACGCCTCCCCGTCGACTTCTCTTACTTCCCTCTCCATAAACTCCTCGTAGGAGAGGGGTGGTATCCTCTTCAACTCCATCCGAAAGAAACCCTGCTACAACCCCAGGGTGAAGGACATCATCAGAGTGTGGCCCGGCATCTCCTGAACCTGGTGAAGGATCAAGCGCATACCCAACTACACCAAAAGCCCGGACTGTTGGAGAGGGCGCTACTTAATTTTTTAAATAAGTAGTAGAGCGCCACGAGTTAAGTGAAGGAATGCCAGACCCAACAATCCTCCCCGAAATCCAGCACAACCCGTCAGCTCAGAGGTGGGGTTACCACATGGCCCACACGGCTCAGAGTTGGGGTTACCACATGTCCATGGTTGCCTAACCCACCGGACCCATACAGGTGGAAGGTAAATATCAGGATTTAATAGTGCCCCCGGTCTTGAACTCGTGAACTCCTTTGATACCAATTGAAGGATCAAGCGCATACCAAACTGCACCAAAAGCCCGGACTGTTGGAGAGGGCGCTACTTAATTTTTTATATAAGTAGTAGAGCACAATGGGTCTAGTGAAGGAATGTCGGACCCAACACCTGGGTGACTTCCTCCTGAAAGCGATCGACGTAGCTTCCCAGGGTCTCATTAACCCCCTGCTTGATGTGGAACAGGGACTCCGACTAACTCTTCCTCCTCCTCGAGGTTGTGAACCTCAACATGAACCCCCAGCGTAGATCCTCGAAGCAGTAGATGGAATTGGCCGGTAGCTAGTGGAACCACTCCCTCGCCTTCTCCTTGAGGGTGATGGAGAAGAGTCGGCACTTGAATCCGTCCGACATTTGTTGGATCGAGACCACGTCCTCAAACCACTGGACGTGCTGGACCGGGTCCCCCTTCCTGGTGTAGTAGGACTTCTCAAGCTCCCTAAACCTACCCGGGACTGGTGTAGAGGAGACCAACTCGCTGATGGGGATATCTCCGCCCACTGGGCGAGCTAGAGGGTATCGCGCTTGATGCTTAAAATCTGATTGTTGTAGTAGGCAAGTGCACCTATCGCATGTAGTATGATCAAGTGTCATATTTCCCGGGTCTTTTGAGTACTTCTACTCACAAGGTGGAACTATTAACTTATCGAGCAAAAATTGGTTTTTGGTTTTTGTAAAAACGAAGAGAGTTGACGAACGAGAAAATTAACGATTTGAAAGCCTTAGCACTTGATTGGGCGTTCTTGGGAATCCGATTATAAAAGATGCGTTCTAATTCTTGAGAATCCGTTTCGATTGGGGGATTGAAAAATTCAATAGAAACTCGCTAGAGACAACTACCGCCTAATTTTAAAAACATTTCAAACATAATCTCTTAAAATTTGAAAGTAATTTAAAATTGCATGAACGATGAATCCCAAATCCAAAAGATTTGATAATCTCAATTCTCAAAGAAGAATATCAAAATCTCTTTATTTCCGAGCGATCCATGACATTCACCAGCCTCTCGGCTAACTAGACTACCAATCAGATAGCGAAATTTTATATACTAGCAATATAAACCCGCCGCCAAATTTTAATCGGAAATAAATCGCAATGAGAAATTCAAAAATTAGAGACGAAAGATTATAATTAAATCTTCATCCCAATACTAACCAATCAAGTACTAAGAAAGGATTTAGCTACTCATGATAAAGAAAACAACAACAATGAAATAAAAAGTTTGCATTTTCATTAGAAAGGAAATAACAAAAGTACACAACACAATGAAAATTAAAGCACAAGAAACAACACAAAAAAACTCTCATACAAGGTAGAACTCTCTCTCTCTCTTGAACTTGCTCTCTTCTCCAACTCTAACACTTTTTTTTCCTCCTCCAAAAGCCTTGGCCTCATGCTCCTTTTATAGCAACCATGGAAGTATCCAGATAAAGAAGAAAATGAAAGGACATAGGGTTTAATTGGTGAGAATAAATGCGGGGAAATGAAGAGGTGGAGCGAGGTGAAAAGGTGAATGCATGGAATGAGTAGATTTAATGTGATATAAAATAGAAATAAAATAAAAGAAAATAATCATGCAAAGAGTAGGGCCGGCCACATGAAATGGTGATGAATTAATGAATGTGGAGTTTTAATTGATTGGAGTTAATATGATTAATTAAGAAATTAAGGAGGAACTTAAGGTGGGCGGTTTTGATCAAGGGGGTTATAAATGTCCTGTTTTAATTAAAGGGTTGGAGGTGGGCGGTAATTAATGGCGGGCTGCTATGACTTGAAAGGTTTGGCCGGCCAATTGAATTGGGTTTTACTATTAATAGTGGTGGAGAAAATGAATGGCCGGTTTTAATTGGATTGATAATGCTAATAATAGTTGTCATGCTAAAAATAGAGAATAAATGAGGGGGAGAGAAAGGGGTGGCCGGCCACATGTAAATGAAGATAAAAATAATAAAATGAGTGGCAACATGACATGATGTATTTATGGGAGAGGATTATATAAAAATAAAATAAGAAGATGCTACATGAAATAATTTTGTAAAGAGGCTTGCATAGGAAAGGAGGCTACATGTATTGATAGTTATAACTATTCATACATGAAAAATCAATTACCATGCATACATATATTTCATGTAATAATAATAATAAGAAAGGATAATTCATGTATGGGGGGGAGAGAGAAAAGGTGGTGGGAAAGCAACATGCATGCAAAACTTATTTGCATGGGAAATATTTCTCGTACAAAAATTGACAGCGGGCATTTTACGTCGAATCGTGCTGAATTCCCCCCAGGCCTGTCACAAAACAAAATAAAACGATATTAGTATAAATAATTATGATATATTAATAATTAGATAATTATATTAAAATTAAGAGTAAATACATATTATTTATAATGTAAATATAATAATAATGATGAACATATTTTAGTCAAAATATGCGTCATCAAATCCCACCAGACTTAAGCCTTTGCTTGTCCTCAAGCGAAACAAGACTTAAAATAAAAGTTAAATTAACAAATTTTTTTTTAAAGAACACCAAAACAAAAATTAAACTATCGAAATTAATATGCTACCAATGAGTGCGGCGATAGAAATCATTGTAGAGGAGAATAAAGAAGAGTTTAAAAATATTACTATGGCATATTCTTAGATTGTAAATTTTCTTCAACATAAAAATAAGGCATCAACATGTTACCTAACAAACATAACAAATGTAGCGATTCAACCAAAATAAGTGCATTGAACAAACAACATGTTGCTAGACTTCGATTATTCTACAAAACACTCCAAGATAACCTCCAAAGAAATCCATCAATGATGGTGACCATAGGCTTGCCCGGCCACACTCTCTCTACTACACAAGGTAATGACATAAAGATTAAAAGGGCTTTCATTAGGAAAAAAATTTGGCTTAGGTAAATGATAAGGATTTGGAAATCAAAAGATAGACACGAAGGCTAAAGATCACACTAAATCAAGGGGAGAGTTTTATAAAATTTTAAAATAGAACCCTCAATCAAAAAGAAAATTTTACAACAAAACTCTCCTTTTTTTTGAAGCATAAGGCCATGAATATTTTTCTTTCAAAATTGGCCAATGAAATTCTTTTTCACTTGATTTTTTTTATTTTTTTCATACAAAATAGCTCCAAATATAAATGTGAAAATTTTCTTTTTTTTTCAAAATATAAAAAAAACACATCACAGAATTTTAATAAAACTCAAATATATAGTGTGATCACGGGATAGATGGTTTGGCTTTGGTGAAAAATGAAAGGTGGTGCTAACAAAGAAAATTAGGAAAGGCCCAAAATTGTTTAACAAAGTGAATTTTTATGGTGGGCAAAAAGGCACAAACGATCCAAAAGGTGGCCTAAATCACTTCTAAAAGATCATGACAAACTTATGCAAATGTTTCGAGAGTCGCTAGAGGCAAGTTCTAGCCACCAAGAAATATTACCTTGCGAGTGAGTGTCTAATAATATCGTCTAACAAAATAAGCAAGCTATTACACTTAGATTAGAAGAGATAACTACAACATCATTATTTCATTAAAATAAAACTGATGCCAAAATTTATGAAAGAGAAAATGACAAAATTAAGATATGCAAGAGTAATATAGTTAAACTAGACTCTATCCTAACATACTACCAATGATTAAGAATGCTGCATGAGCCTACACAACACTCAAAGAAACATACTAAAATAATGATAGGAAATAATTTTTGATGGTTTTAAAATTTTAAGTTTCCTAATTTTTTGTTTGTTAAAATATTTTTTTTGTGTTTTTTTAGATAACATAATAACATAAACATTAGCTTAAATAATTTTTTTTTCTTCTTGGACTTCCCAAGGTCTACCCGGTGAAGGGTTTGTAAGGTACTAGGGGATTAGATAGGATGAAAGCTCAAATCGCCCTCTCCAAGAAATTAGATTTCAATTTGCTAAATTTTTTGGATTTTTGGTTATTCTATTTTTTTGTATTTTTATATATATTTGAGATAATGAAAGAACATAAAACTTTTCTTTTTGTGAAAATTTTTTACCTTAATTTGATATGATTTTCTTTTTGAACTTTTCTAATATAAACAAAACAACACAAAATTCAAACTAACTCAATCCCACCGGACTTGGGGAAAACATCGTCCTCGATGTTAAAAAGAAGAAATAAAAGAAATTGAAAATAAAACAGGCACATCCCTGAATTGGCTAGTCTGAAGGTTCATTCTGCTTCCTCATGCTTGCTTTGTAGAACATCTTGAAACATGGCTTGAATCATCATAAAAATCTGCAACGTTGAAGCAGACGATTAAGTGACCAATTCGTAGGAGCCGCCGGAACAAAGAAAAAAATGCAAATGGAGAAAAAAAAGACAAAAGAAAAAAAGAATAATAAAAATTACTAAGTGCATGGAAGAAAAACAACTTCATTGTCCTCGGCAATAACATCACCAGAATAATAGAGCTTAAGACGCTGACCATTAACTTTAAAATCACCCTTGTCAGGGTGTGAAAGCAACACAGTACCATATGGAAAAACTTCTTTCACCATAAATGGGCCAGACCAACATGATTTATATTTTCCGAGAAATAAGCGTAAGCGAGAATTATAAAGTAAGACTCGGTCGCCCGGTTAAAATGTTTTTGGGTGCCTTAAATTTTTATCGTTAAAGTGCTTCGTTCGCTCCTTATAAATTTTGTTATTTTCATAAGTGTTGGAGCGCCACTCGTCGAGTTCGTTTAGTTGGAATTTGCGATGTTTGGCGACAGAGTGAGGATCAATATTTAAAAATTTTAAGGCCCAAAAAGCACGGTGTTCTAGTTCTACCGGTAAGTGACACGATTTTCCATAGACTAATCGATACGGAGAACAACCGATGGCGGTTTTGTAAGCCGTTCGATAAGCCCAAAGAGCGTCATCGAGTTTTAAAGACCAATCTTTTTTAGAAGAAGAAACGGTTTTTCCAATATACGCTTGATTTCTCGGTTAACAACTTCGACTTGGCCGTTAGTTTGGGGGTGGCATGCGGTGGAAAGGTTATGCGTAACGCCATAATTTAATAAAATTTTTGAAAGTTGGGCGTTACAAAAATGCGCACCCCTATCACTAACGATCGCCCTAGGCGTGCCAAATCGAGAAAATAATTTTTTAAGAAAAGAAATAACAACACGAGAATCATTCGTAGGAAGAGCTTGGGCTTCCACCCATCGGTAAACATAATCAACCGCAACTAGAATGTATTTATTACCATAACTTGAATGAAGGGGGCCTATAAAATCTATTCCCCAATGATCAAAAACTTCGCATTCAAGAAAATAGTTTTGCGTCATTTCATTTTTATTAGAAATATTTCCGGTCCGTTGACAACTATTGCACAGTCTCACCAATGATTGAGCATCTTTGAAAAGGCTAGGCCAATAAAAGCCTGCACTAAGAACTTTGTGAGCGGTCCGATTGGCTTGATAATGTCCACCGGTCGGTCCTTCATGTACATGTTTCAAAATATTTTGACCTTCTTCAAACGAAACACATCTTCGTACTGCTTGGTCCGCACATACTATAAAGGGAAATGGGTCCTCCCAAAAATAATTTTTCAAATCAGAAAAGAATTTCTTCTTTTGTTGAAAAGAAAAATCTTTTGGGAGGATGCGTGCCACTAAATAATTGGTAATATTTGCAAACCAAGGCGCAGAAGATGAAGAATTGATTTTTAAAAATATTTCATCCGAAAAAGAGTCGTTAAAATATTTTTCATTTAATTCTTCAATAAATGGATTTTATAAACGAGATAAATGATTGGCCGCAAGATTTCGGCTCCTTTCTTATCCCGGATTTCCAAGTCGAACTCTTGAAGTAGTAGAATCCAACGAATTAAGCGCGGCTTGGCATCCGATTTAGAGAGTAAATATTTAAGAGTCGAATGATCGGTTAAAACAATAACTTTCGAGAGGGTGATATAAGGATGAAACTTATCAAATGCAAAAATAACGGCTAAAAGATCTTTTTTCGTTGTGGTGTAATTTTCTTATGCCGAAGTGAGTGTCTTACTTGCGTAATAGATTGGATGAAAGTTTTTAGAAATACGTTAGCCTAAAACTGCACCAACGACAAAACTACTCGTATCGCACATAATCTCAAATGGAAGGTTCCAAACCGGAGCAATCATGATCAGCGCATTAATAAGTTTTTCCTTAATTAAGTTAAAAGTGTTTAGACAAGCGTCGTCAAATAAAAATGGTGTATATTTTTCAAGGAGATGAGTGAGAGGTTTAGTGATCTTTGAAAAATCTTTTATAAAGCACCGATAAAAACCAGCATGTCCTAAGAAACTTCTAATAGCTTTTACGTTAGTCGGCGGAGGAAGTTGTTCGATTACTTCTATTTTTGCTCTATCTACCTCGATACCCTTAGAAGAAATCTTATGACCTAAAACTAAACCTTCACGCACCATGGAATGACACTTTTCCCAATTTAAAATAAGATTTGTTTCTTCACATCTTTTTAAAACTTTTTCTAAATTTTTCAAATATAAATCAAAAGAATCTCCAAAAACCGAAAAGTCGTCCATGAATACTTCCATAATGTCTTCTACGTACTTATCAAAAATAGCCAACATACATCTTTGAAATGTAGTCGGCACATTACATAAACCAAATGGCATTCTTCGATAGGCGAAGGTGCCAAAGGGACAAGTAAACGTTGTTTTCTCTTGGTCCTCGGGTGCTATGGGAATTTGGAAATATCCCGAGAGACCATCAAGAAAACAATAGAATCTATGACCGGATAAGCGCTCTAATATTTGATCGATAAACGGTAATGGGAAGTGATCTTTGCGTGTGACATCGTTTAATTTGCAATAATCTATGCACATCTGGCATTCGGTTACCGTTCGTGTTGGAATTAAATAATTTTTTACATTTTTTACTACGGTTATACCCCCTTTCTTAGGAACTACTTGAACCGGGCTCACCCATTTGCTATTCGAAATTGGATAGATTATCCCGGCATCTAGTAATTTAATAACCTCGCTTTTTTACTACGTCTTTCATATTTGGGTTTAATCGGCGTTGAGGTTGAACGACATTGCCGGAGTTATCTTCTAAAAGTATTTTATGTGTACAAAAAGATGGGCTTATGCCTTTTATATCTAAAATTTGCCAAGCTATAGCCTGACGGTGCTGTTGTAATACGATTAATAATTTTTCATTTTCGGATTCCATTAAAAAGGCTGAGACTATAACCGGTAAATTAGAATTATTTTCCAAAAATATATATTTGAGATGATCGGGTAATTGCTTAAGCTCCAAAGTGGGTGGCTCCTCATAAGAAGATTTTAAAATTTTAACTTTTTCTAAAATAATTTCTTCAAAAGATTTGGATTTTGGCTCACTTTCAGAAATATTGTTGATGGACATAATTGTATTAGGTGGAAAATTATGCGGGAGTTCCGAAAAAGAAGAAAAACTTTTTTTAGAAAAATTTTCAAAAGGAAAATTTGGCTCGTCTTCAGAAACGTCTAAGAAAAAACAAGAGTCGTCATTGGATGAAGTATTTTTCATAGAAGGGGTGATGGAAAATGAAACTTCGTCATCACCTACTCGCAGAAAAAGTTTTTCGTTGCTTACATCAATTACCGCACGAGAGGTGGCAAGAAAAGGGCAGCCAAGGATTAAGGGAACCTCGACGTCCTCTTCGATATCCAAAATGACAAAGTCTACTGGAAAGATAAACTTGTCAACCTTTACGAGCACATCCTCAACTATTCCAAATGGATACTTTATGGACCTATCCGCAAGTTGAATACTCATCCTAGTCGGGCTTAGAGTGCCTAATCCTAGCTTCTTAAAAAGAGAAAAAGGCATCAAGTTGATGCTCGCTTCGAAATCGGCCAACGCACGTTTCACAAATAAATCACCAAAAATGCATGGAATAGAAAAGCTACCCGGATCATTTACTTTTTTAGGTAAATTATTTATTAAAACCACGGAGCACTCAGCGTTTAAAGTAACATGAGACAGACTTTCCAATTTCTTTTTGTTAGTTAAAAGATCTTTCAAATATTTTGCATACTTCGACATATTAGCTATCGCTTCACATAAAGGTAAATTGATATGAATTTGTTTAAACATAGATAAAAATTTGTCGTTATGCACATCTAGTTGTTCTTTAGCTAATTTTGACGGATACGGAAGAGGCGGTTGATATTCCTTAATTTTATTAGAATTAGAATTTAAAACATGAGGAGTAGGAGGAGGGGAAGAAGAGATGGGTACCTCCTTTTCAACCGGCTTTTCATTAGTGGATACCTCTTTACCGCTCCGAAGTGTGATGGCCTTCGCTTGCTCCTTTGGGTTGGCCTCCGTATTGCCTGGTAACGCTCCTTGTTGGCGATCGGAGAGCATTTTTGCAATTTTCCAATTTGGTTTTCCAAATTACTGATGGATCCGGTGAGATTCCGGATATTTGCATCATTAGTTACCGTATATTTGGTGAAAACTTCCTCCAAAGAAGGAGGTTTTGGAGCTTGCGGTGGAGGAAATCCGGGTGGATTTGCATTTGGGGGACGCGTAGCATTCCCCGGATTGCTCCAAGAGAAATTGGGGTGGTTTCTATAACCCGAGTGATAGGTATTACCATAATTAGTATTACCCGGATTAAAGGGTGGCCAATTCGGATTTCCCATATAATCCACATGCTCAGCCAACGTAGTGGGTAAGGGAGAAGAAGTGGGATCCCAGGTAGGTGTAAAAGAGGAAGAGGACATCTCTTCTAATATTTTGTTTAGCATCTCAACCTGGAGAGATAGATTGGAGACCGTATCAATTTCATACATCCCGGCCGGTTTAGGTGGTTTAGACCGAGGTGTACTCCATTGATATGTATTCAAAGCCATACCTTCTATAAGCTCTTGGGCAGCCGCCGGTGTTTTGTTATTAAGCGTTCCACCGGCGGCTGCATCAATATGTTGCCTACTTTGAGAATTTAGGCCGTTATAGAAGGTTTGGATTTGTAACTAATCCGGAATTGCATGATGAGGACATCGATGAAGCAATTCCTTGAAACACTCCCAAGTATCATATAATGTTTCCGAATCAAGTTGGGAGAAATAAGTAATGTCATTACGCAATTTAGCCGTTTTAGCCGGCGGAAAGTATTTCGTAAGAAATCTTTCCGTCATTTGAGCTCATGTTTTGATTGATCCTCTTGGTAGAGAATTCAACCATTGCTTGGATTTAGTGCGCAATGTAAATGGAAATAACCGTAGCCGGATGGCATCATCGGATACACCATTAATTTTAAATGTATCGCATATTTCTAAGAAATTAGAAATATGCGCGTTTGGATCTTCATCTTGAAGCCCATCAAATTGTACATATTGTTGTACCATTTGGATGATGCTTGGCTTCAATTCAAAATTATTTGGGGCAATAGCGGGGCGAACAATACTAGATTGAGCCTCATCCAAGTTTGGACGGGCATAATAGGACATAGTCCGTTGTTCGGCTGCATTTGGCTCACCCATATTGGAAGAAAAAGAAGAAGAAAAGAATCTAGGAGAATGGGAAGAAGAACAAAATGAAGAAGGAGAAGAAGAAGATGGTGACGGAGAGAGAATTAATGAAGGATTAGGGGTGTCCCCTAAGGATTCCGTATCTTGAAAATTCGGAACTCGAAATCGTAAGCGGTGCCGAAGTGTTCACTCGACTTCCGGATCCAAATCAAAAAGAGGTGACGGGTTCCCTCGGGTCATTCACTACACTTAAAAATTTATAAATAAAAATTCTAGGACATCCCAAGGAATACCCGGTGAGGGGCTCTCGAGTTACTAGGCGGTCTTGTGGGATTAAAATCCAACACGACCCTTTCGCTAGAAGTTTTAATTATAAATATTTAAACATCAAAATTTTTATGAGGAAAAAAAATGATAAGAGTAATAGAACCATGCTTTCAAAATATCAAAAATCACGTCCACGGCAACGGCGCCAAAAACTTGATGCTTAAAATCTGATTGTTGCAGTAGGCAAGTGCACCTATCGCATGTAGTATGATCAAGTGTCGTATTTCCCAGGTCTTTTGAGTACTTCTACTCACAAGGTGGAACTATTAACTTATCGAGCGAAAATTGGTTTTTGGTTTTTGTAAAAACGAAGAGAGTTGACTAACGAGAAAATTCACGATTTAAAAGCCTTAGCACTTGATTGGGCGTTCTTGGGAATCCGATTATAAAATATGCGTTCTAATTCTTGAGAATCCGTTTCGATTGGGGGATTAAAAAATACAATAGCAACTCGCTAGAGACAACTACCACCTAATTTTAAAAACATTTCAAACAAAATCTCTTAAAATTTGAAAGTAATTTAAAATTGCATGAACGATAAATCCCAAATCCAAAAGATTTGATAATCTCAATTCTCAAAGAAGACTATCAAAATCTCTTTATTTCCGAGCGATCCATGACATTCACGAGCCTCTCGGCTAACTAGACTACCAATCGGATAGCGGAATTTTATATACTAGCAATATAAACCCGCCGCCAAATTTTAATCGGAAATAAATCGCAATGAGAAATTCAAAAATTTGAGACGAAAGATTATAATTAAATCTTCATCCCAATACTAACCAATCAAGTACTAAGAAAGGATTTAGCTACTCATGATAAAGAAAACAACAACAATGAAATAAAAAGTTTGCATTTTCATTAGAAAGGAAATAACAAAAGTACACAACACAATGAAAATTAAAGCATAAGAAACAACACAAAAGAAACTCTCATACAAGGTAGAACTCTCTCTCTCTCTCTCTTGAACTTGCTCTCTTCTCTAACTCTAACACTTTTTTGCCTCCTCCAAAAGCCTTGGCCTCATGCTCCTTTTATAGCAACCATGGAAGGATCTAGATAAAGAAGAAAATGAAAGGACATAGGGTTTAATTGGTGAGAATAAATGCGGGGAAATTAAGAGGTGGAGGGAGGTGAAATGGTGAATGCATGGAATGAGTAGATTTAATGTGATATAAAATAGAAATTAAATAAAAGAAAATAATCATGCAAAGAGTAGGGCCGGCCACATGAAATGGTGATGAATTAATGAATATGGGGTTTTAATTGATTGGAGTTAATGTGATTAATTAAGAAATGAAGGAGGAACTTAAGGTGGGCGGTTTTGATCAAGGGGGTTATAAATGGCCGATTTTAATTAAAGGGTTGGAGGTGGGCGGTTATGAATGGCGGGCTGCTATGACTTGAAAGGTTTGGCCGGCCAAATGAATTGGGGTTTACTATTAATAGTGGTGGAGAAAATGAATGGCCGGTTTTAATTGGATTGATAATGCTAATAATAGTTGTCATGCTAAAAATAGAGAATAAATGAGGGCGAGAGAAAGGGGTGGCCGGCCACATGTAAATGAAGATAAAAAAATAAAATGAGTTGCAACATGACATGATGTATTTATGGGAAAGGATTATATAAAAATAAAATAAGAAGATGCTACATGAAATAATTTTGTAAAGAGGCTTGCATAGGAAAGGAGGCTACATGTATTGATAGTTATAACTATTCATACATGAAAAATTAATTACCATGCATACATATATTCCATGTAATAATAATAATAAGAAAGGATAATTCATGTATGGGGAGGAGAGAGAAAAGGTGGTGGGAAAGCAACATGCATGCAAAACTTATTTGCATGGGAAATATTTCTCGTACAAAAATTGACAGCGGGCGTTTTACGTCGAATCGTGCCGAATTCCCCCCAGGCCTGTCACAAAACAAAATAAAACGATATTAGTATAAATAATTATGATATATTAATAATTAGATAATTATATTAAAATTAAGAGTAAATACATATTATTTATAATATAAATATAATAATAATGATGAACATATTTTAGTCAAAATATGCGTCATCAGCGCCCCCAACCCGCCGAACCTGTTGTCGCTCCCCGAACCTGGGAAGAGCACTCGCCCGAGGAGCTCAGCACCCCGACCTTCCTCGGCGACCTCCTTCCCGGATTGCCTGGTGGGCGCAACCTCACCGATTTCCGAATCCGCGAGAATCAGATTCGCCGGAGTCGAGCTCTCGACACGCACGCTAAGCGCAAATTGGACCATTTTGAGCACCTCCTGCCTGAATTCCTCGAGCATCCCCAGGGTAGCGAGAGGGGGAGGGGTGGAAAGTTGGTCCTGTCCGATCCTTGCCCTTCTTCTCCAGTCTTTGAGCTCGCTGAAGGTTTTCTGTGCTGACCACGCTCCACGCTCACCATACCAAAATGTTGAAACCGAAAATCGGTCTCTTGTTGAGTTCACCCTTAGGGAAGGCATTGTCGCGCACCTACTTTGCTCCTGCAAGAAAAACCTAAAGGAAAAAGAGCAAAGGACTACACCAAGGGCCCGGCGCGGAGGTCCCACCACACACCCGGAAGATCACTGAGCTCATCCACTCCTTAGCCAAATGTCGGGCTAAGGTACCACAGAAGAAGCTAAAAGACTGGGAGACAAGTGAGTATGCCTTCTGAGGTACCCCTTGGGTCCTATTTATAGATTTCCGAAGATAATCTTCAAATAACTAACCTCTGCTGATCTGAAATTACTGAAAGCCCCTTTGGCTGGCCTGCCAACAGCCAGACTCTACTGTTTTGAATAGCTATATGCAGCCCAAAAGAGTCTGCCAACAGCGTAACGCCACTGTTCTAGCTGACTCAGGGCAGGCCTGTAGGGGAAAAATGGTAAGAAATCCCCCCCCCCCACTAGGGACTGGGCGAGTAGCCCTTTAATGCCTCTACTCGGCGGAAGGAGCGGGCTAGGGCTGGCTTTCCTAGGGGATGCGGGATGGAGCTAACTCGCCTAGGGGATGCGGGCTGGAGGCAACCTGCCTGGGAAGGTGCAGGTCGGGGCTGGCTCGCCTAGGGGATGCGGGCTGGAGCTGACTCGCCTAGGGGACGCAGCCTAGAGGCGGTCCGCCTTGGAAGGCGTGGGCTGAGGCTAACCTGCCTAGGAAGGCACTGGCCTGAGCTGACCCATCTGGGAAGGCACCGGCCGGGGCTGACCCTCCTAGGAAGGCACGTGCCGGGGCTGACCTGCCTGGGAAGGCGCGGGGCTGACCCGCCTACTTGCTTAAGTACCTTCGGCGAATACGGGGTTGTACAAATAAGAATTGAATATAAAATATGATATGATATATATATATATACAACTCCTTTAACTCTTGATTTTGAGTTTGCTAGACTTATACTGCATAGCTAGTTCTTTTTTTTCTGTTTTCTGTTGATTCGTACTGACGTCTATTGTTAGTAATCTTTGGTTCTTTGCCTACTTGAAGGTTTGCTAGATTCTTTCTGTTTAATTCTTATTGCACCACTTGTAACTTGCTTCTGAGGTGTTCTTATTTTGAAAGTCTTAGGTTCAGAGCAGTTTCAGGTTGGGTCATTCGAGCTATTGAATTTTGTGTTGCGGGTGGTAGCAGCCGTTTGTTTTCACCTCCTGTTAGTGAGGTAGTTGTTTTCTGTGTTTTAGACTAGACTTTGTTCCTATAGGTCTGTGTTAGTTTGTTGAAGCCCAAAGTTTTAGACTTTGATGTTAGATTACTTGCTTGATTTACTGCTGTTACATATGTTAGAATTATACTTGCTCTCTGGGAAGGTTTTATGTTAGGGTGCATGTTAATTATTTTTAACAATAAAGTTGCATTTTAGCATTATTTCAAAGCATGATTTTAAATTAATAAACTACTATTTTTGAAGAGCTATAAAACTACCATTTATTTATATAAACTAAATTTAGAAGTCATATCTTCATTGCATTAGACGTTTAGTCTTCATACTCATATAGGTTAAATAATGAATCAAACTTAGTATTTTCTGCTGCGTAAACATATACTTTCTTACTCGTAAACTAGTTGATCCACCAGGCCGAGGGACACGGTCAGTAAAACCAAATAATATAACTATATTTTAAAACCAAATAATATAACTATGTTATAAACCCTAATTTATATGTCTTTTTATCAAAATAAATGAAAGAATAGGGTTTCCTGAACGTCTGCAGTTGTCCCCTGTACGGTGTGGCATCACGATCATATATTTTCTCTCACTCTGATAGTATTTTAAATACTAAGAAAATGCGGGTTGTGATAGTATTTTAAGTCTCATCCTAAGCGGTTTGCCTAGCCCTCCCTGGTTAGTATTCCAATCTAGCGAATTCTTTTATCTCGTATCTCCCTCTGCCCTCTTATTTTATTTTGTGTTCGAAGTTTCGGAATTAAACTTCCTTTTTGGAGGGGTGACTGTAATGCCTCAGTTTTTCTGTCGATTATTTTAATCCTCTCGGTGACGTAATTTTGATGTAAGGACGTTAAGTTAGTGTGTAATTGACGGCGTATCATCGTAAGTGTAGTTCTCGTCCGTTAGGTCCAGTCAACCAAAATTTGGAACTCTTGTCGAAATTGGAAAGTTTTGCTTTATGAGATTTAATTAGTTAAGCTTTGACTCGCTCTTCAAGTTTCGCCGCAATTCGAGCGATTTTAGTGCCTCGATGCACTTTCAAAATTTTGTAGAATTTATGTTTGCGTAACCTCTGGAATTTATGTCTCAATAACAGCTAATCGGATTTTTATTTTTGACTTCAATGTTGGGTTCATAGCTTCGGTTTTCCCCCTGGGTGCGAATTTCATTAGATTCGACACAAGTTTGGCGCTCCGTCACAGTATAGCTTTTGATGTTGTTATTATAATTAGTATTACTATATAATAATATATATGAATATGTATAATAGAAAGACCAACCCCCCCTCCCTTTCCTATTTATCTTCTTCCACGAGCCGATAGCGAGCAATCGTTAGAGACGTCCTTCCGGGGAGCTTCCGATCGCCTATCTGCGAGCTCTGGTGCGCGAAACCTTCGCCCGAGCATAGAACTGAAAAGCTCTCATCGAGATCTATATGTGTGCGGTAAGATTTTTATGTTTCATGAGTTTTTGGCATTAGGATTTTAAGCTAAACCATTATTTTGCTTCGAAAAGTTTCAAAAAAACATAGGCAAGGAGTTCTTACGGCAGATCCTAAAAGCAAAGCGCGCGAGAGACCGTTTTTTGGAAATTTTTGACAAGTGGTGGCTTGTTTTCCCCCTTACAATGTTCTTTTGTTTGTTCTTCCCTATGATTAAACTTTAGTATGTTGTTCAACTGTAAAGAGTCGAGTCTGCCTGAGAGCGCTAAGTGCATTGAGTGTACTGAGTCTGAAGCGCTGATTGTACTAAGTCTAAAGCGCTAAGGGCGCTGAGTGCGCTAAGTGTGCTGAGTGTGAAGCTTTGAGAGCGCTGAGTGCACTGAGTGTGCTGTGTCTGAAGCGCTGAGTGCACTAAGTATAAAGCACTAAGAGCGCTGAGTGTGCTTAGTTTGAAGCGCTGAGTGTGATAAGTCTAAAGCACTGAGAGTGTTGAGTATGCTAATTCTAAAGCATTGAGAGAGCTGATTGTGCTAAGTCTAAAGCACTGAGAACACTGAGTGTGAAAATTCTAAAGCACTGAGAGCGCTGAGTGTGCTAAGTCTAAAGCGACGAGTGTGCTAAGTCGAAAGCACTGGCAGCGCCGAGTGCGTTGAGTGTGTTGAGTGTAAAGCGCTGAGTGCACTGAGTGTGCTATGTCTGAAGCACTAGGTGCGTTGAGTATGCTAAGTCTAAAGAGTTGAGAGCACCGAGTGCGCTGAGTGTGCTTAGTGTGAAGTGTTGAGTGTGTTGAGTTTGAAGCGCTGAGTGTGCTGAGTATGTAGTGTTGAGTGTGCTGAGTCTGAAGGAATCAGTGCACTGAGTGTGCTAAGTCTAAAGCACTGAGAGCACTGTATACATTGAGTGTGTTGAGTGTCTAGCATCTAGTGTTTCCAACGAGTTCGTCGAAAGTATCTTACGAGTTCGTCGGAAGTATCCGATGAATTTGACGGAACACCTTAGGCATTTCGGAAGCGCTTAGTGTACCCTTGAAGAGCTGAGTGTCAGCCTTTTGTTGAGCGTCGAGTGATTCTGACAAATTCATCGGAAGTATCCGACAAATTCGTTGGAACTCCTTGGCATTTCGTCAAAATTATCCGACGATTTAAAGTTGAATTTTTCTTTATTGTTCATTGGACGTCAGGCCATTTTTTCTCTTCATTTATTGTGTGACGTTTTCAATTCCGTCAAGTTTAATTCGTCGCATGGCTCTTGCCGTTTTGTCAGAAATATCCAGAGTTGAGTCAAAATCCATTGACCGAATAACTTGGAAATTTTTAAAGAGACTCTAATACTAAATATAATGAATAAAGATATTTGTTGGGTTATGCGCGTTGTGGACCTTTTCCCCGACACAGTACCACATTTGTTGGGATGTGCGCATTGTGGACCTTTATCCCAGGCACGGTACCATATTTGCTAGGTTGTTCACATTGTGGACCTTTCTCCTCGACACATTACCCCTCTTTGTTATAGATCAAACACCCAGGCTTGCCAGGTGTTTTGATACTCTTCTCGAGCTGATCAGTCTCATTTGAATTTGAAATTTCAATTTGAATTTGAATATGAATTGAATATGAAATCTGATATGATATATATATATATGCAACTCCTTTAATTCTTGATATTGAGTTTGCTTGACTTATACAACATAGCTAGTTCTTTTTTTCTGTTTTATGGTTATTCGTACTGACCGTTGTTGCTAGTTGTCTTTGGTTCTTTGCCTACTTGAAGGTTTGCCAGATTCTTTCTGTTTACTTCTTATTGCACCACTTGTAACTTGCTTCTGAGATATTTTTATTTTGAATGCCTCAGGTTCAGAGCAGTAACAGGTTGGGTCATTAGAGCTATTGATTCTGGTGTTGCGGGTGGTTGCAGCCATTTGTTTTCACCTCCTGTTAGTGAGATAGTTGTTTTCTGTGTTTCGAACTAGACTGTGTTCCTATAGGTTCGTGTTAGTTTGCTGACGCCCATAGTATTAGAATTTGATGTTAGATTACTTGCTTGAATTACTGTTGTTACATACTGTTAGAATTATACTTGCTCTCTGGCAAGGTTTTATGCTATGGTGCATGTTAGTTATTTATAACTATAAAAGTTTCATTTTAGCGTAGTTTCATAGCATGCTTTTAAACTAATAAACTACTATTTTTGAAGTGCTATAAAACTACCTTGTATTTATATATACTAAATTTAGATGTCACATCTTCATTGTATTAGACGTTGAGTCTTCATACTCATATAGGTTAAATAATGAATCAAACTTAGTATTTTCCGCTGTATAAACCTATACTTTCTTACTCGTGGACTAGTTGATCCACCAGGCTAAGGGACACGATCAGCAAAACCTAATAAAAATATTAGTATTACTATTTATTAATATATATGAATATATATAAGAGAACGACCAACCCCCCCCCCCCCTTCCTATTTATCTTCTTCCGCGGGCCGATAACGAGCAAATGTGAGAGACGTCCTTCCGGGGAGCTTCCGGTCGTCGATCTGCAAGCTTTGGTGCGCGAAACCTTCGCCCGAGCATATATCCGGAAAGCTCTCGCCGAGAGTTGCGTGCGTGCGGTAATCCTTTACGTTTCTTGAGTTTTGGCATTAGGGTTTTGACGTAAACCATTATTTTGCTTCGAAAAGTTTCAGAAAACTTAGGCAAGGAGTTTTTGTGGCAGAACCTGGAAGCAGAGCGCTCGAGAGGCCATTTTCTAGAAATTTTGAGGCAAGTGGTGTCTTGTTTTTTCCTTGCACCATTCTTTCATTTGTTCTTCCCTATTATTAACCTTTAGTATGTTGTTCAACTGTAAAGCATCGAGTCTACCTGATAGCGCTGGGTGCGCTGATTGTGCTGAGTCTGAAGCACTGAGTGCACTGAGTGTGCTAAGTCTAAAGAGTTGAGTGCGCTGAGTGTGATGAGTGTCAAGCACTGAGAGCATTGCGTGCGCTGAGTGTGCTAAGTCTAAAGAGCTGTGTGTGTTAAGTCTAAAGCACTGAGAGCGCTGAGTGTGCTGAGTTTGAAGCGCTAAGTGCGATGAGTGTGCTCATTCTAAAGCAATGGGAGCGTTGAGTGTGCTTAGTCTAAAGCGTTGATAGCGCTGAGTGTGCTAAGTCTAAATCGTTGAGAGTGTTGAGTGTGTTGAGTGTGTTAATTCTAAAGCGTTGAGAGCATTGAGTGCGCTGAGTGTGTTAAGTCTAAAGTGCTGAGAGCATTGAGTGCGTTGAGTGTGCTAAGTCTATAGCACTCAGTGCGCTGAGTGTGCTGAGTGTAAAGCACTGAGAGCGCTAAGTTCGCTGAGTGTGATGAGTCTAAAGCGTTGAGTGCACTTAGTGTGCTTAGTCTAAAGCGCTAAGAGCATTGAGTGTGTTGAGTGTGAAGCTCTGAGTGTGCTGAGTGTGAAGCACTGAGTGTGTTGAGTGTGAAGCACTGAGTGTGCTATGTCTGAAGCACTGAGTGCACTAAGTATGCTAAGTCTAAAGCGCTAAGAGCATTGTTTGCGCTGAGAGCGCTGAGTGTCTAGCGTCAAGTTATTTCAACAAGTTTGTCGAAAGTATCCGACGAATTCGCCACAACACCTTGGGCATTTTGGAAGCGCTGAGTGTACCCTTGAAGCGCTGAGTGTTAGCTTTTGTTGAGCGATGATTGTTTCCAACGAATTTGTCGGAAGTATCCGACAAATTCGTCGGAACTCCTCGGGAACTTCGTGGGAATTATCCGACAATTTTTTGTTGAATTTTTCTATTTTGTTCAATGGACGTCAGGCCTTGTGTTCTGTTCGTTTGTTGTGTGATGTTTTCAATTCCGTCGAGTAAGTTTAATTCATCGCATGGCTCTTGCCATTTTTTCAAAAATATCCAGAGTTAAGTCAAAATCCGTTGATCGAATAACTTGGAAATTTTTAAAGACACTCTCATACTAATTATAATGAATGAAGATATTTGTTGGGTTGTGCGCTTTATGGACCTTTTCCCCGGCACAGTACCACATTTGTTGGGATGTGTGCATTGTGGACCTTTTTCCCTGGCACAATACCATATTTGTTGGGTTGTGCGTGTTGTGGACCTTTTTCCTCGGCACAGTACCATAGTTGTTTGGTTGTGCTTGTTGTGGACCTTTTTCCTCGGCACAGTACCCCTCTTTATTGTAGATCATACACTCTGGCTTTCCTTGTGTTTTGATACTCTTCTCGAGCTGATCAGTCTCATTTGAATTTGAAATTTGAATTTTAATTGAATATGAAATCTGATATGATATATATATATATATATATATATGCAACTCCTTTAACTATTGATATTGAGTTTTCTTTACTTTTACTGCATAGTTAGTTCTTTGTTTCTATTTTTTGTTGATTCGTACTGACCTCTGTTACTAGTTGTCTTTGGTTCTTTTCCAACTTGAAGTTTTGTGAGATTCTTTCTATATACTTCTTATCGCACCACTTGTAACTTGCTTCTGAGGTGTTTTTATTTTGAAAGCCCAGGTTCAGAGCAGTAGCAGGTTGAAAGCCCAGGTTCTTTGAAAGCCCACGTTTAGACACAACAACAACAACAAAGCTTTCTAGGAACCTCTAAAGGGTGTCAACCAAAAGAAAAATAACTATAGTCTTACCATCTGGTGCAATAACCAAGGAATCCAAGTGGAAGATAGACAAGGAAGAGCTCTCACTCCCCAACCTAAGAGAACTTATAGTGGGAGAGAGAAATGCCAAAGAAAGTCACTCTGGTGGAAATGAGACATGCAATATTAAATTCGAAAAAATGAAAAGAGGTGAAACACCCCATGCATCGCAAAAATCTGAAAGAAACGCATCAACTCTGAAGTTCTTGATAATTATGGACGGGTTGGCGTTCCAAAGTGTTAATTCATTGAGGGAGCCAATAGACATCCGCTTGGGGACTAACCAGGATAAATCCAAAACACCAACTCTAGAGTAGGACGCTCTTTGAAGTGAAAGTAAGTGCGCACAACACAACTCAATGTGGTCAGCTAAAGTCACTGACATGGGTAATCGAGGGTCATACAAAGTTGGAGGGAAAATATGTGCAACTGGACTTGACGAGGAAGGATGTCGAGAGGACACCACGTCAAGCAGAACAATCACCATGGAATCATAAGCGATCACAGTCGACGACATACCACAATACGTATATTTAGAGAAATAGTCTACCATAGGAAAGGCGTAGTTAGATATACGAAGTGTGGTGGAATGACCAAATATTAAGGCTAGTAACTCACCAACACGTATCCGTCGATACACGTCCAACGAAGGGGCGAACAAGGCATGCATTGCATAATACCTTGGACTAGGCATAATAAGTTCATGTCCTGAATAGTTCGCTAATTGAGTCAGAGGATCATGAGGGAGGGCTTGTAAAATCGAATCCGGGATAAAATCTAAGTCGTATTTACTTTCATGCAATGTTGACAACATCAAAGAAATTTCATCTGGGTTTACACGACCTAAGTCATCCAAAAGTATCCTTCCCTCTCTATCTAGCTCTTCCAAATCAGATTCATAAGACGATTCAAAAATTGTCTCAGAAGATCCGGAAGTAGGCTCTGAAAGGACCAAGTTCAAAGTCTGATTGTGGTTCTTAATAGTATAGTAGGCTGACACTCCACTAGTATCTTTTATAGTAATCATTTGGAAACCCTCACTGACAAGAATACTCTTACCCGGCGAGCTCATGGCATTCCTAGCAGAAACATCTACCGAGTTTGAGACAGAGGATCTAAACTGCTCATTTTCCCTCAAGGTGGATGTAGGCACGCTATGGATAGTCCTACTGTTTGGGGGAAAGGATCTAGCCTGATGAATAAGGTCACTCCTATAATCAGATACGAGTTTAGTGCCCCGGCATAATGAAGCCAAGTCATCAAACATCGGTGTACGATAGTAAATGGGAAAGTACTGATCTGTGAGGAGGTTTTTCATAATTGGCCAACCTGTAAGTGGTACGTCATGTTGTGTCTCTAGACGTCTCTCTTCATTGAGCCAGATGGTTTGGGCTCGACCTGATAACTGTACCCGCACAACTTGGACCCTGTGGTGGTCCCCTAGATTATGCCACTCGAAGTAGCATTCCATTTCAACGACCCAACTAAGGAAGAGTTTAGGACCTCCCAACCCGTCGTAGGTGGGTGCAACGATCCTAGTCGACCTAGAAATGTCAACATCTTTCCCAGGGAAATGCTGTTGTGGACAAGCATGTGGAGACAAATCATTATAGTTGTCATCCTTGTGGTGGTGGTGATGGTTGGGTAGCCTATGACCTCTAGGTGGTGATTGGGTTCGCTTGGACAAAAGTTGGGCCATCATTCCCAGGAGTTCCCCTAGTTGTTGACTCATCTCAATGAAAAGTTTATCAACCGCAGTGGGGTTTTGATTTGGTTGACGTTCATCGGCCATACTCGATGAGGAGGTGTGATACTCATGACTGGATTTAGTGGTCATGTGAAGTGTAAGATTTTTTTTAGTTTTTATATAAAAAATAAATGTGTGCACACATGAAGCATATGTGAAATACAGCGGACTGGGGCCAAGTTAAGAAATTGGCCAACCTAGCTCTGATACCAAATTGTTGCAGGCTACCACGATCAACGAGACTGTGGCGGATGTAGCCTCTCAAGCCTAAATTACGCACGCATAATGAAACGTCAACACAAAGGTTCTCTAAGCCTTTAGAGATCATACAAGGGCTATATGCCAATGTCCGATCAAGTGAAAGGGACCTACACGATCCTAACGATGTGTTGTTGCGCCAAAGAGATCCTCCAAAGTAAGATTCAAAAGAAGTCTAAAATAATTCCCAAATTAAATCAACATAATGTATACCAAATCACTTGAATCAAATGAGAAATCCAGGGATAACCGACCTGATTTCGCAAGCTTTCAAGAAACCTACCACATCCAAAATTACACTAAGAAATCCAGACAATCTTAACACTTAAAATCAAATTTGACAACACAAATGAGATTCAATATTCAGGATAAAATATTAGCCTTAACTTCCACCTAATCCTCAAAACAATGTGGTAGAAACACACAAGATAATAGGAGAGCGATTACCCAAAATCTGAGAAAAGAACACACGAGGATAACTTGTGGAAGAGTCACACTTCCACGGATTCCGTCGGAGTTGCACCAGATAGGGGACGCTAGCCACCTTATTTGGAGTCACACCGGGGGAGGGAGAAGAATGTCGGACAGTATTTGCACCCCCAAGGGACAACGATAAGGCTGGGTGAACCCTCACAGGACGTCGGGTTCCTTGCTTGGTGAATCTCACGCCAAGCGGAAGGGCGGTGGTGGCTAAGTCCCACAGTGCATAGGGAAGGGTAAGGGGACCGAACCCTTGGAAGAAAGCTCATGGGACTTTTTTTGGCTTGTCTAACTATTGTCTTCCATACCACTTAACATATATATATATATATTGTTTTACATTAAGAATAAAATTAAGCTCACCCTAAACTAACCTAAACAAACAGAAAATTAAACTACATTAAACATTAGACTTATACTAACAATAAACAAAAATATAAGCTTAAACTTGAACTTAAACACTAAATGCTGAACCCAAGCGCCAAGCGACGAACACCCAAGAGCTATGTGTATGAACATGGACGTGCACGAAGATCGTAGCGGCAGATATCTTCTTCTTCTTGATTGTTGCGGCAAATATCTTTAACCAGTGGCGGTTTAGGGCCATCAATCGATGACAGAATATGGCGGAAGTTGTCGCGGCATCGCCAATTAGAGTCTTCAACTGTATGGTTGCGGCGGCGATCGCAATAACGCGTCGAGTCGGTGCCGTCAAAGAACTATCCACGAACACGGTCACAAACATGTGGCGGGACATCGTCGCCATCATTTCCTGAACGTCTGCAGTTGTCCCCTGTACGGCGTGGCATCACGATCGCGTATTTTCTCTCACTCTAATAGTATTTTAAATACTGAGAAAATACGGGTTGTGATATTATTTTAAGTCTCATCCTCAGCTATTCTCCTAACCCTCCATGGTTAGTATTCCTATCTATAGAATTCTTTTATCTCGCCTCTCCCTCTGCCCTCTTGTTTTGTTTCGCGTTCCAAGTTTTGGGACGAAACTTCCTTTTTGGAGGGGTGACTATAACACCTCAGTTTTTCTGTCGATTATTTTTATCCTCTCGGTGACGTCATTTTGACATAAGGGTGTTATGTTAGCATGTAATTGACAACGTGTCGCTGTAAGTGTAGTTCTCGACCATTAGGTCGAGTCGACCAAAATTTGGAACTCTTGTTGAATTTGGAAAGTTTTGCTTTAGGAGATTTAATTAGTTAATCTTTGACACGCTCATCAATTTTCGTTGCGATTCGAGCTATTTTACTGCCTCGACGCACTTTCGAAATTTTGTAGAAGTTATGTTTGACGTAACCTTTGGAATTTATGTCTCAAGAATGGCAAATTGAATTTTAATTTTTGACTTCAATGTTCGGTTCTTAGCTTCAGTTTTCTCCTTGGGTGGGATTTTCATTAGATTTGGCGCATGTTTGGCCCTCCGTCTCAGCATAGCTTTTGATGTTGTCATTATTATTAGTATTACAAAATAATAATATATATGAATATATATATAATAGAAAGACCACCCCCCCCCCCATTTCCTATTTCTCTTCTTTCTCGGGCCGATAATGATCAACCGTGAGAGATGTCCTTCCAGGGAGCTTCCGGTTGCCGATATGTGAGCTCTAGTGCGCGAAACCTTTGCCCGAGCATAGATCCAGAAAGCTCTCACCGAGAGCTGCGTGTGCACGGTAAGCCTTTTATGTTTCATGAGATTTTGGCATTAGGGTTTTGACCTAAACCTTTATTTTGCTTCGAAAAGTTTCAGAAAACCTAGGCAAGGAGTTCTTGCGTCAGATTCCTGGAAGCAGTACGCGAAAGGCCATTTTCTTGAAATTTTGAGGCAAGTGGTGGATTGTTTTCCACCTTGCACAATTCTTTTGTTTGTTCTTCCCTATTATTAACCTTTAGTATGTGTTAAACTGTAAAGCATCGAGTCTTCCTGAGAGCGCTGAGTGTGCTTAGTCTGAAGCGCTGAGTGTGGTGAGTGTGCTAAGTCTAAAAGTGCTGAGAGCTCGGAGTGCACTATGTGTGTTGAGTGTGAAACGCTGAGAGCGCTGAGTGCGCTGAGTGTGCTGAGTCTGAAGCGCTGAGTGAGCTGTGTTTGCTAAGTCTAAAGCACTGAGAGCGTTTTGTGCGCCGAGTATGCTGAGTGTGAAGCGCCGAGTGTGTTGAGTCTGAAGTGCTGAGTGTGCTAAGTCTGAACCACTGAGTGTGATGAGTGTGCTAAGTCTAAAGCGCTTAGAGCGCTGTGTGCGTTGAGAGCACTGAGCGTCTAGCATTGCGTGTTTCAGACGAGTTCGTTAGAAGTATCTGACGAATTCGCTGAAACACCTTGGGCATTTCGGAAGCATTGAGTGTACCCTTGAAGCGCTGAGTGTCAGCCTTTTGTTGAGCATCGAGTGTTTTTGACGAATTCATCGAAAGTATCAGACGAATTCGCCAGAACTCCTTGGGCTTTTCATCAGAATTATCCGACAATTTTTGGTTGAATTTGTCTGTATTGTTCATTGGACGTCAGGCCTTGTGTTCTGTTCGTTTGTCATGTGACGTTTTCAATTTTGTCGAGTAAGTTTAATTCGTCGCATGGCTCTTGCCGTTTTGTCGGAAATATCCAGAGATTAGTCAAAATCTATTGACCGAATAACTTGGAAATTTTTAAAGAGACTCCCATACTAAATATAATGAATAAAGATATTTGTTGGGTTGTGCGTGTTGTAGACTTTTTCCACGGTACAATACCATATTTGTTGGGGATGTGTGCATTGTGGACCTTTTCCCCAACACAGCTCAATATTTGCTGGGTTGCGCGTGTTGTGGACCTTTTTCCCCAACATAGTACCGCTCTTTGTTGTAGATCATACACCTAGGCTTTCCAAGTGTTTTGATACTCTTCTCGAGCTGATTAGTCTCATTTGAATTTTAAATTTGAATTTGATTTTGAATTTGAATTGAATATGAAATCTGATATGATATATGTATATGTATGCAACTCCTTTAACTCTTGATATTGAGTTTGCTTGACTTATACTGTATAGCTAGTTCTTTGTTTCTGTTTTCTGTTGATTCGTACTGACCTTTGTTGCTAGTTATCTTTGGTTCTTTGCCTACTAGAAAGGTTTGCCAGATTCTTTCTGTTTACTTCTTATTTCACCACTTGTAACTTACTTTTGAGGTGTTATTATTTTGAATGCCTCAAGTTCAGAGTAGTATCAGGTTGGGCCATTGGAGCTGTTGATTCTGGTGCTGCGGGTGGTTGCAGCCGTTTGTTTTCACCTCCTGTTAGTGAGGTAGTTATTTTCTGTGTTTCAGACTAGACTGTATTTCTATGAGTTCGTGTCAGTTTGTTGACGCCCATAGTTTTAGACTTTGATGTTAGATTACGTGCTTGATTTACTGTTGTTATATACTGTTTGAATTATAATTTTTCTTTGAGAAGGTTTTATGCTATGGTTCATGTTAGTTATTTTTAACTATAAAAGTTGCATTTTAGCGTAGTTTAATAGCATTCTTTTTAACTGATAAATTATTATTTTTGAAGAGCTATAAAACTAATTTTTATTTATATATACTAAATTTAGAAGTCACTTCTTCATTGCATTAGACATTGAGTCTTCATACTCATATAGGTTAAATAATGAATCAAACTTTGTATTTTTCGCTACGTAAACCTATACTTTCTTACTCGTGGATTAGTTGATCCACTAAGCCGAGGGACACGATCAGTAAAATCTAATAATATAATAATGTTTTAAAACCTAATTTATATGTCTTTTTATAAAAATAATTGAAAGGAAAGGGTTGCCTGAATGTCTGCAGTTGTCCCCTGTATGGCATGGCTTCACGATTGCATATTTTCTCTCACTCTGATAATATTTTAAATACTGAGAAAATGCGGGTTATGATAGTATTTTAAGTCTCATTCTCAAATGTTCTCCTACCCCTCCCTGGTTAATATTCCTATCTAGCGAATTCTTTTATCTCGTCTCTCCCTCTGCCCTCTTGTTTTATTTCGCATTCCAAGTTTTGGGATGAAACTTCGTTTTTGGAGGGGTGACTGTAACGTCTCTGTTTTTCTATTGATTATTTTAATCCTCTCGGTGACGTCATTTTGACGTAAGGGCGTTACATTAGCATGGAATTGACGACGTGTCGCCTTAAGTGTAGTTCTCGTCCGTTAGGTCGAGTAGACCAAAATTTGGAACTCTTGTTAAAATTGGAAAGGATTGCTTTATGAGATTTAATTAGTTAAGCTTGGACTTGCTCATCAAGTTTCGTTTCGATTCGAGCGATTTTAGTGCTTCGACGCACTTTCAAAATTTTTTAGAAGTTATGTTCGCTGTGACCTTTGGAATTTATGTCTCAAGAACGGCTAATCGGATTTTTATTTTTGACTTCTCTATTGGGTTCGTAGCTTTGTTTTTCGCCATGGATGTGAATTTTGTTGGATTCGGCGCAAGTTTGACCTCCGTCGCAACATAGCTTTTGATGTTCTTATTATTATTAGTGTTACTATATAATAATATATATGAATATATATAATAGAAAGACCAAACTCCCCCTTTCCTATTTATCTTCTTCCTCGGGCCGATAGCGAAAAACCATGAGAGATGTCCTTCCGGGGAGCTTCCGATCGCCGATCTGTGAGCTCTAGTGCGTGAAACCTTCGCCCGAGCATAGATCCGGAAAGCTCTCGCCGAGAGCTGCGCGTGCGCGGTAAGCCTTTTACGTTTCATGAGATTTTGGCGTTAGAGTTTTTACCTAAACCATTATTTTGCTTCGAAAAGTTTTAGAAAACTTTAGCAAATAGTTCTTGCGGCAGATCCTGGAAGTAGAGCGCGCGAAAGGCCGTTTTCTGAAAATTTTGAGGCAATTGGTGGATTGTTTTTCCCCTTGCACCGTTCTTTCGTTTGGTCTACCCAATTATTAACCTTTAGTTTGATGTTAAATTATAAAGCATCGAGTCTACCTGAGAGCGGTGAGTGCGCTGAGTGAGCTAAGTCTGAAGTGTTGAGTGCGCTGAGTGTGCTAATTATAAAGCGCTGAGTGCGATGAGTGTGCTGAGTGTGAAGCACTGAGAGTGTTGAGTGCGATGAGTGTGCTAAGTATGAAGCACTGAGTGCATTGAGTGTGCTAATTCTAAAGCACTGAGTGCATTGAGTGTGTTGAGTGTAAAGTGTTGAGAGCACTGAGTGTGATGAGTCTGAAGCGATGAGTGTAAAGCGCTGATAGCAATTAGTGTGCTGAGTCAGAAGCGTTGAGTGCTCTCAGTCTAAAGCGCTGAGAGCGATGAGTGTGCTGAGTCTGAAGAGCTGAGTGCGCTGAGTTCGATGAGTGTGCTAAGTAAAAATCGCTGAGAATGCTGAGTGTGTTTAGTGTGCTAAGTCTAAAGCACTGAGAGCATTGAGTGCGCCGAGTTTGCTAAGTCTAAAGTGCTAAGAGTGTTGAGTGCACTGAGTTTGCTAAGTGTAAAGCACTGAGAGCGCTGAGTGTGCTGAGTCTAAATCATTGAGTGCACTGAGTGTGCTATGTTTAAAGCAATGAGAGCACTGATAGTGTTGTGTGTGCTAAGACCGCTGAGTGTCTAGCATCGAGTGTTTACGACGAGTTCGTCGGAAGTATCAAACGAATTCGCCAGAACACCTTGGGCATTTCAGAAGAGATGAGTGTACCTTTGAAGCGCTGAGTGCCAGCACTTTTGTTGAGCGTCGAGTGTTTCCGACGAATTTGTCGGAAGTATTCGCGGATACGAATTTGTTGGAACTCCTTGGGCATTTTGTCGGAATTATCCGACAATTTTTGGTTGAATTTGTCTGTATTGTTCATTGGACGCCAGTCCTTGTGTTCTGTTTGTTTATTGTGTGACGTTTTAAATTCCGTCGAGTAAGTTTAATTCGTCGCATGGCTCTTGTCGTTTTATCAGAAATATCCAGAGTTGAGTCAAAATCCTTTGAGCGAATAACTTGGATGTGCGATATTTGTTGGGATGTACGACTTGTGGACCTTTTTCCCCAGCACAGTACCATATTTGTTGGGTTGTGCGCGTTGTGGACCTTTGTCCCTGGCATAGTACCCTTATTTGTTGTAGGTCATACACCCAAGCTTGCCCGGTGTTTTGATACTCTTCTTGAGCTGATTTGTCTCATTTGAATTTTAAATTTGAATTTGAATTTGAATATGAATTAAATATGAAATCTGATATGATATATATGTAAGCAACTCCTTTAACTCTTGATATTGAGTATGCTTGACTTATACAGCATAGCTAGTTCTTTGTTTCTATTTTCTATTGATTCGCACTGACCTCTGTTGTTAGTTGTATTTGGCTTTTTGCCCACTTGAAGGTTTGCCAGATTCTTTCTGTTTACTTCTTATTGCACCACTTGTAACTTGCTTCTGAGGTGTTATTATTTTGAATGCCTCGGGTTCAGAGCAGTAGCTGGTTGGGTCGGTAAAGCTGTTGATTCTAGTTCTGTTGGTGGTTGCAACCATTTGTGTTCACCTCCTGTTAGTGAGGTAGTTATTTTCTGTGTTTCAGACTAGACTATGTTCTTATTAGGAGTGAGGAGCGAAAACTGAAAACTGATAAAACCGACTGAACAGACCGAAACGCACAGATTTTGAAACCAATCCGTCCGGCTCAGTTTTGGTTCAGTCTGGAGCTTTTGAAAATCGAAGCCGTATCGGTTCGGGTCGGTTTTCAGGTTGTAAAAACCAACCAAACCGAACTGAAACGACGTAAGTAAATTATATTATAATAATTATAAATTATGTATATATTAAGTTCTATTTTATAATAATTATAAAGGATGTGAATGACTTATATGAACTTGAGTTCAAGTAAAGTTCAAGACCACTTAAATTTTATGACTTAGTAGGACTCACGAGACCTCTCCTAAATAAATGAAATAATCCCACTTACGGGCTACGACTTACTTATCTATAGTGAATTAGCTACTTGATGATTGAATGAAAAAGCCTCAAAAATTGAACTCTAATGAGGCCTGCTGTACACCAACTTTTCTGGTAACATTATCTTCCAATGTGAACTCATTCAAATATCTTAATGATTATCTGAATTTTCTTATTCTTGAATTATGCCAATAAGCAACTTTGCCCATAAATATGGAAATAGTATTGTTTAATAGATATTAATTTTTATCATCAAGAATTCTTCAAGTGAGCGGTCTTTAATGGTGGACACCGAACCTGTGTATATATCTTCACAAATTTTTTCAAGTGAGCAGTCTTCTGGTAACATTATCTTCATAAATTATAATAGACATTAATTTTAATAATCACACAAAAGCATTTTTATATCTTCATGTGTATATAAGAAAACTGCGGCGTTGAGTGAGTACACCTCACTCAATGCAAAAACAGCAATGGCGTTAAGTGAGGTTCACTCACTCAATGCCCTGGCACTTAGCCGCAAATAAGGCAAATCTTGTAACATCCCATTTCCGGCTAGACCCCTAGGAGTCGGTTAGTTGTGACGGAACCCCAGGAAACACATAAAATTGAAATAAAGCAATCAATATTTCGGGTCACGGGTTGGTCACGGCCGTGACCGACCCGTCACGCCCGTGAACTGGGCGTGACTACTTCGACGATCGTCGATCTCCACGAGACGATCGTCGAACGTGCTGTCTGGGCATGTCACGCCTGTGACCCAGGTGTCACGCCCGTGACTATGGGCGTGACCCCATCGACGATCGTCGACCTTGCGGCCCGGGCATGTCACGCCTGTGACATGAGTGTCACGCCCGTGACTTAGGGCGTGACCAGCCTTCGATGATCGTCGATCTCAATTCGACGATCGTTGACCCAAAATCTGCCGTTCGAGCCTGTCACGCCCGTGACCTAAGGTGTCACGCCCGTGACCATCCATCGACGATCGTCGATCTCAGTTCGACGATCGTCGAACCCAGAATTGGCTATTCGGGCCTGTCACTCCCGTGACCTATGTGTCACGCCCGTGACTTTGGCCGAAACGACGGTTCAGACCCGAAATTATTCTAACACGCGTGGTAATAAATGCTGGTGTGGGAAGTTACACCAGGAGTAACTTCTGGCCGTTTTCCTTTTGTAATTATATATTAAATGAGGAAGATATGGTCCAATAGGAAGCCGCCAGCTAGACACACCTGTTCAGTTTCCACCGTTTCTTATCACTTTACTGTAACCGAAACGTTAAGGGGAGAACCGTCATGGCCATAATGGTTTTACCCATTCACCTTCCCACTTCCTGATTTATAAAAGCCCACCTGGGCAAGAGGAGAAGGTTACACGCTCAAGTGATCGGATCAGACCTTTGTTCTTGCTGTAGGAGAAGTTCAGCAAACGCCACCACCGCGCCATGGCACCCCGACGTTCTTCTCGCCTTCAAACCGCGAACAAGGTCCTCCTCTACTCCTTCTCTTTCATGGGTAGATCTTAGTATTCTTAGAAAGGAGTTTCGCGCTCAACGGAGCCGGACCCATCTCTCATTTTCATGGAAAAACCATGAAAAAGATATTTTGAGTTCGCCGGAAACCGCCACCTCCGGCGGCCAAACCACCGCCGACCGCTAGCCATCGCCTCAACGGAGGTGGTGGTGGTGGTGGCTGGCCAGGGAAGTGACCGAACGGCCGGCGACGGATCACGGAATGCTTACAGGAAAAATGTTTTCCTGTGTCTGTTCGGGTTCATGAAGAAGATGAACAGTAGAATTAATATATAATACATAGATTTATTATATAGTACATAATGGAAAAATAGGTTATTTGAATGTATTTTTGAGGCTGCAAAACGAGGCACTTAGAGGCCGATTTAGGAAAAATGACCAGTCACAAAAGTTGTAGCCCTCTGAGCCTACTTTAATTTAAAATTGATTTTATTCAATTTGGGTGAGTGGTTTGACCACAGCACTCATTTTGGTGGGATCAAGACCTAGGCTAACCAGAAATTGAAATGGTTGCCCACGGTTCATAACATGTCCAAATGACTTGAAATTTGGACTGGAGATCTATAATATGTGTATCGAGTGGCTTTCCAAAAATGAGAATTTTTGGAGAAATTTTGCCTAAATTTTTTGTAAAATTTTAATAAACAATATAAAATTAATTAGGAGATGAAATTAAGTCTAAACTCCCCCAAATTTTGGGTGGTGGTCCCTGGCATTGATGTTAAGATCTGTACAAAATTTCAACTCGATTGGTCGAGTTTTGAATAGGGAAGTATCAAGTCCTAGATAGGTCTTGGTGAGGGGTACTTTGGGGAAAAGTACGTTTGGAGATGGAGTGGACAAATCTCTTCAAAAGAGGCTGAAGTTGTTGGCCACTGATTTGTTGAGTCTATGTCTACCCTCTTGGGTAACATGGTGTGGATTAGGGTGGATTTTACCCTAAGAGATTGGCTCAAATCCAACGGGTGGGAGTTTGAGGTTTGTGAAGGA
Organism: Platanthera zijinensis; assembly: GCA_039513925.1. Taxonomy (NCBI): domain Eukaryota; kingdom Viridiplantae; phylum Streptophyta; class Magnoliopsida; order Asparagales; family Orchidaceae; genus Platanthera; species Platanthera zijinensis. Next base: position 64,154,943 of record CM077092.1, on the reverse strand, counting down.
CATAGGAGCAAAAAGCTCTTGTATGCCCTTGAAATTTGGAGGAGAGTGGCATGATATGCTGAAAACCCTCTGGTTGAAATGGTGATGGAATTGGAGGTAATTAGGTACCTCGGAAGTTGAGGTTTTGGATTAGGATAAAAATGTAATTTAGTTATTTTAAGCACTAAATCTAATCCAAAAATTATAAAACTCGGGAAGAGGGAGTTTTCAGATGTTTTAGACTTATGATAATTTTCCTGGAATTTTATGATTGATAAACATTATACTTCATGTGTTAACGGATTATTTGCCCGATTTATTGTTTCAATTATTTGGAGGTTTTAAATTAATTATAATCAGTTGAAATTCTGGATTTAGATCTTGATTAGTAGCACATTGATCACTGGATTTTTATAGAATTTTATGTTGAGTAAATCTAGTACTTTATTCACAAATGATAGAAAGGGCTATTATGTTTAAAAAATTAATTATGGATAAAATACTTGCTGGAAAATTATGAAACTTGGCCAGTACTAATGTTAGGCCTTTATTTGCATGGCATAAATTATTTATAATTTTTGGAAGAATATTTTCTGTACTTGATTCATAAACAACAGAAGCTAGAGATTATTTCTAAAATAGTTTTCATGCCCTTTTAATGATAGAAAAATTATGATACTTAGGATTTAACCTAATGAGATAACCTAGTATTTATCATAAATTTGCTGGACATCTTGCATGAGAACTTAGGGTAGTTCATGTTCAAACCGGTTGTCCTTGGGATTTTCGAGGAATTTAATTAAATGCCAAATAAATTAGGAAAATTTCCATTTTCCGTACTTAGGTCATTTATATCATGGTAAGACTCCAGTAAATAATTTAGGGCATTTGGATGAGTAATGGATCATTGCATAACCGGTTCGACATGTAGCCTAGGTTGGTCTGCATATAACAATTGTGAATTGAAATAAGACATGATCTGAGGAAGACATTGGAGTTAAATAATTCATTTTGTTTGGGTGGGCAATAGTGGAGGAAATCACTATAGGAAGATATAAAGAGTGATGAGAAGTGGTGATAGCTAGAGTTAAGAGGTGCTCGGGTTCGACGAAAGATCGTCTTCCCCGAAGAGTGGAAGGTTTAAAAATCACCCTAGGATAGTCTATCGTAATGTGAGAAGGGGAATGGGTTAAGGAAATAAACCAATAATATTAAGTGCCTTGCGAAAGGGAACTTCGGGCCGTAATGCCGCCGTCTTGGTTCCTAGTGCCCCTTAAGAGCCCTTCACGGGGTATACCGGGGGCAGTCCTGGGCTAACGTAAACTGTAATAACAAATCGACAAGAGTAACTTAGTAACTAGGATTGCACTTTTCACAAACACTGTTGGCACAGGAAGATTGATGAGAGCTTCGGCTCGGGTGATTTGGAAACGGACGTCTGGGTCCGGGGAGCTTCGGCTCGGTTGTTTTGGAGACGGACGTTTTGGTCCGGGGAGCTTCGGCTCGGTTGTTTTGGAAATGGACGTTTAGGTCCGGGGAGCTTCGGCTCGGTTTTTGTGTGTTTGCGATTAAACTTGCATGTGCATAATATAGGAAAAGTTAAGGTGGTGGGTTTTACGATATCGGGGAGTTCGATTGCACCGACACCGATATCGTTGACTCGGCGAGGTGGTTAGCACTTCGCCAACAGAAGTCCGGTGCGCCAGCCGGCAAGAGTACGCAGGCGTCCGCTTTGTGCACCAAGCGTTGAGGCGTACGATAGGTCAGACCAGTGGTGCTTTTACTGGTTTTGAGGTGGGCGAGGCCCAACCCACCGCTTCCGTCTGCCACTACGGAGGTATCCTGGGAGGTAACGGCTCCGAAAGGGGGAACTAAAGGTCTGTGTGCACAGAGTCGGGTGTGTGAGTTGCACTTGCATGTTTCATCATACCCACTAGCATGTCATAGCATAATCGATTCATTTAACCCTGACACCTAAAGTATAAGTGGTATGGGACGCTTATACATTAGGACCTGCAAAACGACCCCTTGGTCTATAAGCTTGTGTGGGCAAGTTTATAAATCAAAGGTTAATTTCAATATATAACAACCATTGTTGTTTGATAACCGACACCCCAACGTATAAGTGGTATGGGACACTCTATACGATGGGAGCCTTGCAAAAGATCCCTTTTGCTTATGTGTTCTCGCATAAGTGAAGGTTTAAATTCATATGTTTGCTTTTCTTATTGCTAGACCTATTATAACAATCATATTAATTGCTCACTGAATACAACTTGCTAGATTAAGTCCATAGTCACCTGTTTCTTGATTTATCTCTACCATCATGTCCTTCCCTTTCTTCCTCCCCGCTCGGTACCTAGGAGCCATGGGGGAAGGGGTAGGGGATGATAGGGCTTAGTCTTTATGACTAACGGTTTTCGAACCGCATCATTTAGGGGATCGTGGAGCCCAGCATGGAGGAGCAGCCCCAGAGATCGGTGCGCCTAGAGATGGGGCAGTCTAGCTCCGGAGTTCACACAGCCGGGACCGTGAGTCTCGACCTTGAGTAGTTTCTGTTTCGCTTCCGCATGAGAGACTTGTAGTGAGGACATTTTGTACCAGGCATAAGCCCGTAGTTATAGTACTCTGATGATTTCTGTGGACACTCCCTTCGTGGAGATTTTATCTTATTTACATGTGATTTATTATTGTGGACTGCATTGTTCTTACTTCAATAATTATGCTACTTTTCTGTGATCGAATTGGCCGGCAGAATCAGCGCCTTGTGGTGATGACCCTTCAGGACGTGAAGGAGTCACCGCAAAGCGGCGGTTCTGGGCCTAAGACCCCGGTGGTTGAAAAAGAAAAAAAATGGGGTCATACAAGTTGTATCAGAGCCCAAACATCGATCAGACGGAAGTAGCAGTCCACAAACCCTAGGTCACCCCCGCTCGAGTTTAGTTTGGGGACAAACTAAGCAGCGGAAGCAGTGGTGTGCCCATATGGGGATCACATATAAAATGTCCACCTTTATGTAATATTTGAACGTTTTCTCAGCGTGTGTTTTTTTTTGACGCAGCCTCCAGCACGGACTATGCCACAAGGTGGAGTTCAACAGGCTCAGGATGTTGCACCACCCCCACCGGCCCCCACTCCTTTCCTTCAGTCAGACATAGGACAGACCCTGACTGCCATTCTGGAGGCCTTCAGGGCCCAGCAGGTTCCGGCCCCGCAGCCAAATCCGGGGGCCAACTGGCTAAGCATCTTCCAAGGACTGGCTCCCCCGTCCTATTTGGGGACAGAGTCGGCTGTTCGGACAGAAGAGTGGCTAGATATCATGTACGAGATGCTGACCGGGATTCGGTGTCCATGGGAGGAGAGGGTGGCTCTGGTTGTCTCCTGCCTGGAGTCCCATGCAAAGAGGTGGTGGAAGATGCTGTTGGACACGACATTTGCTGATAGGGAGGTTGCGGAGGTTACTTGGGAGGAGTTCAGGGCCGCACTGCTGGAGTATTTCGTTCCGCAGTCGGCTAGGGATGATTTGGAGGAGCGGTTCTTACAGCTGAAGCAGGGTACCCGGACCGTGGTGGAGTACCATCGAGAGTTTGACCATCTGGCTCGATACGCAGATTCCTACCAGCTGGACGAGGCAGGGTATATCAGGAGGTTCTATAAGGGCCTGCAGGAGGACTTGAGGGAGGCTCTGTTGTTTGTATCTGACGGGCCCATCTCCCGGATCATGGAGATGGCCAAAAGGATTGAGGCTGACTGGCACACCACCCGGGGCCGGAAGCGGCCAGCAGAGGATCAGGGACGGAGAGGTAGGAATGACCAGCGGCGGGGTACTATACCAGAGGGGAGGAGGACAGAGGACCAGCCTCGTCAGGACGTGAGGCCGGAGCCGAGGGAACAGGTGGTATTAGCCCCTCCCCCTCTTCGGATGCAGGAGATGCCGAGACCCGGGGGAATGGCGTATCCCCCACCAGAGTGTTTTCTTTGTCATCAGATTGGGCACATTCGGAGGAACTGCCCCATGAGGGGGGCACCACCTCCAGCACATCAGGGCGGCCCACCAGCTCAGCATTACGGAGGCCGAGGACGCGGCCGTGGTCGTGGATACCAGTGGGGAGATCGTAGACAGGAAAGAGAGCAGGTATATGCTTTGGACCTTGCGCAGCCTCGAAATCCGGAGCAGGTCATCGCAGGTACGCTGCAATGTTTCTTTATTTTCATAGAATCTCCATTTAAGTTGTTAAAACTCAGAACCGCACTAGATAGGTTAACAATGAAAGAAAATTTTTTATAGAACCCTAAGATGTTTAATCACCCCAGGTATAGTCTTCATCAGCGGCAAGCCGGCCCGCACGCTGTTCGATACTGGAGCTACTCACTCCTTTGTGTCGGAGACGTTCGTAGAAGGACTGGAAGGTGTGGAGCGGTTCACAGGCTCGAGGATGAGGGTGCGACTACCAGATGGATCTGAGCTCCTTACCACAGATCACTGCAATATGGAGGCAGAAATTGGTGGAAAAGCGTTCGAGGCTCCAGCGACGATTTTGAAGCTGACGGACTACGACCTGATCCTGGGCATGGCATGGATGCACTAGAACTATGCCCAGATTGACTGCCAGGCAAAAAGGATCACCGTGAGACACGGCGACTCTTTCATTACCATCGAAGGTATAAGACCTGTCTCTCGTATACTCTTATCTTCGGTACAGGCCGTTAAGGCCCATCTGCAGGGAGAGGAGGTCTATCAGATTTTATTTGAGATGGCGGAGGTTAAGGAGTCGGTGACAGACATCCCGGTGGTGCGAGATTTCGCTGACATCTTTCCGGAGAAACTGCCAGGACTACCTCCACACCGAGAGCAGGATTTTCAGATACAGCTTGTGCCGGGAGCCAAGCCGGCGTCTAGGGCCCCTTATCGGATGGCCCCAAAGGAGTTGGCAGAGTTTCGGACTCAGTTGCAGGAATTAGTTGAGGCAGGTTTTGTTAGACCGAGTTCCTCGCCATGGGGAGCACCGGTCCTGTTCGTGAAGAAGAAGGATGGGACACTCCGCCTGTGCATCGATTATCGAGAACTAAACAGGCTAACCGTCCGGAATACCTATCCGCTCCCACGGATAGACGAATTATTCGACCAGCTGGAGGGGGCCCATTATTTCTCGAAGCTGGACTTGAGATCAGGATACTACCAGCTGCGGATCCAGGAGGAGGATATCCCGAAGACGGCCTTTAGTAGCAGATATGGCCTGTATGAGTTCACCGTGATGCCCTTTGGGCTCACGAATGCTCCGTCGGCGTTCATGAGTCTCATGAACCGGGTTTTCGAGGCCTACTTGGATGTGTTCGTCATAGTATTTATAGACGACATCCTGATCTACTCTAGGACGGAGGAGGAGCACACTCGGCATCTGGCACTGACCTTGGAGAGGTTGCGGGAGCATCGCCTTTATGCAAAATTCAGCAAGTGTCAGTTCTGGTTGAAGGAGGTGGCCTTCCTAGGCCACATCATCAGCGGAGCCGGGTTAGCAGTAGATCCAGCAAAGATTCGGGCAGTTCGCGATTGGCCGCAGCTGAGGACAGCCACCGATGTACGCAGTTTCTTGGGACTTGCCGGTTACTACCAGAAGTTCGTGGAGGGGTTCTCTCGGATTGCCCTCCCCCTCACATCTTTGACAAAGAAGGAGGCACCTTTTGTTTGGACCCCGCAGTGCCAGGCGGCTTTCCAGGAGCTGAAGGACCGACTCATCTCGGCCCCTATTCTGGCCCTTCCATCCGGAAAGGAAGGATTCCAGGTGTATACCGACGCATCATACCAAGGGATGGGAGCGGTGCTGATGCAGAACGGGCATGTCATAGCATATGCCTCCCGCCAGCTGAAGACCCATGAGAGGAACTACCCGGTGCACGACCTCGAGATGGGAGCGGTCGTTTTTGCTCTGAAGGTCTGGCGCCATTATCTTTATGGAGTCCACTGCGATATCTTCTCCGATCACAAGAACCTGAAATACGTGGACACGCAGAAGGAGCTGAATATCAGGCAGAGGCGTTGGGTGGAGTTCTTAGCAAATTATCAGTATGAGATGCACTACCATCCAGGGAAGGCAAACGTGGTGGCCGACGCGTTGAGCCGGAGAGCTGCCACTTCCGAAGCTGGGCCCCAGGTTATGTCCATGGAGCTAGTCCAGTCATTCAGAGATATGCAGATATCCCTAGTGTCCGAGGATGACCCAGTTCTGTATAAGGAGTATCTGGCATCGATACTGGCCATTGACGATATTCGGGATCGCATTCGGGACGTACAGAGGACAGATGCGTGGGCGGAGCCGATGTTCCGAGCTTTGGAGGAAGGTTCGACAGGAGATTATTCCTGAGAGATGGTTTGCTCCACTTCAGAGGCAGAGTATATATACCCGCAGGAGGCCAGATCCGAGAGGATATTATGATGGAGGCGCATTGCAGCCGGTACTCGGTACACCCGGGGATCACAAAGATGACCGCTGATTTGAAGAGGATGATGTTTTGGCCGGGCATGAAGAAGGACATTACGTACTTCGTGACCCATTGCGAGGCGTGTCAGTTGGTGAAGGCGGAGTGCAGGAACCCCGCAGGATTGTTACAGCCACTCCCGGTGCCGGAGTGGAAGTTTGACGATATAGCGATGGATTTTATACATGGTCTTCCCCGGTCTCGGACAGGTAACGACTCGATATGGGTGATTGTCGATCGGTTGACGAAGGTGGCCCGCTTTGTACCGATCAGGAAGGATGACTCGGTGGGAGTGCTGGTACGGAAGTTTGTGGAGCAGTATGTCCGATATCATGGCGTGCCCCGGACGATAGTGTCGGACCGCGATGAACGGTTTACATCCAGGGAGTGGCGGTCAGTGCAGGCATATTTGGGCACCCGGTTGACTTTTAGCACGGCCTTCCACCCTCAGACGGACGGGTAGACCGAGCGCACCAACCGGACCTTGGAGGATCTACTACGATTGTGTATACTGGACCGAGGGGAGCCGTGGGAGAAGATGTTACCATTGGTCGAGTTCTCCTATAATAACAGCTACCAGTCCAGCATCAGGATGACGCCTTATGAAGCCTTGTATGGACGAAAATATAGGACCCCGCTTTCTTGGGTTCAGGACGAGGATCTGAAGCTGCTGGGATCGGATTTCGTTGAAGACACCGAGGCTCAGGTGAGACTGATCAGAGATAGGATGTTGGAGGCGCAGAGCAGACAGGCTAAATACTATGACGCCCGGCATCGTCAGGTGGAGTTTTGGGTAGGGGATCGAGTGTTCTTGAAGATCCGGCCCATGCACGGAGTCTCACGGGTGCGCGGTCGGAGGAAGAAACTCAGCCCTAGGTATATGGGCCCTTACCGGATCCTGGAGCGGATCGGACCCCTAGCCTACAGGCTAGAGTTGCCACCAGAGCTGGCAGCTCTACACGACGTCTTCCACATCTCTTCGCTGAGAAGGGCTCTACTACGCCCGGAGCAACGGATTTTGACCACCGAAGGGCCGATAGCTTCAGACCGATCGGTTCACTTGGAGCCGGTTCGGATCGACGACAAAGGAGTGCGGATCATGCGCCGCAAGAAGATCCCCTTAGTCAAGGTTCTGTGGAGAAATCACGGTCAGGAGGAGCACACCTGGGAACCGCAGGATCTGATGAGGCAAAGATACCCGGAGTTATTCAGTCAGGTACATCTCACCACCTCTCGGTATACTATAGATTGCCTTCTTGTTTTGGAATGTTAAGACTAGATACGGAAAATCCAGGACCTAGGCATGCGCACTTAATCAGAAAGGTAGGGGCTAATCTTTTGTTTATTGGGGAGATTGTCTTAGTTATCAAACGAACAGTCGCCTGAACCCAATAGAAAGATCGTATGGGATGTTACAAGTTTAATTTATTCCGATAGAAATCCCCGTAGGCTCAACCTCAATTTCGGGGACGAAATTTTTTTTTTGTTTATTGGGATTTGTAACATCCCATTTCCGGCTAGACCCCTAGGAGTCGGTTAGTTGTGACGGAACCCCAGGAAACACATAAAATTGAAATAAAGCGATCAATATTTCGGGTCACGGGTTGGTCACGCCCGTGACCGACCCGTCACGCCCGTGACCTAGGCGTGACTACTTCGACGATCGTCGATCTCCACGAGACGATCGTCGAACGTGCTGTCTGGGCATATCACGCCCGTGACCAAGGTGTCACGCCCGTGACTATGGGCGTGACCCCATCGACGATCGTTGATCGCCGTGAGACGATCGTCGACCTTGCGGCCCGGGCATGTCACGCCCATGACATGAGTGTCACGCCCGTGACCTAGGGCGTGACCAGCCTTCGACGATCGTCGATCTCAATTCGACGATCGTCAACCTCGAAATTTGCCGTTCGAGCATGTCACGCCCGTGACCTAGAGGTCACGCCCGTGACCTAGGGAGTGACCAGCCTTCGACGATCGTCGATCTCAATTCAACGATCGTCGACCCAAAATCTGCCATTCGGGCCTGTCACGCCCGTGACCCAAGGTGTCACGCCCGTGACCATCCATCGACGATCGTCGATCTCAGTTCGACGATCGTCTAACCCAGAATTGGCTATTCAGGCCTGTCACGCCCGTGACCTATGTGTCACGCCCGTGACATTGGCCGAAACGACGGTTCAGGCCCGAAATTATTCTAACACGCGTGGTAATAAATGCTGGTGTGGGAAGTTACACCAGGAGTAACTTCCGGCCGTTTTCCTTCTGTAATTATATATTAAATGAGGAAGATATGGTCCAATAGGAAGCCGCCAGCTGGACACACCTGTTCAGTTTCCACCATTTCTTATCCCTTCACTGTAACCGAAACGTTAAGGGGAGAACCGTCATGGCCATAATGGTTTTACCCATTCACCTTCCCACTTCCTTATTTATAAAAGCCCACCTGGGCAAGAGGAGAAGGTTACACGCTCAAGTAATCGGATCAGACCTTTGTTCTTGCTGTAGGAGAAGTTCAGCAAACGCCACCACCGCGCCATGGCACCCCGACGTTCTTCTCGCCTTCAAACCGCGAACAAGGTCCTCCTCTACTCCTTCTCTTTCATGGGTAGATATTAGGATTCTTAGAAAGGAGGTTCGCGCTCAACGGAGCCGGACCCATCTCTCGTTTTCATGGAAAAACCATGAAAAAGATATTTTGAGTTCGCCGGAAACCGCCACCTCCGGCGGCCAAACCACCGCCGACCGCTAGCCATCGCCTCAACGGAGGTGGTGGTGGTGGTGGCTGGCCAGGGAAGTGACCGAACGGCCGGCGACAGATCACGGAATGCTTACAGGAAAAATGTTTTCCTGTGTCTGTTCGGGTTCATGAAGAAGATGAATAGTAGAATTAATATATAATACATAGATTTATTATATAGTACATAATGGAAAAATAGGTTATTTGAATGTATTTTTGAGGCTGCAAAACGAGGCACTTAGAGGCCGATTTAGGAAAAATGACCAGTCACAAAAGTTGTAGCCCTCTGGGCCTAATTTAATTTAAAATTGATTTTATTCAATTTGGGTGAGTGGTTTGACCACAGCACTCATTTTGGTGGGATCAAGACCTAGGCTATCCAGAAATTGAAATGGTTGCCCACGGTTCATAACATGTCCAAATGACTTGAAATTTGGACTGGAGATCTATAATATGTGTATCGAGAGGCTGTCCAAAAATGAGAATTTTTGGAGAACTTTTGCCTAAAGTTTTTGTAAAATTTTAATAAACAATATAAAATTAATTAGGAGATGAAATTAAGTCCAAACTCCCCCAAATTTTGGGTGTGGTCCCTGGCATCGATGTTAAGATCTGTACAAAATTTCAACTCGATTGGTCGAGTTTTGAATAGGGAAGTATCAAGTCCTAGATAGGTCTTGGTGAGGGGTACTTTGGGGAAAAGTACGTTTGGAGATGGAGTGGACAAATCTCCTCAAAAGAGGCTGAAGTTGTTGGCCACTGATTTGTTGAGTCTATGTCTACCCTCTTGGGTAACATGGTGTGGATTAGGGTGGATTTTACCCTAAGAGATTGGCTCAAATCCAACGGGTGGGAGTTTGAGGTTTGTGAAGGACATAGGAGCAAAAGCTCTTGTATGCCCTTGAAATTTGGAGGAGAGTGACATGATATGCTGAAAACCCTCTGGTTGAAATGGTGAAGGAATTGGAGGTAATTAGGTACCTCGGAAGTTGAGATTTTAGATTAGGATAAAAATGTAATTTAGTAATTTTAAGCACTAAATCTAATCCAAAAATTATGAAACTCGGGAAGAGGGAGTTTTATGATGTTTTAGACTTATGATAATTTTCCTGGAATTTTATGATTGATAAACATTATACTTCATGTGTTAACGGATTATTTGCCCGATTTATTGTTTCAATTATTTGGAGGTTTTAAATTAATTATAGTCAGTTGAAATTCTGGATTTAGATCTTGATTAGTATCACATTGATCACTGGATTTTTATAGAATTTTATGTTGAGTAAATCTAGTACTTTATTCACAAATGATAGAAAGGGCTATTATGTTTAAAAAATTAATTATGGATAAAATACTTGCTGGAAAATTATGAAACTTGGCCAGTACTAATGTTAGGCCTTTATTTGCATGGCATAAATTATTTCTAATTTTTGGAAGAATATTTTCGGTACTTGATTCATAAACAACAGAAGCTAGAGATTATTTCTAAAATAGTTTTCATGCCATTTTAATGATAGAAAAATTATGATACTTAGGATTTAACCTAATGAGATAACCTAGTATTTATCATAAATTTGCTGGACATCTTGCATGAGAACTTAGGGTAGTTCATGTTCAAACCGGTTGTCCTTGGGATTTTCGAGGAATTTAATTAAATGCCAAATAAATTAGGAAAATTTCCATTTTCCGTACTTAGGTCATTTATATCATGGTAAGACTCCAGTAAATAATTTAGGGCATTTGGATGAGTAATGGATCATTGCATAACCGGTTCGACATGTAGCCTAGGTTGGTCTGCATATAACAATTGTGAATTGAAATAAGACATGATCTGAGGAAGACATTGGAGTTAAATAATTCATTTTGTTTGGGTGGGCAATAGTGGAGGAAATCACTATAGGAAGATATAAAGAGTGATGAGAAGTGGTGATAGCTAGAGTTAAGAGGTGCTCGGGTTCGACGAAAGATCGTCTTCCCCGAAGAGTGGAAGGTTTAAAAATCACCCTAGGATAGTCTATCGTAATGTGAGAAGGGGAATGGGTTAAGGGAAATAAACCAATAATATTAAGTGCCTTGCGAAAGGGAACTTCGGGCCGTAATGCCGCCGTCTTGGTTCCTAGTGCCCCTTAAGAGCCCTTCACGGGGTATACCGGGGGCAGTCCTGGGCTAACGTAAACTGTAATAACAAATCGACAAGAGTAACTTAGTAACTAGGATTGCACTTTTCACAAACACTGTTGGCACAGGAAGATTAATGAGAGCTTCGGCTCGGGTGATTTGGAAACGGACGTCTGGGTCCGGGGAGCTTCGGCTCGGTTGTTTTGGAGACGGACGTATTGGTCCGGGGAGCTTCGGCTCGGTTGTTTTGGAGACGGACGTTTAGGTCCGGGGAGCTTCGGCTCGGTTTTTGTGTGTTTGCGATTAAACTTGCATGTGCATAAGATAGGAAAAGTTAAGGTGGTGGGTTTTACGATATCGGGGAGTTCGATTGCACCGACACCGATATCGTTGACTTGGCGAGGTGGTTAGCACTTCGCCAACAGAAGTCCGGTGCGCCAGCCGGCAAGAGTACACAGGCGTCCGCTTAGTGCACCAAGCGTTGAGGCGTACGATAGGTCAGACCAGTGGTACTTTTACTGGTTTTGAGGTGGGCGAGGCCCAACCCACCGCTTCCGTCTGCCACTACGGAGGTATCCTGGGAGGTAACGGCTCCGAAAGGGGGAACTAAAGGTTTGTGTGCACAAAGTCAGGTGTGTGAGTTGCACTTGCATGTTTCATCATACCCACTAGCATGTCATAGCATAATCGATTCATTTAACCCTAACACCTAAAGTATAAGTGGTATGGGACGCTTATACATTAGAACCTGCAAAACGACCCCTTGGTCTATAAGCTTGTGTGGGCAAGTTTATAAATCAAAGGTTAATTTCAATATATAACAACCATTGCTGTTTGATAACCGACACCCCAACGTATAAGTGGTATGGGACACTCTATACGATGGGAGCCTTGCAAAAGATCCCTTTTGCTTATGTGTTCTCGCATAAGTGAAGGTTTAAATTCATATGTTTGCTTTTCTTATTGCTAGACCTATTATAACAATCATATTAATTGCTCACTGAATACAACTTCTAGATTAAGTCCATAGTCACCTGTTTCTTGATTTATCTCTACCATCATGTCCTTCCCTTTCTTCCTCCCCGCTCGGTACCTAGGAGCCATGGGGGAAGGGGTAGGGGATGATAGGGCTTAGTCTTTATGACTAACGGTTTTCGAACCGCATCATTTAGGGGATCGTGGAGCCCAGCATGGAGGAGCAGCCCCAGAGATCGGTGCGCCTAGAGATGGGGCAGTCTAGCTCTAGAGTTCACACAGCCGGGACCGTGAGTCTCGACCTTGAGTAGTTTCTGTTTCGCTTCCGCATGAGAGACTTGTAGTGAGGACATTTTGTACCGGGCATAAGCCCGTAGTTATAGTACTCTGATGATTTCTGTGGACACTCCCTTCGTGGAGATTTTATCTTATTTACATGTGATTTATTATTGTGGACTGCATTGTTCTTACTTCAATAATTATGCTACTTTTCTGTGATCGAATTGGCCGGCAGAATCGGCGCCTTGTGGTGATGACCCTTCAGGACGTGAAGGAGTCACCGCAAAGCGGCGGTTCTGGGCCTAAGACCCCGGTGGTTGAAAAAGAAAAAAAAATGGGGTCTTACAAATCTGCGGTGTTGAGTGAGCTGACCTCACTCAACGCCAAACGACAATGGCATTGAGTGAGGTCGTTTCACTCAACGCCAGAGGTTCTGGATGCAAGGAAGGGCTGTGGCGTTGAGTGAGTCTACCTCACTCAACGCCAAAGCAGAAATGGCGTTGAGTGAGGTTCACTCACACAACGCTACGGGACTTGGCCGCAAACATGCCTACGACATTGAGTGAATTCACCTCACTCAACGCCAAACCGAAAATGGCGTTGAGTGATGTCGACTCACTCAACGCCAAAGTACTAAGCCATTTAAAAAGCTATGGCATTGAGTGAGGACACCTCACTCAACGCCAAAATACTTGGCTTCACAAAAAGCGACGACGTTGAGGGACTGCACCTCACTCAAAGCCAAAACCGAAATAGCGTTGAGTGAGGTCGACTCACTTAACGCCAAAGTACTTAGCCTCAAAAAAGGCTATGGCGTAGAGTGAGAACACCTCACTCAATACCAAAGTACTTAGCTTCTCAGAAAATCCGCGGCGTTGAGTGAGCTTGCCTCACTCAACGCCAAAACGGAAATGGCGTTGAGTGAGGTCGACTCACTCAACGCCAAAGTACTTCGCCACTAGCAGGGGCTACGGCGTTGAGTGAGTCCACTTCACTGAACGCCCCAGTAATTAGCAAAAATTTTCAAACTAGCTACAGCTGTGGCGTTGAGTGTATGCACCACACTCAATGCCAAACCCGCAAAGGCTTTGAGTGTCTGCACCACACTCAACGCCGGCCAGATAGAGATTCTAAATCTGGCTCTTTCCCAGACACACAGCAGGCACCCCCCTCCTACTCTCTCTCTTGGCTTCACCCGCAAGCAGCAACCAGACTGAAATCTTGAGTTTATATTAACGGCATTACGCCGGCGGGTTGGGCACAAACAACACAAAGAAGGGGGGCTTATTAGGAGAAACAAAGCCCTAAAATTCAGCAAGATAAAAGAACAGCTTTCCCTCTACCCTAGGGCTAACTGGGATTTTTCAACTCAGCAAGAGAATAAAAATGGCAAGGGCAAGAATACCACTTGCCTCGATTTCCGGCAAAGCTTGGACGAATTTCCCTCCTCTTCACTCGGCACTAGCAGCAGCAGCACCTAAAAGCACGTAACAAGCAACCCGCACTTAAATGGCGGAAATCCACAAGGCCCGAAAATCCAAGTCTCCTAAAACTCCATGAAAATCGAATCTCTTATCGTCGAAACGTAGATCTGAGCGAGAGCAAGCCAATGCCGCTTTCGGAAACGAATTCCGTCGACGAAAGCTCCCAAAATCACCGGTGTTGCGCGCTAGGGTTCGAAGAAAATAATCGCAACCGAACTAGCAACCCGATGAGGCAAGTATACCTATCGAATTGTACTAAGGGGACACAAGTGTCGTATTGAAATCCGGGAACTGTTGGCTATGCTTACTCACACGAACGCTATTATCTTATCGACGGAAAAACTAGGGTTTTAGAAAATCTAAGTGCAGGGGAGAAAGTAAAGCTATACTAGAAAGAGAAACACCGCAATTAAGTAAAGCTATTAAGTAAAACAATTACTACGAAGGGTAGAAAGTATGAAATGGAAATGCACTCGATCAAGATTCACCTCGGCTAAAGACGATTAAGAAAATATGATAAAAATCTAAACTTAATAGGATAAAGTTCCTTGACCGTGGAGGTTCCTAAAGCTTGAACACGCTTCTCTCGAAGTCGTGCCCAACTGAGTTTAGGAAGGTCCGACCGACTCTCGTCTAAATCGGAGGCCTAAAACTCGCTTTACGCGGTGAACCCCACTATTGGATTTTACTCCAATCCGGGAGATTTGGACGTCTGCCTCTCTCGAGGGGTGCGTACAACTCCCTTTACTCTTGAATGCTCACATCATTCTTTCGGCCTCTCGGCTAGCCCAGAATGAAAGCTAAGGCGGAGAGTATATATCAATAATATACCTCCAACCCGTGATTAATCAAGAGTAATTCAAGGCCCTAACCTAAAAAGAAAAGATTAATTAAAACATCATAACATAATCGCTATAACCTCGGATCATCAAGATCGAGTACAAGGAGGATTAGTTAATCATAATGGAGTGGAGGAGGGGAGATGAGTAGAAAAGAATATAAAGGAACACAAGTAAAGGAAGAACACTTTTATTAATGAAAAAAAGGCAAGTTACACTATTGAAATTGAAATTACAAGTGCATGAAAATTAAATCCTATTCTAGCCCTACAATTAGCAATAAGCAAGAGCAAAGATTACAAAGAAAGCTAAAGCAACTAAATATTAAACCATGATTAAGCAAAAATTACAAAGGAAGAGAGAGAGAGAGGGAGAGAGAGGGAGAGAGAGAAAGCATAAAAACTCAAGAACCAAAGGGGCAGCACCTCCCCCTCTCAACCAAAGCTTACTGAAATGGAGAGGGGGGGTCTCAATTTATAGAATTTTTCCCGGGTTGGTCACGCCCTCCGACACGCCCTAGGGGGGCGTGTCAGGGGGCGTGACAGTACTATGTTGACCTCGGGCTCTGGATTCTGGCGGGAGGGATGATTGCTTTGGTACGTCGGTGGTCACGCCCTAGGTCACGCCCGTGTAGGTGGGGCGTGACAGGCACGTCATGTCCAAATCATTGGTCGGAAATCCGTCAGTCACCGAAAAAGGAGGGTGTCACGCCCGTGTCACGGGCGTGATATGGGGCGTGACAGTACTGTTTGCGGGCTGTGGAGAAACGGCATTTAATGCGGTGGCAGGCTTTGCGGCAGAGGGCGACACGCCCATAGTCACGCCTGGTGACACGCACAGGGAGGGCGTGTCAGGGGGGCGTGACAGCGGTTTTGACCGTTTTCCTGTCCCGTCCAGCAGGAGTCCTAGGGAACGGGTGACACGCCCTCGGTCACGCCCAGGGAGGGCGTGACAGGGGGGCGTGTCAGGTCATTTTTGACAAATTTCCTGAAAACCTGCAAAAAGGACAAGAAAATGTTAGTGGCAATAATATTTACATAAAAAGGATAAAAATAAACTAATAATAGACATGATTTGTACACTATAAAATAGAAAATACGATAATAGTTTAGACTACAAAACGTATTATCAGCCGGCCGAAGGCTAGGGCAGTCCGCCGTTTCCGTCTCTGCTTTCCGCGAACTGGAGCAGCGGTTTCGGTCTTAGGAAGAAGGAAGAGAGTGGGCCCGCCAACTTCTAACCAAAGATTTATAAATAAGCCTTACCACGCCTGTTCAGCCTAACCGTCTCCCAAGCCACTGGTTCACTTAAACTAAGAGTGTTTCTAATTAGATTTTACTAATCGCATACCCAAAGTGATGCGAAAACCAAACTACCTCAGAATTCGACGAAATTCGCACTGTAGGTAAATACCAATACTACGAACGCAACGGCGAAGTCGAAATTAACTTTTGACGAACCGAACTGGAGTTATACCCACCTAAAGAAAAAACACAAGCATCCCCCAAGAGGCCACATCGGGTCACCCAAAACAACTCGGCTTGCTAGGGAGACCTTTCCCTTAGGCTACAAAATAGGCCACTCAGTTCTAAGAAGCTAAACCACACTCCACAAATGGCACAAGCCACGAAAATGCATCACCGTAACGCCAAATGAGAATAAAATAGTCGTAGAAAAATCGGGGGCGTAACAGTCACTCCCCCTAAAAGAAAGTTTCGTCCCGAAACTTTACGCACAACACTTCTACTATAGATGGAAAAAGTAACAAACAAGAGTTACAAGAAGGGAAACATACCGATCAAATAAGGGAAACAGGTGAGGGTAAGCCTTCCTCATGGCCGACTCTAGCTCCCAAGTCGCGCTCTCCAAATCCTGATTCTTCCATAGAACTTTCACCATCGGAATGGACTTCTTTCGCAGCACCCGTTCCTGAGTATCCAAAATACGGACCGGCACTTCAACAAAAGAGAGATTGGGCTCCAACTGGGGCACAAAGTCCAATACATGCCCACTACTGCGCACACACTTCCGCAATTGGCTTACATGGAAAACATTATGAACACCTGGGATGTTTGCTGGCAAATCCAACCTGTAAGCTGAAACGCTAATCCGCTCCATAATCTTAAATGGGCCCACATACCTCAGGTCCAATTTCCGATTCTTACCAAACCTATTTACACCCACCATCGGGGAAACCTTAAGAAATACAAGGTCCCCTACAGAAAACTCCAAGGCAGACCTACGCCGATTAGCGTTCTTCTCGTACCTCTCCTGAGCTATACGAAGCTTCTCTCGAATAAGCTTCACTACGACTTCCATTTCTTCAAGCACATCAGGACCCAGCAAAGGCCTCTCACCAGCCTCAGCCCAAAACAATGGAGTTCTGCAGCGCCTCCAATAGAAGGCTTCGAACGGAGCCATCTGCAAGCTCTCATGATAACTGTTGTTGTATGCAAATTCCATAAGTCGCAGCCGCTCGTCCCACGCTCCACCATGGTTTAAAATATAGAATCGGATCATATACTCAACTATCAGGTTCACCTGCTCCGTCTGCCCATTGGTCTGTGGGTGGTAAGCAGTAGAATACCTTATATCCGTACCCAAACAATCCTGCAGACTCTGCCAAAAACGAGAAGGAAACCGGGAGTGTCGATCAGAAATGATGCTAATCGGCAAACCGTGCAGTCGGATGACTTAATTCAAGTACAACTTTGCTATCTTCTTTATCAGGTAATCAATCTTATATGGCACGAAGTGAGCACACTTCGTCAGTCTATCCACTATAACACAAACAAAATCAAATCCCCTCGGGAATTTCGGTAAGCCCGTGATGAAATCCATAGATATACTTTCCAACTTATAAGTCGGGATCTTTAACGAAGTCAACTTGTCACCAGGCCTTCAATGATCGGCCTTCACACGCTTGCAAGTGTGGCACTCGGCAACAAATCGGGCTATATCACATTTCATGCCATACCACCAGGAAATTTGCTTTAAGTCATGATACATCTTCGTAGATCCTGGATGGTTGGCAACGCTGGATCCATGAGAATCTCTTCAAATCATACCTCCTATGTCCCCAACAGCGGGGATGCAAAATCTGCCGCGGTACTTTAAAGTACCTGTATCATCGATAGCAAAGTCTGGCAACTCCCCCTTCTCGGTCCTGGTGAATAAGTGCAGAAGATCCGGATCGTCCTTTTGGTGAAGTCTGGTCAAAGAAATCCAAGACGGCTCTGCCACTGATAAACTACTCTGCAAGCCACAGCATCCCACTGATATATCCATAAGGAGGAACTCCTCCACTAAACGATCGGCAGAGAAATTAAAGATCTTTCCCGTCTTTCGGCTCAGGGCGTCGGCCACCACATTGGCCTTGCCTGGATGATACTGGATCTCTACATCATAATCAGCCGCATACTCTAGCCACCGCCGCTAGCACAGATTCAACTCCTTCTGCGTGAACACATACTTCAGGCCCTTATGGTTAGTAAAGATCTTGCACTGAGCCCCATAAAGTAGATGCCTCCATAACTTCAACGCACAGATTACCGCTGTAAACTCAAGGTCATGCGTAGGATAATTCTTCTCACGAGTCTTCAGTTGCATTCACCCATAGGCAATCACCTTTCCAACCTGCATTAATATGCATCCAAGACCTACTTGCGAAGCATCCACGTATACATCATAATCCACACCCTCAGTAGGCAGGGTCAGAACATGAGCAGTGCACAATCTCTTATTTAACTCCATAAATGCTTCTTCGCACTTCTCGCTCCAAACAAAAGCCACGTTTTTCTGAGTCAGCTTGGTCAAAGGTGCAGCTAGGGAAGAGAAACCCTCCACGAACCTCCTGTAGTAGCCAGCCAACCCTAGGAAGCTCCTGATCTCCTTAGGCGAATTCGTCCTACTCCAATCCATCACTGCTGGGATCTTTTCTGGGTCGACCGAAATCCCCTCCTTGTTCACCACGTGGCTTAGAAATGAAGCCTAAGGCAACCAAAATTCGCACTTGCTCAGCTTGGCTAATAACTTGTGATTCCTCAACTCTGATAGAACCAAGCGCAGATGCTGCTCATGCTCTTCAGCGCTGCAAGAATAAACCAACACATCATCAATGAAGACCACCACAAACTTGTCTAAGAAATCCTTGAACACCCGGTTCATCATATCCATGAAAGCTGATGGTGTGTTAGTCAAACCAAACGACATCACCAAGAAATCAAAGTGTCCATGCCTCGATCTTAATGCAGTCCGTGGAATATCTGCCTCACGGATCCTGAGCTGATGATAGCCAGAACGAAGATCGATCTTGGAGAACACCGTGCTACCGCACAACGTGTCAAATATATCATCGATCCTCGGCAGAGGGTACCTGTTCTTAATGGTGACTTTGTTCAACTCCCTATAGTCGATGCAAAGCCGCATTGACCCATCTTTCTTCTTCACAAACAACACAGGAGCACCCCATGGCGATGAACTCTGCCTGATAAATCCCTTTGCCAACAGCTCATCGAACTAAACTTGCAACTCCTCTAACTCACGAGGGGCCATCCGGTACGGCGCCTTAGCAATAGGATGCGTACCTGGCTCCAAATCAATCACAAACTCCAAATCCCGCTCGAGAGGAAGACCAGGAAGATCAACCGGAAAAACATCGGCGAAATCACAAACAACTAGAATCTCCTCCAAGCGTGGTACACTAACAACGGTCCCAACCACCGAGACCAAATAAGAAAAACAATCCGAAAGGAACAGTTTCTGAGAACATACCGCAGAGATTACAGGAGAATCCTGGCACAGATCAGCATACACGCTTCCGGGCTGATCATCATCCCTTATGAAGTCCAAGCGCTTCCATTTGCACTGAATGACTGCATCATACCTAGATAGCCAGTCCATGTCCAGAATAACATCGAAATCCTCCAGATCAATCATCTTCAGGTCTGTCTTTGCAAGGAAGTCCCCCAACAAAACAAGGCAATCTAACATGCCCAAATCTGACAACACAGATTCACCAGAGGGGAACTTGACACGGAAGGTATCCCGTACTCGATCTAAAGTCAATCGATGTCGCTCTACAAAGGCTCTAGCCACGAATGAGTGGGTAGCGCCAGAGTCAAACAGAACACGTGCCCAACGGTTCTTCACCTTAAATTTCCATATAGGAGCATATATAACTAAGGAACTACCACAATAATACTGCAAACATTCTAGTAAAACAAGAACAAAACCTTAAGGTTGGAAAGACAACTAACCTGAGATGACCTGAGTCGGAGCTTGAGCCTCCTCGGAAGAGATCACGTTCAGCTTTCCCTTTCCCTTGTCCACACGCTGAGGTGGAGGTAATGCCTGTAGTGGAACTGCATGAAGAGAAGGCTGGACTAGAGGACACCTAGACTTGATGTGTCCCTTCTACCCACACTAAAAGCAGATTTTATCCTTGGACCAGCACTGGGCCGCATCATGCCCGGGTCGCTTGCAAACAGGACAAGAGACATCTATCCTAGGAGCACCCTGAATTGCATGAACCTGCTCCTTCCTCTGAGCTACTGCCTTCTTGAAACATCTCTCGACAGGGTGGCCTGACCGGCCACAGAAGCTGCACACCACTTTGCTTTTCTTTCTCGGAGCTGCACCGGGTACCTGGGGTTTCTTCTCCTCCACAGACTTCCTCTTGTCCTTCCTCATTTGCTGGCCTCTGCTCTTTGCGGTCTCATAGCCTCCACCTTCAGAGAAGCCTCCACTACTCCTGCATAAGTCTCTGACCCATAAGCACTGGTCAACCGCTGCACCTCGCTCCTCAAGCCACTGAGAAATTGCTTAACTCGATCAGCCTCAATGCTGACCAATCAAAGGGAAAAATGGCTCAACTTGCAGAACTCTATCTCATACTCACCCACCGTGAGTTGCCTTTGCTTCAGATGGAGGAAATCAATCATGAGGCAGTCACGCTCGACCAAGGGTAAGAACTTCCTCAACAGCATCTCCTTGAACACTTCCTAAGAGCATCCAACTACCAAGCTCTTCTTTTCTCTCAACCACCAACTCTTAGCCAAACCTTTAAGCTGATAGGCGGCTATCATCACCCTCTGGTCATCTACAATCCTGGAGTACGAGAACATCTCCTCCATGGAGATCATCCAATCAACTATGACCATAAAGTCTGCCTTCCCATCATAAGTGGGAGGGCTCAACCTCTAAAACTGCGAGATGAATGCTGTAACGCCCCGTCTTTTCAGCGATTTTTTTTTTATTCTCGTTTGGCGTTACGATGACGCGTTTCCGTGGCTTGTGCCATGTGTGGAGTACGGTTTAGCTCCTTAGAACTGAGTGCCCTGTTTGGTAGCCTGTTGGCAAGATCTCCCTAGCAAACCGAGTCGTTTTGGTGACCCGGTGTGGCCTCTCGGGGGGATGTTTGTGTTTGGCTTTGTTTGGGCATAACTCGAGTTCTGTTCGTCGAAAGTTAATTTCGACTTCGCCGTTGTGTTCGTAGCGTGGGTATTTAGCTACGGTGCGAATTTCGTCGAATTCCGAGGTGAATCGGTTTTCGCGTCAATTTGGTGCTTTATGTAATTTTGTAATTAATTATATAATTATATAATTATATATATATAAACATAATAAGATGAAATGAAAGCCCCATCATCTTCTTCACGTAAGAAACCGCCGCCCTTGTACGAGAGAATCGAGTAACCGCCGAGCCTTCCCTTCGGACGCCGATTCCCGGAGCGTTTGTGGACGGAATTCGATTCCGAGAGTGGATACGGATTGCTCTCGACGAGACCTTCATTCCTGCGGTAAGAAATTCGATTTTCGTGGAGTTTTGGAAGGATTGGAATTTTCAGTTTTGGAAGTTTTCCGCCATTAATGGCCGAGTCTTTGTTCTAGGTGTTGCGGCCGTCTTGATCCGTGCGAAGAGGAGGAAAGCAGTCCAAAGCTTCGCTGAGATTTGAGGCAAGTGGTATTCTTGCCCTTGCCAAGTGTTTTCTTTTATTTTATTTGATGAAATTGAAATCCCGGTTAGCCCAGGTTAGAGGCCTTGTTGTTCTCGTTTTCTTGCTAACTATATGGCTTAGTTCTTCCTACTGAAACCCCCCTAGGTTGTGATGTTTGGAATCCAAATTGTCGGCGTGAAGCCGTTGTTTTCCTTTAATTTTGATTGATGCTCTGGTTCGGGCGTAGCCGAGAGGGAGAGTTAGGAGGGGGGGTGTGGTTGCCAATTTCCTTCATTATGGTATTATTCGAATGGTTAGGCATAGTTTATACGGTAGTAGCGTGCGACGTTGATAGTTGTCTACTGCTGTAGTGGCGTGAGTCGTGTGCGCGTTCCAGTGTCGTTCGGAAAATTCCAAACGGCACAGGTTTGCCGCGCACGGTCATCAACCTTTAGGGCGCACGACCACTGATCGTGTGCCTCTGTTCGTGCGCGTATAAATTTCAGTTTCCAAAGTTCTGTCTCGGGCAATCGCACGAGCGCTGACATCAGTGCGCACGACCACTGATCGTGCGACACTGATCGTGCGCAGTTGCTAGGTTTTCTGTCAGGTTTCCAGGTTCGTTTCGCACGATCATCAGCCGATGAGTGCGCACGACCACTGATCGTGCGTCACTGATCGTGCGCTTTGTATAATTCCTTTTGCCAGGCGAATTTAGATGGTTTCGAGTGCGGGAGTTTAGATACTCAAGTGGCAGGCAATTACTTGAGTTCTGGACCTTCTGCCTTGGTCGTTCGACTGTCGTCAAGCTCCGTATTCTTTAGTGGGCTTGTGGGTAGTGGTATAATTTTGGCGGCGAGTGAGGCTAGCTCACTCAACGCCAAAGTTTAGGTAGGCACTGAGTGCGTTTCACTCAACGCCTAGTCGTGTTGGTTTATTTCAACACTCTTCCTTTACCTTGTATTTCGTTTCCGAGTGGATTTTTCCAGTTGTATTTCTGGGTTTTCCTTGTCGGCCGTTTTCTTTATTTTCCTAAAGGCCGAATCGTGGGTCGTGGATAGTAGTGGTGGTTGTAGCTCTTTATGGGGGTGGAGTTGTGTGATATAGCCAAGGCCACCCATGGATTTCTTGCTCCAGGTACGGGCTGGGCATGTCGGGTGGAAGGTCCCTTGTGTTTTCACGTGTTGACCCTCGAGCTTTTGACTTGGACATGGTGGATTGGGGGACTGCGTTTGCCTTCGATCCGGTTCCTCGTTGTTGTTTTGCTACTATCACTTCCCGCAGTTTAGGGTGTTAGAAGTTTCTTCTTTGGTAGTTTGCAGCATTCTGACTCTTGGTAGTCTAGTAGGCCCTGCAGGATGTTGTTCCTGGGCTGGGTCGTTGCTGTTTCTTTGCACGTTGTGCATTTCTTGTTGTCCTATTTTGGACAGTTGTGACTCTTTCTACTGCATGTTTTCTGTTATTTTGTCCTTTTGGTTGACTCTTTCATGCAGTTTTACCTTGATTTTTGCTTGCTGAGGTATTCTGTTTTCTTTTGGAATACCCCAGGTTCTGAGCTGTAGCCGGTCTGGTGGCTAGTTGGAGGTGTTGTTGTTGGTGGACTCCCGGACTTTGGAGTTTTGTTTACCTTGTTTGTGAGGTTGTTTTCAGTACCTTCTTACAGACATATATGTGTGCTGGTGGGTTCGTGTCAGGTTGTTGGCGCCCACTAGTAGTTTTTACCTTGTACTAGATATATACTATTGCTGCTACCATTTATTTTTCTGGAGATAGTCTACTTGCTTTGAGAAGGTTTTATGCTAGGTTGCTAGTTATTTTTAAACTATAAATACTATTATAAATGAAGCTCATGATCAGCATGTTTTTATAAACTTAATCACTATTTTCCAAATCACGTACGAAAACCGTTTTCTTATATATATTATATAAACTAAGTGTAGTGTCTTGCATAGCATGAGTGGTTCTCTTGGGACCCTTATGCGCTCTTTAGGGTGTAAAACCTAATTAAAGTATTTTTCCGCAGCGTTTAAATATAGTTTTCTTTTGTGGACTAGATGATCCACTGAGTCGAGGGATACGGACTCTAAACATAACTGATTTTCTATTCATTAAGCACATGATTTTCTTGCATAAAGATTGTAGTTGGATTTGCCTGAGCGTCAGCAGTTATCCCATGCTTGACGTGGCATCATGACGCGTGTTTTCTCTTACTCTGATAATTCTTAATTCAGAGAAAATGCGGGTTGTGACAGTTGGTATCAGAGGGAGGTTGCTTGACAAGTTAGTTGGGCAACCTTCCTTGGATGCTGTTAGTAGTTCAGCATCATGTCATTCACACACCGATATGTCATCAGCACGTCTTGGCAAAAGCACGAACACTACACTCATAGCATAACATGAAGTATACGGGGCATATTATGTAGTATGGGATGCATAATATGTGTTCGTATATGGATCCACCATAGGGGCTACATGTGAGGGTTATGTAGTATGGGATGCATAACCTCACCACATGACTGCGACTAGCACGTTTCTTTTTCGTTGCATGGAAATGTTATGTAGTATGGGATGCATAACATTTTCATGTGTACGCCGCTCATATCATGCATTAGGGCCTTCTTTTTAGAATGCATAGCACAATCATGCATATCATATCATTGCATAAGCACAACGCGCCGAGCTAAAGATTTGCAGGATGACATATGTACACACATAAGTTTTCAAACTAACATAAGTTCATGCATCCGATCTAGGCACAAGAGTTAGTGAGGTGGTGGTTAACCATCCTAGGTTAGGGCATATCATCTAATTATTGTGAAGAAGATAAACTCTCAGAGCAAGTTTAGCAGCTTTAAGTCTATATCTACATATGTATTGTCTGTACTGGTAGTCGGTTCTAGTCGTGGGATTTGGTTCTGATTTGCGTTGTATTGATTTTTAGGATGGCTAGGCGTCCTGCGACCCGATCGACTCCCCTGTCTGAGGGTGAATCTTCTGGAGCTCAGAACGATGCGTTGACCGAGGGTCTGCGTCAGAGTAGCGTAGCTATGGGGAGGCAGTTGGAGGAAGTGCAAGCCCAGATTCAGTCTTTGGTGGCAGTTGTGGCAGGGCAGGCTCAGGGTGCGCAAGTTCCTGCAGGGGGGTTAGCTGTTCCTCCTCCTCCTGCACCCTTGAGACCTCCAGTGGTGGTGCCAGCAGAGATGGCCTTCATCTCGCAGTTTCAGAGGCTGAGCCCTCCCACTTATGATGGGAAGGCAGATTTCATGGTGATAGACGACTGGCTGATCTCCACGGAGGAGATGTTCTCGTACTCAGGGATTGCAGATGATCAGAGGGTGATGATAGCCGCCTATCAGCTTAAAGGATTGGCTAAGAGTTGGTGGCTGAGAGAGAAGGAGAGCTTAGTGGCTGGATGCTCTTGGGAAGTGTTCAGGGAGATGCTGTTGAGGAAGTTCTTACCCTCGGTCGAGCGTGACCGCCTCATGAATGATTTCCTCTATCTGAAGCAAAGGCAGCTCACGGTGGGTGAGTATGAGATAGAGTTTAGTAAGTTGAGCCGTTTTGCCCCTGGATTGGTTAGCGTGGAGGCTGATCGAGTTAAGCGATTCCTCGGTGGTTTGAGGAGTGAGGTGCAGCAGTTGGCCAGTGCTTATGGGTCAGTGACTTATGCTGGAGTTGTAGAGGCTGCTCTTAAGGTTGAGGCCATTGAGACGGCGAAGAGCAGAGGCCAGCAGTTGAGGAAGGATAAGAGGAAGTTGGTAGAGGAGAAGAAACCCCTGGTACCCGATGCTGTTCCGGGAAAGAGGAGCAGGGTGGTGTGCAGTTTTTGTGGCCGGTCAGGCCATCCTGTTGAGAGGTGTTTCAAGAAGGCGGCAGCTCAGAAGAAGGAGCAGGTTCATGCTATTCAGGGTGCTCCTGGGAGAGATGTCTCATGTTCAGTTTGCAAGCGATTCGGGCATGATGCAGCCCAGTGTTGGTCCAGGGTTAGAGTCTGCTATCAGTGTGGGCAGAAGGGTCACGTTAAGTCGAGATGTCCTCAGGTCCAGTCAGCTCTTCCTGCAGTTCCATTGCAGGCTTTACCTCCACCTCAGCATGTGGACAAGGGAAAAGGGAAGCTGAACGTGATTTCTTCCGAGGAGGCTCAGACTTTGACCCAGGTGATCTCAGGTTAGTAGTTGGTTGTTTTTCTTTCTAGCCTGGTAGTTTAGTTGCTAGATTGTTTGCGGTACTGTTGTGCTAGTTCCTTAGCTTTGTGCGTTCCTATAGGGAAATTTAAGGTGAAGAACCGTTGGGCGCGTGTCTGTTTGACTCCGGCGCTACCCACTCGTTCGTGGCTAGAGCCTTTGTGGAACGTCATCGGTTGTCTCTAGATCGTGTTCGGGATTCCTTCCGTGTCAAGTTTCCCTCTGGTGAATCTGTGTTGTCAGATTTGGGTATTTTGGATTGCCCGGTTTTGTTGGGGGATTTTCTTGCGAAGGCGGATCTGAAGATGATTGATCTAGAGGACTTCGATGTCATTTTGGGCATGGACTGGCTCTCTCGGTATGATGCGGTCATTCAGTGCAAGGGAAAGCGCTTGGACTTCATCAGGGACGACGGTCAGCCCGGCAGCGTGTATGCTGATCCGTGTCAGGATTCTCCTGTTCTCTCTGCGGTATGTGTTCAGAGATTGTTTCTTTCTGATTGTTGTGTTTGTTTAGTCTCGGTGGTTGGAACCGTTGTTAGCGTGCCACGCTTGGAGGAGATTCCTATTGTTCGTGGTTTCGCCGATGTTTTTCCTGATGATCTTCCTGGTATCCCTCCTGAGCGGGATGTGGAGTTTGTTATTGATTTGGAGCCGGGTACGCGTCCTATTGCTAAGGCGCCGTACCGGATGGCCCCTCGTGAGTTAGAGGAGTTGCGAATTCAGTTAGATGAGTTGTTGGCTAAAGGTTTTATCAGGCAGAGTTCGTCGCCTTGGGGTGCTCCTGTTTTGTTCGTAAAGAAGAAAGATGGGTCGATGCGGCTTTGCATCGACTATAGAGAGTTGAACAAGGTCACTATCAAGAACAGGTACCCTCTGCCGAGGATCGATGATTTATTTGACCAGTTGCGTGGTAGCACGGTGTTCTCCAAGATCGATCTTCGTTCGGGCTATCATCAGCTCAGGATCCGTGAGGCAGATATTCCACGGACTGCGTTTAGGTCGAGGCATGGGCACTTTGAGTTTTTGGTGATGTCGTTTGGTTTGACCAACGCACCATCAGCCTTCATGGATATGATGAACAGGTGTTCAAGGATTTCCTAGACAAGTTCGTTGTGGTCTTCATTGATGACGTGTTGGTTTATTCTCGCAGTGCTGAGGAGCACGAGCAGCATTTGCATTTGGTCCTATCAGAGTTGAGGAACCACAAGTTATTCGCCAAGTTGAGCAAGTGCGAATTTTGGTTGCCTCAGGTTTCTTTTCTAGGCCACGTGGTGAACAAGGATGGGATCTCGGTTGACCCAGAAAAGATTGCAGCAGTGACGGATTGGAGTAGGCCGAATACTCCTAAGGAGATCAGAAGTTTCTTAGGTTGGCTGGCTATTACAGGAGATTCGTGGAGGGTTTCTCTTCTCTAGCCGCACCATTGACCAAGCTGACTCAGAAGAATGTGGCTTTTGTTTGGAGCGAGAAGTGCGAAGAAGCTTTTCAGGAGATAAAGAGGAGATTGTGTACTGCTCCCGTTCTGACCCTTCCTACTGAGGGCGTGGATTATGATGTGTATGTGGATGCTTCGCATATAGGTCTGGGATGCGTATTAATGCAGGATGGAAAGGTAATTGCTTATGGGTCAAGGCAGCTGAAAACTCATGAGAAGAATTATCCTACGCATGACCTTGAGTTTGCAGCGGTTATCTATGCGTTGAAGTTGTGGAGGCACTTACTTTATGGGGCTCAGTGCAAGATTTTTACTGACCATAAGAGCCTGAAGTACGTGTTCACGCAGAAGGAGTTGAATCTGCGTCAGCGGCGGTGGCTTGAGTATGTGGCAGATTATGATGTGGAAATCCAGTATCATCCGGGCAAGGCCAATGTGGTGGCCGACGCCCTGAGCCGAAAGACGGGAAAGATCTTTAACCTCTCCGCCGATCGATTAGTTGAGGAGTTCCTCCTTATGGATATTTCAGTGGGATGCTGTAGTTTACAGAGTAGCTTATCAGTGGAAGAGCCGTCCTGGATTTCTTTGACTAGATTGCATCAGAAGGACGATCCGGATCTGTTGCACCTTTTTACCAGGACAGAGAAGGGAGAGTTGCCAGATTTTTCTATTGATGATGCGGGTACTTTGAAGTACCGCGGCAGGTTTTGCGTTCCCGCTGTTGGGGACATTAAGAGTATGATTTGCAGTGAGGCTCATGGTTCCAGCGTTGCCTACCATCCAGGATCTACGAAGATGTACCGTGACTTAAGGCAAATTGCTTGGTGGTATGGTATGAAAGGGATATAGCTCGTCATGTTGCTGAGTGTCACACTTGCAAGCGTGTGAAGCCGATCATGGAAGGCCTGGTGGTAAGTTGACTCCGCTAGAGATCCCGACTTGGAAGTGGGAGAGTATATCTATGGACTTCATTACGGGTTTGCCAAAATCCCCGAGAGGATTTGATTCTGTTTGGGTTATAGTGGATAGATTGACGAAGTGTGCTCACTTCGTGCCTTATAAGATTGATTACCCGATGAAGAAGATAGCGGAGTTGTACTTGTCTGAAGTCATCCGACTCCACGGTGTGCCAGTTAGCATCATTTCTGATCGAGACTCCCGGTTTACTTCTCGTTTTTGGCAGAGTCTGCAGGAGGGTTTGGGTACGGATCTGAGGTATTCTACTGCGTACCACCCTCAGACCAATGGGCAGACGGAGCGGGTCAATCAGATTGTTGAGGATATGATCCGGTGCTATATTTTAGACCACGGTGGAGCGTGGGATGAGCGTCTGCGACTCATGGAATTTGCTTACAATAACAGTTATCAGGAAAGCTTGCAGATGGCTCCGTTCGAAGCCTTGTATGGGAGGCGCTGTAGGACTCCGTTGTTTTGGGCTGAGGCTGGTGAGAAGCCTTTGTTGGGTCCTGATGCTCTAGAAGAGATGGAAGTCGCCGTGAAGCTTATTCGGGAGAAGCTTCGTTTAGCCCAGGAGAGGTATGAAAAGAACGCCAATCGGCGTAGGTCTGCTTTGGAATTTTTCAGTAGGGGATCATGTATACCTCAAGGTTTCTCCAATGGTTGGTGTGAAGAGATTTGGTAAAAATCGGAAATTGGACCCAAGGTATGTGGGCCCGTTTGAGGTCTTGGAGCGGATTGGTGTGTCTGCATATAGATTGGATTTGCCAGCGAACTTCCCTGGTGTTCATAATGTTTTTCATGTTAGCCAATTGCGGAAGTGTGTGCGCAGCAGTGGGCAACTCTTGGATGTTGTGCCCCAGTTAGAGCCCAACCTCTCTTTTGTTGAGGTGCCAGTTCGTATTTTGGATACTCAGGAGCGTGTGCTGCGAAAGAAGTCCATACCGATGGAGAAAATTCTATGGAAAAATCAGGATTTGGAGAGCGCGACTTGGGAGCTAGAGTCGGCCATGAGGAGGGCGTACCCTCACCTGTTTCTCTGATTTGATCGGTATGTTTCCCTTTGTAACTTCTGTTTGTTACTTTTTCCTTCTTTTGTAGGAGGGTTGTGCGTAAAGTTTCGGGACGAAACTTTCTTTTAGGGGGAGTGACTGTAACGCCCCGTCTTTTCAGCGATTATTTTTTTTTATTCTCGTTTGGCGTTACGATGACGCGTTTCCGTGGCTTGTGCCATGTGTGGAGTACGG
The DNA here is from genome assembly GCA_039513925.1 of Platanthera zijinensis. Lineage (NCBI taxonomy): Eukaryota > Viridiplantae > Streptophyta > Magnoliopsida > Asparagales > Orchidaceae > Platanthera > Platanthera zijinensis. Next base: position 64,125,286 of record CM077092.1, on the reverse strand, counting down.
TTTAGCTCCTTAGAACTGAGTGCCCTGTTTGGTAGCCTGTTGGCAAGATCTCCCTAGCAAACCGAGTCGTTTTGGTGACCCGGTGTGGCCTCTCGGGGGGATGTTTGTGTTTGGCTTTGTTTGGGCATAACTCGAGTTCTGTTCGTCGAAAGTTAATTTCGACTTCGCCGTTGTGTTCGTAGCGTGGGTATTTAGCTACGGTGCGAATTTCGTCGAATTCCGAGGTGAATCGGTTTTCGCGTCATTTGGTGCTTTATGTAATTTTGTAATTAATTATATAATTATATAATTATATATATATAATATAATAAGATGAAATGAAAGCCCCATCATCTTCTTCACGTAAGAAACCGCCGCCCTTGTACGAGAGAATCGAGTAACCGCCGAGCCTTCCCTTCGGACGCCGATTCCCGGAGCGTTTGTGGACGGAATTCGATTCCGAGAGTGGATACGGATTGCTCTCGATGAGACCTTCATTCCTGCGGTAAGAAATTCGATTTTCGTGGAGTTTTGGAAGGATTGGAATTTTCAGTTTTGGAAGTTTTTCCGCCATTAATGCCGAGTCTTTGTTCTAGGTGTTGCGGCCGTCTTGATCCGTGCGAAGAGGAGGAAAGCAGTCCAAAGCTTCGCTGAGATTTGAGGCAAGTGGTATTCTTGCCCTTGCCAAGTGTTTTCTTTTATTTTATTTGATGAAATTGAAATCCCGGTTAGCCCAGGTTAGAGGCCTTGTTGTTCTCGTTTTCTTGCTAACTATAGGGCTTAGTTCTTCCTACTGAAACCCCCCTAGGTTGTGATGTTTGGAATCCAAATTGTCGGCGCGAAGCCGTTGTTTTCCTTTAATTTTGATTGATGCTCTGGTTCGGGCGTAGCCGAGAGGGAGAGTTAGGAGGGGGGTGTGGTTGCCAATTTCCTTCGTTATGGTATTATTCGAATGGTTAGGCATAGTTTATACGGTAGTAGCGTGCGACGTTGATAGTTGTCTACTACTGCAGTGGCGTGAGTCGTGTGCGCGTTCCGGTGTCGTTCGGAAAATTCCAAACGGTACAGGTTTGCCGCGCACGGTCATCAACCTTTAGGGCGCACGACCACTGGTCGTGTGCCTCTGTTCGTGAGCGTATAAATTTCAGTTTCCAAAGTTCTGTCTCGGGCAATCGCACGAGCGCTGACATCAGTGCGCACGACCACTGATCGTGCGACACTGATCGTGCGCAGTTGCTAGGTTTTCTGTCAGGTTTCCAGGTTTGTTTCGCACGATCATCAGCCGATGAGTGCGCACGACCACTGATCGTGCGTCACTGATCGTGTGTCACTGATCGTGCGCTTTGTATAATTCCTTTTGCCAGGCGAATTTAGATGGTTTCGAGTGCGGGAGTTTAGATACTCAAGTGGCAGGCAATTACTTGAGTTCTGGATCTTCTGCCTTGGTCGTTCGACTGTCGTCGAGCTCCGTATTCTTTAGTGGGCTTGTGGGTAGTGGTATAATTTTGGCGGCGAGTGAGGCTAGCTCACTCAACGCCAAAGTTTAGGTAGGCACTGAGTGCGTTTCACTCAACGCCTAGTCGTGTTGGTTTATTTCAACACTCTTCCTTTACCTTGTATTTCGTTTCCGAGTGGATTTTTCCAGTTGTATTTCTGGGTTTTCCTTGTCGGCCGTTTTCTTTATTTTCCTAAAGGCCGAATCGTGGGTCGTGGATAGTAGTGGTGGTTGTAGCTCTTTATGGGGGTGGAGTTGTGTGATATAGCCAAGGCCACCCATGGATTTCTTGCTCCAGGTACGGGCTGGGCATGTCGGGTGGAAGGTCCCTTGTGTTTTCACGTGTTGACCCTCGAGCTTTTGACTTGGACATGGTGGATTGGGGGACTGTGTTTGCCTTCGATCCGGTTCCTCGTTGTTGTTTTGCTACTATCACTTCCCGCAGTTTAGGGTGTTAGAAGTTTCTTCTTTGGTAGTTTGCAGCATTCTGACTCTTGGTAGTCTAGTAGGCCCTGCAGGATGTTGTTCCTGGGCTGGGTCGTTGCTGTTTCTTTGCACGTTGTGCATTTCTTGTTGTCCTGTTTTGGACAGTTGTGACTCTTTCTACTGCATGTTTTCTGTTATTTTGTCCTTTTGGTTGACTCTTTCATGCAGTTTTACCTTGATTTTTGCTTGCTGAGGTATTCTATTTTCTTTTGGAATACCCCAGGTTCTGAGCTGTAGCCGGTCTGGTGGCTAGTTGGAGGTGTTGTTGTTGGTGGACTCCCGGACTTTGGAGTTTGTTTACCTTGTTTGTGAGGTTGTTTTCAGTACTTCTTACAGACATATATGTGTGCTGGTGGGTTCGTGTCAGGTTGTTGGCGCCCACTAGTAGTTTTTACCTTGTACTAGATATATACTATTGCTGCTACCATTTATTTTTCTGGAGATAGTCTACTTGCTTTGAGAAGGTTTTATGCTAGGTTGCTAGTTATTTTTAAACTATAAATACTATTATAAATGAAGCTCATGATCAGCATTTTTTTATAAACTTAATCACTATTTTCCAAATCACGTACGAAAACCGTTTTCTTATATATATTATATAAACTAAGTGTAGTGTCTTGCATAGCATGAGTGGTTCTCTTGGGACCCTTATGCGCTCTTTAGGGTGTAAAACCTAATTAAAGTATTTTTCCGCAGCGTTTAAATATAGTTTTCTTTTGTGGACTAGATGATCCACTGAGCCGAGGGATACGGACTCTAAACATAACTGATTTTCTATTCATTAAGCACATGATTTTCTTGCATAAAGATTGTAGTTGGATTTGCCTGAGCGTCAGCAGTTATCCCCTGCTTGACGTGGCATCATGACGCGTGTTTTCTCTTACTCTGATAATTCTTAATTCGGAGAAAATGCGGGTTGTGACAAATGCCATCTTTGCTGGCACCACAACTGGAGGTCTTAAGGGTGTAGGAGGAGGAGGGACAGCTAACCCCCCTGTAGGGCCTTGCACTCCTTGAGTCTGACCTGCCACAACCGCCACCAGGGACTAAATCTGGGCCTCCATCTCCACCATCTGCCATCTCATGGCATCGCTACTCAGCTGCAAGATCTCGATCACTGCGTCTTTCTGCGCTCAAGATGACTCACCCTCAGATAGGGGAGTCGATCTAGTCGAAGGACGTCTCGCCATCCTAAAATCATCGCAACACTAGTCAGATCCTAGTAAAACGGTTTGAACCAACTACCAATACAGACAATACATATATAGATATGAACTTAAAGCTGCTAAACTTGCTCTGGGGGTTTATCATTTAAAAAAAATTGATGGTATGCCCTAACCTAGGATGGTTAACCACCACCATACTAATTCATGTGCCTACATTGGGAATGCATGACTTTATATTACTTTTGACTTGAAAGCTTATGTGTGTACATATGTCATCCTGCCAGTCTTTAGCTTGGCACGTTGTGCTTATGCAATGTTATGCTATGCATGTTTGTGTTATGCATTCTAAAAAAAATGCCCTAATGCATGTTATGAGCGACGTACACATGAAAATGTTATGCATCCCATACTATATAACATTCTCATGCAACGAAAAAGAAAACGAGCTAGCCGCAGCCATGTGGTGAGGTTATGCATCCCATACTACATAACCCTCACATGTTGCCCCTATGGTGGATCCATATACGAACACATATTATGCATCCCATACTACATAATATGCCCCGTATACTTCATGTTATGCTATGAGTGTAGTGTTCGTGCTTTTGCCAAGACGTGCTGATGATATATCGGTGTGTGATATACATGATGTTGAATTACTAATGCAATCAAAGGAAGGTTGCCTGACTGACTTGTCAAGCAACCTCCCTCTGATACCAACTGTCACAACCCGCATTTTCTCCGAATTTAGGAATTATCAGAGTATGAGAAAACACGCGTCATGATGCCACGTCAAGCAGGGGATAACAACTGACGCTCAGGCAAACCCATCTACTTTACTTTATGAAAGAAATTCATCAGTTTAATGATTAGAAAATCAGTTATGTTTTTAGAGACCGTATCCCTCGGCTCGGTGGATCACCTAGTCCAGAGTTAAAAACTATACTTATACGCTGCGGAAAATACTTTATTCAGGATTGACATCCTAAGGAGTGCATAAGTGTCCCAAGAGGACCACTTATGCTATGCAAGACTCTACATTAAATTTATATTATATATAAGAAAACGATCTTTATACGTTGTTTGGAAAATAGTGATTGAGTTTTATAAAACATGTTGATCATGAGCTATACTTATAATAATAATTGTAGTTTTAAAAATAACTAGCAACCTAGCATAAATCCTCCTCAGAGCAAGTAGACTATCTCCAGAAAATGGCAGCAGCAAAAGTAATATATCTAGTACCAAGGTAAAAACTACCAGTGGGCGCCAACAACCTGACACGAACCCACTGGCAAATATATATGTCTGTAAGAAAAGTGCAGAAAACTACCTCACTAAACAAATCCAGAAGGATCTCCAAAGTCCAAGAAACCACCAGCAACAACACAGCAACTTAGCCACCAACTTGGCTACTGCTCAGAACCTGAGGAATTCAAAAGAAGAAAGAATACCTCAACGAACAAAACAAAGAAAATTGCACGAAAGTGTCTACCAGATGATAAATGAAAGAGGGAAAACACAGCAGCAAAAATCACAACTTCCCCAAGGCAAGACAAAAAGAAATGCACTAGGTGCGAGGAAACAGCATCAACCCTGCCCAGAAACTACCTCCTGCAGAGTCTACTAAGCTACCAAGAGCCCAAAATGCTGCAATCTACCAAGGAAGAAACTTCTAACACCTTAAGATATGGGAGATGGAAGTAGCAAAATAAACAACGTGGATCCGGGTTGGAGGCAAACTCAATCCCCCAACCACCATTTCCAAACCAATAAAGCTCAAGGGTCTACATGTTAAAGCACTAGGGACCTTCCACCCCCTTGCCCAGCATGTACCTGGAGCAAGATAGAAGAAAAAAGGTGGTCATGGCTAAATTACACAACACCTCCCCCATGAAGAGCTTCAAACCACCACTACAAACCACGACCCACGATTCAGCCTTTAGGAAAGAAAAACATGGCCGACAAGGAAACTCAAAATATAAACAAGGAATTCACTCGGGAACGAAAATCGAGGTAGGGACAAAGAGTGTTGAAATGAATCAACACAGCTTGGCGTTGAGTGGGACCCACTCAACCCCTAACCATACGTTGGCGTTGAGTGAGTTAGCCTCACTCAGCGCCAGAACAGCCATGGCGTTGAGTGAGGTCCACTCACTCAACGCCCTCAAGATAAATACTCTGGCGTTGAGTGAGCTAGCCTCACTCAACGCCAAAACAAAAATGGCGTTGAGTGAGGTTCACTCACTCAACGCCACGCGCAAGAATTCTCTGGCATTGAGTGAGCTAACCTCACTCAATGCAAAAACAACGATGGCATTTAGTGAGGTACACTCACTCAACGCCCAGGTACTTAAACACAATCAGAAAAAGTGGCGTTGAGTGAGCTGGACTCACTCAACGCAAAAACAGCAATGGCGATGAGTGAAGCTCACTCACTCAACGCCCTTACAATTAGTCGCAAAAGAAAAATGCGGCGTTGAGTGAGTACACCTCACTCAACGCCAAAACAGCAATGGCGTTGAGTGAGGTACACTCACTCAACGCCCTGGTACTTAGCCGCAAACAGGGCAAATCTTCGGCGTTGAGTGAGCTGACCTCACTCAACGCAAAAACGGCAATGGCGTTAAGTGAGGTTGTTTCACTCAACGCCAGAGGTTCTGGCTGCAAGGAAGGGCTGTGGCAATGAGTGAGTCTACCTCACTCAACGCCAAAGCAGAAATGGCGTTGAGTGAGGTTCACTCACTCAACGCCACGGGACTTGGACACAAACTTGCCTATGATGTTGAGTGAAGTCACCTCACTCAACGCCAAACCGGAAATGGCGTTGAGTGAGGTCGACTCACTCAACGCCAAAGTACTTAGCCTAAGAAAAGGCTATGGCGTTGAGTGAGCACACCTCACTCAACGCCATAGTACATTGCTGCACAGAAAGCGACGACATTGAGTGAGTCCACCTCACTCAACGCAAAAACCGAAATGGCGTTGAGTGAGGTCGACTCACTCAATGCCAAAGTACTTAGCATCAGAAAAGGCTATGGCGTTGAGTGAGCACACCTCACTCAACGCCAAAGTACTTAGCTTCTAAGATAAACCGCGGCGTTAAGTGAGCTTGCCTCACTCAACGCCAAAACGGAAATGGCGTTTAGTGAGGTCGACTCACTCAACGCCGAAGTACTTAGCCGCTAGCAGGGGCTACGGCGTTGAGTGAGTCCACCTCACTCAACGCCACAGTACTTAGCCAAAATTTTCAAACTAGCTACAGTTGTGGCGTTGAGTGTATGCACCACACTCAATGCCCAACCCGCAAAGGCTTTGAGTGTGTGCACCACACTCAATGCCGGCCAGACAGAGAGTCCAAATCTGGCTCTTTCTCAGACACACGGCAGGCACCCCCCCTCCTAATCTCTCTATCGGCTTAACCCGCAAGCAGCAACCAGACTGAAATTTGGAGTTTATATTAACGGCATTACGTCGGAGGGTTGGGCACCAACAGTACAAAGAAGGGGGGCTCATTAGGAGAAACTAAGCCCTAAAATTCAGCAAGATAAAAGAACAGCTTGGCCTCTACCCTAGGGCTAACCGGGATTTTTCAACTCAACAAGAGAATAAAAATGGCAAGGGAAAGAATACCACTTGCCTCGATTTTCAGCGAAGCTTGGATGACTTTCCCTCCTCTTCACTCGGCACTAGCAGCAGCAGCACCTAAAAGCACCTAACAAGCAACCCGCACTTAAATGGCGGAAATCCACAAGACCCGAAAATCCAAGTCTCCTAAAACTCCTTGAAAATCGAATCTCTTACCGTCGAACGTAGATCCGAGTGAGAGCAAGCCAGCGCCGCTTATGGAAATGAATTCCGTCCACGAAAGCTCCCTAAATCGCCGGCCGAAGGCTAGGTCAGTCCGCCATTTCCGCCTTTGTTTTCCGCGAACTGGAGCAGCGGTTTCGGTCTTGGGAAGAAGGAATAGAGTTGGCCCGCCAACTTTTAACCAAAGCTTTATAAATAAGACTTACCACGCCTGTTCAGCCGAACTGTCTCACAAGCCACCGGTTTACTTAAACTAAGAGGGTTTCTAATTAGATTTTACTAATGGCACACCCAAAGCGACGCGAAAACCAAACTACCTTGGAATTCGACGAAATTCGCACCGTAGCTAAATACCCATTCTACAAACGCAGCGGCGAAGTCGAAATTAACATTCGACGAACTGAACTCGAGTTATACCCACCTAAAGTCAAAACACAAGAATCCCCCCAGAGGCCACACCGAGTCACCCAAAACGACTCGGCTTGCTAGGGAGACCTTGCCCATAGGCTAAAAATAGGCCACTCAGTTCTAAGGAGCTAAACCACACTCCACAAATGGCACAAGCCACGAAAACACGTCACCGTAACGCCAAACGGGAATAAAATAGTCGCAGAAAAATCGGGGGTGTTATAGAGAGCTTGCTCGCATTTTTTTCTCTTTCTTGTACTTTTGTAATCCACCCTCTTTGTAATCTCGTCGAGGCGAGCTCCTTCTTCAGTAACCCCAGATTTACTTTTAATGAAAAGAAAACTTAGTTCCAGATCTCTTGCTTATTTTCTGTTCTTGTACTTACTGTGATGCACTAGCACGCGAGTTCGCCCCCTCTGCCGGGCGATCTGGCTAAGATAGTTCATGTCATTAAAATGTGCTTATGTTAGGATACGTACCCGCGAGGAGACAGATCTTTCCTGCCCTAAAAGATCAGGAGGTAGACAACTCGCCATGCGGGCCTGCGACTACCCAGCTCGCCTACGAGATCCCTTCTACTTTAGAGGCTTGGAAACACAAAATTTCCAAGTAAAATCTTGACATACTGGGGTGTAGTTGCCGATATAAGTCTCGGCTAGCCCACCTGCCGAGTTCTCGATTCTCCATATTTGTCCATCCCTTAGTACCATCCCTCGATATAGCTGAGATCTCGGCTCATCGCTGCCAGCTTGCTTGGAGATTGCTGGGACCAACACTTTGCTTTTCCTTGCGGCCTTTTCCCTTCAGATTCTGCACCATGTCCAATTTCCCTTGCTTCAGCTATGTTTACTGAGGATCCCAACACTGCCAGCTAGGTGGAAACCTGACAGCTGGAGCATCTCGAGACCTAATGTCATAACCCGCATTTTCTCCGAGGAAAACGATTATCAGAGTAGGAGAAAACACGAGTCATGATGCCACGTCGAGCAGGGGATAACTGTCGACGCTCAGGCAAACTGCTATCAACTATACTTTATGAAAATTTATGAGTTAAATGAATAAAAAATCAGTTATATTTTTTAAAGGCCATATCCCTCGGCTCGGTGGATCATCTAGTCCACAGTTTACAAGCTATACTTATACGCTGCGGAAAAATACTTTATTCTGGTTTGACATCCTAAAAGAGTGCATAAGTGTCCCCAGAGGACAACTTATACTATGCAGGACCCTACTTTTAATTTATACTATATATAAGAAAATGATCTTTTTACGTTGTTTGAAAAATAGTGACGAGTTTTATAAAACATGCTGATTATGAGTAATACTTATAACAGTGATTTTTTAGGTTTAAAAGTAACTAGCAACCTAGCATAAATCATCCCAAGAGCAAGTAGACTATCTCCAAAAAAGGTAACAGCAACAAGTAACATATCTAGTATCAAGGTAAAAACTACCAGTCGGTGTTAACAAACTGACACGAACCCACTGGCAAGTATGTATGTCTGTAAGAAAAACACATCAAAACTACCTCGCAAAACAAGGAACTGATCTCTATAGCACCAGAGACCACCAGTAGCTGCACAACACCACTAGCCGCCAGAGCGGTTACTAACCAGAACCTGAGGCATTCAAATAAGAAAGAATACCTCAAAAAGAAAAACTAGAAAATTGCTCGAAAGTACCAATCAAAAGATACATAAAAGAGGAACACAAAACAGTAATAGTCACAACTGCCCAAGGCAAGGAAAAAAGAAAGTGCACTAGGTACGGGGACATAACAGTAGCTCTGCCTAAAAGCTGTAGAGTCAACCAGGCTTCCATGAGCCCAAAATGTTGAAAAATACCAAGTAATAAACGTCTAACACCCTAAGCTATGCGAGATGTTAGTAGCAAAAACATCGTGGATCCGGGTTGGAGGCAAACTCAGTCCCCCAACCACTATTTTCAAGAAACCAAGCTCAGGAGTTTACATGTGAAAGCAGTAGGGACCTCCCACCCCCTTGCCCAGCCCGTACCTGGAGCAAGATAAAAGAATAAGGGTGGCCTTGGCTAAATTACACAACACCTCCCCAATTAAGAGCTTCAAACCACCACTACTAACCACGACGCACGATTCGGACTTTTTAGAAAAAAAACAAGTAAATAGCCGACAAAGAACCTCAAAATCAAGAAATTCACTCGGGGAAGAAAATCAAGGTAAGGGAAAAGCATTGAGATGACTCAACACGGCCTGGAGTTGAGTGAGCTCCACTCACTCAACGCCTCACCAGACCTTGGCGTTGAGTGAGTTAGCCTCACTCAGTGCCAGAAACCACCATGGCGTTGAGTGAGGTTCACTCCCTCAACGCCCTCCACAAGAACAGCTCTTGCGTTGAGTGAGCTAACCTCACTCAATGCCAAAACAGCCATGCCGTTGAGTTAGGTTCACTCACTCAACGCCTCCAGTAAGAAAACTCTGGCGTTGAGTGAGCTAACCTCACTCAATGCCAAAACAAGTATGGCGTTGAGTGAGGTCTACTCCCTTAACGCCTTCAGCAAAAGAGGCAGTGGCGTTGAGTGAGCTAACCTCACTCAATGCCAAAACAGCTACGGCATTGAGTGAGGTCTACTCACTCAATGCCTTAGAGCTTTACTGCAGGAAAACCCTAAACCAACACCAACAAGAAGAGGTCGGCGGGAATGCTGACTAATTCTCGCCGAATCGACGGGAATCCAGATTGACTCTCGCCGAATCGGCGGGAATCCATATTGATTCTCGAATAATCGAATCGGCGGGAATCCAGATTGATTCTCGCCGAATCGGAGGGAATCCAAATTGATTCTCGCTGAATCTGCGGGAATCAGTGACGATACTCGTCAAAATCGGCGAGAATCACTTAGTGATTCCCATCGATTTTTACTTAGACGAATTTCTAACTCAGTCGCCTCACTACTTAGCCGCAAAAGAACAGACCAAACTATGGCTTTGAGTGTGTGCACCACACTCAACGCCAATCCCGGGCGGCTTTTGGTTTTGAGTGTGTGCACCACACTCAACACCAAATCCCGAGAGCCTACCAAGACTTGTTCTAACCTGAGCACTACCACAGAAACCTCCTCTCTCTCTCTCTCTCGGCTCCACCCGCAAAAGCACCAAACTAGAACTAAAAATCTGGAGTAAAAATGGTGAAAACAACCAGCGGGTTGAGCGAAAACAGCACAAGAAGGGGGGCTCATAAAGGGAAACTGAAGCACAAAGTTTAACAAGCAAAAAGAGAAAAGCTAGGCTTCTATCCTAGGGCTAACCGGGTAGTTAAGAGGGGAAAGAATAAAAACAGCAAGTGCAAGGACCACTTGCTTAGATTTCCTACGAAGCTTTGTCGGTTTTCCTTTATCTTCACACGACACCAACAACAACAACACCCTAAGAGCAAAAATCTCGAACTTTAATAGCGGAAAAGGGCCAAAACCAGAATTTTGGGACTCCTAAAAACTCCACGAAAATAAAATCTCTTACCGTAGAAACGTAGGTCTAAGAGAGAGCAATCTAAATCCGCCGTCGGAATCGAATTCCGTCCACAAACGCTCCCGGAATCGCCGTCCGAAGGGTAGCAGGTCGGCGGTTTCTCCGCTGCTTTTCCGCGTACAGGAGAGGCGGGTTCGGTCTCGGGAAGAAGCAGAAAAGTGGGCCCGCCATCTACTGATTAAGGCTTTTAAATAACTCTAATCACGCCTAAACTGCCTTAACCGCCTCCTAAGCTGCCGGTTCACTCAAGCTAAGCAATTTCTAATTTGTTTTTACTAATAGAACACCCAAAACGACTCAAAAACCGAACTACCTCGGAATTCGACGAAATTCCCACCGTAGCTAAATACCCATGCCACGAACACAATGGCGAAGTCGAAATTAACTTTCGACGAACAGAACTTGAGTTTACCCACCGAAGCAAAAAAAACAACCAGCATCCCCGAGAGGCCACCCCGGGTCACCCAAACGACTCGGCTTGCTAGGGAGATCTTGCTAATATGCTACAAAATAGATCACTCAGTCTTAAGGAGTTAAGACCACACTCCACAGATGGAACAAGCCAAGAAAACGCATCGACGTAATGCCAAACGAGAATTAAATAATCTCAGAAAAAAAATCGGGGCGTTACAGTCACTCCCTAAAGAAAGTTTTGTCCCGAAACTTTACGCACAAACTTCTACTATAGAAGGAAAAGTAACAAGCCAAACATTACAGAAGAAACAAACTTCCAACTAATCAGGGAAATAGTTGAGGGTGAGCCTCCCTCATAGCCGACTCTAACTCCAAGTCGCTTTCAAAACCCTGATTTTTCCATAGAACTTTGACCATCGGGATTGAATTTTTTCGCAGCACCCGATCTTGAGTATCCAAAATGCGGACCGACACTTCAACAAAAGAGAGATTAGGCTCAAACTGGGGCACAACATCAAAGACTTGCTCACTACTGGGCACACACTTCGCAATTGGCTTAGTGAAATACATTATGAATACCTGGGAAGTTTGCTGGCAAATCCAACCTATAAGCTGACAAGCCAATCCTCTCCACAATCTTAAATGGGCCCACATACATCGGGTCCAGTTTTCGGTTCTTACCAAACTTCTTAACACCAACCATCGGGGAAACCTTAAGAACACAAGGTCCTACAGAAAACTCCAAGTCTGAACTATGTCGATTGGCGTTCTTCTCGTCTCTCCTGAGCAATACGAAGCTTTTCTCGAAATAAGCTTCACTGCGACTTCCATCTCCTCTAGCGCATCCGGACCCAACAAGGGTCTCTCACTTGCCTCAGCCCAAAATAGGGGAGTTCTGCAGCGCCTCCCATACAAAGCTTCAAACAGAGCCATTTGCAAACTTTCTTGATAATTGTTGTTGTATGCAAACTCCATAAGTCGCAATCGCTCATCCCACGCTCCATCATTGTCTAGAATGTAGCATCTGATCATATACTCTACTATCTTGTTCACCCGCTCTGTCTGCCCATTGGTTTGTGGGTGGTAAGTAGTCGAATACCTCAGATCGGTACCCAAACCCTTCTGCAGACTCTTCTAAAAGCGAGAAGTAAATCGGGAATCTCGATCGGAAATGATGCTAACAGGCACACCGTGCAATCTGATGACCTCATTCAAATACAACTCAGCTGTCTTCTTCATCGGGTATTCAATCTTATACTGCATGAGGTGAGCACACTTCGTCAGTCTATCCACTATTACCCAAACAGAATCAAATCCCCTTGGAGATTTCGGTAAGCCCGTAATGAAGTCCATAGAAATACTTTCCCACTTCCAAGTCGGGATCTCTAACAGAGTCAACTTGACACCAGGCCTTCCGTGATCGGCCTTCACACGCTTGCAAGTGTGGCACTCAACAACAAATCGGGCTATATCACTTTTCATCCCATACCACCAGGCAGTTTGCTTCAAATCATGATACATCTTCGTAAATCCTGGATGGTAGGCAACACTCGATCCATGAGCCTCTTTGCATACCATACCCCTGATGTCTCCCACAGCAGGGATGCAAAATATACCGCGGAACTTCAAAGTACCTGCCTCATCGATAGAAAAATCCGACAACTCTCCTCTCTCAGTCCTGGAGTATAAGTGTTGAAGATCCGGATCGTCCTTCTGGTACAGTCTGGTCAAAGAAATCCAAGACGGCTCTGCCACTGATAAACTACTCTGCAAGCCACAACATCCCACTGATATATCCATAAGGAGGAACTCCTCCACTAAACGATCGGCGGAGAGGTTAAAGATTTTTCCCATTTTTCGGCTCAGGGCGTCGGCTACCACATTGACCTTGCCTGGATGATACTGGATCTCTACATCATAATCAGCCACATACTCTAGCCACCGCGCTAGCACAGATTCAACTCCTTCTGCGTGAACACATACTTCAGGCTCTTATGGTTAGTAAAGATCTTGCACTGAGCCCCATAAAGTAGATGCCTCCACAACTTCAACGCACAGATTACCGCTGCAAACTCAAGGTCATGCGTAGGATAATTCTTCTCACGAGTCTTCAGTTGCATTCACCCATAGGCAATCACCTTTCTAACCTGCATTAATACGCATCCAAGACCTATATGCGAAGCATCCACGTATACATCATACTCCACACCCTCAGCAGGTAAGGTAAGGGCGGGAGCAGTGCACAATCTGTTCTTTAGCTCCAGGAAGGCTTCTTCGCACTGCTCGCTCCAAACAAAGGCCGCGTTCTTCTGAGTCAAACCTAGTCAAAGGTGCAGCTAGGGTGGAGAAAACCTCCAAGAACGCCCTGTAGTTGCCGGCCAACCCTAGAAAGCTCCTAATCTCCTTGGGCGTGTTCAACCTACTCCAATCCATCACTGCTCCGATATTTTCTGGGTTAACCGAGATCCCATCCTTATTCACCACGTGGCCCAGAAACGAAACCTGAGGCAACCAAAATTCGTACCTGCTCAACTTGGCGAATAACGTGTGATTCCTCAACTCCGAGAGAACCAAGCGCAGATGCTGCTCATGCTCTTCAGCCTTGCGAGAATAGACCAGCACGTCATCGATGAAAACCACAACGAACTTATCTAGGAAATCCTTGAACACTCGGTTCATCATATCCATGAAAGCTGATGGTGCGTTTGTCAGACCAAATGACAACACCAAGAACTCAAAATGTCCATGCCTCGATCTAAACACAGTCCGTGTAATATCTGCCTCACGGATCCTAAGCTGATGATAGCCAGAACGAAGATCGATCTTAGAGAACACCGTGCTACCGCGCCACTAGTCAAACAAGTCATCGATCCTCGGCAGAGGGTACCTGTTCTTAATAGTGACTTTGTTCAACTCCCTGTAGTCGATGCAAAGCCGCATCGACCCATCCTTCTTCTTCACAAATAGAACAGGAGCACCCCAAGGCGACGAACTCTACCTGATAAACCCTTTTGCAAATAACTCATCTAACTGGACTCGCAACTCCTCTAGCTCACGAGGGGCCATCCGGTACGGCGCCTTAGCAATAGGATGCGAACCTGGTTCCAGATCAATCACAAATTCGACATTCCGATCGGGAGGAAGACTAGGAAGGTCATTAGGAAACACATCAGCGAAACCGCGAACAACGGGAATCTCCTCTAAGCGCGGTATACTAACAACGGTCCCAACCGCCGAGACTAAACAAGCAAAACAACCGAAGGAAACAACTTTTGAGCACATACTGCAGAAATGATAGGAGAATCTTGGCACGGATCAGCAAACACGCTTCCCGGCTGACCATTGTCTTTGATGAAGTCCAAGCGCTTCCCTTTGCACTGAATGACCGCATCATACTTAGACAGCCAGTCCATGCCCAGAATGACATCGAAGTCCTCCAGGTCAATCATCTTCAAGTCTGCCCTCGCAAGAAAATCCCCTAACAAAACAGGGCAATCTAGAATGCCCAAATCTGATAACACAGATTCACCAGAAGGGAACTTGAAACGGAAGGTATCACAAACTCGATCTAGAGTTAACTGATGTCGATCCACAAAGGCTCTAGCCACAAACGAGTGGGTAGTGCCGGAGTCAAACAGAACACGCGCCCAGCGGTTCTTCACCTTAAATTTCCCTATAAGAGTATAAACAACTAAGGATCTACCAAAACCCAACTGTAACCATTCTAGCAAATAAAACTTCCAAGCTGGAAAAAGAAACAACTAACCTGAGATGACCTTAGTTGAAGCTTGGGCCTCCTCGGAAGAGATCACGTTAGGCTTTCCTTTACCTTTGTCCACATTTGAGGCGGAGGTAAGCCTGAAGTAGAACTGCATGAAGAGCAGGCTGGACCTGAGGACACCTAGACTTGATGTGACCTTTCTGCCCACACTGATAGCAGACATTATCCTTGGACCAGCACTAGGCAACATCATGCCCGGGTCACTTGTAGACAGAACAAGAGACATCCCTCCTAGGAGCACCATGAATCGCATGAACCTGCTCCTTTTTCTGAGCTGTTGCCTTCTTAAAAAACCTCTCGATAGGGTGGCCCGACCGGCCACAGAAACTACACACCACCTTGCTCTTCTTTCCCGAAGCAGCATCGGTTACCTGGGGTTTCTTCTCCTCGACGGACTTCCTCTTGTCCTTCCTCATTTAATGGCCTCTTCTCCTTGCAGTCTCGATATCCTCCACCTTCAGAGCAGCCTCCACTACCCCTGCATAGGTCTCTGATCCATAAGCATTGGTAAACTGTTGCACCTCACTCCTCAAGCCACCAAGAAACTGCTTGACTCGATCAGCTTCAACACTAACCAACCCAGGAGCAAATCGGCTCAACTTACTGAACTCTATCTCATACTCACCAACCGTGAGTTGCCTTTGCCACAGGTGGAGGAAGTCATTCATAAGACGGTCACGCTCGACCGAAGGCAAGAACTTCCTCAGCAGCATTTCCTTGAACACCACCCAAGAGCAACCAGCCACAAAGCTCTCCTTTTTTCTAAGCCACAACCTCTTAGACAAACCCTTAAGCTGATAGGCTGCTATCATCAGCCTCTGATCGTCTACAATACCGGAGTACGAGAACATCTCCTTCATGGAGATCAACCAATCGTCTATGATAATGAAATCTTCGTTCCTATCATACGTAGGACGGATAAGTCTCTGAAACTGTGAGATGAATGTCATATCCGCTGGCACCACCACTGGAGGTCTCAGGGGTGCAAGAGGAGGTGGAACAACAATCCCCCCTGTAGGGCCTTGCACTCCCTGAGTCTGACCTGCCACAACCGCCACCAAAGACGTGATCTGGGCCCGCACCTCCACCAACTGCCTGCTAAAGGAATCACTACTCTGCCGCAAGCTCTCGATCACCGCATCATTCTGCGCTCCAGATGACTCACCCTTAGATAGGGGGGTCGATATAGTTGAAGGGCGTCTCTCCATCCTAAAGTCATACCAACCTTAGTCAGATCCTAGTAGGAAAGCTGCAACTAATTACAAGTACAGACAATACATACAAAAAAAAAATATAAATATAACTTAAAGCTGCTAAAAACTTGGTCTGGGTGTTTATTTTTTACAAAGAATTGATGTTATGCCTTAACCTAGGATGGTTAACCACCACCACACTAACTCTTGTGCCTAGATCGGGAATGCATGACTTTATATTATTTTTGACTCAAAAATTATGTGTGTACATATGTCATCCTGCTAGTCTTTAGCTTGCACGTTATGCTTATGCAATGTTATGCTATGCATGTTTGTGTTATGCATTCTAAAAAAAAGCCCTAAGGCATGTTATGAGCGGCGTACACATAAAAATGTTATGCATCCCATACTACAT
This sequence comes from Platanthera zijinensis, assembly GCA_039513925.1. Taxonomy (NCBI): domain Eukaryota; kingdom Viridiplantae; phylum Streptophyta; class Magnoliopsida; order Asparagales; family Orchidaceae; genus Platanthera; species Platanthera zijinensis. The sequence continues at coordinate 64,108,634 of CM077092.1, read as the reverse complement.
AACATTTTCATGCAACGAAAAGAAAACGAGCTAGTCGCAGCCATGTGGTGAGGTTATCTATCTCATACTTCATAACACGCACATGTTTCCCCTATTTTGGATCCATATACGAACACATATTATGTATCCCATACTACATAATATGCCCCGTATTCTTCATGTTATGCTATGAGTGTAGTTTTCGTGCTTTTGCCAAGACGTGCTGATGACATATCGGTGTGTGAATGACATGATGCTGAACTACTAATGCAATCAAAAGGGAAGGTTGCCCGACTAGCCTGTCAAGCAACCTCCATCTGATACCAACTGTCACAACCCACATTTTCTCCGAGGAAAACGATTATCAGAGTAGGAGAAAACATGCGTCATGATTCCACGTCGAGCAGGGGATAACTATCGACCCTCAGGCAAACCGCTATCAACTATACTTTATGAAAATTTATGAGTTAAATGAATAGAAAATCAGTTATATTTTTTAAAGGCCATATCCCTCAGCTCGGTGGATCATCTAGTCCATAGTTTAAAAATATACTTATACGCTGCGGAAACATACTTTATTCTGGGTTGACATCCTAAAATAGTGCATAAGTGTCCCCAGAGGACAACTTATACTATACAGGACCCTACTTTTAATTTATACTATATATAAGAAAATGAACTTTTTACGTTGTTTGAAAAATAGTGACGAGTTTTATAAAACATGACGATTATGAGTAATACTTATAACATTGTTTTTTTAGGTTTAAAAGTAACTAGCAACCTAGCATAAATCATCCCAAGAGCAAGTAGACTATCTCAAAAAAAGGTAGCAGCAATAAGTAACATATCTAGTATGAAGGTAAAAACTACCAGTGGGCGCCAACAAACTGACACGAACCCATTGACAAGTATGTATGTCTGTAAAAAAAACACATCAAAACTACCTCGCAAAACAAGGAACTGATCTCTATAGCACCAGAGACTACCAGCAGTTGCACAACATCACTAGCCGTTAGAGCGGCTACTAACCAGAACCTGAGGCATTCAAAGAAGAAAGAATAACTCAGCAAGCAAAACTAGAAAACTGCTCGAAAGTACCAATCAGAAGATACATAAAAGAGGAACACAAAACAGTAATAGTCACAACTGCCCAAGGCAAGGCAAAAAGAAAGTGCACTAGGTGCAGGGACACAACAGTAGCTCTGCCCAAAAGCTGTAGAGTCAACCAGGCTACCATGAGCCCAAAATGTTGTAATATACCAAGTAAGAAATGTCTAACACCCTAAGCTGTGGGAGATGGTAGTAGCAAAAATTTCGCAGATCCGGGTTGGAGGCAAACTAAGTCCCCCAACCACTATTTTCAAGAAACCAAGCTCAGGGGTCTACATGTGAAAGCACTAGGGACCTCCCACCCCCTTGCCCAGCTCGTACTTGGAGCAAGATAAAAGAATAAGGGTGGCCTTGGCTAAATTACACAACACCTCCCCAATTAAGAGCTTCAAACCACCACTACTAACCACGACGCACGATTCAGACTTTTTGGAAAAAACAAGTAAATAGCCGACAAAGAACCTCAAAATCAAGAAATTCACTCGGGGAAGAAAATCAAGGTAAGGGAAAAGTTTTGAGATGACTCAATACGGCCTGGAGTTGAGTGAGCTCCACTCACTCAACGCCTCACCAGACCTTGGCGTTGAGTGAGTTAGCCTCACTTAGTGCCAGAAACCACCATCGCGTTGAGTGAGGTTCACTCCCTCAACGCCCTCCACAAGAACAGCTCTTGCGTTGAGTGAGCTAACCTCACTCAACGCCAAAACAGCCATGGCGTTGAGTTAGGTTCAATCACTCAACGCCTCCAGCAAGAAAACTCTGGCGTTGAGTGAGCTAGCCTCACTCAATGCCAAAACAGGTATGGCGTTGAGTGAGCTCTACTCCCTCAACGCCTTCAGCAAAAGAGGCAGTGGCGTTGAGTGAGCTAACCTCACTCAATGCCAAAACAGCTACGGCATTGAGTGAGGTCTACTCACTCAATTCCTTAGCGCTTTACTGCAGGAAAACCCTAAACCAACACAAACAAGAAGTGGTCGGCGAGAATGCCGACTAATTCTCGCCGAATCGGCGGGAATCCAGATTGACTCTCGCCGAATCGGCGGGAATCAAGATTGATTCTCACCGAATTAGCGAAAATACAGATTGATTCTCGTCGAATCAGCGGGAATCCAGATTGATTCTCGCCGAATCGGCGGGAATCCAGATTGATTCTCGCCGAATCAGCGGGAATCACTGACGATACTCGTCGAAATCGGCGAGAATCACTTAGTGATTCCCGTCGATTTTGACTTAGATGAATTTATAACTCAGTCGCCTCACTACTTAGCCGCAAAAGAACAGACCAAACTATGGCTTTGAGTTTGTGCACCACACTCAACATCAATCCCGGGAGGCTTTTGGTTTTGAGTGTATGCACCACACTCAACACCAAATCCCGAGAGCCTACCAAGACTGGTTCTAACCAAAGCACTACCACAGAAACCTCCTCTCTCTCTCGGCTCGACCCGCAAAAGCACCAAACCAGAACTAAAAATCTGTAGTCAAAATGGTGAGAACAACCAGCGGGTTGAGCGAAAACAGCACAAGGAGGGGGCTCATAAAGGGAAACTGAAGCACAAAGTTTAACAAGCAAAAAGAGAAAAGCTAGGTATCTATCCTAGGGCTAACCGGGTAGTTAAGAGGGGGAAGAATCAAAAGAGAAAGTGCAAGGACCACTTGCCTCAATTTCCGATGAAGCTTGGTCGGTTTTCCTTTATCTTCATACGACACCAGCAGCAGCAACACCCTTACATCAAAAATCTCAAACTTTAATGGAGGAAAAGGGCCAAAACAAGAATTTCGGGCCTCCTAAAAACTCCACGAAAATCAAATCTCTTACCATAGAAACGTAGGTCTAAGAGAGAGCAATCTAAATCCACCTTCGGAATCGAATTCCGTCCACAAACGCTCCCGGAATGGCCGTCCGAAGGGTAGCAGGTCGGCGGTTTCTCCGCTACTTTTCCGCGTACAGGAGAGGCAGGTTCGGTCTCGGGAAGAAGAAGATAAGTGGGCCCGCCATCTACTGATTAAAGCTTTTAAATAACTCTAATCACGCCTTAACTGCCTTAACCACCTCCTAAGCCGCCGGTTCACTGAAGCTAAGAAATTTCTAATTTGTTTTTACTAATAGCACACCCAAAACGACTCAAAAACCGAACTACCGCGGAATTCGATGAAATTCGCACCATAGCTAAATACCCATGCTACAAACACAACGACGAATTCGAAATTAACTTTCGATGAACAAAACTCGAGTTATACCAACCCGAAGCCAAAACACAAGCATCCCGTGAGAGGCCACACTGGGTCACCCAAAACGACTCAGCTTGCTAGGGAGATCTTGCCAATAGGCTACAAAATAGGCCCCTCGGTTCTAAGGAGTTAAGACCACACTCCACAGATGGCACAAGCCAAGAAAATGCGTCGACGTAACGCCAAACGAGAATTAAATAATCGCAGAAAAAAAATCGGGGGCGTTACACCTAACCCCAGAGCAAGAACACTTTCCTTTGGCCAACCACCGGGCACTACCACAGACCCAAACAGCTAGACGAGAGCCTGGCGGAAAGTATTGAGCATAAACCAAACTCAGCCCTAGGGTCAAAATGATGTCACTCGAGGATCCCAGCCCTGCTAGCTAGGTGGAAGCCTGGTAGTGGGAGGGTCTCGGGACCTAACCCCAGAATGAGAACCATGTCCACCGAGTGTCGCTTCCCTACCAGGTAGATGGGAACCTGATAACGGGATAAAACTCGGGACTTAGCTCAAGAAAAATAATCATGTCCACCGAGAACCCCTTCCCTGCCAGCTAGATAAGAGCATGATAGTGGGAGAAAGCTTGCTACTTAGCTCTAGAGAAACAACCATGTCCACTGAGGACCCTTGCCCTGCTAGCTAGATGAAAGCCTGACAGCAGGAGAAAACTCTGAACTTAGCTCTAGAGCAACAACCATGTCCACCGAGAACCCCTGCCCTGGCAGCTAGATGAGAGCCTAACAACGGGAGAAAGCTCGGGACTTAGCACCAGAGCAACAACCATATTTATCGAGGACCCCTGCCCTGCCAGCTAGATGAGAGTCTAATAGCGGGAAAAAGCTCGGGACTTAGGTCCAGGGCAACAACCATGTCCATTGAGGACCCCCTGCCCTGCTAGTTAGATGAGAGCCTGACAGTGGGAGAAAGCTCGAGACTTAGCTCTAGAGCAACAACCATGTCCACCGAGGACCCCTGCCCTGCCAGCTATATGAGAGCATTACAGCAGGAGAAAGCTCGGGACTTAGCTCAAGAGCAACAACCACGTCCACAGAGGACCCCTGCCCTCCCAGCTAGATGAGAACCTAATAACGGGAGAAAGCTCGAGACTTAGCTCAAAAGTAAGAAAGATGTCCACCGAGAACCCCTACCTTGCCAGCTAGGTGAGATCCTGACAGCGGGAGAAAGCTCGGGACTTAGCTCCAGAGAAACAACCACATCCATCGAGGACCCCTGCCCTGCCAAGTAGATGAGAGCCTGACAACGGTAGAAAGCCCGGGACTTAGCTCCAAAGTAAGAAAGTTGTCTACCGAGGACTCCTGCCCTGCCAGCTAGGTGAGAGCCTGAGAGTGGGAGAAAGCTCGGGACTTAGATCCAGAGCAACAACCACGTCCACTGAGGACCCCTGCCCTCCCAACTAGATGAGAGCCTGACAACGGGAGAAAGCTTGGGAATTAGTTCTAGAGCAACAACCACGTCCACTGAGGACCCATGCCCTGCCAGCTAGATGAGAGCCTAACAGCGGAATAAAACTCAGGACTTAGCTCCAGAGCAAGAAAGATGTCCACCGAGGACCCCTGCCCTGACAGCTAGGTGAGAGCCTGACAGCGGGAGAAAGTTCGGGACTTAGGTAGATTTTCTCATCGGTTTATACATTTCATTGCGAGAAATTAAGAGAAGAAAATTCATATTAGAAAAAAGGGGGTTACGTACACAATTCATGAGCAGAAGCACTTCAAGTTATCACCAATAACTTTAAGGCCCACCCATTCGGCCTTCTTGCCTCCTCCTCGGGTGGCCTCTCCTTCTCCTCCTTAGGGTTATTGCCATAATCTGATGCTGATCGGGGAGAGGGGGACCCTGGCCCTGCCTTTAGTCCGGAGGGTTTAACTGGCCCTGGTTCCCGTGGCAATTGTCCCATTTAAGGAAACCTCTCTACTGGCCTTGGTCCTGCCACTCCTGCTGCCTCCACTCGAGCCGATGGTTTAGATCCTAGCGGCCCCACCTCGGCTGTTGCTGCTCCCTCTGCTGGTGTTCAACCCTTCTCAACTCCTGACCTCTGCTACCTCCTTGATTCTCATCCTCCGTGACCCATCTAGCCAACTTCCTTGTGAACTCCGAGTTCGACGCCTCCCCGTCGACTTCCCTTGCTGCTCTCTCCATCAGCTCCTCAAAGGAGTGAGATGGCGCACTCCTCAGCTCCTTGAAGAAACCCTATTGCAGCCACAAGATGAAGGCCATCATCAGGGTGTACCCTGGCATCTCCTTTACCTGGGTGACCTCCTCCTGGAATCCGTCGACATAGCTCCCTAGGGCCTCGTTCACCCCCTGCTTGATGTGGAATAGGGACTCGGACTCCATCTTTCTCTTCTTGGAAGTGGTGAAACTCAATATGAACCCCCGACGTAGGTCCTTGAAGCATTAGATTGAGTTGGCCTGGAGCAGGTGGAACCAATCTCTTACCTTCTCCTTGAGGGTGATGGAGAAGTGCCTGCACTTGAACACGCCTGATATCTATCAGATCGAGACCAAATCCTCAAACCACTGGATGTGTTGAACCGGGCTGACCTTCCTAGTGTAGTAGGACATCTCCATCTCCTGAAACCCCTCTAGAACTAGGGCATAAGAAACTAACTCACTGAAAGGGATGCCTCCCCCTATTGGGCGAGCCGAAGGATCTCGCACTCCCATCTCACTGAATCGGCCTCCACTCGCCAAGCCGGGAAACATCACTCTCCCCTGGAGATCTCGCCCACTCCCCTCCTCTACTACCTCCTTCGTAGGTTGCCTAGCTGGGGCATCCTATCCTAAGGCTGGCTTAGTGGCGACTGGAACGACCGGCGTCGAACACTCGGCACGCGCGCCGAGTGAAACTTTAAGAGGCCAAGCATCTTCTGTCGGAACTCCTCGAACATCCCGAGGGTAGCGAGAGGGGGAGGGGGTGGCGAGTCGATCGGCCCTATCTGAACCTTGCCCTTCTCCTCAAGTCATCGAGCCTGCTGGAGATTTTTTGTGCTGACCACTCTCCACGCTCACCGCACCAAAATGTTGAAACCAAAAACTAGGTCTCTATGGAGTTCACCCTTGGGGAAGGGGTGATCGCACTCTTACTTTTCTCGTGAGCCAAACGAGCAAGGAAAAATAACATTGGACAAACCTAAGTGCTTGGCGTGGAGGTCCTACCACATACCCGGAAGATCTTAGAGCGCTTCCCCTCCCTAGCAAAATGTCGAGCAAAGGATACCTTAAAAGCGCAAGAAGACCCGTGGCACAAGTAAGCATGCTCTTTAAGGTACCCGTTTGGGTATATTTATAGATTTCTGAAAACGGTCTTCAAATATCCAACCTTTGTGGCTAGGTTGGCCTGCCAATAGGTTAACTCTGCTTTTCTGGAAGGCTATGGGCAGACTAGCAGGGAAAAAATGGTAAAAATACATCACAAGATACTGAGGGAGTGGACCCATGGAACCTCCACTCGCCCGGGGCGGCGAGTGCTCGATAAAGCTGGCACTCGCTGCCTCTTCTCAGCCCTGGGCGAGTTTGGGACCGACCTTCCCCACTCCCCCGCTGCTTGCCGAGCACCTGGGGCGAGTGCGAGCCGACCTGCTCCACTCACCCCTAATACAATCCACCCCACTTGGGCGAGCCACAAGGCTTCCAAGGATCTCGCCTCCCTTTGGCTCGCATAGGGCCTGGACATGGACTTAGTTCGATTTCACTCCTGTCGAGCACTACTCATCGAATATGGGGTTGTACAGTGGGGGATTGGATCGCATCCAGGCGGGCTTCGCCCATGCTAGATTCTTTGGGCGGGCTTAGTCAAAGCCCGCTTCTATGAAATTAACCAACTCAGCGCCGCAACCGCCACTCGCATGTTCAAAATCAAACAACCATAAAGATCCAAGGTCCGCATCCAGGCGAAGCCCGCCTAGATGCGGACGAAGGCCGCCCGAGAGCTTAATTATAATATAATTGAATTAGTCTGCGGTGGCGTATTTTACCGCTCGACTGGAGAGGATAAGTCCCGCCAAATAAGGTCTTAATCTCACATTCTTACCCCATTTTTGAAAGGCGCACTCCATTCCCCCAACATGCTCGGTCACGCATCCGCATCCGGTTCGCTCTGCAGAACTAGATCCCACTGGTGACTCCAAAATACAAAGTCCCAACCCCTACTACTCCTTCACTCAAACTGTTGCATCTCCTTGACTCGACAATGCATTTTCTCAAAGCTCTCCTTCGTCCAAAGTTGCCAAACACTAGAACAATGCCTACGCCAAACATCTTAAATTCCCGAGCATTTGTTACTATTTTTTTTGTTAGTTGATTAATTGCACCAAATGTTATAAAAATAAAAAATTATTACATACACAAAAATCTTCCTATAAAATATTCCTATTTATAACCATCTTGTATAAACGTTAAATTTTAAAATTTCACCTGAAGTTATAAAATGAAAACATAATAATAAAAACATTCGCCTAGCCTTTCATTTGCATGAAATTTTTTATACAATGCAGCGTCCCACTCCACCGCAGTACTTGGGCTCCCCCGAGCTCCATTTTCTTTTCTGAAACAAAAAGTACAGGAGAGAAAGCAACCACTTCTACGATTTCCTCTTCCATTCCTTTCTTCTCAATTTCATTTCGAACCCTCTAGCTGTCATTACCATTATCGATCTTCTTCCTCCTAGCCACTACAGTCCACAAAGAAGAGAAAGAGCAGAGCATTACCGAGCTCTATTTCTTCTTCACTCTGGTACAGAGCACGACCGAGCTTCATTTCATTTGAACTCTCTTGCTGCCATCTAATCTTCTTCTTTGTCCAAGAAGCTAGTCCACTCCCCCAAGAGAAAGAACGGAGCTAATACTCCCTTCGCAGCTCCATTTCTTCCGAAGCAGAGCACTCACATCATTCATCTTCTTCTAAAGAGCACCTACTCCATTCGCCTCAACTTCTTCATTTCTCTTCCGAAATGAGGTTTAATAGGACTGCATCTGATATCAATGTGCACTCTAGTCCCATTGACAATGAGAAAAACTCAGATTCTATGCAGTTACGTGGTCGTCTTGTACGCAGAAGGACTGAAATAAACTCTTTGTATACTACCAGAAAGGACAAAACAAGACCGGGAACTACCAAGCATTCCTCCACTTCAAAAGGTAACACAAGGGATGATACTGCCGAGCACCCCTCCACTTCAAATAGTGACATATGGGAGGATAATGCTGAGCACTCCTCCAGTTCGAGCAGAAGGGAGGAAACAAGCCCCAATCTCCCACTTTCCATCTGGACCAATTTGAGCAGAATAAGTCGCAATCTCTCACTCTCCATCCAGACCCTCCAACGTGCCCTCCGAGTATTGACATTCATCTGGTAATGTGCCCCCCATGTCTTTACATTCATCTCGCAATGTGCTAGGAGTACCCCTCCGAGTCTGCACCAACAATACCTGGCAACGCTTGCTCTATATTACAGGCAAATTCATTCGAATTTTTGCAGGGATACATGCTCGGTTTTCTATTTACCATCATCATTTACCCAATTGTTTTTGCTATTTTATGTCTTTTCATCATTGTCATCCTTCTCGTTTCTACCCCTACTCTTAAACATAATAAAATCTTAGGATCATATCCAGATAGGCGGATTAATGAAACCTACTTCCATGTTATTACATTCAGCACTGTTGGATACGGTGATATAACCCCAAAAAATTATAGCGCCAAATTAAGATATTGTTTCATAATCGTTTTTATGATATAGGCTTGTAACTTTGCGAGTTCCTACTTTGTCTCCTGGGATATTGAATTATTGAGGTATCATCAAAAACTTATGTATGTCATTATATTAGTACTTGAAAGTATCGTGACAGGAGTCCTAGGAATAATGTTCATTGAGAAATTAAGTTTTAGGGATGCACTTTACCTAACTGTTGTGTCTATGACCACAGTTGTGTATGGTGATTTATCGTTTAAATCTTGGAAAGGAAGATTTTTTGCATGCGGGTGGTTGATAGTGTCGATTTTATCATGGAATATATTTTCATATGCGGTGCCGATCATATTAAAAGAATGCATGCGCAAAAGGAATTTAACAATTGAAGATGATTTTTTTAGAGATCCGGATCCGACAAAAACTATAAGTTATATTTTTTTTGATTATCATCTTCTTTATTAGTATGTTAATTGCAATATATTATAAAAATAAAGTTCAATGAAAATTTTTTATGAAGATTGTGAAGAATATTTTACTTTAATAGTATATTAATTTTTTTCAACTCTATGGATCAAAGTACAACACTGCTAACTTATTTTTTTATTCTTCTGCTGATCTTTTTGCATTACAAGAAGTTTTCATGCGCTAAACAAGCTGCAAGATTTAGGCAGGGTCACCGCTGATCAATTAAGAAATTTTGCCATTGAGTTCAACCAACAGGAAAATGACAGGGACTTGGAGGCCGGCAGAACAAATTGACAGGTACATGCGCTTGTAAAGAAAAAAAACCTATAAGTACTTTTATTTTCCTATCATAGCAATTGAGAATTGTGATATTGGTGAAATTTTCTCTTTGCTCTTTTATTTTCATTTATTTGGTTCTAGATGGAATGTCTATTATTGTTTAAATTATTATTACAACATACCATTTGTTTTGCTGAACATTGTAGTTTCCTATTGTCAAAGCTTCAATTTACTTATTTGGTATTGTAGTTAAATAAAAAATTTCAGTAGTAAATATTATGATATATATAGTTATGGTCAGGAAAAAATCACCTGCTCAAACACCTACAAGACAATGTACTGCTGAATTATTTTTCCATATTTTTGTGCATGAAAACAATGTTCTTAGGATTATTCATTTATTTTGTTTGATAATTTTTGTTAATGCATTGCATTTTATACACATTTTTACGTGATTTGAGGAGAAAGTACTGAGTTGTTATGAGATTTAATGTGCATTTCAACTATGTAACAATTATATTTAATGGGTGAATCCTTCGGAGAAGACATGAAAAAAATTGGCACTACAAGATATGGCGTCTACCGCCACATTTTTTAAGACTTTCCACGATGCTTTTTAAATGTTACAATAGATATTGCGACATTTTTTAAAATGCCGCTAATACGCCGTGAATGCGACCGTCAGCATTGCATCTAGCGACACATTTTTAAAATCATCGATATAAACCTGTAGTCGTTGGAGGAGCTTAAACATTGCAATAAGAGTATAATATTTGGCAGTGTTTTTTATATAAACATTGCAATGACATTTCATAAACAAAAATATTTTGCCACACTTTTGTGTAGAAGCGCCATAAAAAGGTATTTAAAAAAAAGGTACAGCTTTAGGTTTTGAATATCAAGTTATAATTTTCAGGAAACAGTGTATAAATAACTAAAAAGTAAAAATAGAATTTAGAACTAGCAACATTTTAATCAAATATAAATTAATTAACTAAATGACTTAGAGCACTCTATGAACGTCGAGTTTAATAATAATTGAAAAAATTTCGTGTAATATTAAAAGATAATGTCAAGTGTTAAAGTGTACCAACATTAATTTGTAGCATATCAAAAGAGAGTACCACTCAAAAAATTTACACCTTTACAAAATGACAAAACTTGTGAATAATCTTATTTCTAAAACTCCACAAATAATTAAAGAAGATCTTCTTCCATCGTATGTTAGTCCCTAATTGTGAGTAATTGAGCCTAGCTCCAGCCATCAGCCATCGATGAACTAGCTTTTGTGATAGTGTTTCCTTCCTTAAATTAATGCTTCTTTGCCCCGATGTTTATGTTCACCTCCATTGTCATTTTTCTCCTGCATCAAGATTAAAATAGAAATCTTAAATTTAAATTTTAAAAAAAAGAACATTTCAAATGAAAATCAAAACATAAATTTTGCCTTAATTTAAGCAAAACAAATTAGTTCAAGGAGATATGAAGAGAGACGAAACTCAAATGTCTCGATCTCCTTTCAGCAATAATTACAGTTGCATGGGCAGCCTGCAAAGTGTTTCACCACGCCATCTACAATGCCATTTAGATAGCAGAAAAAATTCGACTGTCACTTTATTTTAAAACAATAACTTGACATAACTATATGAAGTTATAAAATTCGGCAGAATTTTAATAGCAGCGTAACAACAGTTAAGCAATACTTTGTTGAGTTGATGTCAAAATGACCTGTGATTGAAAGCCCACTATGCATGAGTTGTGTAAGAAATCTTAGCTTATGTTGCGGACTAACTAGGCATCCCGGTCGGACATGAATAAATTGGACCTCCTTAGCTCTCGGGACGGTCAAGCGCCCACACAGTCAATGAAAAGAGCGAATTGACACAAGAGATTTTAATGTGGAAAATTCCTTAACTGGATAAAAAACCACGTGACTGGATCTATGCTGGTCAAAGTCCACTATCTGCACGCAGTTACAGGGCATTTGGGGAATCGAGAGCGACAAGAGGCTCCTCGTTACAACTTAGAGGTGAGAGAGAATTTCCTGACTCGCAACAGGCAACAGGCTGCGCCGAAGGAGTTCAAAATATAAACTTTGTGGCTGGCGTGCTTGAGCGCTGGCGGTGGTAGTCTTCTTCCCTTCCCCACATACTTAGGAACTTGGCTCGTAGGCGGCTTGAAGATGGTCCGAGGGAGGAATTCGACAGAGCTTCGACTTGAGAAAGAAGAAGACTCAGAAGCAAAAAAAGTGAGAAATGAGGAGGTCTGAGGCTACTTTTATAGCCTCTGGGAAGTGGTTATGATGGACCCCCCACTAACTTGGAGGCTTATTGGGTGATTACTTGTAGATCGGACGACGAAGGATGTTTGTTCATGATCGAACAGTGGCCAACCTGCAAGCGACGGCTGACGGCGGCGGGCGACGGGCGGCGGCGGCGGGCAGCGGGCAGCTGCCAGTGGATGGCGGCCGGCGACCGGCGATAGTGGCGGCGGGCGACAGCGACGACGGATGGTGGCTGACGGCGGCGGAAGGCGGGGACTGTAAGACCCCCCCACCCTTTTTTTCTTTTCCAACCACCGGGGTCTTAGCCCAAAATTGCCGCTTTACGGTGGCACCGACTCACGGGAAGGCCGCCACTACAAAACGCCAATTCTTCCGGCCCTTTTTCGATCACAAAAGAGAGAGAAGTAATATTACACTAAATGTAAATATGTCCACAAGAAACACATAGGAATAAAATCACAACAGGTCCATCAATAAATAATTGTAGAAAGTACTGCAAAAGAACAGTACAGATGAAATATATAATCGGGCTCCAGCCCTGAACATCAGAGTCCTCACTACAAATCACTCATCGCGGAAGCTATAAAAAATACTAAACACTCACAGAGCTGGTTACAGGTGCTCCGGTGCAAGACTGGCCCACCTTCATGTGCACCGTACTCCGCTGGTGCTGGTCCCTAGGCTGCTGGTCCCTATCTCCCATCCGGAGCTCCTGTAATGTTGTGGTTCGAAAACCATTAGTCATAAAGACTAAGCCCTATCATCCCCTACCCCTCTCCCCACGACTCCTAAGCACCGAGCGGAGAGGAGGAAAGGGAAGCTACAATGGTGGGGAATAATCAAACGGATGACAATGGAACTAGTCTAACAATTGTTCATGGTGTATAAACAACTAATTAAAATAGAGTACATCTAGCAGTTCTACGGTAGTGAGTAATAAAGTAGACATGTAGTAGGTACAAAATTTATAAGGAGACAAATATAAAGCAAGTAAGTAAATAAGTAAGTAACCTTAACTTATATGAATGTTTATACAAACTTATAAGTTAAGGTGTAACACCCCAAAAAGGCCCAAAAGACTCAACTTGGAATTTGAGTAGCAGGTCAGGTTACACGGCCTGGGACACGGGCGTGTCCCAGGGCGTGTCGGTGACACGGCCTGGGACACGGGCGTGTCCCAGGGCGTGTTCTATTTATTTTGCAAGATTGGCCTATTCCGGGCAGAGCCGGACACGGCCTTGAACACGGCCGGGAACACGGGCGTGTCAGGCTAGACACGGGCGTGTCAGCTGCCGTGTTCCGACCCGTGTTCTGGTTGCAGCTCGATGGAGCAGGAGACACGGGCGTGTCTCAGGTTTGACACGGGCGTGTCAGGTCCGACACGGGCGTGTCGTTGACCCGTGTTGTTCAGTCGGTTCAAGCTGTGTGCACCGCTTCAGGGGTACACGGCCTGTGACACGGGCGTGTCACAGGCCGTGTCGGCCAAAAAGTGAAATTCTGGGGAAATCTTGGCCGTTCAGTTTCCTCTCTTTTGATCCAAAGGCTCAGGTGGTTTCTTGGGCTGGATAAGTCGTGAGAAGGGGATGAAGATTCATTCTTCATTATTCTTACGGAAGAGAAAAAGAGAGAGGAAGAGAGGAAGAAGGAGGAGGAGACCAAGCCACCGGCGGAGCTCCCGTGGTTCGATTCGCGATCCGAAGCCGGCGTTGTGACGGCAAGGCTGCTGCGGTTCTTTCTCACCGGCTAGTTTGCGATGGCACCGAAGAGATCGACAAGGGTAACGATCTCCCTCCTTGGACATGTGAAGTCCTTCTTTTCTGCATTGCATAGGGAAAGCCCTTCCCCGCGAGTGTGCGGTGGGTTGTGGTGTCCCTTGGGGTAGATATGTGAAGTCCCCCTTGTTAGGGGCCGGAAATGGAGTACGGCTCTAGGCATGCTGTGTGAAGCCCATCTGGATGGAATCTGGATTGGTGATGCTTGTTTGCATATCGGAGAAGGCTCCGTGATAATGGCTTGTGATGCATATGGCTTGTGATGCCTTGTTCCTACCTGTTGCTTGGTGCGGCAGGAAGTACTGGACGATGTCCAGGAAATGAAGAGGGTTGGCGGCAACTCTTGTGGCCGTGCGTTGCCACTTTGTGAGTAGTTGAGCCGTTGGGCTGCAACTCGTTGAAAAGGCTGAGTGCCGAACAGGAAAGGTGAAACCGACCCGCGCCTATAAAATGCCATGGATACTTCCGTATTCGAGGTGGCTCGGCGACTTGAGCAACGGGGGGTGGCTGATCCGTACCTGCGTTAGGTCCGTCCGACTTGGAAGCCTGGTATAGGTTTTGTTGGAGCGCCTAATGAGAGTCTTAGGCCCGCGCGTCGGAAAGACTAGAAATGCTCAAATACCGTGTAGACGGTGGTGTTGACCCTGGTATTCCGGTACACCGAAAATGTGCCCTGAGTGCACGGACTGTCGGGCCGGGTGGCCGATGGTTGTGATGGCTTGCATGTGCCTGCGCGCACATAGTTGCTATTGATGATGCCATGCTTGCAGGGAAAGAATGCTCATGCCCCAAGAAAGGGGTAGGATTGTTATAATTGGGTCAGCTGAAAGCTGACCGTTGCATTGTTTGCCACCGGTTGGGTGGAATTGTTCCCATGCAGGTGCTGGAGAGCCAAGTGGTAAGTGATGGGCGGGAGAGCCTTACTGCTGTTGCTGCTGCTGCTGCGGCTAGCCTGGAAGGCTAAGCCATTGTTTTGTTATCTCTTTTTACTCATGTATGGCCGGCCTGCGCGCCGAGGTTTGTAAAACATGATGTATGTTCAGAGGAACTGTAAGGCCTTAAGGCCAAACTCTTGTGGTTGTGTACATTCCATGGTATATATATAAATGTGGTTTTATATATTGGACATTCCGGTTAAGAGTTCAAAGTTGTAACTTAAAGCTTCCGCTAGAATGCTCTGAGTTAGGATTCGTATTTGGTTTGGTATTATCCTGTGACCTCACCGTCTGTTTGTGGCATATAGTGTGGGGCCCCGGCCGGACCTTCTACTATACATCATCTAACGGATGGGGTCGTTACATTTTGGTATCAGCTTTTCGTCGGTCTTCCTCTTTCGAATTCGTGGTCGAATTCTTTTGTGGGGTGGCGGGCACGTGTTTGTGCGACCTGCTGTAACTCTAATGAACTCTGGAATGTCCATTAAGGAATGTACAAACTCTTGTTTGAGGAATCTGCGCGTTCCTTTTTGTGTTGTTTTGCTTGCATACGTTCGCTAATGTGTGTCTTGTCCACCTATAGGTGACACGTAGTGGTGCTGGGCAGTCTGAGCCCCAGCGTTCTGATGAGAGTGCGGCACCAGCTGAGGTGCCAACACCTCCTCCATCTGCGGAAACTGTTCGTTTAGTTGCTGAGGCGCTCTTTGCCATGATTCAGCCGACCGGGCAAGCGCAGCCGGCAGTAGTGCCAGTTCGTGTTGATGTAAGACCCGAGCCGGTTGAGGCTGTAGATCCACGAGCAGCTGACCGACAGTTGAAGCAATTCATGAGCTTCAGTCCTCCGACGTTTGCGGGAATGGGATCCCCAACGCAGGCGGAAGATTGGTTGCCGCGTGTCAAGAGGATAATGACAGCGATCAGGGCGGAGGAAACTCTCAAGGTCACCTTAGCCACCTTCATGCTTGAAGGGGAGGCGCGGTTGTGGTGGGACGAGGTTGAGTTACACCACTTGGCGGGCAGGCAATTAACACAAGTGTCGATTGAGGAGTTCTCTCGAATCTTTCTAGCGAAACATGTCCCAGCGGCGCAACGTATTGCTATGGAAAATGAGTTCCAACGGTTAAAGCAAGGGGACGATAGTGTGGATATCTACTTGCACGAGTTTACCAGGTTGGGACGATATGCGGGAACAATCTTCGCGGATGACCAACGGAAAACGAATCGGTTCTATGAAGGATTGCGGGATGAGTTACGATTCCTGCTTTCGAGTTCTGTGAGCCAAGGGTTTCAGGCGTTGGTGGATACTGCGTGCGCGTTGGAAAAGGACATGAGGCGAGTGCAAGGGAATAAGGGCTTGGTGGTGTCTAAGCCAGAGTTTCAAGCACCTCGCCCAGGCAAGTCGTTTTACCAGAAGAAAGGGGGCAAGAGGTCCAAGCCATCTGGGCAAGTAACTACGACCGTTGTGTCGGGAGCGACATCAAGGCCGGATGCTCGTACGTGCTATAACTGTGGCCGGGTGGGGCATATTGCTCGTGACTGTCGAGTTGTGCAGCCCAAAGGGGAAAAGAAGACGGGTGCGTCATATGCTGAGAAGGGCAAAGCGGTGGTGGATTCCTCTGCTTCCCAGGCGCAGCCCCAAATCTATCAACTTGGCCAACAGGAAGCGATTAAGCAAAGTGACGTCGTCACAGGTACGAGTTGAATTAGTTTACTTGTTGTGCTTTTGGTTTTGGTTTTGTTTAGCTTGTGCATGATGTGTGTGTGCTGCAGGCTTTGTCCTGATTCGGAATAACTTAGCGAGAGCCTTGTTTGATACGGGTGCTTCGCATTCTTTTCTGTCTGAGGATTTCGTATCTCGCATTGGGGTACCGAGTCATGTGACGGTGGATAGTACAAGGGTGCTATTGCCGAATGGCTGTGTGATGCTTGCGGATAGGGCTTGCGATGTGGATGTGCAAATAGGAAGTCGGGATTTCGGTTTGAGTGCAGCTGTGCTACCGTTATCGGAGTTTGATGTGATCTTTGGTATGGACTAGCTCTCGGAGCAGCGTGCCTTTATTGATTGCAACTCCAAAGAGATTACACTGGGCCAGAATACCGGGCTTGTGACGAAGTTCGCTGGTATGCGAGGAGTTGGCGGAACGTTGTTGTCTGCACTCCAAGTCGTCAATGCTGTTCGGAAGGGCGCGGAGTTATTCTTCACGCTAATTCAGGCTGTTGAGCCAAAGGCCAGTGTCAGTGAAGTGCCAGTTGTGTCAGAGTTTGCCGATGTGTTTCCTAAAGATCTTCCGGGGTTACCACCCCAGCGGGAGATTGACTTCTCTATTGAGTTGGTGCCAGGTGCGAAACCTGTGGCCCGCTCTCCATATCGCGTCGCGCCAAAAGAGATGGCTGAGTTGAAAGTCCAACTGCAAGAGTTGTTGGAGCAGGGATATATACGCCCAAGTATGTCACCTTGGAGCGCGCCTGTTCTCTTTGTGAAAAAGAAAGACGGTAGCTTACGGTTGTGTATTGACTACCGCGAGTTGAATAAGCTGACGGAGAAAAACAAGTATCCGATCCCACGGATTGATGACCTTTTTGATCAGCTGGCGGGATCAACGGTCTATTCCAAGTTGGATCTGAAATCGGGATATTATCAGCTAAGGATTCGGGAAGGTGACATTCCCAAGACAGCGTTTGGAACACGCTACGGTCATTATGAGTTCACGGTAATGCCGTTTGGCCTATGTAATGCGCCTTCGGTATTTATGGACCTAATGCATCGAACGTTCCGAGAGTACTTGGATTTGTTTGTTATTGTGTTTATCGATGACATCTTAGTATACTCTCAGTCGGAAGAGGATCACGCAAACCATTTGCGGTTGGTCTTGCATACCCTGCGGAGGAATAAACTTTTTGCCAAGTTCTCAAAGTGCGAGTTCTGGCTCTCTTCAGTAGCCTTTTTAGGCCATGTGGTAAGCGGAGAGGGTATCGCGGTGGATCCGTTGAAGATAAGTGCCATTCGAGATTGGCCAGTGATGTCTTCAGTGGCCGAGGTCAGGAGCTTCCTTGGACTTGCGGGCTACTATAGACGGTTTGTGGAAAACTTCTCACGGATTGCTTTACCTCTCACCACGCTGACGAGAAAAGATCAAAAGTTCATTTGGACGCC
Source organism: Platanthera zijinensis (assembly GCA_039513925.1). Taxonomy (NCBI): domain Eukaryota; kingdom Viridiplantae; phylum Streptophyta; class Magnoliopsida; order Asparagales; family Orchidaceae; genus Platanthera; species Platanthera zijinensis. The sequence continues at coordinate 64,090,709 of CM077092.1, read as the reverse complement.
GGAGTGCGCGCGAGCTTTTGAAGACTTGAAGAGTCGTTTGACCACGGCGCCAGTGTTGACGTCTCCATGTGGTACCGATGGGTATGAGATCTATAGTGATGCATCTGGGAGCGGCTTAGGCTGCGTTCTTCTGCAGTTTGGGAAAGTGATTGCTTATGGCTCGCGTCAGTTGAAAGTGCATGAGCGGAATTATCCCGTCCATGATTTGGAGTTGGCGGCGGTAATCTTTGCGCTCAAGTTGTGGCGGCACTATCTATATGGCGTCAAAGTGGATATCTATACGGATCACAAGAGCCTAAAGTATTTGTTGGATCAGAAGGATTTGAATATGCGACAACGAAGATGGATGGAGTTCCTCGGGACTACACCTTCGAGATTCACTATACTCCCGGGAAGGGAAATGTGGTCGCTGATGCTTTGAGTCGGAAGACTCCGGTACGGGCAAGCTGGTTGCAGAGGCATGATCAGCGTTTGATCCAAGAATTGGAGGCAATGGAGATATCGTGTGTTGACAAGGGTGCGTCAACCGATGCATGCTTGAACTGGACGGAGGTGCAATATGACCTTACGGACAGAATTCGGCGAGCAACGGAGCTTGATGAAAGTCTCCAGCGCTATGCTAAAGATGGGCCGGATGATCAATTCTCTTGGGATAACGGGTTGTTACGGAGAAATGGTCGAGTATGCGTCCCAAGTGTGGGTAAACTGAGGGAAGAGTTGATGTACGAAGCTCACTTTGCAAAGTACTCAGTGCACCCAGGGAGCACAAAGATGTACAGGGACATGAAAAAGCTGTTCTGGTGGTCCGGACTAAAGAAAGATGTGGCTCGTTATGTGGCTAAATGCAACACCTGTGCGTTGGTGAAAGCAGAATGCCAGAAGCCTGGCGGTTTTCTGAAGTCGTTACCTATTCCGGAGTGGAAGTTCGATGATATTTCGATGGATTTCGTGCACGGGTTGCCGAGATCTCAACGCGGTCATGATTCTATCTGGGTGATTGTGGACCGGTTGACGAAAGTGGCGCACTTCCTTCCAAACAGAAGAGACGATTCAGTGGAAACCTTGGCCAAGCTGTATGTGGAGCAGGTTGTTCGACTGCACGGTGTTCCCCGGAGCATCGTGAGTGACCGTGATGGGCGGTTCACATCGAATGATTGGCGGCTCGTTCATCAAATGTTGGGTACAAAATTAGCGTTTAGTACGGCCTTTCATCCCCAAACGGATGGCCAGACTGAACGAACCAACAGGACGATGGAGGATATGCTCCGCATGTGCGCCCTAGACTTTAGTAAGAGATGGGAAGATTATATATTTCTCGTCGAATTTGCCTATAATAATAGCTACCAAGCGAGTATTGGTATGGCACCATTCGAGGCGTTGTATGGTCGGAAATGCCGTACACCGTTAGCTTGGGCAGAAGCAGGCGAATCGAAGCTGAATGGGAAAAAGGAAGTCGAAGAAGCTACTTCGCTCATCCGCTCTATTCGGGAGAGGCTATTGATAGCCCAAGATCGTCAAGCCAAGTACTACAATGCCAAGCACCGGAACGTGGAGTTCGCGGTGGGTGATTGGGTATATTTGAAGATCAAACCCTTCAAAGGTGTGTCCAGGATTCGGCGTTTGAAAAAGCTAAGTCCGAGGTATCTTGGTCCATTTGAGGTGGTGGAGCGTGTTGGGGAAGCTGCGTATCGACTAGCACTTTCAGCGGACTTGGGTGGATTACATGATGTGTTTCACATCTCAGTCCTTCGTAAGGCGGTAAAGGATCCAGCTCAAGTCGTGGAGGCTGATCGGGTACCGGTCGAGTATGGGCTAACGACGAGGGTTAGACCCATTCGGATCGAGGATCGAGCCGAGAAACAGTTGCGGAACAAAGTGATCGGGATGGTCAAGGTCCGATGGGACAATTGTGGCCGTGAAGAGCTAACATGGGAGCGAGAGCAGACCATACGAGCTGAGTTTCCCGAGTTATTTGTATAAACTGTAGACCGTGTACTTTTGTTATAACAGGGTTATAGCATTGCTGGTTTTCTTTCCTTACCGTGCAAATTTCGGGACGAAATTTTGATAAGGGGGGAGGGTTGTAACACCCCAAAAAGGCCCAAAAGACTCAACTTGGAATTTGAGTAGCAGGTCAGGTTACACGGCCTGGGACACGGGCGTGTCCCAGGGCGTGTCGGGTGACACGGCCTGGGACACGGGCGTGTCCCAGGGCGTGTTCTATTTATTTTGCAAGATTGGCCTATTCCGGGCAGAGCCGGACACGGCCTTGAACACGGCCGGGAACACGGGCGTGTCAGGCTGGACACGGGCGTGTCAGCTGCCGTGTTCCGACCCGTGTTCTGGTTGCAGCTCGATGGAGCAGGAGACACGGGTGTGTCTCAGGTTTGACACGGGCGTGTCAGGTCCGACACGGGCGTGTCGTTGACCCGTGTTGTTCAGTCGGTTCAAGCTGTGTGCACCGCTTCAGGGGTACACGGCCTGTGACACGGGCGTGTCACAGGCCGTGTCGGCCAAAAAGTGAAATTCTGGGGAAATCTTGGCCGTTCAGTTTCCTCTCTTTTGATCCAAAGGCTCAGGTGGTTTCTTGGGCTGGATAAGTCGTGAGAAGGGGATGAAGATTCATTCTTCATTATTCTTACGGAAGAGAAAAAGAGAGAGGAAGAGAGGAAGAAGGAGGAGGAGACCAAGCCACCGGCGGAGCTCCCGTGGTTCGATTCGCGATCCGAAGCCGGCGTTGTGACGGCAAGGCTGCTGCGGTTCTTTCTCACCGGCTAGTTTGCGATGGCACCGAAGAGATCGACAAGGGTAACGATCTCCCTCCTTGGACATGTGAAGTCCTTCTTTTCTGCATTGCATAGGGAAAGCCCTTCCCCGCGAGTGTGCGGTGGGTTGTGGTGTCCCTTGGGGTAGATATGTGAAGTCCCCCTTGTTAGGGGCCGGAAATGGAGTACGGCTCTAGGCATGCTGTGTGAAGCCCATCTGGATGGAATCTGGATTGGTGATGCTTGTTTGCATATCGGAGAAGGCTCCGTGATAATGGCTTGTGATGCCTATGGCTTGTGATGCCTTGTTCCTACCTGTTGCTTGGTGCGGCAGGAAGTACTGGACGATGTCCAGGAAATGAAGAGGGTTGGCGGCAACTCTTGTGGCCGTGCGTTGCCACTTTGTGAGTAGTTGAGCCGTTGGGCTGCAACTCGTTGAAAAGGCTGAGTGCCGAACAGGAAAGGTGAAACCGACCCGCGCCTATAAAATGCCATGGATACTTCCGTATTCGAGGTGGCTCGGCGACTTGAGCAACGGGGGGTAGCTGATCCGTACCTGCGTTAGGTCCGTCCGACTTGGAAGCCTGGTATAGGTTTTGTTGGAGCGCCTAATGAGAGTCTTAGGCCCGCGCGCCGGAAAGACTAGAAATGCTCAAATACCATGTAGATGGTGGTGTTGACCCTGGTATTCCGGTACACCGAAAATGTGCCCTGAGTGCACGGACTGTCGGGCCGGGTGGCCGATGGTTGTGATGGCTTGCATGTGCCTGCGCGCACATAGTTGCTATTGATGATGCCATGCTTGCAGGGAAAGAATGCTCATGCCCAAGAAAGGGGTAGGATTGTTATAATTGGGTCAGCTGAAAGCTGACCGTTGCATTGTTTGCCACCGGTTGGGTGGAATTGTTCCCATGCAGGTGCTGGAGAGCCAAGTGGTAAGTGATGGGCGGGAGAGCCTTACTGCTGTTGCTGCTGCTGCTGCGGCTAGCCTGGAAGGCTAAGCCATTGTTTTGTTATCTCTTTTTACTCATGTATGGCCGGCCTGCGCGCCGAGGTTTGTAAAACATGATGTATGTTCAGAGGAACTGTAAGGCCTTAAGGCCAAACTCTTGTGGTTGTGTACATTCCATGGTATATATATAAATGTGGTTTTATATATTGGACATTCCGGTTAAGAGTTCAAAGTTGTAACTTAAAGCTTCCGCTAGAATGCTCTGAGTTAGGATTCGTATTTGGTTTGGTATTATCCTGTGACCTCACCGTCTGTTTGTGGCATATAGTGTGGGGCCCGGCCGGACCTTCTACTATACGTCATCTAACGGATGGGGTCGTTACATAAGGGGTCTTTTGCAAGGCTCCCATCATATAAAAAGTCCCATACCGATTTATACGTTGGGGTGCCGGTTGTATGCAAATATGAGTGTAGTGATATGTTATGCCATGATTCATGCAAGTGCAACTCACGCACACGACTTTATGCGCACAGACCTTTAATTACCCCTGTTCGGGCAGCTAGCTTAACTCCTAGGAACCTCCGTAGTGGCAAATGGAGACAGTTGGTCGTGCCCCCCACTCCTAGGAGGGTATCCACACTACCGGTCCTAGCCCTTCTGTACGCCCCGAGAAGAACACAACCTAGAGTATCCGCATACTGGTGCTGTCTATATCCACCAGACTTTCTTTGTCTAAGTGTCCCGCACTGCCGAGTCAACGTACCGATGTCGGTGTGAACGGCAATAAAATACCAAAGACCCACCACCTTATTCTGTACTCAAACCCTCGAGCCCTCGGCTCCCCGGACTGTCCCGTCCGTGAATCTACCTTCAGAGCTACCGTTTGAATGGCAACCAAACCAACTTATTTTAACTCCCTAGCTTCCGGGGTGTGTGATTGTGCAACCCTAGTTATACTAGTTGCTCTTTTAGTTTATTTTTCCTACGGTTTATGTTAGCCAGGGACTGCCCCTGGTATTCCCTGTGAAGGGCTCTCAAAGGGCACTAGGAACTATGATGGTAACTGAAGCACATCGTTCCCTTTCGCAAGGCACTTACTTTTATTGGTTATTACCCATTACCCGATCCCACTCAAATTACTTTTGATCTAACCTTAGTGTGTTAAGACTCTTCCTCTCTCACTGGGAAGGACGATCTTTCGTCGGTCCCGAGCACCTCTTATGACTCGACAACCTACCAACCTAACCTCAACTTAGTTACTGAGGATGCATTCATACAAAATTCCAAACCACTAATCCAATACCCACATCCTCTAAGTTCTTCCTGTAGCCTAATATGATTTCGGTTGTTTTACTAAACGCAGACCATCCTAAGCGATATGAGGTATACAAGGGGAGGTACTCCAAATTTTCTTTCAAATCTCCTATAATATTTACTGGAGGTCTATCATGACATAATTAGCCTAAATCCATAAAATTATAATTTTCCTAATTGATGTTATATTTATTTAAATTTCCCAAAAGATTGACCATAAGTAAATTTAAACATGAACTACATGATTTTCTCAAGTAATGGCCACCCAAAAATTATGATCACTAAATAACAGCAGGTATCATCAAATACTAATTTTCATGATTTTACAGAAAGTATTTAGCCTCTTATTAATTTATCCATTATAATACCATTAATCCTATGTAAAGAAGGAAGCACTGAAATTACTCAACATAAAATTATAGAAAAATTGTTGAATACTAATATGGTACAAAAAAGGTCATTCTGCAAAGATCATAATTTTACAGGCTTGCTAGACATCAAAATAGATTTAATTAAGTTTTCTTGGGAAACAACACTTAATGAAGCAAGCCTAAGAATTACTCTTCTAAAAATCCCATAAAAATTCACAGAGCTTTAAAATCATAATAAAAGTTCCCTGCCAAAATATCATCAATTTTTAGATAGTATTTTCTCCATAATAAATTTCTAAGCAAAAAATACAAACTACTAAATTGTTAATGAAGTATCCAAAATAATGATCCTAAATTCATAATAAAATCTCCAGGGCTTGTACTAACCTAATAACTACTCTACCCAAATCCCATCACTATTCAATGAGTTTTAGTGACATTGTCTATCTCTACAAGTTTTGTACCCTAAACTAGGGTTTGGGATTTGAGGCACTTATTTACTTTAAAATTCATTTAGATTTCTACAAGAGGATTCTAGCTACCTTAGAATTCTATCTACCAAGTTTCAGATCATGACCAGGTCATTTGACCACTTGCCCTTCACAAACCACCAAGAACCATCCTTAGGGTTTGACCTTGGGTCCTAGGGCAAATTTACCCCAATCCACCTCAAAATCCATGAGAGGGTGCTAGACATCATGCCTAGTCAGTGGCCAAAATCTCAGCCTCTGTTGAGGTGATCTGGCCACTCCAATCTCAAAGTGCACTTTTGACCTAAAAACCCCTTAATAGGGCAAGGCTTAGGTTTGTCCATTTCCAATCTAAAACATCTCCAAATGAGATGAAAAATTATACAAAGCCTCATGATGAACACAGAGACCACTCACCAAAATTTGGGAGGGTTTGGAAGTCATTAAGCCATCTAATTAATTTACCTTAAGATTATTAAATTTTTCTAAAAAATATAGAAAAACATTCTCCAAAAATACCCATTTTTGGACAGGCCCTAGGTATAGCTAGGGTAGACTCCCTGCCTAAATTTCAGATCATTTGGTCAAGGGATGAAGGGTGGGCACACCTTTTAGTCCCTGTCTAGCTCCAGGTATAGATTCCACCAAAAGAGGTTCCCTGGTCAAACCAGTTGATCAAATTGACCCAAATAAATTTTAAAATAAAGTAAACCCATAGGTCTACAAATTTCATGTTGACCATTTCTTAATATAAAGCCTCTAGAAATTTTTCATAAATTTTCTAATGTGGCTATTATTTGAATACAGAAAATTCATATAAAAGAAAAGATTAAATAAACGGCACAGATCTTGAAGTAGATCTAACAGTGATGGCTCATCTTCTTCATCCAGCCAAGGGCCGAGATTAGCTCGACCTGGAGTGCATTCCATACGCTACCGCCGGCCATCCAGCCTCCTCCCTGGCCGGCCACCGCCACCACCACCTCCGTTGAGCTGGTGGCCATCGCAGGGCGGCGGCGCGACCGCCGGAGAGGCGGAATCCGGTGAACCTGATCACTAATATTTTTGCAAGAAAACTAGGAAGAGAAGCTCCCCCCCGATCGGGCTCTGTTCTGCCCGATTTTTAATCCTAAAAAAGGCTAAGATCTACCCGTAGAGAGAGAGGAGGTGAGGACCTTGTTCGCGGGCTGGAGGCGTGCAGATCGACGGAATGTCATTAGCGCGGTGGTGGCGTCGCCAGAATTCTTCTACAGCACAGAACAAGCTCCAAATCTGTCGGGTAAGGGTGGAAACTTCATCTCTGAGTCTAGGGAGCCTTTTGAAACTAGTAAAAGGTGGGAGGGGAAAGGTCTAGCTGCTGGTGGCAATTAATGACACATTATAGCTTTTTCGGCCATGGTGGTGGGGGGCTGAAACGACTCAATCCAGCCAAGTAATGGCTGGAAACAACTCCTCTTCTCTAGATGAGTTGAATCCAGCCATTAAAGAGGAGGGGGAAAGGCCACGGCATCAAGTTCCATTGATGGCTGTGATCGTCGGTTTCTGACCATGGCTGTGGCTCCTCCTTGCTTTCAAAACCCATAGCCACGTGACATGACTTGTCAACCCTTTTTTAAAATAAGACTTAATTGGGTCTTATTAAAAGAAACGACCTAATGATGCATTCGGGCCCACCATCTAGACCGGCCCGGTTCAGCTGAACCTGCACTCAGCCAAAAATCCTGCCAAGAAATTCTAAGTAAAATTGTGTTGAGTGAGCTCAGCTCACTCAACGCTATCCAAGCTACGGCGTTGAGTGAGCTATGCTCACTCAACGCCATCCATGCTGCGGCGTTGAGTGAGCTCTGCTCACTCAACAGCATCCCGAATACGGCGTTGAGTAAGCTCTACTCACTCAACGCCATCCAGAATACCCCTCCCAGACTATGGCGTTTATGGCGTTGATTGAGCTCTGCTCACTCAACGCCATCCAGTCTACTCAAGGTGGCGTTGAGTTAAGTCTATGCACTCAACGCCGTCTATCTTATGACGTTGAGTGAGGTAAGCTCACTAAACGCCATCCAAACTATGGCGTTGAGTGAGCTCAGCTTACTCAACGCCATTCCAGGCTTCAGCAGAAGGCGTTGAGTGCAGTTCGTGCACTCAACGCTATCTAGTTTTGCGTTGAGTGAGCTAAGCTCACTCAACGCCATCCAGTCTACAGCGTTGAGTGAGCTCAGCTCACTCAATTCCATCCAGACAACACCAGATGGAGTTGAGTGCAGTCTTTGCACTCAACGCCGTCTAGCTTATGGCATTGAGTGAGCTAAACTCACTCAACGCCATCCAGACTACAGCATTGAGTGAGCTCAACTCACTCAACGCCATTCCAAGGTCACTGGCGTGACGGGTTAGTCACAGGCGTGCCATGACCATGTTGAAATTTTTTAGCTCGCCAATCGTCTTTCTAAGGTCGACGATCGTCGAACGGGTCACGCCCTAGGTCACGGGCATGACGGGTCGGTCATGGGCGTGACCAACCCATGACTCGAACTCTTTGTCGATAAACTTCAATTCTTGGGTTTCCTAGAGTTCTGTTATGACAAAACCACTTTCAGGGGTTTAGTTGGAAATAGGATGTTACAAATCCCAATAAACAAAACAAAGATTTCGTCCCTGAAATCAAGGTTAAGTCTACGGGGGCTCCTATCGGGAGAAAAAGCTTGTAGCATCCCATGAGAGTTAAAAGATTTATATCTCTACGACACGTTTGCTATGTGCGGTTTGAAGGTGATAGTCAAATCTATGGCCAATTCGTCCAATTGACAAGGTATATACTCCAATAAACAAAAGATTAGCCCCTATTCTTGAAATTTCAGTCCTATTGGTTTAAAACAGGAAAGCAAATTGATTGTCCAGAGGGGTTGTGAGGTATACCTGACTGAAAAGCTCCGGATACTTTTGTCGCATCAAGTCCTGTGGCTCCCATGTATGCTCCTCCTGCCCATGATTGTTCCACAGGACCTGGACTAACGGAACCATCTTACGTCGCAAGACCCGCACTGCCGTATAATCGATCCTGATAGGCTCCAAGTTGACTGACCGATTCGAGGCCACCGGGCCGTCTGCTGTGGAAATCAGCTGCTCTGGCTGTAGCAGAGCCCTCCGAAGTGAGGAGACGTGGAAGACGTCATGCAATACTGCTAACTCCGGTGGTATCTCCAGTCTATAATATAAGGGGCCGATCCGCTCCCGGATCCTGTAAGGCCCCATATATCTCGGACTGAGCTTCTTATGCCCGGGAACCCGTGAGACTCCGTGCATCGGCCGTATCTTCAAGAAAACTCGGTCTACCACCTGAAACTCTGCCTGAAGATGCCTCACATCGAAATATTTGGCCTGCCTACTCTGGACTTCCAGCATCCTGTCCCGGATAAATCTAATCTGAGCATTTGTATCCCCCACAAACTCCGAGCCCAGTGCCTGCGGATCCTCATCCTGAACCCATGATAGTGGGGTCCTGCACCTCATTCCATACAATGCCTCGTATGGAGCCATGCCTATGCTAGACTGATGGGCGTTATTGTACAAAAACTCGACCAGTGGCAGCAATCTCTCCCAAGGCTCGCCGCGGTCCAAAATACACAGGCACAAAAGATCTTCCAGTGTACGGTTGGTGCACTCTGCCTGCCCGTCGGTCTGAGGGTGAAAAGTTGTGCTGAATGTCAACCGAGAACCCAGATGGGCCTTGACTGACCTCCACTCCCTGGATGTAAACCGCCCATCCCAATCCGAAACGATAGTCTTGGGCACCCCATGATAACGCACAAACTGCTCAATGAACCTCCGTACTAATACACCAACCAGGGCGTCCTTCGCCACTGGAATGAATCTGGCCACCTTTGTTAGCCTGTCCACTATCACCAACATCCTTTCCCTTGACATTCATGATGAATCCTTCATGGATGCCTCTCCCTCCTCTCCTCATGACTTCCACCCTTTATCAACATTTTCCGAACTTCTCCTATCCTCCATCCATGAACCAGCTATCCCTCCCATGTCTGCACCACCAATAACATCTTCTACCTTCACCTTCTCTGCTGCTCCCTCTACCTCTACTCAAGTCCCACTTGAGCAAGTAGATCTTTTGCCTTTGGCCAATAAGCTTTTTGATATTTTGGCCCCTAGGCTCTCCTCTCTATTGGATGCCAAGCTGGCTCCTCTAGTCCTTTCCCTGAGCTCTCTCTCTGCCTCAGTCTCATCCCTCTCATCCTATTTGGCATGCCCTTCTTCTGGGGGCCTAGAGTCAGCTGCCACTGATTCTAGGCAGGGGGAGATGTCAGCAGAAGAAGAGCTGCAGCCTTCAGCAGTACAGGTAGTACAGGGTTGTTCAGAGACAGTTTCAGCAGTAGAAGTTCAGATGACCTCTGAGGCTCCTCCTCAAGGTTCAGTTCAGATGATCAGCAGTGCCTTAGACTTTCAGTCCTTGGCATCTTCTGTCCAGAGCTTCTACCTTCCAGCAAATCTTCACTTCAGAAACTACAGCCTCCTGCCTCCTCAAGAAGACCTGTCTAGGGCCATTGTCCCTTTTCAGAAGATCATTCCATCCTCCTTGGCTGTTGATGCCATGATCCTTGATGAAGCAGTGGTAGCTGTGGCTCCTGCTTGTGATGATGTTGTTGTTGAAGCAGTAGTAGCTGCTAAGACTGTTCCCTCAGAAACTTTAGGTGAATTGATTGAGACACCAGATGAAGTTGAGACCATTGTCTCCCAAGTTCTTCAGGAACTAGTCACCTCTGCCTCTATGGCTCCTGAGGCTATTTCCTTTCCTGCAGTGTTAGACTCCTCTTCTACACTGTCAGTAGACCCTCCTCCAGTTACTTCATCAGCTGCTCCAGCCCCCATCAATTTTCCTATCTCAAAGAGAACCTACATAGATCCTTATGATGAATCTCAAAGCTCAGAGGATGAATTTGCAACTGATTCTGATGACTCCTCTGCAACCATTGCAAGGAAGAGGAAAGCAAGATCCAAAGCAATGAAAAGAGTTCCATTGGCTAGATCCACAGATCATGACATCCCTTACCACATCAAGTACAACTGTGAAATCACTGAGCCCTGGATGCAATATTCTCTAAACCAAAGAAAGGCAATGAAGAAGAAAATAAAGTTCAATGAAGGCCCCTCCAAGCCTGTCCATCAGCCTCCACCTCCACCTCCTCCAAATGCAGGTGCAAGTGCAAGCCTCTCTTCCAATCCTGCCCCATCATCTCTGCATGGCAAGACCTATCAGTCAAGAAGATCCCAAGGGTATAACCAGTAAAGGGGAAATCAACAAAGGGGAAACCAGCAAAGAGGATACAATAGAGGCAGGCAGTCCAGAGGAAGATCAGGATCTCAACCTTACCAAAGGGGAGGACCCATTGATCTAACCTCTAGTCCCTATCCTTACAGACCCAGAGTTGACTTCACTCCAAGAACTCATCAAGAACACTCTGCCAACAGATATGAACCAGCTATTCCTTTTGAAGATCCTACTAAAACTCCAGCTTACTGGAAGGCCAGGATGATTGAGATGGCTGCTCTGAATGAGATTGACAGAGCTAGAGCAAGAGGTCTGGACACCTCTCACATCAGCACCATGTCAGATCAAAGGAGAGAAGAATTGGAGAAATACAACTCAAAGAAATTCTTTGATTCTGATAAGTATATGCAGCTTCATCCTGCAGCTGTACCAGCTAGTGGAAAAGGTCAGAAATCCTTAGGTGCAGCTGAAGATTACAGATCCAAGAAGGATGCTACAAATCCTAACAGGGAAATTATCTTCAAGGGAAGTGATCAAGACAAAGCTCCAAAGGAAAAGTAATGTAAGGTGTTTTATTTCTCTTTCTCTGCTGGATACAGGACATTAAACATTATTGCTGCTATATAGTGTTATATATATGCTGCTTTATTCTGTCATATGTCTGGTTGTATTTTATTCAGCTTTGTCTTGCTTTTTTTTTTTAAATCCCTAAATTCATGTAAATAGTAATCCTAATCCAAAAAGGGGGAGATTGTTGGAACACCCTATTACTATTTGGGTCAGGATGACTATATTTCTATAGGGATTTTGTGTTGTGACCTCCTTGTTGTTATAAAGGTCACATAGGTTAGTTAGAGTCGACTTCAGTTCGACGCAGAGTCGACTTCAGCTCGACGCAGAGTCGACTTCAGCTCGACACAGAGTCGACCTCAGCTCGACGCTGAGTCGACCTCAGCTCGATGTGGAGTCGACCTCAGCTCGACTTTCCGTCAAGCCCAGTTCTGCTTTCTGAAACCACTCTCTGGCCGACGTGTGTCGTGCTCAGATCGACGTTTTATTGTGAGCTCGAAGTTTTCCAGGCTCCCGTCAGTTTTGAAGAGGAATTCAAATTCCTTCTGTCAGAACAATTAATGCTGAAGATTTATTGGCCATTACAGCAAATCTGGTGCATGGCTCAAGGAATTTTCTAGGGAATGTTTGCCTGACACTTCCTTTTGATACATGGACATTTAAGGAAAGCATTTAATGCTTGCTGCCAACGGCTATCAACGACTCAGAAGAAGAACACAGAGATATTATTCTATCAGAAAACATAGAACAACAGGACTTCTTCTTCTTGCTCTCTGTGATATTCATTCAAGCTTACACACAGGAATTCTGATTGCTTCAGACACAACCATCCAACTTGTTTGGATCATCTTTTGCTGGAGCAGATCAGATCATTGAAGACCTGTCACCCTTGTGCAAAGCTCTCCTTCTTGAACTACTTCTTGATCTCAGGGGGAGCTTTGACAACATCAACAGATCCACTTTGCTTCTCTCTACTTATTGATAGAGAAGACAACATCAGCTTTTTCTTTTTCTTTCTGTACAGGGTTTTAACTCTCTTCAAAAGTTACCTTTGGTTTTGCTGAAACCTGGTCAAAAATCAGCCCTTTGGTTTGTGAGAACCTGGTCAAAAACTCTCTGGTGCTCAAGACACCTGATCAACTCATCTTGAAGTTGATTCCTCTCTAGGGTGATAGAAGAGTGGACTACCCAAGATTTTGGGGAACCACTATAGCTCCTTGTGTATTCTGGTTGCTTGTTTCTTTGTGTTTTGCTTTGTGCTGTGATTCTCTTCTTACTTTGATTAATTGTTATAGCACCATACACTAAGTAAATCTAAGCCTTCTCTCCATACAAGTTTTAATTTGCAAAACTATTTTAAATCACTCTATTCACCCCCCCCCCCCCCTCTAGAGTTAGGATTGATCTTATCCCTCACTTTCAATTGGTATCAGAGGCAGGTTGGTTATACAACAACTAAACCATCACGAGGTTGATCATTCATACAGGCTAACACCTGGATCAAAAGATCTCTGATAAGATCATTTCTCTCAAAAGGGTTATTTCTTTTAGTTTTACTTATCCTTAAAACTCATGGCACAAAACAAGGACTTTGCTAGCACCAGACCTCCTATGTGCAATCTCTCTAAGTTTGCACTATGGAAGGCAAGGATTAGACTTTACATGAATTCATTTGATGAGGACATCTTTAATTCTGTGTTGACAGATTGTCCAAGGCCTCCCACAGGAACAAGTACATCAGCTGTTCCTCCTCCTTGAGGAACTGATGCTGACATAAGAAAGTGGAAGGCAGCAGATGCTAAAGCCATGAACATCTTGGCTCAAACCATGTCAGATGACATTTTCCAGAAAGTAGCTGAATGCAATACTGCCAAAGAGATCTGGGAAAAACTTTCAGAAATTGTATCAGGTTCTGCAGATGAAAGAAAGGATAGGAGATCCTACCTCATCACCCAGTATGAGAACTTCAAAAAGGCAGAGTCTGAGTCAGTTGCTGACATGTACAACAGACTGAGTCTAATCATCAGTGAGCTTAGATCACTAGATAAGGACATATCTCTCACTGAGATAAATGACAAGATACTGACTTGTTTCCCTAGCTCTTGGGACTCAAGAATCTGGTCAATTAAAGATGGAAGGAATGTCTGTGAGTTATCCACAGAAGCTCTTCTAGGAAAGCTCAAGAGTTATGAGCAATTCATTAAGAAGAGAGAAGAAGAGCAGAAGATATCCACACCAACTGAAAAGGTTGAGAAAACCATTGCCTTCAAGGCACAGGAAGAACAACCTAAAGAAAAGGTGTTGGGAAATGAAGAGCTTATGAGCCTACTTGTCAAAAGGTTCAATAAGCTGAATAAAAAGAACTTCAGAAGATGGTCATCCAAAGACAAAGACAAGCCAAGGTATGACAGATCTACTAATAAAGATATTATCTGTTTTGGCTGCAGGAAACCAGGACACATTGTCCCCAACTGTCCAGAAAATCAAGATAAGGACAGAAGGGACAAGAAGGAAAGAAAAGATAAAAGGAAGGATAAGGAGTCAAGGAAGTACCATGACAAGCCTTCCTCCAGCAACAGCAAGCACACCAGAAAAGGATTTGTGGCTGAATCCTGGAGTGACTCTGATGAGTCTGATTCATCATCCAGCTCTAGTGATGATGAGGATGATGCAGAAGAAAAAGGATTCTGCATGATGGCCATCAATGCATCTCAAAAGAATACTGATTCAGAGCTTGATGTTGACTACCTATCTGATCAGGAACTTACTGAGGATCAGGTAATAGATTCATTTGATTTTAATTCTGATGAATTTAAATCTGAGTTCAAATCTATGTGCGTTGACTTGATTGAATCTCAAAAGTTAATTATAACTCTTAGAGAACAATTGATTGAATGCAAATCCATTAACTCAGATAATCTTAGACTCTTAGAAGAGTTGAAGCAGTGTGGGGAGGAGATAGCTTCACTGAAAGGTGAACTATCTAAGGCCAAACAATTTGAAGAAACCCTTAATGGGAGAAGTATCAAATTAATGGACATCACAAGTACAGTGAACTCAAGATTGAATGGTACACTGGGCTTGGGTGCTTCATCCAGCCAACCCATAGTGCTGACAACTCCAATCAAATTTACCAGTGACAAAGGTAAAGGAGTCTTGATAGTGGCTAGGAAGAATGCTGACTTAACCCAGGAAACTGGACAAAAAGCGTCGAACGAAGCTCGACGGAGGTCAAACAGAGCTCGACGTAATCGCAAGAAAACGTCGAACTCAGGTTGACGCCTTCTAACTTCTGAACAAAGCAAGACTTCGCCGTCGAATGGAGCTCGACGCACTCACCAGAGTCCGTAGACCGAAGCTCGACGTGCGTCGAGCCAAGTTCAGAGCAAAAGTCAGTTCTCAGGGGTTAATTCAAGATTTAATTCCAGCTCCACATCTCATCACTTTAACCCTTATGCTGAATGGATAATACCTCCTAGGAGATATCATCCTGTAGGCTATAAGAGTCAACCTGAGATGTCTTTTATTTCAGAGTTTAAAGGATATCAAGAAAGTCCCAAGGTAAACTGGGTCAAAAACAATTGATTTGTTGTATGTGCAGGTAAAGACCTATCCAATTGAGAACCAGCAGTGGTACTTGGACAGTGGGTGCTCAAAGCACATGACTGGCAACAAGGAGAACCTTGTGTCCTTCAAAGCCAAACATGGACCCAAAGTAATCTTTGGAGATTCAAACTTTGGACAAACAAAAGGCTATGGCCAAGTCAAAATAGGGTCAATTACATTCAAGAAAGTGGCCTATGTGGAAGGACTAAAGCACAACTTAATCAGCATCAGCCAGCTATGTGATGCTGGTTATCAGGTTTGGTTTACCAACTCAGCATGTAATATTGCATTAAATAACAACATTGTTTTAATTGGTAATAGACAAGATAACATATATCTAGTTGATTTCAATTCATCTAAAGTAGATATTTGTTTATTTAACTCCCTTAGCAAACCTAATGAACTATGGCATAAAAGATTAGGACATGTGAACCTTAGAACCATTGCTAAGTTATCCAAAGACAACCTTGTTAGAGGACTACCTTCTGGTCCCTACAAGAAGGAAGGACTTTGCAAGGCTTGTCAATTAGGCAAGCAAACTAAAAATAGTTTCAAGTCACTTAATAAGAGTGATTCACCTAGAATTTTGTACTTATTGCACATGGACCTTTTTGGACCAATTAATGTACAAAGCCTAGGAGGGAAATCTTATGCTTTAGTAGTTGTAGATGACTTCTCAAGATTCACTTGGGTGTTCTTTCTGAGAAAGAAGTCTGATAACTTCAAGATTTTGACAGATTTTCTCAAAGGCATACAGATTGAGTTCAATACTCACATTGCCCTGATCAAAAGTGATCATGGGACAGAGTTTGATTCTCTTCTTATGCTAGAGTTCTATCAGAAGGAAGGT
The DNA here is from genome assembly GCA_039513925.1 of Platanthera zijinensis. NCBI lineage: Eukaryota > Viridiplantae > Streptophyta > Magnoliopsida > Asparagales > Orchidaceae > Platanthera > Platanthera zijinensis. Next base: position 64,074,526 of record CM077092.1, on the reverse strand, counting down.
ATCAGGCACACTTTCTCAGCTCCGAGAACTCCTCAACAAAATGGGATAGTTGAAAGGAAAAATAGAACCCTTATTGAATCTGCCACAACATTGTTGACAGATGCTCACCTTCCTCTAACCTTTTGGGCAGAGGCTGTGAACACCTCCAACTATGTTTTGAATAGAAGCCTGATATATAAACTGAAGGGTAAGACTCCCTATGAGTTATTCAAAGGGAAGAAACCTAAAGTAAATTATTTCAAAATTTTTGGTTGCATTTGCTTCATTCACAATAATGACAAGAAATACCTAGCTAAATTTGAAGCCAAAGCTGATGAAGGAGTGTTTCTGGGATACTCCATGATTAGCAAGGATTATAGGGTTTTTAACAAGTGCTCTAATAAAATTGAAGAATCCATGCATGTTACATTTGATGAAACTAATATGTCTTATAAGGAGAAGGAGACTTCTACCATAAGCAATTTGCAGGAACATTCAATTTCAGAAAATCTGAAGCAGCTTACCATCACAGACAAAGATTCATTACCTTCAACTATTCAACAAGACGCTGAACTTAGTGACAATGAAGAGGAATCTCAGGTTTTGGAAAGCTCAAATGGTCAACAAATTGAAGAACCAGTTGTTGTTCCACAAGAGGAAACAACAACACAGGTTGGTGCACCATCAACACCCCTTGTTGATTTAGTAACAACAAGAGATCACCCAATTTCACAAGTAATTGGAGATATCTCAGTAGGTGTGCAAACAAGGAATCAAGTTAATCACAATATTATGCACACTTGCTTTCTTTCTCAAATTGAGCCTCAAACAATACAAGATGCAGAGCAAGATCCAAACTAGATCATTGCAATGCAAGAGGAGTTGAATCAATTTGAAAGGAATAAAGTTTGGGAATTAGTACCAAGACCAAAGAACCAGCAAATTGTTGGAACCAAATGGGTATTCACAAACAAGTTGGATGGTTGTGTTTGAAGCAATCAGAATTCCTGTGTGTAAGCTTGAATGAATATCACAGAGAGCAAGAAGAAGAAGTCCTGTTGTTCTATGTTCTCTGATAGAATAATATCTCTGTGTTCTTCTTCTGAGTCTTTGATAGCCATTGGCAGCAAGCATTAAATGCTTTCCTTAAATGTCCATGTCTCAAAAGGAAGTGTCAGGCAAACATTCCTTATAAAATTCCTTGAGCCATGCACCAGATTTGCTGTAACGGCCAATAAATCTTCTGCATTAAGTGTTCTGACAGAAGGAATTTGAATTCCTCTTCAAAACTGACGGGAGCCTGGAAAACGTCGAGCTCACAATAAAACGTCAATCTGAGCACGACACACGTCGGCCAGAGAGTGGTTTCAGAAAGCAGAACTGGGCTTGACGGAATGTCGAGCTGAGGTCGACTCCACGTCGAGCTGAGGTCGACTCAGCGTCGAGCTGAGGTCGACTCTGCGTCGAGCTGAGGTCGACTCTGCGTCGAGCTGAAGTCGACTCTGCGTCGAGCTGAAGTCGACTCTAACTAACCTATGTGACCTTTATAACAACAAGGAGGTCACAACACAAAATCCCTATAGAAATATAGTCATCCTGACCCAAATAGTAATAGGGTGTTCCAACATAGCCCATGTATGAAGTCCATGGCTATATCCTCAAATTTCCACTCCGGCACCGGAAGTGGCTGCAGCAAGCCTAACGAGTTCCTGCACTCTGCCTTTACGAGTTGGCAGGCCTCGCAATACGTCACAAAGTACGTAATGTCCTTCTTCATACACGGCCAGTACATCATCCTCTTCAAATCCTTTACCATCTTGGTGATCCCCAGGTGTACCGAGTATCGACTGTAGTGAGCTTCCGTCATGATGTCCTCCCGGATCTGGCCTCCTGCCAGTATGTAGACTCTGTCTCTAAAACACAGGAGACCATCCCTCAAAGTGTAATCTCCTGCCGTGCCTTCCTCCAAGGACCTGAATATCGGCTCAACTCTCACATCAAGTTTTTTCCCATCTCTGATGCGGTCCTGAATATAGTCAGTAGTAACCATCGACCCCAGGTACTACATGTATAACTCTAGGTCATCCTCAGACATTAGTGATATCTGCATCACCTCGAATGATTTAACAAACTCAAAGGCCATCAGCTGCGGGCCTACTCCTGACGTACTCGCTCTCCGACTCAAAGCATCTGCGACCACGTTTTCCTTCCCTGGATGGTTGTGCGTGGTATACTGGTAGTCCGATAGAAACTCCACCCAGCGTCTCTGTCTGATGTTTAACTCCTTCTGTGTATCTACGTATTTCAAGTTCTTGTGGTGTGAGAATATATCGCAATGTACTCCGTAGAGATAGTGTTGCCAGATCTTAAGAGCAAAAATGACTGCCCCCATCTCTAAATCGTGCACAGGGTAGCCCTGCTTATGTTGTTTCAGCTGACAGGAGGCGTAATCTATTACATGCCTGTTCTGCATCAGAACGACACCCATCCCCTGATAGGAAGCATATGTGTACACCTTGAATCCTTCCTTCGCTGACGGAAGAACAAGGATGGGAGTTGAGGTAAGATGATCCTTCAGCTCCTGAAAAGCAGATTCGCATCATGGTGTCCAAATAAAAGGGGACTCCTTCTTCGTCAGAGACGTAAGAGGGAGGGAAATCTGAGAGAACCCCTTTACGAACTTTCGGTAATAACCGGCAAGTCCTAAGAAACTTCGAACATCCGAAGCCGACTTTAGTGGTGGCCAATCCCGTACTGCCTGGACCTTTGCCGGATTTACTGCCAGACCTGCTCCACTGATGACATTGCCCAAAAAGGCCACCTCCTTTAGCCAGAACTGGCACTTGCTGTATTTGGAATACATCTTATGCTCCCGCAGCTTCTCCAAGGTCAAGGCCAGATGTCTCGCGTGCTCCTCCTCCGTCCTTGAATAGATAAGGATGTCATCGATGAATACAATAACGAAGACATCCAGATACTCTTCGAACACCCGGTTCATAGAGGTCATGAATGCGGAGGGTGCATTCGTGAGCATGAAAGGCATCACGGTAAACTCGTACAAACCATATCAGCTGCTGAAGGCCGTCTTTGGGATGTCCTCCTCCCGAATGCAAAGCTGGTAGTACCCCGACCTAAGATCCAGCTTTGAGAACCAATGGGCTCCCTCCAGCTGGTCAAATAGCTCGTATATCCTTGGCAAGGGATAAGTATTTCGGACAGTCAACCTATTCAGGGCACGGTAATCTATACACAGCCGAAGGATTCTGTCCTTCTTCTTAACGAATAACAACGGAGCTCCCCATGGTGAAGAGCTAGGCCGAACAAACCCGGCCTGCACTTTCTCCTGAAGTTGGCTTCGAAATTCCACAAACTCCTTTGGGGCCATTCAATAGGTAGCTCTGGATACCGGTTTAGCCCCCGGTATGAGCTGAATCTGGAAATCCTTCTCTCGGTGAGGGGGTAGCCCTGGTAGATTCTCCGGAAATACGTTGGCGAAGTCTCGCACTACTGGAATATCTGAAATGGAGTCCTTGGCCACGACTGCCTCAAAAAGGACCTGATAAATCTCTTCCCCCTACAGATGGGCCTTAACAGCATGCACAGATGATAATAAGGTGTGGGGTGCTGGTATAATACCTTCGATAACAATAAAGGAGTCTCCGTGCCTCACAGTGATCCTCTTCACCACACAGTCGATCTGGGCGTGGTTCCAGCACAACCATGTCATGCCCAGGATCAGATCGTAATCTGGCATCTTCAGAATCGTCGATGGTTCCTTAAACGCCTTCCCTCCAATCTCCACTTCCATATTGCAATGAGCAGAGGTCATTAGCTCTGATCCATCGGATAGGCGCACCCTCATCATCTGTCCGGTGAACGGCTCCATGCCTGCCAATCCTTTCACGAAATCTTCCGACACAAATGAGTGTGAAGCACCAGTGTCGAAGAGCGTGTGAGCGGGCTTGCCGCTATTGAAGACTATGCATGTGGTAATTAAATGTCTTAGTATTCTTGTTATAGTTGTCTTATCTTAAATTCTAACTAGGTTATGTCTAGAAAAACTAGTTCATAGGAAGAAACTTAAAAGTATTGCCATACCTGCGATAACCTGCTCCTGGTTCTGGGGCTGTGTCAGGTCTAGAGCATACAATTGCTCCCTCTCTGGCCTATGGCCTCGGTCCTAAAATCCTCGTCCTCGATCATGTCCTCGGCCGCCAAACTGTCGGGGAGGTGGAGCGCCCTGATATGCTAGTGGGGGTGCTCGCCTCATAGGGCAGTTCCTCTTGATATGCCCCGGATGATTGCACTGAAAGCATACCGGTGCCTGCTCTACTGTCCTTGGCATCTCCAGCATCTGTAAAGGCTGGGGAGCCAATACCCCCTGACCCCTCTGCTCCTGCCCAATCTCCTAACGAGGATGATCCCCGTTCCTTCTCTCCCCAATAACCTGGTCATAGTCGGCTAACTGGTTTCTTATCCATAGGAGTTGTGCGCAATAGCTACCAGCCGAGATGTACTCAGACTCTGCAGTGGAGGTTGCTACACAATTCTGCTTCTTGCTGTTCCATGAAATAAGCCTTCTTCCGAGGAATTGACACGTCTCGGAGGTGCTTTTCCTGTCATCCCTACTTCCTGCAAAATCAGCATCTGAAAACCCTATTAGCTCGACATCATTGCTTCTCGGGTACCATAAGCCAAGATTAGGGGTCCCTTTAAGGTATCTGAGAATTCGCTTTGCAGCGACATAATGAGATTCCTTAGTGTTCACCTGATATCTGGCACAAACACATGTAGAGAACATGATATCTGGTCTACTCGAAGTCAGATAGAGCAGAGATCCAATGATGCTTCTGTATTTGGTTTCATCAAAAGGTTTCCCTTTCTCATCCTTATCCAGAGACATGGTGGATCCCATTGGAGTCCTCATAGAGGTTGCATTATCCATTCCGAATTTCTTGAGGAGTTCATTTGTGAACTTCGTCTGAGAAATGAAGATTCCTTCCTCAGACTGTTTCACTTGAAGTCCCAAGAAATACTTCAGCTCCCCCATACTGCTCATTTCAAACTTTCCTTGCATAAGTTTGGAAAACTTTTTGCAAAGATTGTTGTCCGTTGAGCCGAATATAATGTCATCAACATAGATTTGCACCAGCAAAATCTTGCCTTTGACTTCCCTGAGAAACAATGTCTTATCTATTTTTCCTCTAGAGAACTTGTTCTCAAGAAGAAAACTAGACAATGTCTCACACCAAGCTCGAGGAGCTTGTTTTAGGCCATATAGCGCTTTATTAAGAAAATATACATGATTAGGATAAGTAGGATTGACAAAACCTGGAGGTTGAGCAACGTATACTTCCTCTTTCAAATCTCCATTCAAGAAAGCCGATTTCACGTCCATCTGATAGACTGTGAATCCTTTGTGAGAGGCATAGGCTAGGAATAGCCGGATTTCCTCGAGCCGTGCAACTGGTGCAAACGTCTGGTCAAAGTCAATCCCCTCCTCCTGTCTGTATCCTTGAGCCACCATTCTGGCTTTGTTCTTGATGATGACTCCATGTTCATCCAACTTGTTTCTGAAGATCCACTTGGTGCCAATCACATTTTGCGTCTTCGGTCTGCGAACCAGCATCCAGACTTTGCATCTTTTGAATTGATGCAGCTCATCTTGCATGGCCAAAATCCATGATGCGTCTTTGTTCGCTTCGTCGAACTTCTTTGGCTCCACCTGCGACAGAAAGCTAAGATGCAAGATCTCGTTAAGAGTACCTCGGCGAGTTCTGACACTGTCTCGGGGATCTCCAATGATTTGATTTCTGGGGTGATCCCTCACGTGTTTGAGCTCTAGAAGTCTTGCATCAGGAGCTTCGACTACTTCCTGGGCATCTCCTTCTTCTAAAGGATTTGCTTCATTTTGAACTTCAACTTCTCCGATCGGCGTTGATGTGGAGACCTTGACATATTTTGGAGTTGCATCTTTCTCGGGATCATCCAGTTGTAACTTTTCGAGTCTGGCACCTGCAGCTTCAGGAAGACAACTAGAAGTCTTGCAATTAAGCAAGCTTCCTTCATCAAATACAACATTTATTGATTCCTCTACCACTAGGGTTTTCTTGTTGAAAACTCTATAAGCCCGGCTGTGGCTACTATAGCCTATGAATATGCCTTCAAAGCATTTTTCACTAAACTTAGTACGAGGGTACTTCCCATTATTCAGTATATAACATTTGCAGCCAAAGATCCTCAGATAGGACATGGTTGGTTTCTTGCCTTTCAATAGCTCATAAGGAGTCTTACGATGGCTCTTGTTGATTAACGCCCGGTTTTGTACATGACAAGCCGTATTGACAGCCTCGGCCCAGAAGTATTCTGGAAGAGAAGCATCATTCAACATTATCGTGCACGCCTCAATGAGTGTTCTATTCCTCCTCTCTGCCACTCCATTTTGTTGAGGAGTGCGAGGGGAGGAGAACTCATGAAAGATACCAAGCTCTTCACAGAACTCTGTCATAGCCCCAGACTCAAACTCTATTCCGTGGTCACTTCTGATTTTGACCACTGAGCAGTTAAGTTCGTTCTGTATCTGCTTGACAAAACTGGTGAAGATGTCAAACGTATTAGACTTGCGCTTTAAAAAGAATACCCACAAAAACCAAGAGTGATCATCGACAATTACTAGCGTATACGACTTCCCTCCTAAGCTATGAACTTGCATTGGACCAAACAGGTCCATATGCAGAAGATAAAGACATCTGGAGGAGTCTTTGTCTGGGATGCCCTTAAAGGTAGCCCGAGTCTGCTTGCCCATCTGACATGCAGGACATGGACTATCTCTAATGCACTTAATAATGGGAGCATCCCTTACTAAGTCTTTGGAAAATAGCATATTAATTGTCTTGTAATTAATGTGTGCCAATCTCTTGTGCCATTGTTCACAAAGAGATGCACTGCCTTTAGCAACGAGGCATACTGGGGTAGAAGAATCTAAACTAAGAAAATCTAAACAAAAAATATTTCTGCTCCTAATGCCAATTAATACAGTTTCCGAAGAATCACATGATATTATCAGGCATTTATCCTTGCAGAACTTAACGTCATACCCTTTATCACATAATTGGCTTACGCTGATCAGGTTATGATTTAATCCTTCAACATAAGCTACGTTAGTGATAGAGAGTATACCGTTGGAAATCATACCGTAACCTCTGGTGACTCCCCGATCAGATCCCCCAAATATGACTTTGGGTCCATTCTCGACTGGAGAGTACTCCCTCAGCAGGCTTCTTGTCCCGGTCATGTGACGGGAGCATCCACTGTCCAAATACCAAATAGGAGTTTTGTTGGCCTTTGGACATTCCTGCAAAATAGAATTAATTTGCCTTAGGAACCCAATCGAACTTGGGTCCTAGATTCCTTGTTAGCATACTCCCCCTCGATTGGTTAACTCTACGAGTGGTCGGCCTCGCATTGCTAACATAAGGAGTCTCATTATTCCTTGGATTAAACCAACAATCCACGGCAAAGTGACCAATTTTGCCACAGCACCAGCAGTCAAACCTGTTATACTTCCTCTTGGGCGCCTGCTTCACCCTTGAAACGTGGGGTTCAGCCGGGGCCAAAGACCTGGAGGTGGAGGCAACATGATGACCACAGTCACATGACTTCTTCACCTCTTGGCTTTTCAGTGTAACAGGCTTGGCCTTAGGTGCCTGCATCCTATTATGGCCGCTAGAGAATTGACCATAATTTCCCAAGTGGATTTCCTCATAAGGTGCCTTGAAGACACTCTCACTGAAGGTACGGGGAAAGGTCCACCCATCATACCGGCTCTTCAGCTTTACAACCGAGGGCCTGAAGTCATGCCCATATGTTGACTCAAAGTCATGTTGGTTACAGGGAAAGCTAGGCTTTCTGAACTCAACAGGGCTGAGTGGGGCCTTTCCTTTCTCATCAGCAGAGGCTTTCTTGGCAGCCTTATTCTTCCTCTTGTTCCCGTTTCTCCTGGATGAGGAGCTAGATGCCCCAACATGCCCCAAGCCAGCTCCTTTGGCTTGAGCAGAGAAGGTATCAACTAATGGAAGAACAGTTTTTGGCATAGAGAAGCTCTTGACGATCTTCCTTTCTGCCGCAAGTAGTTCTTCCAACTTGTCGACTTCCTCCTGCTTAAGATCAAGGAGCTTAAGAGACTCTGAATGCTTTGAAGTCAGGTCCAAGTGCTCCTGTCGGAGGGAGATCAAACTGGTGATCTCTTCCCTCAGGGATACACTCTCGCCTTTAAGGAATTTAACTTCCTTTTTCTCAGCCTTCAGTTTCTTTCGACATTTCAGGAAAGTATTGAGCAGAAGCTCATACTTATCGAGGAGCTCAGCTTCAAGGGCAGAAGGGCTATCCTCAGGGTCATCATCCTGAGACTCAGGATCAGAGTCAGAGTCGGAGAGAGGGGTGTGAACTTTTACCTTCCCAGTAAATGGGGGGCATTCTCCTTCTGAGTCAGAGCGACCCATTAGCCCAAAGTAGGCTTCCTCATCATCGCTGGTGTCTGACGTGTCAGATTTACTCAACGTCTTTGGATTCTTTGCGATGTAACTCCTCTCCTTCTTCTTGTCTTTTGAGGACCTGTGCTCCTCTTCCTTTCCCTTTTCCCTCTTGCCTTGATGGCAGTCGGCCACGGCGTGTCCTGGCTTGTTGAAACCAAAGCTTATAATGTCAGAAGAGCGGTGTTTGTTCGGTTTGGATACATACCTGTCAGAAGAATAGTTCTTCTTCTGATTCCTTGAGGAGGAGCCGTTTCTCTTTCTCTGATTCCTCAGCTTGAGGAACTTCTTGAATTCCCGTGTGATAAGGGATAAATCTTCCTCTGACAATTCTGAGCCGGAGGAGCTTGGCTCAGAGTCTTCCTCTTCATCCCTCTTCCACGCACGGGAAGAAGCGGCACCCTTGCCCTTTCTGGATTGAATGGCTTTCAGGGCCACCGTCTTTTCCTTGGCCGCGGCTTTCTCTGCTTCCTCTTCAGCCTTCCTTGTGTTCAACTGAAGCTCATAGGACATGAGCTTCCCGAACAGAATCTGTGGTTCAGTTTCCGCAAGTCTGCCAAACTCGCGGATGGCGCAGATCTTTGTGTCCCATTCCTTAGTGAGGGACCTAAGGAACTTATCATTGAGTTCACCGTCAGTGAACACTCTTCCATATCCTTTGAGTGCATTGACGATCTTGAGGAAGTTTTCGAAGGTAACTCCGATCTCCTCCTTTGGCCCTTGCCTGAAGGCCTCATATTTCTTATTGAGGAGGGATCTCCGATCGTCCCTCACTTCATCTGTGCCCTCCATTAGGACAATCAGACAGCTCCAGAGATCCCTGGCTGTCCTGCAGTTGCTGAAGTTTTGCATCATAGAGTCGTCAACTGCGCTTACCAGGATGTTCTGAGCTTTCTTGTCGAGTCCGAACAGCACCATTTCGTCCTTGTCCATTTCTGAAAGTTTCTTGGGTACTTTCCTGTTTGGATCAAAGGTGGAGGCCTTGGTGGGAATGTAAGGTCCCTCCTCCACTATCATGAAGAGCCGGGGGTCGACTGCTTCCATGTAGAATCTGATTCTTTCCTTCCAGATAGGAAAATTCAGTTTGGTGCATACTGGGATTTTGCCGGAGTGCTTGAGTCCGTCCATGGAAGATATCGGTCTCCTTCTTGACACTGGTGGCAGGATTCTACTCAAGGTGTGAACCTTTTTGATGAGTAACCTCCCTCTGATACCACTTGAAAGTTCACCTAGTGTCAACTACCTTCACCTATGGGGGGGGGATAGGTGACTTGCAGCGTATTTGCGAAATTAAAAGTGTACCTGCAGAATCAGAACAAAACACACAGCACAGAGAATAACACAGGCAATTTATAGTGGTTCCCCGATTTGGGTACGTCCACTTTCCCCCTTCGACCTATCTCCCAATCCAGGGATGACTCGGTCACTTCACCAACAAGATTGAAATCCAATCCTTACACTATCGGAAGGAACCCTTCCACACGTAGGAGTCAACACTCCCACAACACGGGTTGCACCCAACCCTACAACTAGAGACCAATCGGTCCTTTACAAAGAATTGAAAATAGCTTGTAAGAAATACAAACAATGTATGGAGACCAAGGTGTCCCTCTTCGTTCGACGACGTGTTCTTGAAGTCAACGAAGAGTCCACAACCCTAGATCTCACTTGGAGAGAATCTCCCCGAGACCGGCGGCGGCGACGAGTGGCGGCAAGGCTCTCAGTGTTGGCGGCGGCAACTGAAGACAGCAGCAAAGCACTTGGAGATTCAATCTTCTTAGCAAAGTCGGCAAGGTCTTCCAACGGTCACACTAGGATCGATCGTCTCGATCGATTCGGACGGGGATGGATTTCCCTATCTCAAATCAAGAGACAAAAGATCTCTGGTTAGACACGTGAGACGCTATGCAAGACTTGGCTTCTATCACCGTGGATCTGGAGAAGATCGAGATCAGCAATGGTGATCACTGTACGAGCGGCGGCGATGGAGAAGATTCGCGAGTTTAGGGTTTGACGGCCGCTTGCTTTCGTATTCTCTATTCGTTTCTTTACTGTTCACCAATACCTGTGTATTTATACACTAGGTCATAAGGATGACCGTTGTGGGCCCCACCAAAGCAAAGATCGAAGTCCGGTTCGAAATACCGCTTGAAACCTGGACCGGTCCAGGAAATGTTGGAAATATGCCCAAGTCAAATTCGGCGAGAATCGTAAGTGATTCTCGACGAATCGGCGAGAATCGTAAGTGATTCTCGACGAATCGGCGAGAATCACTTGCGATTCTCGCCGAATTCTACTTGGCTAATTCTGGCATCACAGGTTGTAGAGGCCGGGGAGAATTGGCGGGAATCACATTAGATTCTCGCCGAATCGTCGAGAATGCAAAGACATTCTCGACGAATCGGCGAGAATCACTCAGTGATTCTCGACGATTCTGCCTTTAGAGAATTTTCTGGCTACGTTGAGTCAGCTGGCCTCAACCGGCGAGAATCATCTAGTGATTCTCTACGACTCGTCGAGAATCACAAGTGATTCTCGACGAATCGGCGAGAATCACATAGTGATTCTCGATGATTTACACTTGGACAATTTCTCCTCTTTCAACCCGTGAGCTGGTCTTTGGCCCATCCTTGCTCCATGTCTGCTCTTGCTTTATCATAGCCCTGTACTTGAAATTAAGTACACCCCAATAGAGAGAGTACACGTAGGCCAACACACTGATCTGCTCAACGAGGGATTACGTCGCGCAGACCCGTGTATATTGACCCACTGCACCCTGACATTGGTGTGTACTTAGCGTGGAATAACTGCAAGCACAACTTAAAAGATTTCATCAAACACATTATCTATTTACCTTAGCTTGTTCAGGGGCTTCTTCAAATCAGGTACATTGTGGATACAATACCCAACATCATCCTATTAGGTACTTTAGTGAGAAGCTCGCGGGGCCGAAATTCAATTATTCTAATTTTGATAGGGAGTTTTATGCGGTTACTCGGTGCCCACAACATTGGCGATATTATTTACTCTCTAAGGTGTTTGTTATCCTATCTGATCACGAGGCTTTGAGGTTTATCAACTACCAAAATAAGGTTACCCCAAGTCATTAAGGCATTGAGGTTTATCAACTACCAAAATAAGTTTGTTATCCTATGAAAGTGATTGGGTTTGATAGGATTAAGGATGACGACTTTCATTGCCCGGATTTCAAGGAAATCTATTATTCTACGCAAAATAACTCTCCCCCTACCATTTCTCGATATTATATTCGGGAAGGTTATTTATTTATGCATTCAAAGCTTTGTATTCCTCATTCTTCCCAATGACATTTCATTGTGTGGGAATTATATAGCGGTGGTTTAGGTGGTCATTTCGGGCCTGACAAGACCATTACATTAGTATAAGTTTAGTTCCGCTGGCCCGACCTTAAGTCAACGGATGATATGGGAAGTTGTCGCGCATGTCAATTAGCTAAGGGTAGTTAAACGAATGCGGGACTTTATACCCCTCTTCCAATTCCTTCCATTCCCTGGGAAGATGTTAGTATGGATTTTATTATAGGCCGACCTATCACGTTTAGACGTCATGATTCCATTCTGGTGGTAGTAGATCGGTTTTCTAAAATGGCCTATTTTATTGCATTTAATAAGACCAACGATGTGTCATATGTACCAAAATTATTCTTTAAGGAAGTTGTTGGGCATCAGGGGGCTCCAAAAACTATAGTGATCGATATGGACGTTAAATTTACTAGTTATTTTTGGAATTCCCTGTGGAAGAATATGGGCACCAAACTATTGTTTTCTTCGGCCTACCATCCACAAATGGATGGGCAAACAGAAGATGTAAACATAAGTTTGGGTAGTTTACTTTGTTGTCTTATGGTTGACCAAAAGGGTACGTGGGGTGGGACCTATTCCTTCCCTATGCTCAGTTAACATACAATAATTCGAAAAATAGGTCCTTAGGTTTATCACCCAATTAAATCGTGCACAGATATAAAGCACCAGTGCCACTTGACTTGATTATGTTACCTCTATCTTATAAGTCAATTCAATTTGCACAAGATTTTTCCTCTCATTTTCACAATTTACATAAGCACATTAATGAGGCGCTAACAACACAATATACATCCTATTAATCTCATGCAATCTTACATAAAAGAGCATCTCACTTTAAGGTTTGCGATTTAGTCTTGGTTTGTCTCGTCCCTGAACGGATGCCTTCGGGCACTATAAAAAAGTTGGAGAATCAACGAGCAGGAGCTTTTTGAATTTTAAAGAAATTAGGAGAAAATGTAAATCTTTTGGAGTTACCCACTGATTGGGGAATTTCCATTATTTTCAATGTTTTTGATTTAACGTCATATGTTTCTCAACTACTTAAATTATCTGCATGTCCGTTTGGGTTCCCTGAGTTTTCTAATGGGTTGGGTGGTGAGCTTGTGCCTGGATCACTCTCTCCATCGGTCTCCACTGGAGGTACGTTGAATGTCGATGTAGAAAATTTTTCTCCTTCTTTGACTAATGCTTTTCACTGGTTCCTAAGGACCACCTTTTTGCTTGACAGGATCCTCAATGATTAAGTGCTCTCCTCTCCAAGTGGTGATGTTTGCTGCCACTTGATACGATGGCATGATCGTCCGGCCTCCGATGACTCCTGGCTTCTTAAATCGGAGGTGGCTCTTTTGGATGATTCTCTTATGTGTCGGTACATTCAGACCAACTCATCGGTGATGAGTACTTTTGAGCGGGGGAAGATTGATGGAGACGGCGACCCCCAATAAGATGAAGAAGGTGACGACATGCTTACCGAAGATCTTTCTCCATCTCTAACCAATGACTTGCGGCAACGTGGTGACCTTGTGGAGTGACACAACAATCTCCGCCATCGGCGCAAGACAACTTATGAATATTTATTTGAATTTATTTGTTATTTTGTGAGCACTTATATTTTTCATGTTATTTTTAAACTTATTTGTGTTTTATTTTTATTTGGGATACAAGTAGCCAAACCTTATTGTAATCCTATATAAGGACCTTCTATTGTTATTTTTATTAAGTTGAAGAATAAGAAAACATAACTTGAGTTTCCACCCAATTGCTCTCTCCCCCTCTCTTCAAATTTTCGGATAGCCCTTTCCCTTCTCTCCAAACCGTCGACCACCACTTCCCTCTATTGTTCGACCCTCCCCCAAGCCGCCACATTCTATCCCCTTCAAACTCTCGGCCACCCACGTTCACCATCCAAACCCGACCAACCTTCTCATTCTCAAAATCCTTCCAGCTCACTACATCACCACCCCAATACCGAGCAACCCCTCTTTCTCACAAACCCGACAACCCCCTTGTTGGAATAACCCGACTAGCCCTCCTCTTGTTGGATATGTCTAAGGCGCCACTCAATGTTGTTACGGCGAATCCGGCATGAAGCAAGGAAGGCAGACTTGTTTCTCTCCGTTCGGCGCGACTCTGGTGGATCCGGTGATGAGCGATCCAAGTTTAGGAGAATATAAATCTCTGAGTGGGGTAACAAAAATTTCTACTTTCTCTAAGTGATTTTACTTTCACTTTACATAATTTTTGTGGTGGAATACTTTAGTGTTAATTATTGATAGCATTGAAATAGTTGTAGTTTTCTTCGATAAATTTTGTTATCTCTCTTGATATGTTTAATTCCGAGAGAATTGGCGAACCTCGTTTTCTTTTTGTTGGGAGAGATCTACCGTTTCCAAATCGTAATTTTTAGTGGATCCCTTTTGGTACAATAATCGCTCAATCGGACCAGGTGGGTCCTTTTAGCCAGAAAGAATATCGGCCTATAGCCTTTGTTCGATCTTAAACGGTTTGGCTACCCGTATGTTAACATTTAATTGATAAAATTGAATAACGTGTGTGCTATGCTGAAAGTTAGTGTAGACGTAGAATTAGGGCGTTGAGAGGAATTAGAGTTTGTCTGTAATATCCATGTACGCGAACAAGCCTGCATCACAGTGGACATAAGATCAAGATTACTCCCACGAGATTAAGCAAAGCACTACATCGAGCTAAGGTGAAGCAGCCTGATGACGATGTAAACTTTTTTCAAGATGATGTAATGACAGTCCTTAAGTGGTGTGGGCTTTCTAAGCATACCACTTATTCTGTGTTGATGAAAGAGATGAATCTGAGTGGAAAGTTTCAAGCAAATACAATGGGAAAAGCTCTGCTATACAAAACTAGTTCACTTGATAAAATATCAAGGAAGATGTTTGAACTCATGACCCAGACTATTCCATCAAAGAAAACAGACCAGGGAAAAGTGTTATTTGATAGAATAGTGGAATTAAAAATCTTTAGTTTCAAGGATAGCTAAACATCTAGAGGGGGGGGTGAATAGGTTTTTGGTCACTTTAGACTTTTTCCTAACTCTTGGTGTATTGTGAGTTAGTTATATGTTAGCTTACAAGAAATCACAAAGCACATACCAGATTTATAGTGGTTCCCGAGATTATGGGTACATCCACTGTCCCTCCCGCCTTTCTAATATTTTGTTGGATAAGTCACTTATCAGAAACTAAGCTCCTAAGAGCTTACAACACAGATCCCTCAGGATCTCTTAGTGTCCTCCAAGAATTACCTCAGACATAAAACCCAACCTCAGAGCAAGCTTGCTCCTACAACTCAGTGATCCAAAGATCACCTACCTCAGAATAAATTTATAGTCCTACAGCTCAGGCTAGGAGGTTAGCCCTACAACTCAGAGATGATGACTCTCCTACAACCTAGGCATAAGGCCTACCTTAGATCAAAATCTAGATCCTACAACTCAGGTATATATGCCCTACACTCAGAGAGAATGACTCTCCTATGTTAGGTAAACTGACGTACCTCAGGTGCACAGTCCATACATCAAATCAACAAAAGAACCAACAGCTTAGATCCAAAACTGGATCCTACCTCACCCTTTATAATTTTATGCTTACAAATCAGATCCAAATGATCCTACAGAGAGAATGGTTTGTTGGTGTTTATTTGACTCCAGTGAAATTTCTCTGAGCCTTCTACTTCCGGAGCTAAGAAAATCTCGACCCTAACTCTCTTCATAGCAATAAGAATGTTGATCTTCAAGACACTACTGCTTGTGCTAGAAGTAACTCAGAAACACAATTTTCTGATCTTGTTGTTGAAGAAAATGATTTGACAGTTCTTATTATTCTTTAATCAACTTACCTTTTCTGCAAAAATTAGAATGCTCTGCTTCTTCTTCTTCCTCAGAAATACCTTCTGAACTTGCTGTAGCAGGTGAAGATCGATAATGCTAACTGGGTCAACTTTAAGACCAGTGGGTTTGAATTTCAGCTTCAAGCTCTGTAACAATGGTGAGGAAGAAGATAATGAAGTTCCTCCTCTTCATAAAATGTTAAACCCTAAAAGTTATCTTGCTTCTGCTGATCTCAATCCTTTTATCTTTCGCCGCTCGATGACTATTTGAGTTGTGGGCCCCACTCAAGTTGTTGGCTTCAACTTTGCTTTTACAGGAAAAATCATACATTAGGCATGCGATTTTCTTTGTCGTGTATTATATCTTTCCTGCAATAGTTTGAAACTTTGCTAACTCATGCTGACCTCAGGATCTATGGACTTAGCCAAATTCGTAGTTTCATCTCAGGAGTTGAGTGAATGGCCTTCACTCTGCGCAAAAACACTTAGCCAAATAATCGGCACTATGAGGCGTTATGCGAATCATCATCACTCGACGATTTTGGGCTTAACCATTATCTTTGTACCATTAGGCGTTGAGTGCGTTGAGTGGACCTTCATCACTCAACGCATTTAGACTTTGCCAATTATTTTTACACTGCTAGGAGTATATTGCATTGAGAGAATGGCCTCCACTCAACACTTTTGTCCTTGGACAATATTTCTACTACTTTAGGCGTTGAGTGAACTGGCTTCACTCAACACAATTGGACTTATCCAATTTCTTGTGCAATGGCAGGCGTTGAGTTTGTTGAGTGAATAGACATCACTCAACGCTTTTGTACTTAGCCGCTTCATTGTCTACCCGCCATCATGCTGAGGCGTTGAGTGAACTGGCTTCACGCAACACTTCTGTATATAGCTGATTTTCTTGATGGGCTTGCGTTGAGTGAGCTGTCCTCAATCAATGCATCTGGACTTAGACAAATTTTTCTGTTTATCTTTACTTATGCTTTGACTGATCATTGCTCTATCAATAGTTGCTTCTTTCAGAGTTGAGTGAGCTGTCATAACTCAACGCTTCTGGACTTTGCCAGAAATCTTGACAGATTCTTCAAATGCATTGATTGCTTGAGCTTGACTCAATGTTTCATTCTTCAGGCGTTGAGTGAGCTGTCCTCACTCAAAGATTCTGGACTTAGTCAAATTTCTCGCTTTCCAATGCTGAAGTTTTGACAGACTGAGCTTTACTCGATGCCTCATGTTATATGGTGTTGAGTGAACTGTCTTCACTCAATGCCTATGGACTTAGCTGCAAATCTGCTTTGGAAATTATTGGGCTTTGAATGTCCATCCTTTACTTAGTGCTTTTTGGGATCTTGCGTCGAGTGAACTAGTTTCACTCGACGCCTGTTAAGTTAGACAATTTTCAGTCTTTCCAGCATCCTTCCTTGACATCTCGCATTGAGTTAACTGGCTTCACTCAATGCCTGTGGACTTAGATAAATTTTTATCTCTCCATATTTCTACCTTGTGACCACCTATCATAAACACAAAGACAACCTGTCTAAACTTGTTCCAAGAAACATCCTGCACATCATGAACTTGAACAACATCAAAAACATTTATGCTCTTAGTACTGATTGTGATGCCCCTTCAAATCTAGGGAACATTGAGGGTAATATTCCCAACAATCTCCCCCTATTTGAAGAAGGTAGAACACTCAGCAATACTAAGAAGCATTACCGCCTAAAGCATATAATTTCAAAGTCACTATAAACTTTCTCATACCACTTGAAAATTAAAATTAGCTGAAATCTAGCAGATGGTGCATTCTTATGCCACTTGAATTACCAGAATAATAATTCAATGTCCACCATTTAAATGCAATTACTCAACATGTCAAGTCTTTGCTTTCTCATACCACTTGATCATTTACTCAAGTAATTTGCGCATTCCTTATGCCACTTAACACTTAATTGGAGAACTTTCCTTATCCCACTAGGGGGTGGGAAAGTAATGTTCCATGGCCCAACATACATTCATTGCACTCCTCATACTGCTTGAATTATTTTCAAGTAATATATACTTACTTAACATGATCTGGCCATCTCTAGTATTGCTCCCACATCTCCCCCTATCCATGTATTGATTCTACATTGAAACCATCTCTGTAACACCCCAAAACTTGGAAGGGGAAACGACGACGTCGTTTCAGCCAAATTTGGGTTTTGGGGGTAGGCACACGGCCTGTGACACGGCCGTGTCAAAAAGCCGTGTAGCGCCTTGGTTGTCGAACCGTGTTGATCGACAACTGTGTAGCGCCTTGGTATGCACACGACCTTGGACACGGGCGTGTCCCTGGTCGTGTCCTTCTCGGGCTGTTAGCGGGATTTATTTTGCCAGGCGTGACACGGGTCACGACACGGCCGTGTCGGGGATGACACGGGCTTGTCAAAGGCCGTGTCCATGGCCGTGTTTTTGGCCGTGTCTTTCTCTGACTGGGAAAATTGGTCTGTAGGGGGCGTGACACGGGTCTCGACACGGGCGTGTCAATGGCGACACGGCCGTGTCGGAGGCCGTGTCAAAAGCCGTATCGAAGGCTGTGTGCTGGTTTTTGAATCGGTCGAGACGGCGAATAGCTAACACGGCCATGCACACGGCCGTGTTGCAACCCGTGTTCGGCCCAGATTTTCTAATTTGGGTTCCAATCGTGGCCGTTCGTTCTTTTCCTTGGAAGATCCAACGGTGGGGGCCCTCCCTGGGCGGTTTAAGGCCGGGAATAGGGTTCCAAACCCTCATTCCCCACTTTCTTTTATCTCTCTAAGTTCTAGAGAGAAGGGAGAGCAAGGAGGCAAAGTTCCAGCCGCCGGCGAAGCTTCGGAGGTCCGTTTCGCGAGCGGAGTTCAGATCCACGAAGGTGGGAGCGTTGCGGTGGTGTTAAACCGATCAAATCTTCTCGATGGCTAGGAAGAGGGTACGAAAGGTAACGACACTTCTCCTCTCGGTTTTTAGGATTTAGGATGCATGAATAGCATCCCCTTCCTTTCATATTTTGAGCACCGAATCTCTCAAATGAGAGGGATTCGTGTAGCCTAGGTTCAAGAGAAACCTCCGGGTGGAGTATGTTCATCCCGGCATGCTTTGCATTAGAGGCCCGCTCCGTTAGCAGATTAGGCATTGTGGGTGAAGCCGTGGTCGCGACCGTTAGTCCGACCCGGTGATGTTGCATAGCGAGATGTGAGGATTTGGTAGAAATCCGTAGCGGCAATACGCCGTTATATGTATGCGTTTTCCCCCTTATATTTGAGTGAGTACTCGTAGTCGGAACCGGACGAGGTTAGCTCCGCTTTGTGCGGTAGATGGTTTCCTTGGAGCACGGGAAAGATACGGTGCGAGTGGCAATTGGGGTGGGGAAACCTTTGTTTGTGCTGTGCTAAGGCGCGGCTATATCTCCGTGGTCGGCTGGCTTTTCCGTAACGTGCAAGTCATGTGGGGAAAGTGTCCCGGCGATACTAGCCCCTTGTGTGAGACTGACGAGAATGCCGAGCGGAGGGCATGCTCGGGCAGTGTAGCCATGAGCGGGTGGGGTCCAGCAAGGCTTCTTAGAATCGGTCAGTGTGAGGCGGAACCCTGACGAGCGAAGTCAGATTGTGCGGGCAAGCCCTGGGGTTATGACCCTTATGCGGGTGGGGCCTTTGCAAGGTTCCGTGTGACGGCGTGTGTGCCGTTAGGGACATGGTGGTTCCCTTGTGTTTGCGGCTTTAAGCCAATGGGGAAACGGAAGTACCCAGTGTTTGATGTTGTGCTAGATGCATACAAACTAGGGTGCCTTGGGTGAAACCCGGGCTGCATTCATGCTGCATAGTAGGCCCCTTTCACTTTGTACAAAACATAGAGAACATGTATGCTGTATGAGACATCCAAGCCTGTTTTACCGCTTTATTATATATACTCTTTTGGTATACGAAGTGCTAACTTGCAGGTGGAGTGGTACCCTGGGGTCCGTTAGGGGCGGCCGGGAGGAGATGTGCTTGTTACACAGTAGAGGTCAGCCTTTGCTGACCCACGTTACTTCAAATCCTTACAGGGCAAGGATCGCATGCAGGAGCTAGCGTGCCAGGCGAAAAGCCCTAAGCCTCATGAAGTGTTGCTGTGCTTGTTTTCTCTTTGTGTGTTTGCTACTTTTGTTATGTTTTTGTCCGGCTTGCATGCCGAGGTAGCCTAGGAGAGCTTGGCACATTTATATTTTTGTTTGGACTATTATTGTGTAAGGCCTTAAGGCCATTTGATACTCTATCGTTAGTGGATAACTTCTGTCAGTTTGTTCTATTTCCGCTTTGTATGTCTGGAGTTTTGAGTTTGGGTAGTTTCATATCATCTTTTAATACTAAAGCTGTGGTGTCCGTATGTTGTGGGGCCCCGGCCGGACCCATATTATATGGTCTTTACAGGGGAGGTGTTACAATCTCCCCCATTCTGGCTTCTTCAAAAACAACTGTTATCTATTGAGGAAGGTGATAGGATCATGGGAGAAAGTATCTCTTGATCCTAGCCAAAATCTTGTGTTGATATAACTTGATAAATTATCCTAGTGATCAAACTACATGACTAGATGTCATACCGCTTGTGTTGATACTACTGATACAACACATCACTGTATCCACTTGACACTTGAGTGGTCCATTGATATACTTAAGCTTGCTGCTATCAATTATCTACTTGAGATAAAGACACTCCTCATACCACTAACAATTTCTGCAGAATGTAGTAGCTGTCAGGGCGGTGCTGGATTTTCCATTTCTCCTTTAACAGCATTGTGTTTTCAGCAGTAGCAATGACTTCATAGTAGCAGCCATCCAGTAGGGCTGATCTCCCCCTCTGTATATGCATTATCTTGAGGACATGTTGATCTTTGATCCATTATTGTAGCTGCTGGACTTGCTCCTCCTCAACAGGAGCATCTTGACTTGCTTTGTAATGCCCCAAAAATGGGAAAACAAAGGTCTTGGGTGGCTATCTCCTGACGATAGTAGGTATCGCTGGCGATAACACTCGGGGCACTCAACGCATTCAATAAAGCGTTGAGTAAAGTCGATTCACTCAAGGACTACGAAGCATTGAGTCGACTATCGTGCGGTGAAAGTGAGTATCGTGCGACGATACACCTCAATGCACTCGACGCTTTTAGCAAAGCATTGAGTCCACTCAACACACTCAACGCTTTCAACGAATTATAAAGTAAGCTATTAGAGTGGCGATAGTGGGTATCGTTGGGCGATACTGCCATGTATGCTAAACACGTGTCAGATGGCCGGTCGGCGGCCAAAGAGTGGTGGTTGACTAGGGTCAAGGCGGTTACGATCGTTATCGCCAGGCGTTAGCCGATATCGCGCGGCGATATCGTTTTGTTTGACTATTCAGCTGAAATTCTGGCCTTTGCTACCTTTTTATGAAATGATCGTGTGGCTGGGATTAACCCCGAGACCACTTAAGCAGAGGAGGGGTAAAAGAGAAGTCATTTATCTTCTTCTTTCTCTCTCTCCTCCTTTCATAATCAACTTTAGAGAAAAGAGCTAAGGAAGAAGGCTGAGGTTGAGGATGCGGCTGAGCTTAAAAAGCATGGTGAAGGAGATCCAGTAGATGGAATCAAAATCTGTGGCCAGATTCGTGAAGAGGAAAGTGTGGTGCTCCTTTCCAACCGGATAGAAAGCTTCTCCATGACTCCAAAATGGATTACGAGGGTAATGAACTTCCTTCTTGGACAAGTGAAGTCCTCCTTTTGAAATGCATGGAATCCCCCATAAAAAGGTGGAGAGTTGAGGGAATTCTGATGTGTAGATATGTTATATCGCCGAGTGGTTTTGCATATAGAATTCAAAAATCGCAGTACGGAATAGGCATGCTTTGCGAGCCCATCCGGACGTGTTAGTATGGATTTGTGATGTTTTATTTTGCTTGCCAGAGAAGACTCCGGGTAAAAACGTGTAGTTTACGGGGTCTGTGCATTGTACCTATAAATTGAGAGTAGAACGAAATACTAGAGTTGTGCTCCAGGAAAATACCCAGAAAACACCAAAGTTTGCATAACTATTGGATATCACCGGTAGGAAACGAGTATCAATGGCGATAACTCTTGGTGAGCTACGGTTACTGTGAAAGTCCATTTTTCTAGCACTGCCAGATGCTGCAGAGTTTTGACTGGAAATTTGTTCTAGTTGTGTCTGAGTCTAGAGACAAAAATAAGTTTCATCGCTAATTCCTTGCGATAGTTACTATCACTCGCGATAGCTTCTAAATAGATTTTGTTATTACGAAGCATGTGTACGTGAGACAAGGTGTGTAGCATGAGAAGCTGTGAGCTTGGAGAGCCCAACTATTTTCCATGAGTGCCATGATTGAGCACTGCCGGCTCAGGTCTTTGGGACATGTGAGCAGCAAGAGATGCTGGGAGCTTGTTGTGCCTAGCAAGAATGCCTGTGAGCCGAACTGTAATGGGAAGCTGAATTGCATCTTGTTGTTCTCCATGATGGATGTGATCGTCAGCATTTTCCTAGCAATTTTGTCAATAGGAAATAGCTGAACTATAGCCGCGTTATGGCCATCCGACTAGTGTGCCTAAAGTAATTGGCATCATTGGAGCGCATAATGAGAGTCTTAGGCTTGTAGTCGAAAAGACTAGAAATTCTCAAAGTTGACCATAAAGTCTAAGACCTCTGAATGGTTGTGGGACCCTGGTAAACTTTTATATCGAGAATTTGCCCTGAGTGCACGGAACGTTTGGCCGCTAAGGCACTCGTTTGTGATATATTGAATGGTACTTGAGTGTGCCTTCTTGTGATATTTTTGTTATGTTAATTCTATGCTTGTAGTGAAGGAATACCGCTGCCCCGTGTTTGGGGTAGGGTCGTTATAATTTGGTCAGTTAAAAGCTGACCGTTATATTATTTGCCACCATCTAGTGGAATGTCCCTGTGCAGGTGTTGGAGAGCTGAGCAGGAAATAACGGGTTGTTGCCATTGTTGCTGTGCCGGCACTCGAAGGCAAAGCGAAGAGTTTTAATTTTTTCATGTGTCGCCGGCCGGCGTGACGATGTATGAAAATTCCAGTGAAAGAGGAAACCGTTGTAAGGTTGATGAAACATAATTTAGCTTAGTTGATTTGGGCAAAAATATGTATATTCTCATTTAAATCTTTTGCCTTTTGTATTTTTATGTTTTTTTTAGTTACTTTTCTCAATTATTGTTCTAACATATGTTATTTTATGTTTTTCAGTTTTTTTGGGTTCTCTCCTATTACACGCCCCCGGGTCACGTCCTACTAGGGTGTGTACTTAGGGTGTGTAACCTAATGTAATGAAGTTGTTGCCCGAAGACAGGTTCCAGTAAAATTCAGCTTACACGGCCTCAGACACGCCCGTGGACCACCACCACGGGCGTATCTCCGAGTTGTGTCCCGCCAAGTCTCGAGAAATCACTGCAGCGAGATTTTTCCACGCTCCAAAGTCACGCCGAATCTGACACGCCCCTCATACACTGGCGTGTCAAAAGGGTGTGTAACCAATCAACCATGCCAGTCACTTCCGGACTTAAATTTCAGCCAGCAAAGTCACGCCGCGTCTGACATGCCCCAGGTACACACCCTACCCGGGCATGTAAGGGTGGCGTTACCAAGCAAGAAAATTTCAATAAATTGAGAGCATCTCCAAGGGTTGAGAATCAAGATTTTGGGAGGGGAGGTGCTGCAAATAAGATTCTTGAGCTCTTTTTAATGTTCTCCCTTATTATCTCTCTCTCTCTCTCTTTTATTTCAAGCCTTATTGGCTTTTCATTTCATGCAAGTGTTGTAATAGTGTTGTAATTTCATTTTTCTAGTATGATAGTAGTGTTGGCCAGCTTTCATTTCAAGTTATCGTAACTTTCATTTCAACATGTAGCTCTCTTTTGATTTAATAAAAAAAGCTCATTTCTTCTTTGCCTCTTTTCTTCTTCTTTTTATAGTTTATGAACTTTTTCTTGTTATAATCTTCTCTAATGCACTAGTTGTATGTTAAGATAATTCTCTTATATGTACTTTTCCATAGTAGAAGTTTTGAACTGGTTTTATCTATCCTCTTCTTCTCTTTCTCAACCTCTTTCTTTCTCTTCTGCTTAATTTCTCTAATGGATTCCTACCACTCTTTCTTCTCTCCCCCTCCATAATGAGTAACTAATTACTCATAGTACTCGATATTGATGATCTGAGAATGAGTTGATCAGTTATGATGCTCTAGCTCTCTTTCTCTTTTTAGAATTTAGGCATTCGATTTACTCTTGATTTATTTCTAATAAAACTATATTATCAATATATATAGTTTTCATTCATGCTTTCTTTCTTGGCTAGCCGAGATGCCGATCGTTTGAAGTGAGTGCTTAAGAGTAAAGAGTGTTACACGCACATCTCGAGAGAGAACGATGTAAATCTCCCGGATTGGAGTCAAATCCAATAGCGGGGTCACTACTTAAAGAGAGCGTTAGGTATTCAGATACGGGACTAGAGTTTGGTCGGATCTTCCTAACCTCAGTTGGGCACTTCTCCGAGACGAGCATGTTCAAGCTTTTGGAACCCCCACGGTCAATCCTATATCTTATTTGCACGTAATTTTCCCTCTTCTCTAAATTAGTTAGCAAGCCAAAAAGAACTTTTATTTGATAAGATAATAGTAACACCTTGAAGTAGAAGTAATCAAATTACCCCAACTAATATGACCTTGATATTGAACTTAATATCCTATAATATATGAGATAAGGAACACTTGCCTTCATAAAATATAGAATCGGAGAACATCTCACAACCACACTTTCACCCTCTCTTTCCTTATCTTTTTCTTCTCTGCGCATAATGTAACGCCTCCATCCGTCACATCGAATATAATAGAGGGTCCGTTCAGAGCCCCATGCCATATTTCACAGACAAACAGTGAGGTCACGTGTGAATACCAAAATACCATCTACTCGCATCCTAACTCAGAGCATTCTAGCGGAAATTTATTACTTATAAGAACTCATCCAATGAATGTCCACTTAATATATAAATAATCATTTATATAAATCACCGCGAATGTATACAAGAACACACCGCTCACGGACTTAAGGACTTACAAGTTTCTCTTTACAAAAGATGGTTTCATTCATCGGCACGCAGGCAGGCCACACATGAAATCCAAAGCTTCGCACGGCCATTAAGGGCCTACAAATAGCAGCAGCAGCAAGGGCTTCAGCCTGATCAATCCAATTCAGCCCGCAACACCTGCATATGGACGTCCTCCCCACCGGTGATAAAAGAAGCAATGGTCAGCATTCAGCTAACGAATTATTACGACCCTACCCCTTACCCGGGGCAGTGGTTCCTTCCCTGCTTGTAGTGCAATCAGAATATATATATATATATATAAATTAAGACACAATATCATCACAAATGCTGGCCTTAGTGCTAGACGCTCCGTGCACTCAAGGCATGCTTACGGTGTACTGAAATCCTCTAGGTTCCACCACCGATTCGAGATGATTAGCTTGTTTGTAAGATCCTGTCTCCCCATTCCGAGGCTAACCCGGATCTTATGCCCAGAACCGCCGCCTTACGGTGACACTAACGCACGGGTTAGTCGACACCGCAAGACGCCGATTCTGCCGGCTAGTACGATCATAACCTGTCGGCCAATATGAGAATAAAAGAGTACAAAGCAGAGCAAATATGTAGAAGTCCACAGCCACAGTACTAAACATATATATAACAGATGATAAGTACAAGGTACAGTCCACAATGAGTACAATATAATGAGAGTAAAACGGGCTTATGCCCAGTACATCAATATCAAATCACTCTCTCTCTCAATCTAATAGCAGCGGAATCTATCATCTCAAATCATCACACCTGAACATGTGCTCCAGTAGTAGTAGCCGGTATCTGCCCCTCAAGCCCTGCCTCCTCGCCATGCTGGTCCATCTCCTCGAGCTCCTAAAAATAGTGTGGTCACCGACCATTAGTCAAAAAGACAAAGTCATTTCCTCCACACCTCGCCCCGCAACTCCTAGGCACCGTGCGGGAGGACGAAGCGGAGGACAACAAGGGGTAACAAATGTGGAAGCAGGTGACAGGAACTAAAGCAGAATATATAGAAATATAAGTAATGAAAAGTAACCTTCACTTATGCGAGTACGCATAAGCAAGGGGTCTTCTATAAGGCTCCCATCGTATAAAATGTCCCATACCATTTTATACGATGGGGTGTCAGGTATCATAAGCAGTATATGTATAAAAAGGAAAGTAACCTCAACCTATAAACTTGCCCACTCAAGCTTATAGGCTAAGGGATCATTTAGCAGGTCCTAATGTATAAGCGTCCCATACCACTTATACATTAGGTGTCATAGGTTGTTATGTATTTTTATGATATGCATCTATATGGTGGGTATGATATGAACATGCAGTGCAACACACACACACACGACTCCGTGATCACAGACCTTTAGTTCCCACTTTTCGAGAGCTAGCATCACTCTCAGGTACCGCCGTCGTGGCTCCGGCAGCAACGAATCGGGCTTCTCCGCTTTCTAGGCGGGTATACACACTACCAGGCCTAGACATCTCTTGTGCGCCTCTGTACATGAAACAAGTGTACTCTAGAGTCTCTGCGTACCACTTTGCTGACTACCTGTCAGTCTTGTTGGGCCGGGTGCGCGTTATCGGGGAAAAGTCCTCCAGACCTCAGTATAAACAACCTACTGGTCCCTCTAACCCTCGCACCCGCCTGGTCCACTGTACTGCCGTCGGTGTGACG
Organism: Platanthera zijinensis; assembly: GCA_039513925.1. NCBI lineage: Eukaryota > Viridiplantae > Streptophyta > Magnoliopsida > Asparagales > Orchidaceae > Platanthera > Platanthera zijinensis. The sequence continues at coordinate 64,048,016 of CM077092.1, read as the reverse complement.
ACTGGCCAGTACCGCATGGCCCGCCACTAGTATATACACATGCAGGTATAATATATTGAGCCTCCAGCTCGAAGGACTATCCTGTCCCAAATCTCTCCAACCCGTCACGGGTGAGTATGTACTACAAAACCTCCAACCCTACCCGGGTGAGTATATATATGTCAATCTCTTTCCTCCAACTTTGCACGGGTGAGCGAGTAGTCAATAGACTCCAAGTCCCTCCAACCCGGCACGAGTGAGCACATGTCCATTACACTTAACCTATTATACTACTCTTGTCTACCGGTTGTTATACATAGTGACTTAAGCTATGGGTTGGGGAAAGACGGTCTTCCGTCGGCTCCTCCTAAATATGTCTAAGGTTGCACTATTACTCTCGTATCTAGAATACATCTGCCACCCAGGGTTATACTTCCGATCTTAGACTTTAACTCAGTTGTTGATTCGTTCCCTGGTGGCCTATAGTGTAGTCTACCTTTACTATGCGCACCCCATGGCCTTGTACCACCCTGAAATCGAACTTTCAAATCCTTGGGCCTCCAACCCCCAAATATTTATCCTAGGGCGGTATGATCAACTAGAATGAGTATTGTAATTTTCATAATTTTCTCAATTATTTTTATAATTAATTTATTTTCTCCAAATATTCCCAAGGTCATTTAACACATGAAGTATGTCTTTGCATAGCCCTAATGATACAAAATAATTATCCTAACCATTAACATAATGAAATATCACTATTTCCCAAGGTTTATAATTTCTCACCAAACATTTGTATTTATTTATTAATTATTACAAAACCATCATAATTACCACTTTTCAAAGTAAGTATGAGAAATTTAATCACAAAAATTATAAGAAAATTACAGGGGATCTAAATCATCAAAATAATGCTACTAACAAAGTTTCATCAACTTTAACAATGTTATAGACTTGCAATTCAATTTCTTGGGTATTTACCAAAATGCCATTATGATGAATTAAAATTTGTATGCACATCCAAAAATTCTGAAATAAATATGTCAGTTAACTAATACCTATATACACCTCTATAAATATTCCCAAATTCTTCTGACCTATATTTTCATTAAATCATGAATAAAAGCAATAGGGGTAAAATGGTCATTTCATGTTATGTTACCTCAAAAGACCTTAAATAGAGAAAATAAAAATACCCCAATTCAATTATGATCAATTATTCAACAGAGCCAAATTTGAAGATTTTTGTCTAATTACTTCCATTTTTCATTTTAATTTACCAATAAAGCTATAAATTTTCAAAAATTCCAAATAATGGGATTTTTGTTCCCAAAAGTCCCATAATAATTTTGAGGGACTAAATTTGACCTAAATGTCCTCTAGATTTAATTTCAAGGTCTGCAGAAGTCCTAAGATGAATAAATTCACATTATAGCAAAACTTGCTATTTGCACACCAAGGCTTATTCTAGCCTACACTTGCAAGTGGGTTAACCCATCATGCAGTGGTTCAAATGGGCCGAAATTTTTTTAAGACCCTAACCATATCCCAGAGGACTTGCCACCAAAATTTGGGGCCTTTTGGAGGCCTGACACTCCATTTATTCCATTTATTTAATTTATGACATTTTGAATAAAACTATAGGAAAAAGTATTCCACAAATTCCTAATTTTTGGCAGGGGCTAGATATGCCATAAACATGCACATGCCCAAAATTTCAGGTCATGTGGACATCTGGTTTGGCATGGGATTCATTTTTGATTTCTGCCCTAGCCTAGGACCAGTCCTAGGAGAAATGACCTACAGGACAGTCCACTGGGTAAAAACTTATGGTTTTTATGGCTTTTGAAAGTTAAGACCTAGGGATACAAATTATATTCAGGGGCCATGACCTAGAAATGACTCTAGGTACCATAATTTTTAGTTTGGAAATGGCTGTATAAGTGTGACAATATTTACACTATTCATTTATTTAACTCAGTATTTATATATATGATTTAGCACTAATCCTAAAGCAAAATGGGCGGCATTCCATCATCGTCCCCATTGGATGGACGGCCTGGATTGCTGTTTCCTGGGCCACCTTGCGGGGCATTTTCCGGCCGACTGAGGCGGCGCCGTGGCCGGCCAACGGTGCCACCACCTTCACGGTGGTGGTGGTGGCCAGCTTTTGTCGGCGACTAGGCGGCGGAAGGCGGCGGCGCCGGCGATCCCGAGAGGTGAGAAAAAGCTTGAAAAATCGGGAATTTCACCCATGGCATCGGGCTCAATTGAGCCCGATTGCTTAACCTAAAGATCTAGGAAACTAGTACGGCTTGAAGTGAGGTGAAATGGACCTGGATTGGGGCTCGGCGGCGAGTCAGGCGGCGGTTTGGCATGGTGGTGGTGCGCCGGCGATCTCCTGCCCAAATCCTCGTTTCTCCACCGATTTCTCTGCTCCAGGACTCAAACTCCACTCCTCTCCTCTCTCTGAAACTGATGGTGGGCTTGGATTTGGCCTGGAATGTCTGTATAAGGAGATAGCTCCAATGTGAGCTCGGTTTAGCACTTTGGATGCTTCACCATGGGTGACAAGTGGCTGTCATGCCCATTCTCTTTTGAAAAGTGGTGGGGTGGTCGGCCAGCACCTTTTTGGGCTGAGGAGATGAAGACCACATGGCCTCCACCATCACTTCTTTCTTCCTCTCTCCTTATTCACCCAAATTTCCATTTTTACCCTTGTGCATGTCTTCTCTCTCTACCATCAGGGGGGTAGGGCTGGTCATTGGCCACTTGGCTGGTCATGGGCCAAATTTGGTGGGCTTGGCCCATGGGAAATTGGCTTGGGTCCATTTTTCCTTTTTAAGATAAAGTGTTGACTTGTTGACTTTTGGGGTTGACTTGGTCAACATGATTGGTAGGCTGACCCCATATGATGGCCATGGACACCATGTCATCACCTAACATGGGTTGGGCCATGGTGATGGTCTTAGCCCACTAGGAATGGGTTTGGTCTTCAATTACCCTTAATTAGGCTTAAGGTTGACCAAGTTTGACCTTAGGGTTGACTTGGTCAAATGGGTGAGTGGGTTGACCCCACTTAGTGGTCATAAGGTCTAAATCATCACCCAACATGGCTTGGGTCATGGTGATGCCCTACTTGATCCAATTGGGCTCATGAGTGTGGGGTTTGACCACTTTAGATCCAAGGTTGACCTGGGTCAACTATGGTCAAAGTGTTGACCTAGGGCATGACCTTGGGTCCACTTAGATTGTATTTAGGGTTAGGGCAGTGTGGTGGGAGTCATGGTGTGGTTAGGGTCCTCATTTAGTCTAGTTTGACCTAGTTTGACTTGGCCCTATAGTGGACCCCACATGGTTACAACTCACCACCTAGGGTCAAACCTAGCTAATTTCCCCTAACCCCCACCCCATGCCTAACCCAATCTAAGTTAAGGGGCCTAGAAGTAACATGGGATGTTACAAATCCTTAAAATAAAACAAATAATTTCGTCCCCGAAATTCAAGTTCGGGTCTACGGGGTTCTAGTTGCAAGAATTTGAAATCTTAAATCATAAATTAAATATGTACCTGTTGTAAACAACTCTGGGTGTTGCTCCATCATCAGGTCCCTCGGCTCCCAGGTGTGCTCCTCCCATCCGTGGTTGGACCAACACACCTTCACGAGCGGGACCTTCTTTTTCCGCAACACTCAGATAGCCGTATCGTCGATCCGGATCGGCTCCAATCTAACTGAACGGTTAGGCTCTACCGGTCCAACTGTAGTGGTGATATGCTGTTCAGGTCGAAGGAGAGCTCTTCGCAAGGAAGAGACATGGAAAACATCATGTAGGGTGCTCAACTCCGGAGGTAGCTGCAGTCGATAGGCCAAGGGGCCTACACGCTCCAAAATCAAGTAGGGCCCCATGTATCGTGGACTGAGCTTCTTGTGTCTCCGTATCCGGGAGATACCGTGTACCGGTCGAATCTTCAGGAAAACTCGGTCTCCAACCTGGAACTCTACTTTCCGGTGCCGAGCATCATAATATTTTGCCTGTCTGCTCTGTGCCACCAAAAGCCGATCCCTGATCAAGCGAATCTGGGCCTCCGTATCTTCCACAAAATCTGATCTGAGGGCTCGAGTATCCATATCCTGGACCCAAGATAGCGGTGTCCGACACTTCCTCCCATAAAGTGCCTCATAAGGAGCCATCTCGATGCTGGCCTGGTGACTGTTGTTGTATGAAAACTTGATCAGTGGCAGTAGCCTCTCCCAAGGCTTCCCAGTATCCAATACACATAGCCTGAGCAGGTCCTCTATAGTTCGTATTGTCCGCTCCGTCTGACCATTGGTCTGCGGATGGAAGGTAGTGCTAAAGGTAAGTCTGGAACCGAAATAAGCATGCACTGCCCTCCATTCTCTGGAGGTGAAGCGACCGTCTCTGTCCGAAACAATAGACCTGGGAACGCCGTGGTACCGGATGAACTGCTCTACAAACAACCTCACCAACACAGCAACTGGGGAATCTTTTCTAACCGGAATGAACCGTGCTACCTTGGTCAATCTGTCCACAATAACCAAGACGGAATCGTGCCCAGAATGGGAGCGAGGGAGTCCGTGTACAAAATCCTTGGAAATATCCTTGAACTTCCATTCTGGGACTGGCAGTGGCTGTAATACACCGCTTGGGCTCTTGCACTCGGCCTTCACTCGCTGGCAAGTCTCGCAGTGTGTCACAAGATATATGATCTCCCTCTTCTTTCCTGGCCAGTACATGGTCCGTCGTAAGTCAGCCCACATCTTGGTGATGCCGGGATGCACTGAATATCTGGAGTAGTGTGCCTCTCTGAGGATGTCATCCCGGATCCCACCTCCTGCTGGAATGTATACTCGACCATGAAATCGAAGAAGATCGTCCTCCAGCGTGTAGTCCTCATACTTGCCTCCTTCCAAAGCGCCAAAAATAGGCTCTAAATCAGTATCCAGTCTCTGATGCGTAACGATGCGCTCCCGAATAGTGTCATCGCTGGTCACTGAATTTAAATACTCTCAGTACACTGCTAGTTCTGACTCAGACACCATGGTAATGTGCATCTCCTCCAACATTCGTACCAGCTCTAAGGACATCAAGCGAGGCTCCGATCCGGAAGTGCCAGCTCTTCTACTCAGTGCATCAGCTACCGTATTAGCCTTCCCTGGATGATAATGAATCTGATAATCATAATCGCAGAGAAACTCTAACCATCTCCTCTGTCGTAGATTTAGATCCTTTTGGGTATCAATATATTTAAGATTCTTGTGATCCGAGTAGATATCACAATGAATCCCATATAAGTAATGCCTCCAGGTCTTTAGGGCGAATACCACGGCCCCGAGTTCTAGGTCATGTACCGGATAATTATGTTCGTGTTTCTTCAATTGTCTCGAAACATAAGCAATGGCGTGTCCATGCTGCATCAAGACTGCGCCCATCCCCTGATAAGAGGCATCTGTGTAGATCTGGAATCCTTCACTCCCGGATGGGAGCGCAAGGATAGGGGATGAGGTTAGTCGGTCTTTCAACTCCTGAAAAGCTGCCTCACATTGTTCTAACCAAACGAAATTTGCATCCTTCTTCGTCAATGACGTAAGGGGGAGGGCTATCCTTGAGAATCCCTCCACAAACTTACGATAATATCCTGCCAATCCCAGAAAGCTGCGGATGTCTGCTACTGTCTTTGGCCGTGGCCAATCCCGTACTGCCTCTATCTTAGCTGGATCCACCGCCACCCCAGCTCCACTAATAACGTGACCCAGAAAAGCCACCTCCTGTAGCCAAAATTGGCACTTAGAGAACTTTGCATACATCTGAAACTCTCTCAACCTCTGTAAAACTTGGACCAGATGTTCTGCGTGTTCTTCCTGCGTCCAGGAATAGACCAGAATATCGTCGATGAACACAATGACGAAGCGATCCAAATATGGTTCGAATACACGGTTCATTAGGGTCATGAATGCGGAGGGGGCATTCGTGAGCCCAAATGGCATGAACGTGAATTCGTATAAGCCATAACGTGAGCTGAATGATGTCTTCGGTATGTCTTCCTCCCGAATGCGTAACTGATAATAGCCGGATCTTAAATCGAGCTTAGAGAACCATAAGGCTCCCTGAAGTTGATCAAATAGCTCATCTATCCGGGGCAATGGGTAGGTGTTCCGAACCGTCAACCTATTCAATTCCCTGTAATCTATATACAGTCGGAGGGATCCATCCTTCTTCTTCACAAATAAAACCGGTGCTCCCCATGGCGACGAACTTGGCCGCACAAATCCTGACTCCACAAGTTCCTGCAGCTGAGTCCTGAACTCTGCCAATTCTCTAGGTGCCATTCTGTAAGGTGCCCGGGACACTGGCCTCGCCCCTGGCACCAATTGGATCCTGAAGTCCAAATCCCGAACTGGTGGTAGTTCGGGAAATTTCTCCAGAAACAGATCGGAGAAATCCCATACCACTGGGATATCAGCTATAGAACTCTCTACCGCTACCATCTCAAAGCAAATAAGATACACTTCCTCCCCTTGCTCATAGGCCTTGACAGCATGTATGGAAGACAATGAAAGAAGGGGGATAGGTCGGATACCTTCGATAGTAACGTAAGAATCTCCATGTCGGAGTGTGATCCTCTTCGAGGGACAATCTATTTGCGCGTAGTTCCAATGGAGCCAGTTCATGCCTAGAATCAGATCAAAGTCTGGTAGCCTCAAGACCGTTGCCGGAGCTTCGAACGCCTTGCCCCCTATCTCGACTTCCATATTGCAGCAATCTGTGGTTCGAAGTTCTGAGCCATCAGGAAGTCGCACACTTTTTTCCAAGCCGGAAAACTTCTCTACTCCCTCTAATCCTTCAATAAACGTGTTTGACACGAAGGAGTATGAAGCACCCGTGTCGAAGAGGGTATGAGCGGGCTTGCCGCTAATCATCACTATGCCTGGGTTCGTTTGAGTTCAAAGATAAATATTATTCTTAAGGTCTATAAGGCGCTGATTAAAGTTTAAACTTATGAATCTTGCATAATTAAAGTACCTGTAATCACTTCCTCAGGGTTCCTCTGCTCCGTGAGTTCCAGCGCATACGCCTGTTCCCGATCTCGGCCTTGGCCGTGATTTCCTTGGCCTCGGCCTCGGCCTCGGCCTCGTCCTCGGCCCTGGTGAACTGGAGGGGCCACTGGAGGTGGAGGAGGAGGAAGAGGGTGGATCTGAATCGGGCACTGCGTCCTGATGTGCCCAGGTTGGCCGCAACCATAGCAGGTGATCTGCCTCTGACCTCGATCATCCTGTCTCATCGGCCCGGGAGTCTGTATAGGTGGGGGAGCCAATGGTAGAGGAGGCCCCTGATCCTGCCTGTAGTTGGGACGACGACGTCCCCCACCCCTCCTATATCTGATAACCTTCCCCCTTTGGGATGTCCTGCTTCCATCGGAAGACGATGCTTCGAGCGGCCTTTTACCTCTGCCCTGTACCATTAGCTGGTCAGCCTCCATCTTTTTCGCCATTTCTATGATTTGAGCAGTGGTACCATGCGATATAAACAACAGGGGCTGCCTCAACGAATCCCGGAGGCCATGATAAAATCATTTAGCATACTTTCGATCATCGCATTCATGAAAGCCTGCAAACCTAGCCAGGTGGGAGAACTCTCTCTGATATTCGATCACTGATCGGCTCCCTTGCTGGAGGTTCAGGAACCTCGCCTCCAATGTGTCCCGGTCTGTGACAGAAACATAATGGTCCAGGAACGAGTCGCTGAAGTCTTCCCAGGATATGTCTGTTGGTTCCCTATCCCCATAAACTGAGTCCCGAATAGACTTCCACCATCTCTTTGCATGGGCTTCTAGTGCGGAAGTGGCAAGTGGTACCGCCTGGCTGACTGGGCAGCTAATTCCAGCCAGTAACTCCTGAATGGTCTCCAACCACTCCTCTGTCTTCACATCATCTTCTGTCCCGCGATACAATGGCGGAGACAGACTTTGAAACGCACTCAACCAGTTCAACCCTGGGTTGGGCAGCTGTACCGTGGCTTGCTGGGCTCTGAATGCGTCCAGGATTGCCGTCAGCATTTGCCCCATCTCTGTCTACATGAACGGAATGGCAGCCGGAGGGGGAGGAACCGCATCCTGTGGAGGCTGCATAAGGGTAAGGTAATGTCAAAATTGGCCTAACTCATTGTTCAATGGACTGTTTTATGTGGCTTTTTACACATGGGCACACCATTGCTTACGCTGCATAGTTTGTCCGCAAACTAATGCTTGAGCGGGGTGTTCCAGTGTTGTGGACTTTTATTCTCATATGATCGTGTTCAAGTGATACCAGTTTGTAAGATCCTGTCTCCCCATTCCGAGGCTAACCTGGATCTTATGCCCAGAACCGCCGCCTTACGGTGACACTAACGCACGGGTTAGTCGACACCGCAAGACGCCGATTCTGCCGGCTAGTACGATCATAACCTGTCGGCCAATATGAGAATAAAAGAGTACAAAGCAGAGCAAACATGTAGAAGTCCACAGCCACAGTACTAAATATATATATAACAGATGATAAGTACAAGGTACAGTCCACAATGAGTACAATATAATTAGAGTAAAACGGGCTTATGCCCAATACATCAATATCAAATCACTCTCTCTCTCAATCTAATAGCAGCAGAATCTATCATCTCAAATCATCACACCTGAACATGTGCTCCAGTAGTAGTAGCCTGTATCTGCCCCTCAAGCCCTGCCTCCTCGCCGTGCTGGTCCAACTCCTCGAGCTCTTAAAAATAGTGTGGTCACCGACCATTAGTCAAAAAGACTAAGTCGTTTCCTCCACACCTCGCCCCGTAACTCCTAGGCACCGTGCGGAAGGACGAAGCGGAGGACAACAAGGGGTGACAAATATGGAAGCAGGTGACAGGAACTAAAGCAGAATATATAGAAATATAAGTAATGAAAAGTAACCTTCACTTATGCGAGTACGCATAAGCAAGGGGTCTTCTACAAGGCTCCCATCGTATAAAATGTCCCATACCATTTTATACGATGGGGTGTCAGATATCATAAGCAGTATATGTATAAAAAGGAAAGTAACCTCAACCTATAAACTTGCCCACTCAAGCTTATAGGCTAAGGGATCATTTAGCAGGTCCTAATGTATAAGCGTCCCATACCACTTATACATTAGGTGTCATAGGTTGTTATGTATATTTATGATATGCATCTATATGGTGGGTATGATATGAACATGCAGTGCAACACACACACATGACTCCGTGATCACAGACCTTTAGTTCCCACTTTTCGAGAGCTAGCATCACTCTCAGGTACCGCCGTCGTAGCTCCGGCAGCAACGGATCGGGCTTCTCCGCTTTCTAGGAGGGTATACACACTACCAGGCCTAGACCTCTCTTGTGTGCCTCTGTACATGAAACAAGTGTACTCTAGAGTCTTTGCGTACCACTTTGCTGACTACCTGTCAGTCTTGTTGGGCCGGGTGCGCGTTATCGGGGAAAAGTCCTCCAGACCTCAGTATAAACAACCTACTGGTCCCTCTAACCCTCGCACCCGCCTGGTCCACCGTAATGCCGTCGGTGTGACGACTGGACAGTACCGCATGGCCCGCCACTAGTATATGCACATGCAGGTATAATATATTGAGCCTCCAGCTCGAAGGACTATCCTGTCCCAAATCTCTCCTACCCGTCACGGGTGAGTATGTACTACAAAACCTCTAACCCAACCCGGGTAAGTATATATATGTCAATCTCTTTCCTCCAACTCTGCACGGGTGAGCGAGTAGTCAATAGACTCCAAGTCCCTCCAACCCGGCACGAGTGAGCACATGTCCATTACACTTAACCTATTATACTACTCTTGTCTACCAGTTGTTATACCTAGTGATTTAAGCTATGGGTTGGGGAAAGACGGTCTTCCGTCGGCTCCTCCTAAATAAGTCTAAGGTTGCACTATTACTCTCGTCTCTAGAATACATCTGCCACCTAGGGCTATACTTCCGATCTTAGACTCTAACTCAGTTGTTGATTCGTTCCCTGGTGGCCTATAGTGTAGCCTACCTTTACTATGCGCACCCCATGGCCTTGTACCACCCTGAAATCGAACTTTCAAATCCTTGGGCCTCCAACCGCCAAATATTTATCCTAGGGTGGTATGATCTACTAGAATGAGTATGGTAATTTTCATAATTTTCTCAATTATTTTTATAATTAATTTATTTTCTCCAAATATTCCCAAGGTCATTTAACACATGAAGTATGTCTTTGCATAGCCCTAATGATACAAAATAATTATCCTAACCATTAACATGATGAAATATCACTATTTCCCAAGGTTTATAATTTCTCACCAAACATTTGTATTTATTTATTAATTATTACAAAACCAACATAATTACCACTTTTCAAAGTAAGTATGAGAAATTTAATCGCAAAAATTCTAAGAAAATTACAGGGGATCTAAATCATCAAAATAATGCTACTGACAAAGTTTCATCAACTTTAACAATGTTATAGACTTGCAATTCAATTTCTTGTGTATTTACCAAAATGCCATTATGATGAATTAAAATTTGTATGCACATCCAAAAATTCTGAAATAAATATGTCAGTTAAATAATACCTATATACACCTCTATAAATATTCCCAAATTCTTCTGACCTATATTTTCATTAAATCATGAATGAAAGCAATAGGGGTAAAATGGTCATTTCATGTTATGTTACCTCAAAAGACCTTAAACAGAGAAAATAAAAATACCCCAATTCAATTATGATCAATTATTCAACAGAGCCAAATTTGAAGATTTTTGTCTAATTACTTCCATTTTTCATTTTAATTTACCAATAAAGCTATAAATTTTCAAAAATTCCAAATAATGGGATTTTTGTTCCCAAAAGTCCCATAATAATTTTGAGGGACTAAATTTGACCTAAATGTCCTCTAGATTTAATTTCAAGGTCTGCAGAAGTCCTAAGATGAATAAATTCACATTATAGCAAAACCTGCTATTTGCACACCAAGGCTTATTCTAGCCTACACTTGCAAGTGAGTTAACCCATCATGCAGTGGTTCAAATGGGCTGAAATTTTTGTAAGACCCTAAACATATCCCACAGGACTTGCCACCAAAATTTGGGGCCTTTTGGAGGCCTGACACTCCATTTATTCCATTTATTTAATTTATGACATTTTGAATAAAACTATAGGAAAAACGTATTCCAAAAATTCCTAATTTTTGGCAGGGGCTATATATGCCCTAAACATGCACATGCCCAAAATTTCAGGTCATGTGGACATCTGGTTTGGCATATGCTTCATTTTTGATTTCTGCCCTAGCCGAGGACCAGTCCTAGGAGAAATGACTTGCAGGACAGTCCACTGGGTAAAAACTTATGATTTTTGTGGCATTTGTAAGCTAAGACCTAGGGATATAAATTATCTTTAAGGGCTATGACCTAGAAATGAATCTAGGTACCCTAATTTTTAGTTTGAAAATGGCTATATAAGTGTGACAATATTTACACTATTCATTTATTTAACTCAGTATTTATATATATGATTTAGCACTAATCCTAAAGAAAAATGGGTGGCATCCCATCATCGACCCCGATGGATGGACGGCCTGGATTGCTGTTTCCTGGGCCACCTTGCGGGGAGTTTTCCGGCCGACTGAGGCGGCGCCGTGGCCGGCCAACGGTGCCACCACCTTCACGGTGGTGGTGGCAAGCTTTTGCCGGCGACTAGGCGGCAGAAGGCGGCGGCGCCGGCGATCCCGAGATGTGAGAAAAAGCTTGAAAAATCAGGAATTTCACCCATGGCATCGGGCTCAATTGAGCCCGATTGCTTAACCTAAAGATCTAGGAAACTAGTACGGCTTGAGGTGAGGCGAAATGGACCTGGATTGGGGCTCGGCGGCGAGTCAGGCGGCGGTTTGGCATGGTGGTGGTGCGCCGGCGATCTCCTGCCCAAATCCTCATTTCTCCACCGATTTCTCTGCTCCAGGACTCAAACTCCACTCCTCTCCTCTCTCTGAAACTGATGGTGGGCTCGGATTTGGCCTGGAATGTCTGTATAAGGAGATAGCTCTAATGTGAGCTTGGTTTAGCACTTTGGATGCTTCACCATGGGTGACAAGTGGCTGTCATGCCCATTATCTTCTGAAAAGTGGTGGGGTGGTCGGCCAGCACCTTTTTGGGCTGAGGAGATGAAGACACATGGCCTCCACCATCACTTCTTTCTTCCTCTCTCCTTATTCACCCAAATTTCCATTTTTACCCTTGTGCATGTCTTCTCTCTCTACCATCAGGGGGTAGGGCTGGTCATTGGCCACTTGGCTGGTCATGGGCCAAATTTGGTGGGCTTGGCCCATGGGAAATTGGCTTGGGTCCATTTTTCCTTTTTAGGATAAAGTGTTGATTTGTTGACTTTTGGGGTTGACTTGGTCAACATGATGGGTAGGCTGACCCCATATGATGGCCATGGACACCATGTCATCACCTAACATGGGTTGGGCCATGGTGATGGTCTTAGCCCACTAGGAATGGGTTTGGTCTTCAATTACCCTTAATTAGGCTTAAGGTTGACCAAGTTTGACCTTAGGGTTGACTTGGTCAAATGGGTGAGTGGGTTGACCCCACTTAGTGGTCATAAGGTCTAAATCATCACCCAACATGGCTTGGGTCATGGTGATGCCCTACTTGATCCAATTGGGCTCATGAGTGTGGGGTTTGACCACTTTAGATCCAAGGTTGACCTGGGTCAACTATGGTCAAAGTGTTGACCTAGGGCATGACCTTGGTTCCACTTAGATTGTAATTAGGGTTAGGGCAGTGTGGTGGGGGTCATGGTGTGGTTAAGGTCCTCATTTAGTCTAGTTTGACCTATTTTGACTTGGCCCTATAGTGGACCCCACATGGTTACAACTCACCACCTAGGGTCAAACCTAGCTAATTTCCCCTAACCCCCACCCCATGCCTAACCCAATCTAAGTTAAGGGGCCTAGAAGTAACATAGGATGTTACATTGTTGGCCAGGCATAAGCCTCTCAACCCCTGTTCAAGACCTCACGCACCCAACCCACTCAGAGGCGTTCACCTCACGGTAACTAGTGAGCATTCAAAATCGACTCACCGGGAAGGCCCGCAGCCCCACATTTGCATAAATCACCAAGACGGGAAGGCCCGTAGCCCCCCTTTTTCCAACAAGCTGGGAAGGTCCGTAACCCCCCATTTGCCACCAAGCCAGGAAGGTCCGTAACCCCAATTTACCACCAAGCTGGGAAGGTCCGTAACCCCCATTTGCCACCAAGTCGGGAACGCTTGTAACCCCCCATTTGCCACAAAGGCTCCGTAATCATAATGAATGGTTCTCACGACCACATCACATTTAGCTCATTCGGAGCATACATCACAAGAGGCTCAGAAGCATTCTCACCAACTCCGTAATCTACTTGTTACATTCACGGAGTATTCTCTGGTTCGCAATATAAACATCACCAATCAAGACTAACCGGCTAGATGGGCTTCACACAGCATGCCTATTTTGTACTACACACTTTCGGATCTAAATGCAGACTCAACCGCTGGAATCGCTTACGCTTTCCACCTCTTGGTAGAGGATCCCATTCATATGGATAAGGTAAGAATTCACTTGTCCAAGAAGGAGATTATTACCCTTGACAATCGCTTCGGAGCCATGGAGAAACAAGCCGGATGGAAATCACAGCGACGACCTTGACTCCACCATGCTGGCCTCGGATCTCGAGTGGGACCGCTGACGCTGCTTGAGCACCCGAATCTCTTCTCCTTCTCCTCCTCCAAGCTCTCTCTTCTCTCTAGCTTAGAAAGACAAGGATCACAAGTATAATGAGAAATCCATATCATTCCTTGGTCTTATCTCTGCAGGAAGAAGCTCGGACCAAAGGATTCAAGATGAAGGAAATGGACGGCCATGATCTGCCCTCAAATATCTATTTTTGGGCTGACACGGCCTGTGACATGCCTGTGTCACAGGCCGTCTTCCCTAAGCAGTTAAGGAACCGACTCTATCCAGACCAAGACACGGGCTTAGACACACCCGTATCAACTCCAAACACGCCTATATCACGAGGTACACGCCCGTGTTGAGGGGCGTGTACCTCAATCAACATAGGATCAACACTCCCGAAAAGCGTGTCCCTCAATCAACATAGGATCAACACTGCCGAAAAGTACACGGCTAAGGCACACGCCTGTGTCCTTGGCCGAATGCCGAACACGCCTGTGTCACAGGCCGTGTGCCACACTCGACACAGCCCGGTTTCCAACCCTAGCAGGACACGGGCTGGGACAAACCCGTGTCCCTAGCCGTCTCGCCTCTCTACGATCTTCGACTACACTTTCGTCGAGAACTAGCGACACACTCGAGTACCCAGAGCTGGACACGCCCTGGGACACGACCGTGTCACCCAGCCTGAACTCCAAAATGGAATTTGGGGTGTTACAACCCTCCCCTCCTTATAGAAATTTCATCCCGAAATTTAGCGCAACAATTATATCAACACAACTACTTCGTTGCAATATAAACAAAACGATCCGGGTTTAGAGCTCAGTGACCGCAGCTTGTCTCGCCCCACGACATCGCACAAACAATAAGTTTTTACCAATATACATACAAGATTACAATAGGTATGGGAATCAATCACTTTAAGAGTACAATACACTCTTTACTTCACGATATTTCCGCTCATCTGCGTCCTGCATAATCCTCTTTACAGACACGCTCTATCCATAATCGCTCTTTTCACCACGGCTATGTTAATCCACTCGTAGCGATGATACCCAGATAAGTTCATTGGACAATAAAAATCTTAAGCCAACACCCAACAACCTCTTTATTCACGATCACACCATGTTTATACGCGCAAAATAAAGATCATATACATTATAATAGATATGAACACAAAATTACTGATATTCTTGACCTTCTTGCATCGTGTCGTCTAAGGGCTACTATTGTAGTTTCGGGCTTTATGTCCTTCTCTGCCACACGAGTAACAAACGGTTGAAGTTTTCACTGCAATTCCTCCAGTCTCAACCTTATTTGCCCTTGCTATGGTACCATAATAGAAGCTTCTAGCACGATGACCCACCTTACCACAAGAAAAAAAAATATGTGTACCACACTTTTTCTTTGTTCCCATGATGGTGGAAGTGGTTGGTTCCGACAGATGTAACTGCTTATTCCACGTATGATCATCAGCTTTTGTCACATTGGCAAAGATTGGCACATTGATACCGTGCCTCGCTCTAAAATTCTTTAAGCCCATTTCCAAAGACCGAGCTGGCATAACCAAGGCATCAAATCCTAGCAACTTTGGACCCCCCCAATACACGTCGTAGTTCATCGCGCAGACCATCGTAAATTCTGTTGGTTTTCGTCTCCTCAGTTTCAAACACAAACTCTACATGTTGTCTCAACTCAAAAAATGCACGAAAGTACTCTTCGACCGTATATTTTCCATGGGTCAGTTACATATTCAACGGGGGGATCGATGCTCCTTCCCTTGCCACCTGCTCATGGAGGGCCTTGATCATCACAAAAACCACCTCCACGAACAATCAGATCGTCTCAACTGAAGGAGGAGGTTTGGGCACCGAAACTGATGCCGCACTCTCATCCGAACGTTGGGGCTCAAACTGCCCAGTTCAATTCCTTGTCAACTATATGTGAACAAGACATCAATAACCTCCAATCCAAAATAGCAAACATGCCCAATACATACGCTCGCAATCCTAGTGGACATTCTTGAGTTCATTAGTATTAAAATGGTTCGTACGTACACGTGCTTGCCACCCCACAAAAAATTCGACCACTAATTCGAAAGCGGAAGATCGAGAACCTCTGATACCACTTTGTAACGCCTCTATCCGTCACATTGAATATAACAGAGGGGCCGTTCGGGGCCTCATGCCATATTTCACAGACGAACAGCGAGGTCACGTGTGAATACCAAAATACCATCTACTCGTATCCAAACTCAGGGAATTCTAGCGGAAGTTTATTACTTATAATAACTCTTCCAAAGAAAGTCCACTAAATATATAAATACCCATTTATATAAATCACCACAAATGTATACAAGAACACACCGCTCACGGACTTAAGGCCTTACAAGTTTCTCTTTACAAAAGATGGTTTCATACATCGGTACGCAGGCAAGCCATACATGAAATACAAGGCTTCGCACGACCTTCAAGGGCCTAAAAGCAGCTGCAGCAGCAAGGGCTTCAACCTGTTCAATCCAAGTCAGCCCGCAACACTTGCATATGGACGTCCACCCCACGGGTGATAAACAAAGCAACGGTCAGCATTCAGTTGACCAATTATAATGACCCTACCCCTTACCCGGGGAAAGGGTTCCTTCCATGCATGCAGTGCAATCACAATATATATATATATATATATATATATATATATATATATATCTATATATATATATATATATCAACACACAATATCATCACAAACGCCGGCCTTAGTGCCAGATGCTCCGTGCACTTAGGGCACGCTTACGGTGCATCGAAATCCTCTAGGTTCCACCACCGATTCGAGGTGATTAGATTGTTGGCCGGGCATAAGCCTCCAAACCCCTATTGAAGACCTCACGCACCCAACCAGCTCAGAGGAATTCACCTCACGACAACTAGTGAGCATTTATAATCGACTCGTCGGGAAGGCCCGCAGCCCCCCATTTGCATAAATCACCAAGCCGGGAAGGCCCGCCCCCCATTTTCCAATAAGCCGGGAAGGTCCGTAACACCCCATTTTCCACTAAGACAGGAATGTTAGTAACCTCCCATTTACCACCAAGCCGGGAAGGTCCGTAACCCCCCATTTGCCACAAAGGCTCCGTAATCACAACGAATGGCTCTCACGGCCACATCGCATTCAGCTCATGAAGAGCATAACACACAAGAGGCTCACAAGCATTCTCACCAACTCCATAATCTACTCGTTACATACACGGAGTCTTCACCAGTTCGCAATATAAACATCACCAATACATACTAACCGTCCAGATGGGCTTCACATAGTATGCATATTCCGTACTACACACTTCCAGATCAAAATTCAGACTCAACCGATGGAATCTCTTACGCTTTCCACCTATTGGTGGAGGATCCCACGCATATGCATAAGGTAGGACTTCACTTGTCCATGAAGGGGATCGTTACCCTTGACGATCGCTTCGTAGCCATGGAGAGACTAGCCGGATGGAAATCACCACGACGACCTTGCCTCCACAACGTTGGCCTCAGATCTTGAGTCAGACCGCTGACGCTCCTCCGGCGGCCGGATCTCTTCACCTTCTCCTCCTCCAAGATATCCCTTCTCTCTAGCTTAAAAAGAGAGTGATCACAAGTATAATGAGAAATCCATCTCATTCCTTGGCCTTATCTCTGTAGGAAGAAGCTTGAACCACAGGATTCAAGATGATGGAAATGGACGGCCACGATCTGCCCTCAAATATCTATTTTGGGATGACATGGCCTGTGACACGCCCATGTCACAGGCTGTGTTCCCTAAGCGGTTAAGGAAAAGACTTTATCCAGAGAAGGACATGACCTTAGACACACCCGTGTCAAATCCTGACACGCCCGTGTCACGAGGTACATGCCTTTGTTTAGGGGCGTGTCCCTCAATAACCACAGGATCAACACTCCCAAAAAGGACACAGATAAGGGAAACACTCGTGTCCCTGGCTATGTGCCAAACACGCCCCTGTGATACGCCTGTGTCACAGGCCGTATTCCACACTCTACACAGCCCGGTTACAAACAAGAGCAGGACACGGCCTGGGACATGCCCGTTTCCCTAGCCGTGTCGCCTCTCGACAATCATTGACTGCATTTTCGTCGAGAATTCGCGACACACTTTAGTACCCAGAGCTGGACACGCCCTAGGACATGCCCGTGTCCCAAGCCGTGTCACCCAGCCTGAACACCAAATTGGAATTTGGGGTGTTACACATAACCTCTTCTCCACGTAAATTTCATATCAAGTTTTTGGCGCCTTTGTCGGGGATCTTGTTTTGATATTTTGAAAATAGGATAGCTATTAATTTTATCGTTTCTCTTTCGCTCTCTTTTTCTTTTCTTTTCTCCCAAGCTTGTTAGTGTATGTGTAATATCCCATTTCCGACTAGACCCCTAGGAGTCGGTTGTCGTCACAGAACCCTAGGAAGCCCAAAAATTGAAATGAATCGACCAAGATTTCGGGTCACGGGTTGGTCACGCCCGTGACCGACCCGTCACGCCCGTGACCTAGGGCGTGACTCATTCGACGATCGTTGATCTCAGGGAGACGATCGTCGGGCGCAGAATTTTCGACCCGTCCCTGTCACGCCCGTGACAAGGTGTCACGCCCGTGACCTAGGGCGTGACCACCCTTCGATGACCGTCAATCTCAGTTCGATGGTCGTCGACCTCAGAATTTGCCATTCGGGCATGTCACGCCCGTGACCAATGTAACATCCCATTTCCGGCTAGACCCCTAGGAGTCAGATTGGTCGTGACGAAACTCTAGGAAGCCCAAAATTGGAAATAAAGCGACCAATATTGCGGGCCACGGGTTGGCCACGCCGTGACCGGCCCGTCACGCCCGTGACCTGGGCGTGTTTACTTCGACGATCGTCGATCTCCACGAGACGATCGTCGAACGCGCTGTCTGGGCATGTCATGCCCGTGACCAAGATGTCACGCCCGTGACGATGGGCGTGACCCCATCGATGATCGTCGATCGCCGTGAGACGATCGTCGACCTTGCGGCCCGAGCATGTCACGCCCGTGACATGAGTGTCACGCCCGTGACCTAGGGCATGACCAGCCTTCGACGATCGTCGAGCTCGAAACTTGCCATTCGGGCATGTCACGCCCGTGACCTGGAGGTCACGCCCGTGACCTAGGGCGTGACCAGCCTTCGACGATCGTCGATCTCAATTCGACGATCGTCGACCAGAAATCTGCCGTTCGGGCCTGTCACGCCCGTGACACAGCTGTCACTCCCGTGACCTTCGATCGACGATCGTCGATCTCAGTTCGACGATCGTCGAACCCAGAATGGGCTATCCGGGCCTGTCACGCCCGTGACCCATGTGTCACGCCCGTGACATTGGCCGAAACGACGGTTCAGACCCGAAATTATTCAACACGCGTGGTAATAAATGCTGGTGTGGGAAGTTACACCAGGAGTAACTACCAGCCGTTTTCCTTCTGAAATTATATAATAAATGAGGAAAAGGTGGTCCAATAGAAAACCGCCAGCTGGACACACCTGTTCAGTTCCGCCGTTTCTTATCCCTTCACCGTAACCGAAACGTTAAGGGGGAAACTTCATGGACATAATGGCTTTTACCATTTCATCTTCCCACTTCCTGAGTTATAAAAGCCCACTTAGGGAAAGAGGAGAAGGTTACACGCTCAAGTAATCAGAACATACCCTTGTTCTTGCTGTAGGAGAAGTCCAGCAAACGCCACCACCGCGCCATGGCACCCCGACGTTCTTCTCGCCTTCAAACCGCGAACAAGGTCCTCCTCTACTCCTTCTCTTTCATGGGTAGATCTTAGGATTCTTAGAAAGGAGGTTCGCGCTCAACGGAGCCAGATCCATCTCTCGTTTTCATGGAAAAACCATGAAAAAGATATTTTGAGTTCGCCGGAAACCGCCACCTCCGGCGGCCAAACCACCGCCGACCGCTAGCCATCGCCTCAACGGAGGTGGTGGTGGTGGTGGCTGGCCAGGGAAGTGACCGGACGGCCGGCAACGGATCACGGAAACGTTATAGGAAAAAAATGGCTTCCAGGTTCTGGTTTCGGGTTCTGAAGAAGATGAACAGTAGATTTAATATTTTTAATACCTAGATTATTATATATTACTTAATGGAAAATAGATTATTTGAATGTATTTTGAGGCTGCAAAACGAAGCACTTAGAGGCCGATTTAGGAAAAATGACCAGTCACAAAAGTTGTAGCCCTCGGGGTCTACTTTAATTTAAAATTGATTTATTCAGTTTGGGTGAGTGGTTTGAACACAGCACTCATTTTGGTGGGATCAAGACCTAGGTTAACCAGAAATTAAAATGGTTTGCCCACGGTTCATAACATGTCCAAATAACTTGAAATTTGGACTGGAGGTCTATACTATGTATATCGAGAGGCTGTCCAAAAATGAGAATTTTTGGAGAACTTTTGCCTAAAGTTTTTGTAAAAATTTAATAAACAATATAAAATTAATTAGGAGATGAAATTAAGCCCAAACTCCCCCCAAATTTTGGGTGGTGGTCCCTGGCATCAATATTAAGCTCTGTACAAAATTTCAACTCGATTGGTCGAGTTCTGAATAGGGAAGTATCAAGTCCTAGATAGGTCTTGGTGAGGGGTACTTTGGGGAAAAGTACGCTTGGAGATGGAGTGGACAAATCTCCTCAAAAGAGGCTGAAGTTGTTGGCCACTGATTTGTTGAGTCTATGTCTACCCTCTTGGGTAACATGGTGTGGCTTAGGGTGGATTTTACCCTAAGAGATTGGCTCAACTCCAACGGGTGGGAGTTTGAGGTTTGTGAAGGACATAGGATCAAAAGCTCTTGTATGCCCTTGCAATTTGGAGGAGAGGGGGAGGATATGATGAAAACCCCTGGTTGAAATAGTGAAGGAAGTGGAGGTAGTTAGGTACCTCGAAAGTTGAGATTTTGGAATAGGATAAACATGTAATTTAATTATTTTAAGCACTAAATCTAATCCAAGAATTATGAAACTCGGGAGGAGGGAGTTTTAGGATGTATTAGACTTATGGTGATTTTTCTGGAATTTTATGATTAATATATATTATACTTCATGTGTTAAAGAATTTTTAGCCCAATTTGTTGTTTCAAATATTTGGAGGCTTTACATTAATTATAATCAGTTAAAATTCTGGATTTAGATCTTGACTAGTAGAACATTGATCCCTGAATTTTTATAGAATTTTATGTTGAGTAAATTTAGTACTTTATTCACAAATGATAGAAAGGGCTTTTATGTTTAAAAAATTATTATGGATAGAACACTTGCTGGAAAATTATGAATCTTAGCCAGTGCAAGTTTTAGGCCTTAATCTTCATGTCGTAAATTATTTAGAATTTTTGGAAGAATATTTTCTGTACTTGATTCATAAACTATGGAAATTAGAGATTATTTCCAAAATAGTTTTTCAGGTCATTTTGATGATAGAAAATTATGATACTTAGGATTTAGCCTTCTGAAATAACCTACTAATTATCATAAATTTGCTGGACATCTTGCATGAATAATTAGGATAGTTCATGTTCAAACCGGTGGCCCTTGGATTTTCGAGGAATTTAATTAAATGCCAAATAAATTAGGAAAATTTCCATTTTCTGGATTTAGGTTATTATATCAAGATAAGTCTCCAGTAAATAGTTTAGGGCATTTGGATGAGTAATCGATCATTGCATAACCGGTTCGACATGTAGCCTAGGTCGGTCTGCATTTAGTAAATTGTGAAATGCAATAGAACATGATCTGATGAAGATATAAAGAGTAGTGAGTAGTGGTGATAGTTAGAGTTAAGAGGTGCTCGGGTTTGGCGAAAGATCGGTTTTCCCGAGGAGTGGAAGGTTTAAAAATCACCCTAGGATAGTCTATCGTAATATGAGAAGGGAATCGGGCTAAGGGAAAACAACCAATAACAATAAGTGCCTTGCGAAAGGGAACTTCGGGCCGTAATGCACCGTCTTGGTTCCTAGTGCCCCTTGAGAGCCCTTCACGGGTATATACCGGGGGCAGTCCTGGGCTAACGTAAACTGTAACAATAAACTGGCAAGAGTAACTTAGTAACTAGGATTGCACTTTCCACAAACACTGTTGGCACAGGAAGATTGATGAGAGCTTCGGCTCGGTTGGTTAAGAGACGGACGTTTGGTCCGGGGAGCTTCGGCTCGGTTTTTGTGTGTTTACGATAAACTTGCATGTGCATAAAATAGGAAAAGTTAAGGTGGTGGGTCTTTCGATATCGGGGAGTTCGATTGCACCGACACCGATATCGTTGACTCGGCGGGGTGATTAGCACTTCGCCAGCAGAAGTCCGGTGCGCCAGTCGGCAAGAGTACGCAGGCGTCCGCTTAGTGCACCAAGCGTTGAGGCGTATGATAGGTCATACCAGTGGTGCTTTTACTGGTTTTGGAGGTGGGCGAGGCCCAACCCACCGCTTCCGTTTGCCACTACGGAGGTATCCTGGGAGGTAACGGCTCCGAAAGGGGGAACTAAAGGTCTGTGTGCACAGAGTCGGGTGTGTGAGTTGCACTTGCATGTTTCATCATACCCACTAGCATGTCATAGCATAATCGATTCATTTAACCCTGACACCTAAAGTATAAGTGGTATGAGACGCTTATACATTAGGACCTGCAAAACGACCCCTTGGTATATAAGCTTGTGTGGGCAAGTTTATAAATCAAAGGTTATTTTCAATATATAATAAACCCCTGCTGTTTGATAACCGACACCCAAGGTATAAGTGGTATGGGACACTTATACGATGGGAGCCTTGCAAAAGATCCCTTTGCTTATGTGTTCTCGCATAAGTGAAGGTTTAAATTCATTAATTGCTTTTTCTTACTGCTAGACCTATTATAACAATTTATTAACTGCTCACCTAACACAACTTGCTAGAATTAGTTTCCGCTGCCATCTGTTTCATGTTTAATCTCTACCTTCATGTCCTTCCCCTTCTTCCTCTCCGCTCGGTACCTAGGAGCCATGGGGGAAGGGGTAGGGGATGATAGGGCTTAGTCTTTATGACTAACGGTTTTCGAACCGCATCATTTAGGGGATCGTGGAGCAAAGCATGGAGGAGCAGCCCCAGAGATCGGTGCGCCTAGAGATGGGGCAGTCTAGCTCCGGAGTTCACACAGCCGGGACCGTGAGTCTCGACCTTGAGTAGATTCTGTTTCGCTTCCGCATGAGAGACTTGTAGTGAGGACATTTTGTACCGGGCATAAGCCCGTATTTATAGTACTCTGATGTTTCTGTGGACACTCCCTTCGTGGAGCTTTATTATATATATATGTGATATTACTATTGTGGACTGCATTGTTCTTAATTCAGTTTTTGTGCAACTCTTCTGTGATCGAAATTGGCCGGCGGAATCGGCGCCTTGTGGTGATGACCCTTCAGGACGTGAAGGTGTCACTGCAAAGCGGCGTTCTGGGCCTAAGACCCCGGGTTTGAAAAAAAAAAAAAAAGGGGGTCTTACAAGTGGTATCAGAGGAAACATCGATCAGAAGGAAGTCGCAGTCCACAAACCCTAGGTCACCCCCGCTCGAGTTTAGTTTGGGGACAAACTAAGCAGCGGAAGCAGTGGTGTGCCCATATGGGGATCACATATAATTTGTCCACCTTTAGGTAATATTTGAACGTTTTTCTCAGCATGTGTTTTCGTTGCGCAGCCTCCAGCACAGCCTACGCCACAGGGCAGAGTTCAGCAGACTCAGGAGTTGCACCACCTCCACCGGTCCCCACTCCTTTCCTTCAGTCAGATATGGGACAGACCCTGACTGCCATTCTGGAGGCCTTCAGGGGCCCAGCAGGTTCCGGTCCCGCAGCCCAATCTGGGGGCCAACTGGCTAAGCATCTTCCGAGGACTGTCTCCCCCGTCCTATTTGGGGACAGAGTCTGCTGTTCGGACGGAGGAGTGGCTAGATATCATGTACGAGATGCTGACCGGGATTCGGTGTCCATGGGAGGAGAAGGTGGCTCTGGTTGTCTCTTGCCTGGAGTCTCAGGCAAAGAGGTGGTGGAAGACGCTGTTGGACACGACCTTTGCTGATAGGGAGGTGCGGAGATTACTTGGGAGGAGTTCAGGGCCGCACTGCTGGAGCATTTCGTTTCGCAGTCAGCTAGGGATGACTTGGAGGAGCGGTTCTTACAGCTGAAGCAGGTACTCGGACCGTGGTGGAGTACCATCGAGAGTTTGACCACCTGGCTCGATACGCAGATTCCTACCAGCTGGACGAGGCAGGGTATATCAGGAGGTTCTACAAGGGCCTACGTGAGGACTTGAGGGAGGCCCTCTTGTTTGTATCTGACGGGCCCATCTCCCGGATTTTGGAGATGGCCAAAAGGATTGAGGCAGATTGGCACACCACCCGGGGCCGGAAACGGCCAGCAGAGGATCAGGGACGAAGAGGAAGGAATGACCAGCGGCGGGGTGCTGTACCAGAGGGGAGGAGGACAGAGGACCAGCCTCGTCAGGACGTGAGGCCGGAGCCGAGGGAACAGGTGGTATTGGCCCCTCCACCCCTTCGGATGCAGGAGATGCCGAGACCCGGGGAATGACGTATCCCCCAGAGTGCTACTTTTGTCATCAGATTGGGCACATTCGGAGGAACTGCCCTATGAGGGGGGCACCACCTCCAGTACATCAGGGTGGCCCACCAGCTCAGCATTACGGAGGCCGAGGACGCGGCCGCGGTCGAGGATACCAGGGGGAAGATCGTAGACAGGGAAGAGAGCAGGTATATGCCTTGGACCTTGCACAGCCGCGGAATCCGGAGCAGGTCATCGCAGGTATGCCGAAATGCTTCTTTGTTTTCATAGAATTCCCTTTAAGTTGTTAAAACTTTGAATCGCACTAGATTGGTAGCAAGGAAAGTAAAACTCATTATAGAACCCTAAGATATCTAATCACCCCAGGTATAGTCTTCATCAGCGGCAAGCCTGCCCGCACGCTGTTCGATACTGGAGCTACTCACTCCTTTGTGTCGAGTCGTTCGTGGAAGGACTGGAAGGTGTGGAGCGGTTCACAGGCTCAAGGATGAGGGTGCGACTACCGGATGGATCTGAGCTCCTTACCACGGATCACTGCAATATGGAGGCGGAAATCGGTGGAAAAGCGTTCGAGGCTCCAGCGACGATTCTGAAGCTGACGGACTACGACCTGATCCTGGGCATGGTATGGCTGCACTGGAACTATGCCCAGATTGACTGCCAGGCAAAGAGGATCACCGTGAGACACGGGGACTCTTTCATTAGCATTGAAGGTATAAGACCTGTCTCTCGTATACTCTTATCTTCGGTACAGGCCGTCAAGGCCCACCTTTAGGAGAGGAGGTCTATGAGATTCTTTTTGAGATGGCGGAAGTTAAGGAGTCGGTGACAAACATCCCGGTGGTGCGAGATTTCGCTGACGTCTTTCCAGAGAAACTTACCAGGATACCTCCACACCGAGAGCAGGATTTTTCAGATACAGCTTGTGCCGGGAGCCAAGCTGGCGTCTAGGCCCCTTATCGGATGCCCCAAAGGAGTTGGCAAGTTTCGGACTCAGTTGCAGGAATTAGTTGAGGCGGGGTTTTGTTAGACCGAGTTTCCTCGCCATGGGGAGCTCCGGTCCTGTTCGTGAAAAGAAGGATGGGACACTCCGCCTGTGCATCGATTATCGAGCACTAAACAGGCTGACCGTCCGGAATACCTATCCACTCCCACGGATAGACGAATTATTCGACCAGCTGGAGGGGGCCCATTATTTCTCGAAGCTGGACTTGAGATCAGGATACTACCAGCTGCGGACCAGGAGGAGGATATCCCGAAGACGGCCTTTAGTAGCAGATATGGCCTGTATGAGTTCACCGTGATGCCCTTTGGGCTCACGAATGCTCCGTCGGCGTTCATGAGTCTCATGAACAGGGTTTTCGAGGCCTACTTGATGTGTCGTCATAGTATTCATAGACGACATCCTGATCTACTCTAGGACGGAGGAGGAGCACACTCGGCATCTGGCACTGACCTTGGAGAGGTTGCGGGAGCATCGTCTTTATGCAAAATTCAGCAAGTGTCAGTTCTGGTTGAAGGAGGCCTTCCTAGGCCACATCATCAGCGGAGCCGGGTTATCAGTAGATCCAGCAAAGATTCGGCAGTTCGCGATTGGCCGCAGCTGAGGACAGCCACCGATGTACGCAGTTTCTTGGGACTTGCCGGTTACTACCGGAAGTTCGTGGAGGGGTTCTCTCGGATTGCCCTCCCCCTCACATCTTTGACAAAGAAGGAGGCACCTTTTGTTTGGACCCCCGCAGTGCCAGGCGGCTTTCCAGGAGCTGAAGGACCGACTCATCTCGGCCCTATCCTGGCCCTTCCATCCGGAAGGGAGGGATTCCAGGTGTATACCGACGCATCATACCAAGGATGGGAGCGGTGCTGATGCAGAACGGACATGTCATAGCATATGCCTCCCGCCAGCTGAAGACCCATGAGAGGAACTACCCGGTGCACGACCTCGAGATGGGAGCGGTCGTTTTTGCTCTGAAGGTCTGGCGCCATTATCTTTATGGAGTCCACTGCGATATCTTCTCCGATCACAAGAACCTGAAATACGTGGACACGCAGAAGGAGCTGAATATCAGGCAGAGGCGCTGGGTGGAGTTCTTAGCAGATTATCAGTATGAGATGCACTACCACCCAGGGAAGGCAAATGTGGTGGCCGACGCGTTGAGTCGGAGAGCGGCCACTTCCGAAGCTGGGCCCCAGGTTATGTCTATGGAGCTAGTCCAGTCATTCAGAGAGATGCAGATATCCCTAGTGTCCGAGGATGACCCAGATCTGTATAGGGAGTATCTGGCATCGATAGTGGCCATTGACGATATTCGGGATCGCATTCGGGACGGACAGAGGACAGATGCGTGGGCAGAGCCGATGTTCCGAGCTTTGGAGAAGGTTCGACAGGGGATTATTCCCTGAGGATGGTTTGCTCCACTTCAGAGGCAGAGTATATATACCCGCAGGAGGCCAGATCCGAGAGGATATTTTGATGGAGGCGCATTGCAGCCGTACTCCGTGCACCCGGGATCACAAAGATGACCGCTGATCTGAAGAGGACGATGTTTTGGCCGGGCATGAAGAAGGACATTACGTACTTCGTGACCCATTGCGAGGCGTGTCAGTTGGTGAAGGCGGAGTGCAGGAACCCCGCAGGACTATTGCAGCCACTCCCGGTGCCGGAGTGGAAGTTTGACGACATAGCGATGGATTTTATACATGGTCTTCCCCGGTCTCGGACAGGGAACGACTCGATTTGGGTGATTGTCGATCGGTTGACGAAGGTGGCCCGCTTTATACCATCAGGAAGGACGATTCGGTGGGAGTGCTGGTACGGAAGTTTGTGGAGCAGTATGTCCGATATCATGGCGTGCCCCGACGATAGTGTCGGACCGCGATGGACGGTTTACATCCAGGGAGTGGCGGTCAGTGCAGGCATATTTGGGCACCCGTTGACTTTTAGCACGGCCTTCCACCCTCAGACGGACGGGCAGACCGAGCGCACCAACAGGACCTTGGAGGACTTACTACAGCTGTGTATACTGGACCGAGGGGAGCCGTGGGGAGAAGATGTTACCGTTGGTCGAGTTCTCCTACAATAATAGCTACCAGTCCAGCATCAGGATGGCGCCTTATGAGGCCTTGTATGGAAGGAAATGTAGGACCCCGCTTTCCTGGGTTCAGGACGAGGATCCGAAGCTGCTGGGATCAGATTTCGTTGAAGATACCGAGGCTCAGGTGAGACTGATCAGAGATAGGATGTTGGAGGCGCAGAGCAGACAGGCCAAATACTATGACGCCCGACATCGTCAGGTGGAGTTTCGGGTAGGGGATCGAGTGTTCTTGAAGATCCGACCCATGCACGGAGTCTCACGGGTGCGCGGTCGGAGGAAGAAACTCAGCCCTAGGTATATGGGCCCTTACCGGATCCTGGAGCGGATCGGACCCCTAGCCTACAGGCTAGAGTTGCCACCGGAGCTGGCAGCTCTACACGACGTCTTCCACATCTCTTCGCGCTGAAAGGGCTCTACTACGCCCGGAGCAGCGGATTTTGACCACAGAAGGGCCGGTAGCTTCAGACCGATCAGTTCACTTGGAGCCGGTTCGGATCGATGACAAAGGAGTGCGGATCTTGCGCCGCAAGAAGATCCCCTTAGTCAAGGTTCTGTGGAGAA
This sequence comes from Platanthera zijinensis, assembly GCA_039513925.1. NCBI lineage: Eukaryota > Viridiplantae > Streptophyta > Magnoliopsida > Asparagales > Orchidaceae > Platanthera > Platanthera zijinensis. The sequence continues at coordinate 64,020,008 of CM077092.1, read as the reverse complement.
ATCACGGTCAGGAGGAGCACACCTGGGAACCGCAGGATCTGATGAGGCAAAGATACCCGGAGTTGTTCAGTCAGGTACATCTCACCACCTCTCGGTATACTATAGACTGCCTTCTTGTTTTGGAATGTTAAGGCTAGATAAGGAAAATCTAGGACCTAGGCATGCGCACTTAATCAGAATGGTAGGGGCTAATCTTTTGTTTATTGGGGATTGCCTTCGTTATCAAACGAACAGTCGCCTGAACCCAATAGAAGATCGTATGGGATGTTACAAGTTTAATTTATTCCGATAGAAATCCCCGTAGGCTCAACCTCAATTTCGGGGACGAAATTTTTGTTTTGTTTATTGGGATTTGTAACATCCCATTTCCGGCTAGACCCCTAGGAGTCAGATTGTCGTAACGGAACTCTAGGAAGCCCAAAATTGGGAAATAAAGCGACCAATATTGCGGGCCACGGGTTGGCCACGCCCGTGACCGGCCCGTCACGCCCGTGACCTGGGCGTGTTTACTTCGACGATCGTCGATCTCCACGAGACGATCGTCGAACGCGCTGTCTGGGCATGTCACGCCCGTGACCAAGATGTCACGCCCGTGACTATGGGCGTGACCCCATCGATGATCGTCGATCGCCGTGAGACGATCGTCGACCTTGCGGCCCGAGCATGTCACGCCCGTGACATGGTGTCACGCCCGTGACCTAGGGCGTGACCAGCCTTCGACGATCGTCGACCTCAATTCGACGATCGTCGAGCTCGAAACTTGCCGTTCGGGCATGTCACGCCCGTGACCTGGAGGTCACGCCCGTGACCTAGGGCGTGACCAGCCTTCGACGATCGTCGATCTCAATTCGACGATCGTCGACCAGAAATCTGCCGTTCGGGCCTGTCACGCCCGTGACACAGCTGTCACGCCCGTGACCTTCGATCGACGATTGTCGATCTCAGTTCGACGATCGTCGAACCCAGAATGGGCTACCCGGGCCTGTCACGCCCGTGACCCATGTGTCACGCCCGTGACATTGGCCGAAACGACGGTTCAGACCCGAAATTATTCCAACACGCGTGGTAATAAATGCTGGTGTGGGAAGTTACACCAGGAGTAACTACCAGCCGTTTTCCTTCTGAAATTATATAATAAATGAGGAAAAGGTGGTCCAATAGAAAACCGCCAGCTGGACACACCTGTTCAGTTCCGCCGTTTCTTATCCCTTCACCGTAACCGAAACGTTAAGGGGGAAACTTCATGGACATAATGGCTTTTAACCATTTCATCTTCCCACTTCCTGAGTTATAAAAGCCCACTTAGGGAAAGAGGAGAAGGTTACACGCTCAAGTAATCAAACATACCCTTGTTCTTGCTGTAGGAGAAGTCCAGCAAACGCTACCACCGCCCATGGCACCCCGACGTTCTTCTCGCCTCAAACCGCGAACAAGGTCCTCCTCTACTCCTTCTCTTTCATGGGTAGATCTTAGGATTCTTAGAAGGAGGTTCGCGCTCAACGGAGCCGGATCCATCTCTCGTTTTCATGGAAAAACCATGAAAAAGATATTTTGAGTTCGCCGGAAACCGCCACCTCCGCGGCCAAACCACCGCCGACCGCTAGCCATCGCCTCAACGGAGGTGGTGGTGGTGTGGCTGGCCAGGGAAGTGACCGACGGCCGGCAACGGATCACGGAAACGTTACAGGAAAAAAATGGCTTCCTGGTTCTGGTTTCGGGTTCTGAAGAAGATGAACAGTAGATTTAATATTTTAATACCTAGATTATTATATATTACTTAATGGAAAAATAGATTATTTGAATGTATTTTGAGGCTGCAAAACGAAGCACTTAGAGGCCGATTTAGGAAAAATGACCAGTCACAAAAGTTGTAGCCCTCGGGGTCTACTTTAATTTAAAATTGATTTTATTCAGTTTGGGTGAGTGGTTTGAACACAGCACTCATTTTGGTGGGATCAAGACCTAGGTTAACCAGAAATTAAAATGGTTGCCCACGGTTCATAACATGTCCAAATAACTTGAAATTTGGACTGGAGGTCTATACTATGTATATCGAGAGGCTGTCCAAAAATGAGAATTTTTGGAGAACTTTTGCCTAAAGTTTTTGTAAAAATTTAATAAACAATATAAAATTAATTAGGAGATGAAATTAAGCCAAACTCCCCCAAATTTTGGGTGGTGGTCCCTGGCATCAATATTAAGCTCTGTACAAAATTTCAACTCGATTGGTCGAGTTCTGAATAGGGAAGTATCAAGTCCTAGATAGGTCTTGGTGAGGGGTACTTTGGGGAAAAGTACGCTTGGAGATGGAGTGGACAAATCTCCTCAAAAGAGGCTGAAGTTGTTGGCCACTGATTTGTTGAGTCTATGTCTACCCTCTTGGGTAACATGGTGTGGCTTAGGGTGGATTTTACCCTAAGAGATTGGCTCAACTCCAACGGGTGGGAGTTTGAGGTTTGTGAAGGACATAGGAGCAAAAGCTCTTGTATGCCCTTGCAATTTGGAGGAGAGGGGGAGGATATGATGAAAACCCTCTGGTTGAAATAGTGAAGGAATTGGAGGTAGTTAGGTACCTCGAAAGTTGAGATTTTGGAATAGGATAAACATGTAATTTAATTATTTTAAGCACTAAATCTAATCCAAGAATTATGAAACTCGGGAGGAGGAGTTTTAGGATGTATTAGACTTATGGGATTTTTCTGGAATTTTATGATTAATATATATTATACTTCATGTGTTAAAGAATTAAGCCCAATTTGTTGTTTCAATTATTTGGAGGCTTTACATTAATTATAATCAGTTAAAATTCTGGATTTAGATCTTGACTAGTAGAACATTGATCCTGAATTTTTATAGAATTTTATGTTGAGTAAATTTAGTACTTTATTCACAAATGATAGAAAGGGCTTTTATGTTTAAAAATTTATTATGGATAGAACACTTGCTGAAAATTATGAATCTTAGCCAGTGCAAGTTTTAGGCCTTAATCTTCATGTCGTAAATTATTTAGAATTTTTGGAAGAATATTTTCTGTACTTGATTCATAAACTATGGAAATTAGAGATTATTTCCAAAATAGTTTTCAGGTCATTTTGATGATAGAAAATTATGATACTTAGGATTTAGCCTTCTGAAATAACCTACTAATTATCATAAATTTGCTGGACATCTTGCATGAATAATTAGGATAGTTCATGTTCAAACCGGTGGCCCTTGGATTTTCGAGGAATTTAATTAAATGCCAAATAAATTAGGAAAATTTCCATTTTCTGGATTTAGGTTATTTATATCAAGATAAGTCTCCAGTAAATAGTTTAGGGCATTTGGATGAGTAATCGATCATTGCATAACCGGTTCGACATGTAGCCTAGGTCGGTCTGCATTTAGTAAATTGTGAAATGCAATAAAGAACATGTCTGATGAAGATATAAAGAGTAGTGAGTAGTGGTGATAGTTAGAGTTAAGAGGTGCTCGGTTTGGCGAAAGATCGCTTTTCCCGAGGAGTGGAAGGTTTAAAAATCACCCTAGGATAGTCTATCGTAATATGAGAAGGGAATCGGGCTAAGGGAAAACAACCAATAACAATAAGTGCCTTGCGAAAGGGAACTTCGGGCCGTAATGCACCGTCTTGGTTCCTAGTGCCCCTTGAGAGCCCTTCACGGGGTATACCGGGGGCAGTCCTGGGCTAACGTAAACTGTAACAATAAACTGGCAAGAGTAACTTAGTAACTAGGATGCACTTTCCACAAACACTGTTGGCAACGAAGATTGATGAGAGCTTCGGCTCGGTTGGTTAAGACGGACGTTTGGTCCGGGGGAGCTTCGGCTCGGTTTTTGTGTGTTTACGATAAACTTGCATGTGCATAAAATAGGAAAATTTAAGGTGGTGGGTCTTTCGATATCGGGGAGTTCGATTGCACCGACACCGATATCGTTGACTCGGCGGGGTGATTAGCACTTCGCCAGCAGAAGTCCGGTGCGCCAGCCGCAAGAGTACGCAGGCGTCCGCTTAGTGCACCAAGCGTTGAGGCGTACGATAGGTCAGACCAGTGGTGCTTTTACTGGTTTTGGAGGTGGGCGAGGCCCAACCCACCGCTTCCGTTTGCCACTACGGAGGTATCCTGGGAGGTAACGGCTCCGAAGGGGGAACTAAAGGTCTGTGTGCACAGAGTCGGGTTGTGTGAGTTGCACTTGCATGTTTCATCATACCCACTAGCATGTCATAGCATAATCGATTCATTAACCCTGACACCTAAAGTATAAGTGGTATGGGACGCTTATACATTAGGACCTGCAAAACGACCCCTTGGTATATAAGCTTGTGTGGGCAAGTTTATAAATCAAAGGTTATTTTCAATATATAATAACCCCTGCTGTTTGATAACCGACACCCCAAGGTATAAGTGGTATGGGACACTTATACGATGGGAGCCTTGCAAAAGATCCCTTTGCTTATGTGTTCTCACATAAGTGAAGGTTTAAATTCATTTAATTGCTTTTCTTACTGCTAGACCTATTATAACAATTTATTAACTGCTCACCTAACACAACTTGCTAGAATTAGTTTCCGCTGCCATCTGTTTCATGTTTAATCTCTACTTCATGTCCTTCCCCTTCTTCCTCTCCGCTCGGTACCTAGGAGCCATGGGGGAAGGGGTAGGGGATGATAGGGCTTAGTCTTTATGACTAATGGTTTTTAACCGCATCATTTAGGGGATCGTGGAGCCCAGCATGGAGGAGCAGCCCAGAGATCGGTGCGCCTAGAGATGGGGCAGTCTAGCTCCGGAGTTCACACAGCCGGGACCGTGAGTCTCGACCTTGAGTAGATTGTTTCGCTTCCGCATGAGAGACTTGTAGTGAGGACATTTTGTACCGGGCATAAGCCCGTATTTATAGTACTCTGATGTTTCTGTGGACACTCCCTTCGTGGAGCTTTATTATATATATATATGTGATATTACTATTGTGGACTGCATTGTTCTACTTCAGTTTTTGTGCTACTCTTCTGTGATCGAATGGCCGGTGGAATCGGCGCCTTGTGGTGATGACCCTTCAGGACGTGAAGGTGTCACTGCAAAGCGGCGGTTCTGGGCCTAAGACCCCGGTTTTGAAAAAGAAAAAAAAAAGGGGGTCTTACAACCAAGGTGTCACGCCCGTGACCAAGGCGGCCCCCACCCTTCGGTGATCGTTGATCTCAGCGCGACGATCGCCGAGCGCGGAATTGTCTCATGACCCTGTCACGCCCGTGACTTAGGGCTGACCATCCTTCGACGACCGTCGATCTTAGTTCGACGGTCGTCGACCTCAGATTTTGACATTCGGGTATGTCAACGCCCGTGACTTAGGGCGTGACCACCCTTCGACGACCCTCGATCTCAGTTCGATGGTCGCCGACCTCAGAATTTGCCATTCGGGTACGTCACCCCGTGACTAGGGTGTCACGCCCTGGACCTAGGGCGTGACCACCCTTCGACGATCGTAGATCTCAGTTCGACGATCGTCGACCCCAGAATTGGCCACCCGGGCCTGTCACGCCCGTGACCTATGTGACACGCCCGTGACATTGACCGAACCGACGGTTCAGGCCCGAAATTATTCTAACACGCGTGGAAATAAATGTTGGTGTGGGAAGTTACACCAGGAGTAATTATGGGCCGTTTCCTACTGTAATTTCTAATAAAATAAGGAGATGTGGTCCAATAGGAAATCGCCAACTGGACATACCTTTTTATCTTCCACCGTTTTCTTATCCCTTCACCGTAACCAAAATGTTATTAGGAGGAGCCTTCATGACCATTAAGGCTTTACCCCTTTCACCTCCCCACTTGATGACTTATAAAAGCCCACTTGAGCAAGAGGAGAAGTTTACACGCTCATAATCAAACAAATTCAGACGTTTGCTCTTGCTGTAGGAGAATTCAGCAATGCCACCACCGCGCCATGGCACCCCGTCGTTCATCTCGCCTCCAAACCGCAAACAAGTTCCTCCTCTGCTTCTTTTCTCATGGGTAGAATCTTAGGATTCCTTAGGAAGGAAGTTCGTGCTCAACGGAGCCGGACCTATCTCTCATTTTCATGGAAAACCATGAAAAAAATGTATTTTCGAGTTCGCCGGAAACCGCCACCTCCGGCGGCCAAACCACCGCCGACCGCTAGCCATCGCCTCGACGGAGGTTGTGGTGGTGGTGACTGGCCAGGGAAGTGACCGGTCGGCCGGTGACGGATCACAAAAATGTTACAGAAAAAATGGTTTTCTGAGTTCTGTTTTCGGTTTCATGTAGAAGATGAACAGTAAAATCAATTTTATAATATATAAATTATGTATATAATACATAATGGAAAAGATAAATTATCTGAGTATATTTTGAGGCTGCAAAATGCGGCACTTAGAGGCCGTTTAGGACAAATGTCCAGTCACGAAAGTTATAGCCCTTTGAGTCTAGTTTAATTTAAAAATAACTTCAACACCCGTTTGGGTAAACGGTTTGACCGCAAGAACCCTTTTAGTGGTGGCTGTACCAAGAGTTGGGCAGAAATTAAAATGGATGCCCACTCTTCGTCCCTTGTCCAAATGACCTGAAATTTTGGCAGGAGGTTAACCTTAGCTATACCTAAAGGCAGACCAAAAATGGGAATTTTTTGGAGATACTTTGCCTAAAGTTTTTATTCCAATTTAATTAAGTTAGAGAAATTTATTTAAGTGGTCAAATGACCCCCAAACCCTCCCAAATTTTGGTGAGTGGTCCCTGACTATAAAAAAACCTAGATCTGTACAAAAATTCCAACTAGTTTGGAGGAGTTTGGGTAGAATCTTCTACCCTTAAATAAGCATTAGCGAGACATCTTTTAGTAAAAAGTGCACTAAGAGTTTGGAAAGGTCAAATCACCTCAAAAGAGGCTGATTTTCTGACCTCTGACTTAGAAGGGTGTTATAACTTGCTTGGAGAAAAATGGTGAAGTTTAGGGTTGATTTACCATAGTTTCCAAGCTCAAAACCCTAAATGAAGGGTTTTGAGGGTTGTGAAGGACATGGGGGGGGGCAATTGCTCTTGTATTGCCTGAAACTCTGTTGAGTTGACAAAGACCTGATAAGAATCGTCTGGATGGAATCTTGGAGAATTTGGAGACAAATAGATACCTTAAACCCTAACCTTAGTTTTAGGGTAAAATAGAAAATAGGTAAAACTAGTCACTAAACCTTACTTAAAAGCTGTGAAATTTGGGTAGAGTGCGTTTTGCATCAGGTAGAACTTATAGCAATTTTTCTGTAATTTTTTGTTGATTATTGCTAGCACTTCATTTGTAAAGCTTGCTATGGCCTTAAAAGATGTTTTAATTGTTTAGTAATTTCTGTTCATTGAAACCTCATGAAATCTTCGAGGTAAATGTTTTAGGTCAGAATAGTTGCTCCTGAATTTTTGTATGATTTTTAGTGAGCAATTTTAGTACTTCATTCACAAATGTTAGAAAAGGGTTTTATGGTTTAAAAATTAATTATGGATGATATACATGCTGGAAAATTATGAAACCTGGCCAATGTTATTTTGAATGTCTTATCTGCTTAGTATAATTAATTTACAATTTTGGATTGATATTTTCTATACTTGATCATAAATAACAAAAGATAGAGATTATTTCTAAAATAGTTTTAGTGCCCTTTTGATGATAGAAAAATTATGATACTTTGATTTAAACTATTGAGATAACCTACTATTATCATAAATTTGCTGGACATCTTGCATGAGAACTTAGGGTAGTTGGTGTTCAAACGGGTAGCCCTTGGGATTTTCGAGGAAATTAATTAAATGCCAAATAAATAGGAAAATTACCACTTCTGGTTTTAGGCTAGTTATATCATGATAAGTATCCAGTAAATAATTTAGGGCATTTGGATTGAGTATTGGATCATTGCATAGCCGGTTCGACATATAGTCAAGGTCGGTCTACATATAACAAATTTATGAAATGCAATATGACATGATCTGAGGAAGTCATTGGAGTTGATCATTTTGTCTGGGTCGACAATTGTGGATGATATCACAATTGGATGATATGAAGAGTAGTGAGAAAATTGTGATAGCTAGAGTTAAGGGTGTGGTGGGTCCGGTTCGACGAAAGATCGTCTTCCCCGAAGAGTGGAATGTTTAAAATCACCCTAGTAGTCTATCGTAATATAAGAAGGGAATCGGGTTAAGGGAGATCAAACCAATAACAATAAGTGCCTTGCGAAAGGGAACTTCGGGCCGTAATGCCGCCGTCTTGGTTCCTAGTGCCCTTGAGAGCCCTTTACGGGGAATACCGGGGGCAGTCCTGGGCTAACGTAAACTATAATAACAAACCGACAAGAGTAACTTAGTAACTAGGGATGCACCCTTCACAAACACTGTTGGCACAGGAAGATTGATGAGAGCTTTCGGCTCGGTTGGTTAAGAGACGGACGGGATGGTCTGGGGAGCTTCGGCTCGGTTGGTTTGGAGACGGACGTTTTGGTCCGGGGAGCTTCGGCTCGGCTTTTGTGTGTTTACGATTAACTTGCATGTGCATAAAAAGGAATGGAAATTAAGGTGGTGGGGTCTTCGGTATTGGAGGGTCGATGCACCGACGCCAATACGCTGACTCGGCAAGTGTGGTTAGCACTTTGCCAACAGAAGTCCGGTGCGCTAGCCGGCAAGAGTACGCAGGCGTCCGCTTAGTGCACCAAGCGTTGAGGCGTACGATAGGTCTGACCGGTAGTGCTTTACTGGTTTAGAGGTGGGCGAGGCCCAACCCACCGCTTCCGTCTGCCCTGCCACTACGGAGGTATCCTGGGAGGTAACGGCTCCGAAAAGGGGAACTAAATGTCTGTGTGCATAGAGTCGGGTGGTGTGAGTTGCACTTGCATGTTCATCATACCCACTTGCATGTCATAACATAATCGATTCATTTAACCCTGACACCTAAAGTATAAGTGGTTATGGGACGCTTATACGTTAGGACCTGCAAAACGAACCCTTGGTCTATAAGCTTGTGTGGGCAAGTTTAAAAATCAAAGGTTAATTTCATATATATACATGCTGTTGTTTGATAACCGACACCCCAACGTATAAGTGGTATGAGACACTCATACGATGGAGCCTTACAGAATATCCCTTGGCTTATGCGCTTTCGCACATAAGTTAAGGTACCTTTCTTACTTTCTATTTCTGTCATATTATTATAGAGTTGCTAGATAGTTCCGCTGCCATTTGTTTCTTGATTAAATCTCCACCTTCATGTCCTTCCCTTTCTTCCTCTCCGCTCGGTACTAAGGAGCCATGGGGGAAGGGGTAGGGGATGATAGGGCTTGTCTTTATGACTAACGGTTTTCGAACACATCATTTAAGGGATCGTGGAGCCCAGTATGGAGGAGCGCCCCCAGAGACCGTACGCTTGGAGATGGGGCAGTCTAGCACTGGAAGTCCAGACTGCAGGGACCGTGAGTCCGTCCTTCAGTAGAGTTTTAGTTTTGCTTCCGCATTGAGTGATTTGTAGTGAGGACTTGATGTACCGGGCATGAGCCCTTATATTTCTAGTATCATTGTACTTGATGTTTTCTGTGGACACCCTTCGTGGAGTTTATATACATGTGATTTATTATTGTGGACTGCATTGCTCTTACTTCAATTATTGTGCTACCTTTCTGTGATCGAATTGGCCGGCAGAATCGGCGCCTTGTGGTGATGACCCTTCAGGACGTGAAGGTGTCGCCACAAAGCGGCGACTCTGGGCCTAAGACCCCAGGTTTTTAAAAAGAAAAAAAAAGGGGGTCTTACAAGTGGTATCAGAGGAAAAAACATCGATCAGAAGAAAGTAGCAGTCCACAAACCCTGGGTCACCCCCGTGCGAGTTTAGTTTGGAGACAAACTAAGCAGCGGAAAGCAGGGGTGTGCCCATATGGGGATACATATAAAATTGTCCACCTTTATGTAATATTGAACGTTTCTCAGTATGTGTTTTTGTCACCAGCCTCCAGCATAGCCTACGCCACAGGCGGAGTCAGCAGGCTCAGGGTGTGTACTCAATTTCTGCTCACCCTCACTATTCCACGGTCAGCATGACATGAGCGACAGGTTCTGCCACCGCCCCACTCCTTTCCTTCAGTCAGACATGGGATAGACTCTGATGCCATCAGGAGGCCTTCAGGGCCCAGCAGGTTCCGCCCCGCAGCCAAATCTGGGGGCCAACTGGCTAAGCATCTCCGAGGACTATCTCCCCCGTCCTACTTGGGGACAGAGTCGGCAGTTCGGACGGAAGAGTGGCTGGATATCATGTACGAGATGCTGACCGGGATACGGTGTCCCTGGGAGGAGAGGGTGGCTCTGGTTGTCTCTTGCCTGGAGTCCCATGCAAAGAGGTGGTGGAAGACGCTGTTGGACACGACATTTGCCGATAGGGAGGTTGCGGAGGTTACCTGGAGGAGTTCAGGGCGCATTGCTGGAGCATTTCGTTCCGCCAGTCGGCCAGGGATGATTTGGAGAGCGGTTCTTATAACTGAAGCAGGGCACCCGGACCGTGGTGGAATACCATCGAGAGTTCGACTATCTGGCTCGATACGCAGATCTCCTACCAGCTGGACGAAGCAGGGTATATCAGGAGGTTCTATAAGGGCCTGCGGGAGGACTTGAGGGAGGCTTTGTTGTTTGTATCTGACGGGCCCACTCCCGGATTTTGGAGATGGCCAAAAAGGATTGAGGCAGATTGGCACGCCAACCAGGGGCCGGAAGCGGCCAGCAGAGGATCAGGGACGGAGAGGTAGAAATGACCAGTGGCGAGTGAAGTGCCAGAGGGGAGGAGGACAGAGGACCAGCCTCGTCAGGACGAGAGGCAGGAGCAAGGGAACAGGTGATATTGGCCCCCTAAACCTCTTCGGATGCAGGAGATGCCGAGACCTGGGGGAATGACGTATCCCCCACCAGAGTGCTTCCTTTGTCATCAGATTGGGCATATTCGGAGGAACTGCCACATGAGGGGGGCACCACCTCCAGCACCACAGGACGGCCCACCAGCTCAACATTACGGAGGCCGAGGATGCAGCCGCGGTCGTGGATACCTGGGGGGAGATCGTAGATAGGAAAGGGAGCAGGTATATGCCTTGGACCTTGCGCAGCCTCGGAATTCGGAGTAGGTCATAGTAGGTACGCTGCAATGCCTCTTTATTTTCATAGAATTTTCCCTTCAATGGTTAGAACTTTGAATCGCACTAGATAGATTAGCAAGGAAAGTAAAACTCACTATAGAACCCTAAGAATCTAATCACCCCAGTTATAGTCTTCATCAGTGGCAAGCCGGCCCGAACGCTGTTCGATACTGGAGCTACTCACTCCTTTGTGCAGAGACGTTCGTAGAAGGATTGGAAGGCGTGGAGCGATTCACAGGCTCGAGGAGGAGGGTGCGACTACCGGATGGATCTGAGCTCCTTACCACGGATCACTGCAATATGGAGGTAGAAATTGGTGGAAAGGCATTCGAGGCTCCAGCGACGATTTTGAGGCTGACAGACTACGACCTGATCCTGGGCATGGTATGGCTGCACTGGAACCATGTCCAGATTGACTGCCAGGCGAAGAGGATCACCGTGAGACACGGGGACTCTTACATTATCATTGAAGTATAAGACCTGTCTCTCGTATACTCTTATCTTCGGTACAGGCCGTTAAGGCCCATCTGCAGGGAGAGGAGGTCTATCAGATTCTATTTGAGATGGCGGAAGTTAAGGAGTCGGTGACAGACATCCCGGTGGTGCGAGATTTCGCTGAAATCTTTCCAGAGAAACTGTCAGGACTACATCCACACCGAGAGCAGGATTTTCAGATACCGCTTGTGCCGGGGGCCAAGCCGGCATCTAGGGCCCCTTATCGGATGGCCCCGAAAGAGTTGGCAGAGTTTCGGACTCAGTTGCAGGAATTGGTTGAGGCAGTATTTGTTAGACAGAGTTCCTCGCCATGGGGAGCCCCGGTCCTATTCGTGAAGAAGAAGGATGGGACACTTCGCCTGTATATCGATTATCGAGCACTAAAAAGGCTGACCGTCCGGAATACCTACCCACTCCCACGGATAGACGAATTGTTCGACCAGTTGGAGGGAGCCCATTATTTCTCAAAGCTGGACTTGAGGTCAGGATACTACCAGCAACGGATCCAGGAGGAGGATATCCCGAAGACAGCCTCAGTAGCAGATATGGCCTGTATGAGTTCACCGTGATGCCCTTCGGGCTCATGAATGCTCCGTCAGCGTTCATGAGTCTCATGAACCAGGTTTTCGAGGCCTACTTGGATGTGTTCGTCATAGTATTCATAGACGACATCCTGATCTACTCTAGGACGGAGGAGGAGCACACTCGGCATCTAGCATTGACTTTGGAAAGGTTGCGGGAGCATCGCCTTTATGCGAAATTCAGCAAGTGTCAGTTTGGGTTGAATGAGGTGGCTTTCCTAGGCCACATTATCAGCGGAGCCGGGTTGGCGGTGGATCCGGCAAAGATTCAGGTAGTCCGTGATTGTCCGCAGTTAAAGACAGCCACCGATGTACGAAGTTTCTTGGGACTTGCCGGGTATTACCGGAAGTTCGTGGAGGGGTTCTCTCAAATTGCCCTCCCACTTACGTCTTTGACGAAGAAGGAGGCACCTTTCGTTTGGACCCCGCAGTGCCAGGCGGCTTTCCAGGAGCTGAAGGACCGACTCATCTCAGCCCTTATTCTGGCCATTCCAGCTAGAAAGGAAGGATTCCAGGTGTACACCGACGCATCATACCAGGGGATGGGAGCAGTGTTGATGCAGAACGGACACGTCATAGCATATGCCTCCCGCCAGCTGAAGACCCATGAGAAGAACTACCCAGTGCACGACCTTGAGATGGGAGCGGTCGTTTTTGCTCTGAAGGTTTGGCGCCATTATCTTTATGGAGTCCACTGCGACATCTACTCCGACCACAAGAACCTGAAACACGTGGACACTCAGAAGGAGCTGAACATCAGGCAGAGCCGCTGGGTGGAGTTCTTAGCAGACTATTAGTATGAGATGCACTACCATCCAGGGAAGGCAAATGTGGTGGCCGAAGCGTTGAGCCGGCGAGCTGCCACTTCCGAAGCTGGGCCCCAGGTTATGTCCATGGAGCTAGTCCGGTCATTCAGAGATATGCAGATATCCCTAGTGTCCGAGGATGATCCAGAGCTGTATAGGGAGTATCTGACATCTGGCCATAGACGATATTTGGGATCACATTCGGGACGGACAGAGGTCAGATGCATGGGCAGAGCCGATGTTCCGAGCCTTGGAGGAGGTTCGACAGGGAGATTATTCCCTGAGAGATGGATTGCTACATTTAGAGGCAGAGTATATATACCCGCAGGAGGCCGGATCCAGAGGATATTATGACGGAGGCGCATTGCAGCCGGTACTCGTGCACCCGGGGATCACAAGATGACCGCTGATCTGAAGAAGTTGATGTTTTTGCCGGGCATGAAGAAGGACATTACGTACTTCGTGACCCATTGCGAGGCGTGCCAGTTGGTGAAGGTGGAGTGCAGGAACCACGCAGGATTGTTGCAGCCACTCCGGTGCCGGAGTGGGTTTGACGATATAAGCATGGATTTATACATGGTCTTCCCGGTCTCGGACAGGGAATGACTCAATCTGGGTGATTGTTGATCGGTTGACGAAGGTGGCCCGCTTTATACCGATCAGAAGGATGACTCGGTGGGAGTGCTGGTAAGAAGTTCGTGGAGCAGTATATCTGATATCATGGCGTGCCCGGACGATAGTGTCGGGACCGCGATGGACGTTTTACATCCAGGGAGTGGCGGTCAGTGCAGGCATACCTGGGCACCCGATTGACTTTTAGTACGGCCTTCCACCCTCAGACAGACGGGCAAACAGAGCGCACCAATAGGACGTTGGAGGATCTACTACGATTGTGTATACTGGACCGAGGGGAGCCGTGGGAGAAGATGTTATCGTTGGTCGAGTTCTCCTATAACAACAACTACCAGTCCAGCAACAAGATGGTGCCTTATGAAGCCTTGTATGGAAGAAAATGTAGGACCCCGCTTTCTTGGATTCAAGACGAGGATCCGAAGGTGTTTGGATCGGATTTTGTTGAAGACATCGAGGCTCAGGTGAGACTGATGAGAGATAGGATGTTGGAGGCGCAGAGCAGACAGGCTAAATACTATGACGCCCGGCATCGTCAGGTGGAGTTTCGGGTAGGGATCGAGTGTTCTTGAAGATCCGGCCCATGCACGAGTCTCACGGGTGCGCGGTCAGAGGAAGAAGCTCAGCCCTAGGTATATGGGCCCTTACCGGATCCTGGAGCGGATTGGACCCCTAGCCTACAGGCTAGAGTTGCCACCAGAGCTGGCAGCTCTACACGACGTCTTCCACATTTCTTTGCTGAGAAGGGCTCTACTACGCCCGGAGCAGCAGATTTTGACCACCGAAGGGCTGGTATCTTCAGACCAGTCTGTTCACTTGGAGCCGGTCCGGATTGACGACAAAGGAGTACGGATCTTGCGCCGCAAGAAGATCCCCTTAGTCAAGGTTCTGTGGAGAAAACCACGGTCAGGAGGAGCACACCTGGGAACCGCAGGACCTGATGAGGCAAAAATACCCGGAGTTGTTCAGTCAGGTATACCTCACCATGTAACACCCCAGAATCTCAAAATATGTTGGTACACAATTTTGAGTAGCAGGCTGTTAGACACGGCCTGGGACACGGGCGTGTCCAAGTGCGTGTCGGGGGTACACGGCCTGGGACACGGGCGTGTCCCAGGGCGCGTTCGATTTAAAGTTCGAATTTGGCCTATTCGAGTCAGAGCTGTACACGGCCGTGAACACGGCCATGAACACGGGCGTGTCAGGCTGGACACGGGCGTGTCGGCTGCCGTGTTCCGACCCGTGTACTGGTTTTGGAAGTCGATGAGTGCCGTGTAGCAGGGGACACGGCGTGTCTCAAGAATGACACGGGCGTGTCAGGTTCGACACGGGCGTGTCGATGCCCGTGTTGTTCAGTCGGTTCCAAACCGCGTGTGTCGCTTAAGGGTACACGGCCTGTGACACGGGCGTGTCACAGGCCGTGTCAGGCAAAAAATTGGGGTTTTGGGCAGATCTCGGTCGTTCGTTTTCTTCTAATTGGATCTTGTGGTCCAAAGCTTTTCCAGCCTCTTTAAGGCCGTGGATTGAGATGAAATCTCATTTCCACTTATCCTTTCTCTCTCTAAAGAGAAGAAAGAGAGGAGAGCTTGGAGGAAGAGGAGGAGGAGCTTTCCGGCCGCCGGTGGAGCTTCGTCGAGCCGAATAGAGAGCCGAGTGCAGCGTTGCGGAGGCAAGGCCGCTGCGGTGATTTCCATCCGACTAGTTTTCTATGGCGCCGAAGCGATCGTCAAGGGTAACGATCTTTCTTCCTTGGGCAGGTGAAGCCCTTTGTTTTGCATGTGCATGGGATCCTCCATCAAGAGATGGAAATGCGTAAGTGATTCCTGCAGTTGAGTCTGCATCTAGAGCCGGAAGTCTGTAGTACGGCATAGGCATGCTGTGTGAAGCCCATCCAGACGTATGTCGGGATTGGTGATGCTTATATTGCGAACCGGAGAAGACTCCGTGTATTCATCGTTTAGCCTGCGAGATGGTGAGGACGATGTGTTTGGTGTATAGGATGCTTTGCATAGCTCCTTTGGTTGCATGCTTGTTAAGAGCTGGTTGATGGAGTGCGGACACCTCTGAGTGGGTGGGTGCGTGAGGTCTTCAACAGGGGTTTGGAGGCTTATGCCCATTCCACCAAGTGGCGATGAATACCTCTGAGTGGGTGGGTGCGAGAGGTCTTCAACAGGGGTTTGGAGGCTTATGCCCATTCCACCAAGTGGCAATGTTAAGATCGGGTGAGCGGTCGATTGGTAGCAAAGCAGCAGGGCGAATTCCCTAGGCTTGTTACACTACGTGGGTAGGTCGACTGATAGTGCTCACGGGTTTTGGTGTGGTGCGTACCTCTGAGTGAGACGGGTGCGTGAGGTCTTCAATAAGGGTTTGGAGGCTTATGCCCGCCTACCAAGTGCCCAAACCATAAAAGGTGCCCTGAGTGCACGGAGCGCCTGGCATTGAGGCCGGCGTTTGTGATGTTGGGTGTATGTTCTTTATATGTGAAGTTGCTATACATGCAGGGAAGGAACCACTGCCCCGGGTAAGGGGTGGGGTCGTTATAATTGGTCAGCTGAATGCTGACCGTTGCTTTGTTTATCACCCATGGGGTGGACGTCCATATGCAGGTGTTGCGGGCTGATGGATTGAGCGGGCAAAAGCCCATGCTGCTGGTAGGCCCTTGAAGGCCGTGCGAAGTGTTGGATTTCATGTGTGGCCGGCCTGCGTGCCGATGTATGAAATTATATGGGTTGTAAAGAGTAACTTGTAAGGCCTTAAGGCCGTGTGCGGTGTGGTCTTGTAAACATTCCTGGTTATATATATAAATGTGATATTTATATATTAGTGGACATTCAATGGTATGAGTTCTTGCACTTAATAAGCTTCCGCTAGAATGCTCTGAGTTAGGACTCGTTTGGTTTGATATTATCCTGTGACCTCACCGTCTGTTTGTGGCATATAGTGTGGGGCCCCGGCCGGACCTTCTACTATACGTCGTTTAACGGATGGGGTCGTTACAATTTTGGTATCAGCGCTTTTGTCGGTCTTCCCTTCCGAATTCGTGGTCGAATTCTTTTGTGGGGTGGCGAGCACCTGTTTGTGCGACCTGCTGTAATGCTAATGAACTCAAGAATGTCCACTAGGAATTGTGTGTGTGCGTCTCTTCGGTGAGTTAGCCGTGCCGTATTACCATGGAAAGTAATGCTATCTTGTTCACCTTAGGTGACGAGGAGTGGAGCTGGGCAGTCGGAGCCCCAGCGTTCGGATGAGAGTGCGGCACCACCTGAGGTGCCTACACCTCCCCTTCTGCGGAAACGGTGCGCTTAGTTGCGGAGGTGATCTTTGCTATGCTTCAGGCACAACCTTTTGGGCAAGCGAGACCCGCTGTGGCGCCAGTGCACGTTGGTGCGAGGCAAGAGCATGTTGAGGTTGGTGCGAGGCAAGAGCATGTTGAGGTTCCGGTTGCTGTGCAAGCAGCGGACGAGCAACTTTAAGCACTTTATGGAGTTTAATCCGCCTACGTTTGTCGGGGCAACGTCTCCAACAGAGGCCGAGGATTGGCTCTCTAGAGTGAAAAGAATCCTGGCTGCGCTCAGGATTAGTGAGGAGCAGAAAGTCCCATTAGCCACTTTCCTCCTGGAAGGAGAGGCGAGGCTTTGGTGGGATGAGATCGAGTTTGCACCAGTTGGGCGAGAGAGAGATCTGGGCGACATATCGATGGACGAATTCTCTAGATTATTTTGGGCGAAATACTTGCCAATGGCGCAGAGAATTGCAATGGAAAATGAATTTCAACGTCTGGTACAGGGTGATAAGACGTGGACGATTACCTGCATGAGTTTACCAAGCTCGGTCGTTATGCGGGGTCGACGTTTGCGGACCAGGCGCGGAAGACAAATAGGTTTTATGAAGGGCTGCGTGATGAGCTGAGGTTGGCTCTCCCAAGTTCAGTGAACCAAAGATTCCAAGCATTGGTGCATACCGCTAGTGCGCTAGAGAAGGATTTGAAGCGGGTACGGAGAAGAAGAACGTAGCGGTGGGAAAAGTCCGACTTCAAAGTTCCGACATCAGAGCAGTCAGAGTTCAGGAAACGTGATAAGAAGCGGTTCAGGCCTGCTGAACAAACTTCTTCAGATGTTGCATCAGGAGCAACGTTTGGGCAAGAACGGGTTGAGCCGCGTACATGTTTCATTTGTGGGAGGCCAGGACATATCGCGCGATTTTGCTGGAATGGTTTTTGCGTCCAAGGGTGAAAGAAAGACAGGTGCGTCTTATGACGAGAAGGGTAAAGCTGTGGCAGAGTCGTCTGCATCGCGGGCGCAACCGCGAATATACACTCTTGAGATGCAGGAGCCGCAAAGCTCAAATCAAGCAGAACAGCAAATCCGTGCTTTGGACTTAATGGAGGCCGCGAAACAGATTCTGCGAGATGCGGAGAAGCCGAAATAAAGTGGAGTGTGCACTTTATTTTGTTGTCTATTGTATGTATGTATGTATGTATTTCTGTTTGGGACAAACAGTTGTGGTGGTACGATTCCATGGGGCGAGCCAAGCTGTGGCCTCTGAGCTCTAAACCTGGATCGTTTTGGTTTGTATCGCAACAGCGTGGTTGTGTTGATACTTGTGCGTTGCGTTAAATTTCGGGACGAAATTTCTATAAGGAGAGGAGGGTTGTAACACCCCAGAATCTCAAAATATGTTGGTACACAATTTTGAGTAGCAGGCTGTTAGACACGGCCTGGGACACGGGCGTGTTTCCCAGGGCGTGTCGGGGGTACACGGCCTGGGACACGGGCGTGTCCCAGGGCGTGTTCGATTTAAAGTTCGAATTTGGCCTATTCGAGTCAGAGCTGTACACGGCCGTGAACACGGCCATGAACACGGGCGTGTCAGGCTGGACACGGGCGTGTCAGCTGCCGTTTCCGACCCGGTGTGTACTGGTTTGGAAGTCGATGAGTGCCGTGTAGCAGGGGACACGGGCGTGTCTCAAGAATGACACGGGTGTGTCAGGTTCGACACGGGCGTGTCGATGCCCGTGTTGTTCAGTCGGTTCCAAACCGCGTGTGCCGCTTAAGGGTACACGGCCTGTGACACGGGCGTGTCACAGGCCGTGTCAGGCAAAAATTGGGGTTTTGGGCAGATCTCGGCCGTTCGTTTTCTTCTAATTGGATCTTGTGGTCCAAAGCTTTTCCAGCCTCTTTAAGGCCGTGGATTGAGATGAAATCTCATTTTCCACTTAGCCTTTCTCTCTCTAAAGAGAAGAAAGAGAGGAGAGCTTGGAGGAAGAGGAGGAGGAGCTTTCCGGCCGCCGGTGGAGCTTCGTCGAGCCGAATAGAGAGCCGAGTGCAGCGTTGCGGAGGCAAGGCCGCTGCGGTGATTTCCATCCGGCTAGTTTTCTATGGCGCCGAAGCGATCGTCAAGGGTAACGATCTTTCTTCCTTGGGCAGGTGAAGCCCTTTGTTTTGCATGTGCATGGGATCCTCCATCAAGAGATGGAAACGCGTAAGTGATTCCAGCAGTTGAGTCTGCATCTAGAGCCGGAAGTCTGTAGTACGGCATAGGCATGCTGTGTGAAGCCCATCCAGACGTATGTCGGGATTGGTGATGCTTATATTGCAAACCGGAGAAGACTCCGTGTATTCATCGTTTAGCCTGCGGAGATGGTGAGGACGATGTGTTTGGTGTATAGGATGCTTTGCATAGCTCCTTTGGTTGCATGCTTGTTAAGAGCTGGTTGATGGAGTGCGGACACCTCTGAGTGGGTGGGTGCGTGAGGTCTTCAACAGGGGTTTGGAGGCTTATGCCCATTCCACCAAGTGGCGATGAACACCTCTGAGTGGGTGGGTGCGAGAGGTCTTCAACAGGGGTTTGGAGGCTTATGCCCATTCCACCAAGTGGCAATGTTAAGATCGGGTGAGCGGTCGATTGGTAGCAAAGCAGCAGGGCGAATTCCTAGCTTGTTACACTACGTGGGTAGGTCGACTGATAGTGCTCACGGGTTTTGGTGTGGTGCGTACCTCTGAGTGAGACGGGTGCGTGAGGTCTTCAACAAGGGTTGGAGGCTTATGCCCGCCTACCAAGTACAAACCATAAAAGGTGCCCTGAGTGCACGGAGCGCCTGGCATTGAGGCCGGCGTTTGTGATGTTGGGTGTATGTTCTTTATATGTTGAAGTTGCTATACATGCAGGAAGGAACCACTGCCCCGGGTAAGGGGTGGGGTCGTTATAATGGTCAGCTGAATGCTGACCGTTGCTTTGTTTATCACCCATGGGGTGGACGTCCATAATGCAGGTGTTGGGGGCTGATGGATTGAGCGGGGAAAAGCCCATGCTGCTGGTAGGCCCTTGAAGGCCGTGCGAAGTGTTGGATTTCATGTGTGGCCGGCCTGCGTGCCGATGTATGAAATTATATGGGTTGTAAAGAGTAACTTGTAAGGCCTTAAGGCCGTGTGCGGTGTGGTCTTGTAAACATTCCTGGTTATATATATAAATGTGATATTTATATATTAGTGGACATTCAATGGTATGAGTTCTTGCACTTAATAAGCTTCCGCTAGAATGCTCTGAGTTAGGACTCGTTTGGTTTGATATTATCCTGTGACCTCACCGTCTGTTTGTGGCATATAGTGTGGGGCCGGCCGGATCTTCTACTATACGTCGTTTAACGGATGGGGTCGTTACACACCACCTCTTGGTATACTATAAAATTACCTTCTTGTACAAAACCGGTAAGATTAGATAAGGAAAATTAAGAACCTAGGCATGAGCAGGAAAGTAGGGGCTAATCTTTTGTTTATTGGGGAGATTGCCTTCGTTTATCAAACAAGTAGTCGCTTGAACCCAATAGAAAAAATCGTATGGGATGTTACAAGTTTAATTTATTCCGATAGAAATCCCCGTAGGCTCAACCTCAATTTCGGGGAAGAAATTTTTGTTTTGTTTATTGGGATTTGTAACATCCCAATTCCGGCTAAACCCTTAGGAGTCGGTTGGTCGTCACAGAACCCTAGGAAGCCCAAAAATTGAAATGAATCGACCAAGATTTCGGGTCACGGGTTGGTCACGCCCGTGACCGACCCGTCACGCCCGTGACCTAGGGCGTGACTCATTCGACGATCGTCGATCTCAGGGAGACGATCGTCGGGCGCAGAATTTTCGACCCGGCCCTGTCACGCCCGTGACCAAGGTGTCACGCCCGTGACCTAGGGCGTGACCACCCTTCGACGACCGTCAATCTCAGTTCGATGGTCGTCGACCTCAGAATTTGCCATTCGGGCATGTCACGCCCGTGACCCGTGTCACGCCCGTGACCAAGGGCGTGCCCCCCTTCGGTGATCGTTGATCTCAGCGCGATGATCGCCGAGCGCGGAAAATTTGTCTCATGACCCTGTCACGCCCGTGACCAAGGTGTCACGCCCGTGACTTAGGGCGTGACCACCCTTCGTTGACCGTCGATCTCAGTTCGACGGTCGTCGACCTCAGATTTTGCCATTCGGGTATGTCACACCCGTGACTTAGGCCGTGACCACCCTTCGACGACCGTCGATCTCAGTTCGATGGTCGTCGACCTCAGAATTTGCCATTCGGGTACGTCACGCCTGTAACCAGGGTGTCACGCCCGTGACCTAGTGCGTGACCACCCTTCGGCGATCGTCGATCTCAGTTCGACGATCGTCGACCCCAGAATTGGCCACCCGGGCCTGTCACGCCCGTGACCTATGTGTCACGCCCGTGACATTGACCGAAACGACGGTTCAGGCCCAAAATTATTCTAACACGCGTGGAAATAAATGCTGGTGTGGGAAGTTACACCAGGAGTAATTATGGGCCGTTTCCTACTGTAATTTCTTAATAAAATAAGGAGATGTGGTCCAATAGGAAACCGCCAACTGGACATACCTTTTTATCTTCCACCGTTTCTTATCCCTTCACCGTAACCGAAATGTTATTAGGAGGAGCCTTCATGACCATTAAGGCTTTACCCTTTCACCTCCCCACTTGCTGACTTATAAAAGCCCACTTGGAGCAAGAGGAGAAGTTTACACGCTCAATCAAACAAATTCAGACGTTTGCTCTTGCTGTAGGAGAAGTTCAGCAATGCCACCACCGCGCCATGGCACCCGTCGTTCATCTCGCCTCCAAACCGCAAACAAGTTCCTCCTCTGCTTCTTTTCTCATGGGTAGATCTTAGGATTCTTAGGAAGGAAGTTCGTGCTCAACGGAGCCGGACCTATCTCTCGTTTTCATGGAAAACCATGAAAAAAATGTATTTTTGAGTTCGCCGGAAACCGCCACCTCCGGCGGCCAAACCACCGCCGACCGCTAGCCATCGCCTCGACGGAGGTGGTGGTGGTGGTGGCTGGCCAGGGAAGTGACCGGTCGGCCGGCGACGGATCACGGAAATGTTACAGGAAAAATGGTTTTCTGAGTTCTGTTTTTTGTTTCATGTAGAAGATGAACAGTAAAATCAATTTTTTAATATATAAATTATGTATATAATACATAATGGAAAGATAAATTATCTGAGTATATTTTGAGGCTGCAAAATGAGGCACTTAGAGGCCGTTTTAGGAAAAATGACCAGTCACGAAAGTTGTAGCCCTTTGAGTCTAGTTTAATTTAAAATTAACTTCAACCCGTTTGGGTAACCGGTTTGACCGCAGAACCCATTTTAGTGGGGGCTGTACCAAAAGTTGGGCAGAAATTAAAATGGATGCCCACTCTTCGTCCCTTGTCCAAATGACCTGAAATTTGGGCAGGAGGTTAACCTTAGCTATACCTAAAGGCAGACCAAAAATGGGAATTTTTGGAGATACTTTGCCTAAAGTTTTTGTTCCAATTTAATTAAGTTAGAGAAATTTATTTAAGTGGTCAAATGACCCCCAAACCCTCCCAAATTTTGGTGAGTGGTCCCTGGCTATAAAAAAACCTAGATCTGTACAAAATTCCAACTAGTTTGGAGGAGTTTTGGGTAGGAAATCTTCTACCCATAACTAGGCATTAGCGAGACATCTTTTAGTAAAAGTGCACTAAGAGTTTGGAAAGGTCAAATCACCTCAAAAGAGGCTGATTTTCTGACCTCTGACTTAGAAGGGCGTTATAACCTGCTTGGAGAAAAATGGTGAAGTTTAGGGTTGATTTACCCTAGTTTCCAAGCTCAAACCCTAAATGAAGGGTTTTGAGGGTTGTGAAGGACATGGGGGCAATTGCTCTTGTATTCCCTTGAAACTCTGTAGAGTTGACAAAGGCCTGATAAGAATCGTCTGGATGGAATCTTGGAGAATTTGGAGACAAGTAGATACCTTAAAACCCTAACCTTAGTTTTAGGGTAAAATAGAAAATAGGTAAAACCAGTCACTAAACCTTACTTAAAAGCTGTGAAATTCGGGTAGAGTGTGTTTTGGATCAGGTAGAACTTATAGCAATTTTTCTGGAATTTTATGCTGATTATTGCTAGCACTTCATTTGTAAAGCTTGCTATGGCCTTAAAAAATGTTTTAATTGTTTAGTAATTTCTGTTCATCCAAACCTCATGAAATCTTCGAGGTAAATGTTTTAGGTCAGAATAGTTGCCCCTGAATTTTTGTATGATTTTTAGTTGAGCAATTCTAGTACTTCATTCACAGATGTTAGAAAAAGGTTTTATGGTTTAAAAATTAATTATGGATGATATACATGTTGGAAAATTATGAAACCTGGCTAATGTTATTTTGAATGTCTTATCTGCTTAGTATAATTAATTTACAATTTTTGGATGGATATTTTCTGTACTTGATTCATAAATAACAAAAGATAGAGATTATTTTTAAAATAGTTTTAGTGCCCTTTTGATGATAGAAAAATTATGATACTTTGGATTTAACCTATTGAGATAACCTACTATTTATCATAAATTTGCTGGACATCTTGCATGAGAACATAGGGTAGTTCGTGTTCAAACCGGTAGCCCTTGGGATTTTCGAGGAAATTAATTAAATGCCAAATAAATTAGGAAAATTACCACTTTCTGGTTTTAGGCTAGTTATATCATGATAAGTATCCAGTAAATAATTTAGGGCATTTGGATGATTATTGATCATTGCATAGCCGGTTCGACATATAGTCTAGGTCAGTCTGCATATAACAAATTTGTGAAATGCAATATGACATGATCTGAGGAAGTCATTGGAGTTGATCATTTTGTCTGGGTGGACAATTGTGGATGATATCACAATAGGATGATATGAAGAGTAGTGAGAAATTGTGATAGCTAGAGTTAAGGGGTGCTCGGGTTCGACGAAAGATCGTCTTCCCCGAAGAGTGGAAGGTTTTAAATCACCCTAGGATAGTCTATCGTAATATGAGAAGGGAATCGGGTTAAGGGAGATCAAACAATAACAATAAGTGCCTTGCGAAAGGGAACTTCGGGCCGTAATGCCGCCGTCTTGGTTCCTAGTGCCCCTTGAGAGCCCTTCACGGGGAATACCGGGGGCAGTCCTGGGCTAACGTAAACTGTAATAACAAACCGACAAGAGTAACTTAGTAACTAGGGCTGCACCCTTCACAAACACTGTTGGCACAGGAAGATTGATGAGAGCTTCGGCTCGGTTGGTTAAGAGACGGACGGGATGGTCCGGGGAGCTTCGGCTCGGTTGGTTTGGAGACAGACGTTTTGGTCCGGGGAGCTTCGACTCGGCTTTTGTGTGTTTACGATTAAACTTGCATGAGCATAAAAAGGAATGGAAATTAAGGTGGTGGGTCTTCGGTATTGGAGGGTCGATGCACCGACGCCAATACGCTTACTCGGCAAGTGTGGTTAGCACTTTGCCAACAGAAGTCCGGTGCGCCAGGCGGCAAGAGTACGCAGGCGTCCGCTTAGTGCACCAAGCGTTGAGGCGTACGATAGGTCTGACCGGTAGTGCTTTACTGGTTTAGAGGTGGGCGAGGCCCAACCCACCGCTTCCGTCTGCCACTACGGAGGTATCCTGGGAGGTAACGACTCCGAAAGGGGGAACTAAAGGTCTGTGTGCACAGAGTCGGGTGTGTGAGTTGCACTTGCATGTTTCATCATACCCACTTGCATGTCATAGCATAATCGATTCATTTAACCCTGACACCTAAAGTATAAGTGGTATGGGACGCTTATACGTTAGGACCTGCAAAACGACCCCTTGGTCTATAAGCTTGTGTGGGCAAGTTTAAAAATCAAAGGTTAATTTCAATATATATACATGCTGTTGTTTGATAACCGACACCCCAACGTATAAGTGGTATGGGACACTCTATACGATGGGAGCCTTGCAGAAGATCCCTTGGCTTATGCGCTTTCGCACATAAGTTAAGGTTACCTTTCTTACTTTCTGTTTCTGTCATATTATTATAGAATTGCTAGATTAGTTCCGCTGCCATTTGTTTCTTGATTAAATCTCCACCTTCATGTCCTTCCCTTTCTTCCTCTCCGCTCGGTACTTAGGAGCCATGGGGGAAGGGGTAGGGGATGATAGGGCTTAGTCTTTATGACTAACGGTTTTCGAACCGCATCATTTAGGGGATCGTGGAGCCCAGCATGGAGGAGCGCCCCCAGAGACCGGTACGCTTGGAGATGGGGCAGTCTAGCACTGGAGTCCAGACTGTAGGGACCGTGAGTCCTGTCCTTCAGTAGAGTTTTAGTTTTGCTTCCGCATTGTGTGATTTTGTAGTGAGGACTTGATGTACCGGGCATGAGCCCTTATATTTCTAGTATCATTGTACTCTGATGTTTTCTGTGGACACTCCCTTCGTGGAGTTTATATACATGTGATTTATTATTGTGGACTGCATTGCTCTTACTTCAATTATTGTGCTACCTTTCTGTGATCGAATTGGCCGGCAGAATCGGCGCCTTGTGGTGATGACCCTTCAGGACGTGAAGGTGTCACCGCAAAGTGGCGACTCTGGGCCTAAGACCCCGGGTTTTAAAAAGAAAAAAAAAAGGGGGTCTTACAGTATGACCCGAGGAAACCCTTCGGAGATTCTTTTTGATCCTGAGATAGAGCATGCCGCATTGTGGCACCTTAGTTCTCGTAATCAAGAATCACGCTTAGGCACCGAAGAGTCGATCAGAGACACTCCTATAGACACTATGGATCAAGATCCACCCAACCAGGCTGAGGCCCCGCATTGGACTATGTCCTATTATGCACGACAAAATCTAGAGGCACACAATCAAGTATTGTCTGCCCTATGGTGGAGAATAATAACATTGAGATCAAGTCCAGCATCATACAATTGGTGCCGCAGTCGGTGATCTTCGATGGTCTCCCGGACTAGGATCCAAATTGCCACATCGCGTATTTTCTTGAAATCTATGAAACTTTTAAAATCAATGCTGTGTCAGATGATGCCATTCGATTATGTCTCTTCCCTTTCTCTTTACGGTCAAAGGCCAAGCAGTGGTTGAGCTCTCTTCCTAGAGGGTCAATCACTACGTGGGCTGAGATGGCGGGGAAATTTCTTACAAAGTACTTCCCGCCTGCAAAGACCGCCAAATTGAGCACAGATATTGCATCCTTCATGAAAAAAGACTCGGAGACTCTCTACGATACATGGGAGTGCATCAAGGAGCTATTATAAAGGTGCCCACACCACGCGCTTCCCACTTGGCAACAAGTGCAAATATTTTATAACGGCTTAAATATCTTAACAAGGCAAATGATCGACACGGCCGCTGGGGGAATGCTAAATAATAAAACCCCCGAGGCCGCTCATGAACTTTTTGAGGAAATGGATATGAATTCATATCAATGGAAATGGCTAACAAACCGACGGGAGTCTTTGAAATTGACGCTACCTCGAATCTTGCCCTCAAAGTTTAGAGTTTAACAAAGCAAGTGGCGGAGATGACTGCTTCCGCCGCCACTCCTCCTTGGAATAATAATTATAATAATTCTGCTATAATAGAAGAGAAGGTAGGGAAATGCTCCTTCACCTTCCTATAACCCGAACAACGCACCGTACAATAACACCTGCAATGCGGGTTATAGGAACCATCCAAATTTCTCATGGAGCAACCATGGAAATGCTCAATGCCTCCATAACACTCCTCATAATTGTAACCCAACATTCAATTTATCTCCCCCCCTAAATTTAAATCCACCTGATTTCCAACTTCAACCGGCAAAGCACCTTCACTTGAAGAGGTCTTTGACAAATACGTTGCTATAAATTAAACGAATATCAGGAATATTGTCGGGTTCATCAAAAACTTGGAAAACTAAGTGGGCCAGCAAGCAAAAATAATCTCCGAGCAGCAACAAGGAGCTCTGGCAGGTAATACCGAGCAAAATCCAAGAGAAAGTGCAAACGCCATTACCCTCTGTAGTGGAAAAGAAGTTGTTTTACCAGACGAGCCCAAGGTACCTCTCTCCTCCTCCTCCGGTTATTTTTGCTTCAAATTTTCCTACTATGCTTGCGTTGGAAGCTTATAACTCGAATTTACCGTACCCGTCTAAGCTTAAAAATGAACGCGCTGAAGAAAGTTATAATTTTTTTTAGAAATTCTACAACAAATTCATATAAATGTGCCGTTCTACGAGGCTATCTCTCAAATGCCGAAATACGCGAAATATATCAAAGAGATCAAATAAGAAAAATCTCGAGGATATTTCGCATATTTCCATAAATGCAGAATGCTCCGTGGTTGTGCTCAAAAAATTACCCCGTAAGGTGAATGACCCGGGAAGGTTCTCCATCCCGTGCTTATTCGGTAATTCATTGGTCAAACACGCGTTGGCGTACTTAGGAGTAAGCATAAATCTCATGCCTTTTTCGTTGTTTAAGAAATTAGATCTAGGATCTCCGAACCCCACTCGTATGAGAATTCAGCTAGCCGATCATTCTGTTAAGTATTCAGTAGGGATTATGGAGAATATCTTGGTCAAGGTGGACAAATTCATCTTCCCGGTGGATTTTGTCATCCTAGACATTGAATAGGATGCCGATGTACCCCTCATACTTGGCCGTCCCTTCCTTGCCACCTCCCGTGCTATTATTGATGTTAGTGATGGAAAGCTCCTCCTTCGAGTTGGAGATGATGAAATCACTTTCACCATTAATCCCTCAATGTGTAACACCCTAAAGCATGATGATTCCTTCTTTTATCTAGAGGAATACTTCGAATATGAATTTTTTACACCGTGTGAATTAGTTGCTTCATCGGTTGATGAATCTCTTATCACTGAGCTCTTCTACTTAGATGAATTCTCCCGCACTACCCCCTCCCCCTGAATCTCTACCCATCAACACCATAAAATTCAAAACCTCTTATGAGGAACCACCCACCTTGGAGCTTAAGAAACTCCCCCCTTATCTGAAGTATCTCTTTCTTGAAAATGACTCAAAGCTACCAGTTATTATCTCCTCGGATCTGTACAACTCAGAAATTTCTGAGTTGACCCTAGTTTTATAAAATCACCGCCACGCAATTGCGTGGCAGTTATCCGACATCAAATGTATTAACCCATTATTCTGCACACACAAGATTTTCCTAGATAATAATTCACGTAGTACTATCCAGCCCCAATGACATTTAAATCCAAACATGAAGAATGTCGTGAAGGCTGAGGTTATTAAACTTCTAAACAAGGGAAATATCTACCTCATCTCCAATAGAACATCGGTCAGCCCAGTACAAGTCATTTCAAAGACAGGCGGAGTCACGGTAGTAGCCAATGAGAATAATGAATTAATTCCAACACGTACTGTTTTGGGTTGGCAGATGTGCATTGATTATCACAAACTCAATGATGCCACCTGAAAAGACCACTTCCCGCTCCCCTTTATCGACCAAATCTTAGATCGCCTTTCTTGTCACTCCTTCTATTGCTTTCTCGACGGTCTTTCAGGGTACTTTCAAATCCCTATTTCACACGAGGACCAAGAGAAGACTACCTTTACTTGTCCCTTACCTTCGCTTACAGAAGGATGCCATTTGGTTTATGTAATGCACTGGCTACATTTTAGAGATGTATGATGAAGATATTCAACGAGTTGGTAGAAGAAGTGATGGAGGTATTCATGGACAAATTCACGGTGTTTGGTGGTTATTTTGAAAATTGTTTGAAAAATGTCGAGCCCGTGTTGATTCGTTGTGAGGAAACAAACTTAGCCCTCAATTGGGAGAAATGACACTTTATGGTCCGAGAGGGATTGGTCCTCGACCATAAGATTTCAGGCAAGTGGATCGAGGTCGACCGGGCCAAGATCGAAGTTATTGAAAAACTTCCCCTCCAACAAATGTTAAAGCCATTCATAGTTTTCTAGGACAAGCAGGGTTTTTTCGGCATTTTATCCAAAACATTTCCAAAATTACGAAGCTTATAACCCATCTTCTCGAGAAGGAGTCACCTTTCATTTTTAATAACGATTGTCTTCTTGCTTTCAATTTAATAAAAGAAAAATTAGTAAACTCTCTGATTATAGTTGCTCCGGATTGGTAGCTTCCTTTTGAAATCATGTGTGATGCGAGTAATATTATAGTAGGCGCGGTCTTAGCGCAACAGGTGGTTAAAATCATTCACCCGATTTATTATGCAAGCAAGACACTCACGTCTGCACAAGTCAACTATAACACCACCGAGAAAGAGCTCCTAGCGATCGTTTTTGCCTTCGATAAATTTAGGTCTTATATCACCATCTCCAAAGTAATCGTCTTCACAGATCGCTCAGACCTTCGTTTCTTATTAAGTAAAGCGGATGCAAAGCCCTGCCTTTTGCGATGGATCCGCCACTTGCATGCAAGAGTTTGATTTAGAGATCCAGGACAAAAGGGTTGCCAAAAATTTGGCAGCCGACCATTTATTTCTTTTAGAAAACCACGCCAGCTATACATTAGTGGAAGCCGACATTAACGATAAATTCCATAAAGAGCGCCTCCTCACTCTCGAAAATTCAAAAGATTATCCCGTGCCCTGGTTCGCCGACTTGGCTAATTATTAAGTAGCTCGGGTCTTCCCAAAGGAGTTCTTAAGTCAAAAAAAGAAGAAATTATTTTCTGACTTAAAGAATTACTTTTGGGAAGACCCTTTCTTATTCCGAGTCTGTGCGGATCAGGTAGTGTGGCGTTGCATTTTAAGTGAGGAAAGAGTGCAAATATTTTGTCATTGCCACAAGGGACCAATGGGTGGTCATTATCAAGGGAACCGCACCGCAAGGAAGGTGCTCGAGGCAGGTTTTTATTGGCCCACGTTATTCAAAGATGCTCACACCTGGTGAGTACTTGCAACAGTTGCCAGCGGACGGGCAATATCTCATGAAGGGACGAGATTCCTCAAAATATTTTCCAAGAATATGAAATCTTCGATCTTTGGGGCATCGACTTCATTGGCCCCCTCCCTCCATTTTATCAAAAAAAATACATTCTCGTAGCTGTTAACTATATATCAAGGTGGATGAAAGCGTAAGCTCTCCCCACCAACGATGCACGAGTCATTGTTAAATTTCTAAAAGAATTATTTTCTCGATTTTGCATGCCACACGCTATAGTTTGTGATATGGGAACATATTTCTACAATAGCCAGTTCGCCAAATTTTTTGCAAAATATAGTGTAACACACAAACTTTCCACCTACTATCATCCCCAATCGAGCGGTCAAGTCGAGGTTGTTAATCGTGAATTGAAACGTATTTTAGAGAAAACCGTATCTATAAATAAGAAGGATTGGGCACTAAAGCTAGATGATTCCCTATGGGCATATCGAACGACGTATAAGACAACCATCGACTGCACGCTGTATTGATTGGTTTATGGCAAGGCTTGCCGCCTTCCGGTTCAGTTAGAGCACCGTGAATTTTGGGCCCTCAAAACATTAAATCTAGATACTATCCTGACCGCTGAACAACGAAAATGTCAGCTAAATGAACTCGATGAGTGTCGTGCGAACGCATGCGAGAGTAATAGGCTTTATAAAGAGCGAACAAAGTTTTATGACGACAAAAATATTAAATTTCCTAAAACTTTTTCGCCAGGTGATCTCGTCCTTCTTTATAACTCTCGACTTCACCTCTTTCCGGGTAAATTAAAATTGCGATGGTTTCGGCCCCTTTATTGTTAAAGAGGCTTGGCTATATGGGACGGTTCTTATTTCGCACCCGGATAAGGGTGAATTCAATGTAAATGGTCACCGATTAAGCTCTATTTGTCAAACGGCTTAATTCCCACGACGATAGAACAATTAGTGTTATAGAACTATTGAACTAATTTTTTTATTTAGACTGTATTAATAATTTAAGACTTCTTATTGCTGGAAAGTATTCTTTTGGGTTGAGCTCAAACGACCTTTAAACAAAGGGCGCTCTTGGGAGGCATCCCAAGGTTTTATTTTTCAATTTTCTTTATTTTTCACTTTTTCCCTTGGGTTGCTCCGACATGCTGAGTCTCTGCGATCGCCGGCTACAATGTTGCTGATTCCACCAAAAGATCAGAATGATATTTCAAAAAGTTCAAATGCACTTGCATTGGGGAGCGGAAGCACCCAGCTATTCACAACTCGCAAACCCGGGGAAGTACCTACTTTAATTTATTAATTTCAGTTTTCGTTATTAGCTCTCTCTCTCTCCTACCCCTCCTTTCTCCATTGAGGACAATGTTTAGCTTTAAGTATCACGAAGTGTATTTATAATCTTTTGAAAAAAATCACAAATTAAATTAAGTTAATTTTTGCCAAATCAATTAGTACCCCGCCACTTTGCATTTTATTGTTTTTTAAGCTCATGTCTACTTGCTTAGTTAGAATAAATTAGATTAATTTTCTTCTTAAATATGTTTAGCGAGTAGTATGTTGACTCATGCAGTGTTCCTATTTAGGGTATTATGTTGTTTTTGAAAAATTTCTTGAATTTTTTTTTTACTTTTCCCTTGCTTTTTTTTATTCCTTTTACTTTTATAAAACCTTTCATCCTGTATTTTTCCTTATTAAAATATTTTTTAAAAGTTAATTAGTATTAAATGTAGTAGACACAAATCGGTCTAGACGCTTATTATCATTGTTTTCATAAAAAATTCTCTATTTTCTATTTTTATGCTTTTTTTTTGAAATTTCAAAGCTTTTGTGTTGATTTAGAAAGCATGAAAATGATCTAGGCATTTTTAAAAGGTTTTAGCCTTTGAACCCCTGATGCGAATGTGACGGCAAGTGTACCGGTTGCACAAGTAATATAAAATGGGCGAATTTCCCCAAGTATCGATCTCTCAAGGAACACAGTAAGGAGCGAGTTAATTTCGAGGATGACTTGAGATTGATGTTCTTGAGTCGGCGTTAACTAAGGGGGTTTTGGTAATTGCGATAAAAAGAAAATAAAATACTAACAACTACTCCTATACAACGCCGCTATGCGATGCTTCGCAAGGCGGGATGGAAGACTAGTTGGGCCGCTATGCACCGAATCACAGGGAAGAATGGACGAGTAGGCAAGCGTAAGAACCTTAAATTGAGGGTCGCAAGCACCTCTTCGCTACGCACGCTTCTAGCAATTACTAGAATGGCAAGAATGGATAGATGGTGGATGGACAATTAGGCGCAACTCAATTTACTAAAGAGGTAAAACAAGGCAAGATTTACATAGACATAAACCTAACAGAGTTTACACTAAAGAACACATCAACATCCAAAATAAAGTCCTAAGTACACATAATCAACAACAAAGGAAGTACAAGGCAAGAGTTCGACCGAATCTGAAGTCTTGCTGAGGGTTTGCGGAAAGAAACGTCGGTTTGTCAATCCGCATCCAAGCTCGGTCCTCAACTACGTCCGGGGTAGAGAAGGCTGTCACTACCTTCCAATGGACCCGTCTTCTTCGTATCACGATGCCGGAAGAAGGATGCAAGCTTCCCTTCGCTCATTGGCTTTGGCATAAAAGCTTCAATAGAGCTTATGGGTTGAACGAGATGGCCGAGAGTAAGCGCCGGCAAGACGTAGGCTTCGTGAGAATGGCCGGAGCTTCTCTCCTTGGTGGGAGATGAAGTGCAGTGGTGAAACTGTGGAGTTTCTGTTAGGTTTCTCTATAAGGATGGCACAACGCTTGTGCACGTAGTGAAAGGAATAAAACATCAGGACAACCCAAAAGAGATGGGATCGGGCCACGAATGTTGAATCAAGAAGTAAACAAAATTACTAGGCAAAATACCTTAGTGGCGTTGAGTCACAACTCAACAGAGATGCTCCAAGCTTCGAGTCCTCGTCGGTGGTGAGTTCTACGTGGAATAACGTCCACGTCTCTGAAGAAATCCACACGAGCGGGAGAACACCGAGCTTCGTCGCACGAAGGGTCGGGTAGGAGATCAACCACACCTTTGCACTTCCACAGACTGCTAGGTCCGCTCCAGGAAAAGCAATGCCGGCGACTGTCGCTGGAGAGGATGAGGTCGGTGGAGCGAAGAGGCGGCGGAAGCGGAACTCTTCCGTCCGGCGGGGCTCAGGATTTGGCGGAGCGAGCGGCGAAACACTTTCGTCGGGTTCGATCCAGCTACAGGAGAAATGCCCGATCTGTCGAGAGCCTATTCATCCCAAAACCCTAAGTCCCCTTTTATACCAAAAGCATAAAAGTATCGCTATCCGCACACAGCACAGGACAAGGTTTCTGGAAAATTCGGCGAGAATCACTTACAGGTTCGGCGAGAATCAGTCGGCGAGATCAACAGGCAGATTCGACGAGAATCAGTAGACAGTCTCGACGACACTGTCCTCGATTCTCGACGATTTCAGCAAATTGATTCTCGATGATTTTGCCTTAGTCGGCGAGACAGGCTCGACGACTCCCATCGATTCTCGACGACTTTGCCTTAGTCGGTGAGACATACTCGATGACACCCTTTGATTCTCGATGATTTTTCCTTTAATAACGTTTGCCCGACCTATTCTGGGTGGTGATTGGTAACCCTTACCAACACAGTCAATCTTCCAACTTCTCCACATGCTCTTATGTGCGACCCTGCAAGCTCATATCGCATTGGCAATGAGATTACATGTTTGACCACTTCTATATCAACATGGTAACTCCAACAGTTTCGCCCTAAATCGGCAGATGAGATTGCTGGAAAAACTGATCCACACAATGGCAGAAATCTGCGCTTAAATAGGAAAACATCAGATAATTGGTCACGCACGTCAGGCGCACGACCGTGCGTGAACCATGTGATATTCGCGCACAAATATTGATCGAGGGAGAAGAAGAGTTGACCCGTGCGTTTTACTCGTGCACGGGAAATTCTGCACGTGCGTGAAAGAAATCGCACGGGTAACGACAGAACGAAGAAATACAGGAGAAAACAGAGGAACCGTGCGTTTAACTCGCGCACGGGAAATTCCGCCTGTGCGTGAAGGAAAACGCATAATTAACCACAGAAAGCTGGAAAGCTAGGCAAGAGGTGCAGGCCGTGCGTTTTCCTTCTCGCACATTTTGGCATAAATCGTGTGAGAATGAAATGCATGGGAAACGACAGAAGTCCCTAGGAAAGTTATGTGAAACGCATGGTTGCACAGAAACTGTGTGAGAAGATATTCGCACGACCGTGCGTTTTACACAGAAACTAGAAATGGACTTCGGGCTAACCCGACAACCTCCACGACAATGAAACCAATGGGAGCACCAGATCCCCGCACCAAAATGGAATCAACAATTATCAAAAAGAAATATGGGGAGCACCATGTGCTTACCCCCAACAAAAGAATGCGCAATTGCACACCCATGGGCCAAGATAGTGCACTTATCGTGAAAATCAGAATAATTGAAATATCAGCGATAGCATACTAAAAGTGAAGTGCAAGTGCGTTAAAACTAGCCCAGATGAGTCCGAAAAACCCTATATAAAAAGGACTCATCACACCCCAAGACCTAAACATTTGCTCGTCCCGAGCAAATGATCAC
Organism: Platanthera zijinensis; assembly: GCA_039513925.1. NCBI lineage: Eukaryota > Viridiplantae > Streptophyta > Magnoliopsida > Asparagales > Orchidaceae > Platanthera > Platanthera zijinensis. Next base: position 63,985,482 of record CM077092.1, on the reverse strand, counting down.
TCTGTGAACTCAAAAATAGCTAGCTGTCTTAGAAATTTCAAAATAAAGTAAAGCGAGAAATCTAATACTCATAGGTACAGAAAATAAAATAGTTAAACTTCTTAATTATGTTATAGTGCTTATAAACTTCGGCATACGTAAATAAATATTGCAGTTACTCAAATTAGGAATGTTGGAGAATCGTCCGGTCACGAGTAGGAAGAAAGTAGCTAGGCCACTGAGGTGAGCTTTGCCAAAGACCGGGGCTCGTGATCACCTCCAAAGAAATCCATCAATGTCGGGGACCAAACGCTTGCCCGTTCACACTCTCTCCACGACACTAGTTTTACTCAAGCGCGAATCTGTAGGAATTTAGGAAAAGAGATGGGGCATGGGTTACGGTGAGGTAAACAAAGATAAACATGAAGGCTATGCACCTAACCCAAATGAGTTATCAAAAACATAATGAATCCAACTGCTAACTACAATACAAGCAGGTACACTACACCCCCAGACTTAACTTTTAACATACGGGTGTCTGCACCGCCAACTCCAAATATAATCACATCATTAATAGGATTTTCAATTGTACTTTTGCTCTTTTTATTTTTTTGCTTTATTTTTTTTTTTTTTTTTTTTCTTTTTAAACTTTTTATTTTCACAATCTCAGAAAATATAAACTTGGGAGCACTTCCACATATTCACATGTAATATCACCACATCAACACCCCAAAATGATAATATAAAACTCTAAAGCTTGACTTGGGTGTGCGACTAGGATCGGCTATGAGGCTTTGGTGAAATAATCATGGAGCTGAATCAAAAGAATGGGTAGGCACAATGGGGCTTAGCGAAGATAAGACGTTAGGAATGGTACAAAGCTCAACCGGGCCAAAACGATGGCCAACATCACACTCACGCTTGACTAACCATGTACCCATGCTTTGAGAGTAGCTTTGGGCAAGTTCTTAGCCACCGAGAAAGATAATCCTTCCTCCCGACTTAAGCAATATGAGGCTAGTGACGGCTACACACATTCTTACTCTACCATTCGATTACTCCCGATTCAGCAGTTTTGAGTAGTGCAAACATTATTTATAAATGTAGAAAAGTATAAACTACGAGCATAAGGAAAAATTGAATCTATACTATCTCTACACCTCATGAGTACTCGATTAGAAGCACTGCACGAGTTTCGAACTACCCTGTCCCAAAATCCTAAGCCAGCTCTACTATCTTAGGGCTAACACCAAAGAATTATATTACACTTGGGCCGAGCATGTGCTTAAGTGCGCACTCGTGCGGTGTAGGTGCACCATGCAGTAATGATAAAAAACTGAAAATGAAAATATACTAGTGGTATGCAAGTGCACGTACTGCATGTGCATAGGTAACCCTTGACTCTCCCACCACAAACCAGAGCTAAACATCCTATCATAACATTTGCAATAGCATCAAATAACATAAGGGTAAAGGAAGGGGTTACCCCATGCTCGTGCAATGAGCATACAAGAAGGTTGGCGTTAAACCTTGGCATCCAAACTTGCAAAAATAAATAAAACTACTCCTCTGCCGCAGGAAAAAAATAATGCATTACCTACAATATTAGCTCCCACAAAACTAGGCAACGTTTGCAATTTATCTAACTAAGCAAAGTTATAAGATGCATCAAGACAAAACTAAACAATAAGGGGAATGATAACACAACATCTATAATAAACCACCCTGAGGACGAAACCCCGGCTGAATAAAGTACAGTACAACACTGGTTAAACAAATAAAAGGTACAAACATGATGGAATACAAAGCATAAAAACAACAACATGAAACAACAATATCATCCAGGGAGAAAAGCAAAATCACTAAGGTTGATCGAAAAAATGGACGCGGAGGCAGAGTACGGGCACGCGAGGTAGAAGCTCGAGTAGGGACAGCAGGAGACGCACCAAGGAAATCAACAATTCGCTCGGTCATGCTGTACTGTTGGAGGATCAGCTCTTCCATCGGCAAATGTTGAGCGTAGTAGTCGGGATAGTCCTCCGCGAAACTACTACGAGGTGGGTCACGAGCAAAAGAAGAAGCACGGGCCGAAGGCACAGAATGGACGGGAGCAGAATTGTTGTGCCCTCAGGGTTCCGAAGAAGATCCCGCAGTAGAATAAGGAGCCTCAGCAGACAGCGCTCGATCAACAGTACAAACAACGTCACACCACATACTGCCAGAAGAGATACAATGCACGAACCTGAAGGCAGTCATCATGGTCGCAGAAATGAAATCACCACGGGAAACGAGGGTCATAGCCGGCAATCTATCGAACACGCCCATTCACTTGGCAATTCGAGTATTGAAATGCGAGCCACCGATGGCCTTCAAGGGTAAGTACGTGGCCTGATGGAGGAAGTAGTCGGCCATAACATGGCCCAGGTGGAGAGGAACGCTGTGCTGCATGCTGAAGAGGTAAAGCAGATCCGACCATCCCGCTACATTCTGGCTCATTGCGTGGGCATTGATACTATGTCTGATCAAGTGTTGAACGTAATGGAGGGCAGGCGAGATGATGTTGGAAGATTTGGCCCCACACGCTTCATACTCCGATGTCAGGCCGGTGATCTCCTGCCAGAATGCATGAGGAGATACACTATTGGGGAATTCATGGGGTCAAAAAAAAACATCAGACTCCATGAGTTCCTCAGTGGTGTATATCCCGACATGAACGGCAAGCATACCCACTACAAAGGTGTAGGGACGGGAGTTCATCCGAAATGACACAGAAGTGGATTAACCAGTAACTGTGTCGCGTCGCTCTAAAATGTGGAAGGTGGAAAGAAACTCAGGAGTGAGTTCACGGAATCCCGTCTCCATAATGGAGAAAAGATGTCGCCATGAACCCAAATCGAGTAGACGATCCACTTCCACCTTTAGGGCAAAGGACGCGAGTTCTTCATCCGAAACAAAGCGAAAATACAAAAATAGTTTTTGTACAAGGCGATCAAATCTCGTTATCATCTCCGGCCGCACAAAACAGAGCATCCTTTCTAGCTCTTTAGAATCAACCTGAGCATTCAGAGCCTCTTCCGGCTCATCCGGAACCACGTTCCGGGTCGAGGAGGAGGAAGCACCACCCTTTCCGTACAAAAGGCTAACCACCTTCTTGAAACCCATGGAGAAGAAGATGATAGGAATGATAAGGAAAAGTGAAGGTAAGGAGGAGAAAAAGGAGGAGAAGGGGAGGAAGAGATCGCCGGAGATGATGAAGGGAGTCGAGCCATCAAAAAACTGCACGAAGGTTTAAGGCAAGCGTGCAATAGGCCGATCGGGCGTGCGTTTATATTAACAGAACACACGATCGTGCGATTCTATCGCGCACATTCCAAGACCGTGTGATTCAGCAAAATGGCTCTACTCACTTCATTTTCTTCGAAAATTCATCATCAATAAGCATAAGATAAATGGAACAAAAGAACAACCTGGGTAACTACGCAATCAACCCGAATTAAGAGCCTATAACCGAATTTTGCAAACATGCCGAAAAAAATTTAGAAAATTTACAAAAAATGAAGTTAAAGCCGCAGAAAAATTAAATACTACTCCTACTGCTAGATAAATATTGGGGTTATTGTCATCCCAGCACGACTTATTCGAAAGGAGAAAAGTCTTAACTAATGGGTCTATGAAAAGAAAAATGAACAGATAACTGGCCTAATTCTCGTTGTGGTAGCAAGAACCGATACGGAGATAGAGAAGTTACTCCTCTACCTACATAATAATACCCGAAAATCTCAGGTAGAGGAAGCAGGAAATAAGATGAGGAGGAGCACCGATCATCGCTCGTCTTATCACAAATATATCTTTGCCCTGCAAGGCATCGTCCACCACCGGTTCGTAGGAGGCGACGACAATGGCAAAACTGCCAAGCGCATCGACAACCTCACTTCCCCGTTGAGATTCCATCTGTATATGCTCAGATAAATAAGAGGGATCAAGAAATAAACGAGATTAAAAAATAAAATAATCAACAATAGGGGGAGTGGTCCCAGTCTCACTCCTAATAAGATCCAATCAACGATCATCATCGGTATCATACAAGTCGTATCTGGGGGAATCCGACAACTCGAGGCCCGTGGTGGTAAGAGGAATGTCCTTGTCCAATGAAGAGATCAAAACCTCCACCTCAGAAAGGGAACATTCCTCATCCAACCGGGGAGCATAAAAGTGCTTCGAAGATCCACCTTCTCCATCAGAGATAGAGGAACATCATCCCACTTCGGCGTAGCCTCGGGCATCGAATCATCCAAAAATACAGGATCATCAGCCAACTCACACAAAAATAGAATAACAAACTCCGGCAAAAACTGTGTAGGGTCAAAACTGCTCTCTAAATCAAGCACTGAATGAGCAGGTCCCATCACAAAAACATCCACAGACGTCATCCCATCGACAATCAGAACAACCTCATCGCCCCCTTCAGGAGCATCCACGAGTTCCAAGTCTAATTCTCACAAGCTAACCCCAGATTGAGCGTCATCACTCAAGGTAAGCTCATAAAAAGGAATCGAGGGACCCATGAAAGATCTGTATGCGGCGAGAGATTCCTCAGTAATCACAATGGGAAAAGAACGAGCAAGGTACGCCATGTCAGTGTATGGGCCAGGCAACACCCTGGTAGGTCTGTCTACAGCAGTCTTCTGTGAACGGGAGGTTGCTGCAGGCACACCTACAGAGGTAGAAGGCTCGCACAATCGAGGGCAGTCCTTCACCATGTGATCTATACCTTGACATAACACACATCTTACACAATGCTCGGCATTCTGAGCAGCCATAGTGTCGATGCATTGGCGCAAAGTGTCAATAAGACGGCACTCAGCGGCAGAAGACATCGCGAATAAAAAAAATAATTGCAGGAAAAATGTTATACGGCTGGAATAAAAATTAGCACGGATCTGCTATCTAAATCAAAAAATAGAGAAGGGCAAAAAGGAATAAGCAAAAATAAAAATTCTAACACTAAAGCAAATAAGAAAATTCTTTGCACAAATGGAAAAGTGCTTGAATCTAATATCTTCCTCTCCAAAAACTCACACGACCGTGTTCCCCTTAAACGGCGCCAAAAACTTGATGCGAATATGACGGTAAGTGTACCGGTCGCACAAGTAATATAAAATGGGCTAATTTCCCCAAGTATCGATCTCTCACGGAACACAGTAAGGAGCAAGTTAATTTAGAGGAGGACTTGAGATTGAAGTCCTTAAGTCGGCGTTAACAAAGGTGGTTTTGGTAATTGGGAAAAAAAAATACTAACAACTACTCCAATGCAACGCCGCTATGCGATGCTTCTCCAGGAGGGATGGAAGACTAGTTGGCCCGCTATGCACCGAATCGCAGTGCGGAATGGATGAGTAGGCAAGCGTAAGAACCGGAAATTGAGGGTCGTAAGCACCTCTTCTCTACATACGCTTCTATCAATTGCTAGAACGGCAAGAGCAGATAGATGGTGGATGGACAATTAGGCACAACTCAAGCTACTAAAGCGGTAAAAAACCGTAAGATTTACATAGACATAAATCTAACAGAGTTTACACTAAAGAGCAAATCAAAATCTAAAATAAAGTCCTAAGTACACGTAATCAACAACATAGGAAGTACAAGGCAAGAGTTCGACTGAATCCAAAGTCTTGCTGAGGGTTCGCGGAAAGAAATGTCGGGTTGTCAATCCACGTCCAAGCTCGGTCCTCAACTGCATCCCGGGTAGATAAGGCTGTCACTACCTTCAAATAGACCCGTCTTCTTCGTGCCACGATGCCGAAAGAAGGATGCAAGCTTCCCTTCGCTGGTTGGCTATGGCACAAAAGCTTCAATAGAGCTTATGGGTTGAAGGAGATGGTCGAGAGTAAGCGCCGACAAGACGTAGGCTATATGAGCATGGTCGGAGCTTATCTCTTTGGTGGGAGATGAAGGGCGGAGGTGAAACTGCGGAGTTTCGCCCTAAATCAGTGGAAGAGATGCTGGAAACACTGATCCACACAATGGTAAAAATCTGCGCTTAAATAGGAAAACATCAGAAAATTGGTCACGCACGGTCAGGCGCAAGACCGTGCGTGAACCGTGCGATATTTGCGTACAAATAATAATCGAAGGATAAGAAGCGGTTACCCATGCATTTTACTCGTGCACGGGCAATTCCGCCCGTGCGTGAAGGAAATCGCACGGGTAACGACAGAACGCAGAAATACTGGAGAAAATAGAGGAACCATGCGTTTAACTCACGCACAGGCAATTCCGCCCGTGTGTGAAGGAAAATGCATAATTAACCACAGAAAGCTGGAAAGCTAGGCAAGAGGTGCAGGCTGTGCATTTTCCTTCTCGCACGGTTTGGCAAAAATCGTGCGAGAACAAAATGCACGGGTAACGATAAAAGTCCCTTGGAAAGTTGTGTGAAACGCACGGTTGCACTGAAACCGTGCGAGAAAATATTCGCACGACCGTACGTATTATACACAAACTAGAAATGGACTTCGGGATAACCCAACAACCTGCACGACAATGAAACCAGTTGGAGCACCAGATCCCCGAACTAAACTGGAATTAACAATTACAAAAAATAAACATGGGGAGCACTATGTGCTTACCCCCACAAAAGAATGCGCAATATCACACCCATGGGCCAAGATAGTGCACTTTTCGTGAAAAGCAGAATAACTTAAATATCAGCGATAGAATACTAAAAGTGAAGTGCAAGTTCGTTAAAACTAGCCCAGATGAGTCCGAAAAACCGTATATAAATAGGACTCATCAACCCCGCCTAATAATAATCGTTGCTAGCCATTTTGTGCCTTTTCCTTTCTTTTTTGTAGCCCCACTTTTTATTTCACCACAACCAAATAGCTTACCTATATGTACCTTTTAAATTTGTTTTTGAGCTTTAATTGCTAATGTGCATCTTTTTGAAAGCTTGTGGAAAATCCTTGTATTATCTTTTGCTACAAAAGTGTAAATATTTGTGTATGAAAAATGAAAAATAGGAAAAATGTAGAAAAATATATTTTTGTTGAAAAAGTGAAAGAAAAGAAAAAAATACTGCGAAAAGTATTTATTTTGGCTAGCATTATTTTTGCAAAGCTCACTTCTTTTTGTTTTAAGTGTGCAAATACCCCTCATGTTTATCTTTATAATTTCGCACCCTTAAAAACCTAAGACTAACTGTACGCCTAATTAAAGCCCACGTGATTCATGCTTCCTACGTTCGTTTTTAGTATAGTAGCGAGAAACTAGATTAATTATTTTTTTGATAGAAATATTGATCTTTGTCTTGATTGACTATGGTTTTAATTTGTTTCTTTGACTTTAGTAGTGACTCAATCAATTTTTTACTCATTAGTTTAATAATTTTTTAATTCTTTATAAATTTGGTATGATTTGTTTTTTTATATTTAGTAAAATTTATAAAATTATGTGCTAAGTTAAAGTAGGAATTTTTAGGTCTTTTTCAAAATTTCTCTACCTCTAAATTCCCGTCTTACTCGTTTATAGCATTTTTAAACTTTTCAATTCATCCACTTTATTTTTGCGAACTCGTAGTCTTTGCTTTAGGACAAGCAAAATAATAAGTATGGGGAAATTTTATGAAGCATAATTTAGCTTAGTTTATTAGGGCAAAAATATGTATATTCTCGTATAAATCTTTTGTCTTTCGTATTTTTAGGTTCTTTTTAGTTTCTTTTCTCAATTATTGTTCTAACTTATTTTATTTTCTATTTTTCATTTTATTTGGGTTCTTTTCTATTACATGCCCCCACGTTACGCCCTACCAGGGCATGTACTTAGGGCATGTAACCCAGTGGAATAAAGCTATCAGTCCGAAGATAGGTTCTAGTAAAATTTAGCTTACACGCCCTCGGACTCGCCTGTGTACCACCACAATGGGCGTGTCTACGAGGCGTGTCCCACCAAGTCCCGAGAAATCACTGCCGCAAGATTTTTCCTTGCTCCAAAGTCACGCCAAATCTGACACGCCCCTCGTACATGGGCGTATCATAAGTGCGTGTAACCCATCTACCGCGCCAGTCACTTCTAGACTTAAATTTCAGCAAGCAAAGTCACGTCGCATTTGACATGCCCCAGCTACACGACTAAATCAGGCGTGTAACTGGGGTGTGACCCAGCTAGAAAAATTTCTAAAAATTGAGAGCATCTCCAATGGTTAAGCATCAAGATTTCGGGAGGGGAGGTGCTGCCAATCAGATTCTTGAGCTCTTTTAAGTGTTCTTCCTTGTTTTTTCACTCTCTCTCTCTCTCTCTCTCTCTCTCTCTCTCTCTCTCTCTCTTATTTCAAGCCTTCTTGTCCTTTCATTTGATGCAAGTGTTGTAATAGTGTTGCAATATCATTTTCTAGTATGATAGTAGTGTTTTCCAGCTTTCATTTCAAGTTATCATGACTTTCATTTATACTTGTAGCTCTCTTTTGTTTAATAAAAAAGCTCATTTCTTCTTAGCCTCTTTTCTTCTTATTTTTCTAGTTTATGAAATTTTTCTTACATGTTATAATCTTCTATAGTGCGCTAGTTGTAAGTTAAATTCATTCTCTTTTATGTACTTTTCCATAGTAGAAGTTTTGAACTTGTTTTATCTCTCCTCTTCTTCTCTTTCTCAACTTCTTTCTTTCTCTTCTGCTTAATTTCTCTAGTGGATTCCTACAACTCTTTCTTCTCTCCCCTCCATAATGAGTTACTAATTCCTCATAGTACTCGATCTTGATGATCCGAGAATGAGTTGATCAGTTATGATGCTCTAGCTCTCTTTCTCTTTTTATAATTTAGACATTCGATTTAATCATGATTTATTTCGAATGAAACTATATTATCGATATATAGTTTTCATTCATGCTTTCATTCTTGGCTAGCCGAGAGGCCGATAGTTTTTAGTGAGCACTTAAGACTAAAGAGATTTGCACGCACCTCTATCGAGAGAACGACATAAATCTCCTGGATTGGAGTCAAATCCAATAGCGGGGTTCACTACTTAAAATGAGCGTTAGGTATTCAGATATGGGACAAGAGTTCGGTCAGATCTTCCTAACCTCAGTTTGGCACTTCTCCGAGAGGAGCATGTTGAAGCTTCGTGAACCCCCATGGTCAAGCCTTTCTTTTATTTGGACGTAATTTTCCCTCTTCTCTAATTTAGTAAGCAAGCCCAAAAGAACTCTTATTTGATAAGATAATAGCAACTCGTTGAAGTAGAAGTAATCAAATCACCCCGGTTAATATGACCTAGATATTGAACTTAATATCCTAGACTATATGCGATAAGATACACTTGCCTTCATCGAATATAGAATCGGAGAACATGTCACAATGAAGCTTTCACCTTCTCTTTCCTTAACTTATCTTCTCCACGCATAACCCCTTCTCCACGTAAATTTCATATCAAAGGCCTTAAGGCTGTTGTACTTTTGTGTATCTTTGTAAACATTCCTTATATATATATATATATATATATATATATATATATATATATATATATATATATATTCTCGCCGACTGTCTATGGAATATGGCATAGGGACCTGTCCTGACCCTCAGTTATAATCTATTTGACGGATGGAGGTGTTACAATTTTAGTATCAGTTTGTTTGGGTCTTCCTTCTGCGAATTCGTGGTCGAATTCTTTTGAGGGGTGGCGAGCACGTGTCTGTGCTTACCTTTATAACTCAAATGAACTCAAGAATGTCCACTTAGGATTGAAAATATACATGTTGTAGGAACCTGCGCATTCCTATTAGAAGTTGTTTGATGTCGAGTAGTCGCTAAATTGTGTATTTTACACTTATAGGTGACTAGAAGTGGTGCGGGGTAGTCTGAACCCCAACGTTCTATCAAGAGTGCGGCACCAGCTGATCTGCCCATGCCTCCTCCTTCTACGAAAATAGTACGCTTAGTTACTGAGGCAGTATTTACAATGATGAATGCACAATCAACTAGGTAGGTGCAACCTGCGATGGTGCCAATTATGGTAGGTGTAGATAAGCCTCTAGCTGGTAGGCAAGTGTCTGTTGAGGCTTTGGTGGATAAGCGAGCGACTGAGCGGCAGCTGAAGCAATTTATGAGATTTAGTCCTCCTATGTTTACGGGTGCAAGATCCCCAATGCAGACAGAGGACTGGCTTTCGCGAGTCAAGATGATATTGATGGTGATCGAGATAAAGGAGGGACAGAAGGTCACCTTGTCAACTTTCCTGTTGGAAGGAGAGGCTCGGTTTTTGTGGGATGAGTTTGAGTTGAACTACTTAGTGGGCAAATGACTAACAGAGATCTCGATGGAGTTGTTTTCGAGATTGTTCTTGGTAAAGCATCTACCGTCATCGCAGTAGATTGCTATGGAGAATGAGTTCCAACATTTGACTTAGGGCGAGGGTAGTGTGGGTGACTACCTCCATGAGTTTACCAAGTTGGGACGTTATGGGGGGGGGGTCTATTTTTGCTGACGAAGAGTGAAAGACCAATAGGTTTTATGAGGGACTGTGAGATGAGCTGTGGTTACTGCTCTCGGGTCCGATGAATCAAGGTTTCCAAGTGTTGGTTAAAATGGCTCATTAGTTAGAGAAGTACATGAAGAGGGTGTAGGGCATGAGGACTTGGCAGTGATAAAGCCCGTGTTCAAAACGTCGTGTTGTGGAAAGTCTTACTACCGTAAGAGATTAGGTAAGAAGTCTAAGTCTTCTGGATAGACTCCTTCTACTGGTACTTCTAGAGCAACATCAGTGCAAGGTCTGCCCACATGTTATACATACGTCAACGTGGGACACATAGCCCGAAACTATAGGATTGGCCCTCCAAAAGTGGAGAAAAAGGCAGGAGCATCGTATGCTGAGAAGGGAAAGATAGTGGGGCCTACATCATCTCAATATGCTCCAGCTCAGCGAAGGGTTTACAATCAAGGCCAACATGAGGCCATCAAAAAGAGGATGTGGTCACAGGTACGAGTAGTATATAGTTTTCATTCTTTATATGCTTTATACCTTGTGAATTGCTTGTGTATAACTTGTTAAGTCTAGGCTTTGTACTTATTCGGGACTATTCGGCGAGAGCACGGTTCGATACAGGTGCTTCTCATTTATTTCTATCTGAGGACTTCGTATCACGGATCGTAGTACCTACTCTTATGTTAATAGATAGAGTAGAGGTCTTGTTACCTAATGGATGCGTGATGCCTGAAGATTGGTCTTGTTGTCTTGAGGTACGGATTATATGTCAGGATTTCAGATTAGATGCATCTGTACTGCCGATATCTGAGTTTTATGTAATCTTTGGCATGGACTAGCTCTCAAAGCAGCGTGCCTGTATAGATTGTAACTCTAAGGAAGTCACACTGGGACAAAAAGCAGAATGAGAGACTAAGTTCGCTGGTATGCGAGGATCGAGCAAGATATTGATGTTTGCTCTCAAGGTAGTCAAGGTAGTTCGGAAGGGCGCAAAGTTGTTCTTCATGCTATTGGAGGTTGTTGAGAAGAAGTCCAGTTTGAGTGATGTTCCTATTATATTGGAGTACGCAGATGTGTTTCCTAAGAATCTCCCTAGGTTACCGCCCCAGCGGGAGATTGACTTCACTATCGAAATGGTGCCCGGTGCGAAAACTGTGGCCCGCTCACCATACCGTGTTGCACTAAAGGAGATGGAAGAATTCAAAGTTCAATTGCAAGAATTGCTAGAGCAAGGCTATATACATCCAAGAATGTCACCTTAGAGTGCACCGGTTCGTTTTGTGAAAAATAAGGACGGAAGCTTACGTCTATGCATTTATTATTGTGAGATGAATAAGTTGACGAAGAAGAACAAGTATCTAATACCACGGATTGATGACATGTTCAATCAGCTGGTGGGATCAATTATCTACTCGAAGCTGGATCTATAGTCTGGCTATTATCAGTTGAGGATTCAGAAAGATGATATTCCTAAGACAACGTTTGGTACACGCTATGGCCATTATGAGTTAACTGTACAGCCATTTGGGCTAACAAATGCGCCATCGGTATTCATGGACTTAATACATTGAATGTTTAGAGAGTACTTTGACCTATTTGTGATCATCTTTATTGATGACATATTGGTGTACTCTTAGTCCGAAGAAGATCATGCAAATATTTTGCGGATGATTTTGCACACCCTGAGGAGAAACAATCTCTATGCCAAGTTCTCAAAGTGTGATTATTGGCTGTCATCATAGGCTTTTCTTGGCCAAGTAGTTAGTAGAGAAGGTATTGCGGTGGATCCGACAAAGATAATTGCAATACAGGAGTGGCCTGTGTTGTCAACTGTAGCTGAAGTCAGGAGTTTCCTTGGACTTACAGGCTACTACAGGCGCTTCGTAAAGAAATTTTCGCGGATAGCCTTACCTCTCACTACGCTGACGAGGAAAGATCAGAAGTTCGTTTGGACGCCTGAGTGCGCACGAGCTTTTGATGAATTAAAGAGTCGTTTGACAACGACGCCTATTTTGAGTTCGCCATGTGGTACAGACGGCTATGAGATTTATAGTAATGCTTCAGGGAGAGGCTTAGGCTGCGTTCTTCTTCAGTTTGGAAAGGTTATTGCTTATGGCTCATGCTATTTGAAAGTGCACGAGAATTTTTTTCCAATCCATGACTTGTAGTTAGCGGCTGTGAATTTTGCACTTAAATTATGGCGTCATTATTTATATGGCGTGAAAGTTGACATCTTCATGGATCATAAGAGGCTTAAGTATTTAATAGATTAGAAGGATATAAATATGCAGCAGTGGAGGCGGATAGAGTTCCTTGGGGACTACACCTTCCAGATGCATTATACTCCCAGAAAGGGAAATGTGGTTGTAGATGCCTTGAGTCGGCGGACTCCAGTAAGGGCAAGTTGGTTATAGATGCATGATGAGCGTCTAATCTACGAGCTCGATGCCTTAGACATTTCTTGTGTTGACAAGAATACTACTACAAATGCGTGCCTGAACCGGACGGAGGTAAATTATTGTTGATGCGGAAAAAGGCACCACCTAGTTAACTGTTCGAAATCTCACGGGGGATGAGGAGAAAAGGAGGAAGAGGCTGTCGGGTAGCCGGTTATTAGTGGTTAGAGGAGAAACCAGAGCAAACCGCAAGAAGCGGTGATACGAAAAATCGCCCGCCGAAGCATGTATGCCTCTCTTGTGGCAGGATTTCCATTGATTTAAATTGTAGTGGTTACACATAGAGAGGAAAGAAATGAAAGAGGATAAGTCGACCAGTTAGCAAGCCATAAGACACAAGTCTCGAGACTGCAACTATTAACAAGCGAGCTCCTGGATTCAAGTCAGCGTGTAACGACCCTATGATCCAACGTGGCAGTGCCACGGCTCCGCTCTAGGCGTCGCTACCGGGCTGCAGGACCCCAAACAGGCCACAGCCTCCCTTTGATGAGTGAACTCGACAGTTAAGTTGGGCCTACGGGGTTCCCAGGAGGATCCCAGTACTACTCCAGCCCGAGCACGAAGTTCTTTCAACCTTCATCTCCAATTGAGCTGCAGCTCAATTGGTGATGAAGGTTGGAACTCCATAGATGGAGTAGTAGAAAAGTCCCCGAGGAACTGTCGTGAGGCTGTCGGGTAGCCGGTTATCGCTAACGGGCTGCAGCCCAAGCACCCCAACCCCTCTCCCTCCACAGTGCCACAGTTAGAGGACAGAAACCAGAGCGCCCAAACCGCAAGAAGCAATTGGTGATGAGAGTTCAAAGAACTCCATAGTTAATCAGGCTGGAGTAGTAATGGGATGGGTGACCTCCTGGGAAGCGTACGCCCAACTTAACTGCGATCGCTCATAGGCTGTGTCCACCAACAACCCGCCTGTGGAGGGAGAGGGGTTGGGGTGCTTGGGCTGCAGCCCTTGTGGCAGGATTTCCGTTATAATTGATTTAAATTGTAGTGGTTACACATAGAGAGAAAGAAATGACAAAGCCCGAGGATCCCAGGAGGTCGACCAGTTAGCAAGCCAGTTGAAAGACACAAGTCTCGAGACTGCAACTAGGCTGTAACAAGCTGGAGAGGGGTTGGGGTGCTTGGGCTGCAGCCCGTAGCATTCAAGTCAGCGTGCTTTGGTTGTGCTTCCGCCCCCTATTTATAGGCTCGGGGGCCTGCCCAAACGGTTAGGGCTAAAATTACCTGCTGCCAAGGGTACAAGAGAATTAGCAGAGTTGACGGGAAGCAAGCAAAACGAGAAAAGAGGGAAGCCGCAGGGCCTGGCAGATTTCCCCTGGCGAGCTGAGCGGCTTGACCTTTGGGGCGAACTGATCTGGACTGCCCCTGGCGGCGACCTGACGACGAGGCCGCACGGATTCGTCGAGGATTGACTAGCTCGCGAAGAATGGTGGCTAGGAAGCACAGACTGCCTGGTTTTGTAAGGCATGTAGACCAGTCGCAGATTCTTGGTTAACATAATCCCCGCACATTCGCAAATTTCAGGAAATTTCGGAAATGTTAGACTAAGCCGGAGACCGCGACTACCTTTAATGTTGTGATGTCTATAAAGGCACTGAACTCTGCCATTCTTCAGAAATTCTGCCAAGTCACGGGCCGTTACTCACCACTAGCGGTCAACATCTTTCAAGCCGGCATGACTTTTCTCAAAATGGATGTCATGTCTTCAATGTTAGACTGCGAGAAGAGATCGACTAAGAAGAAAAAGAGGAAGAGTCAGAAATCGGAAAGATTTGAGTGACAGCCTGAGGGGAAACCTGAGTAGGCAATCACTCTAGCGGCTTCTGATTTTGGAAAGGAGCCGATGGAAACCATCACGGAATCTTCGCTTGCCGCGACCAATATTAAAGCGGCTTCCAAACTTGCTCCCCCAAAAACCGGGACCAACAAGTCCTTCGAGATGACCTACTCTCCATCAGGTGAACCACTCTTAAAAATCTCTGAGTCGGAAGAGAAAAGTGTCTACTCATCCAAACCGCGTGAGTTGTCCACCAAAGCCTACATAATCGTTGTTTATGAGAACGAGCCAGAGAAGTCGCGGGAGGCCGCGCGGTCTTCAGCTAAGAAGAGCAAGCGAGAAGAAATAGTAGATGACCACTTGAAACAGCAGAGGAAAAAGAATGAGACCCTCAAGGAAATAATGAGGTGGAAGGCGCTAAAGATGCGATCCTGAAACCGAAATGTTTCCGTAAAGACTGAAGCAGCTAGTCTTCAGAATAGGCCGCGGGAGAAAGAAGTGTCTGAGATTCCGTCCATACAATCCTCCAAACTTAACAAGCCAGACAATATATTTGTGGCTAGCGAGACCATGAGCGACATCTTCAATGATATGGAGACATTAAAGCATCAAGATATGTTATTGAAAACCCCGACAACCCCACAATAGGCTGATCTCCCCGATGTCGAAGTCACTAGGGAGAGGTCTGGAGAGCAGGCTTCTGCGGCTTCTAAAGGAGCCGAAAAACAGAAACTTATAGAGAAGATGGAGGAGGTGAGGAAACTAATCACCAGTAAAAAGGTTGCAACAACATTTCGACTCCTGCAAGGTAAACATTGAGACTTTAAGCGAATTATAAATTTCTACAAGTCAATGTCACGAAAGTAGGGGACGGACACAATTTTTAATCCGCCGGCCAGCTTTTTATAGACTACGGCTCAACTGAAAAACCAAGCTCAAGAGATCGCACGACTATGGAAAGAACAGTTAAAGTAGATAGACTCCGAAGGATTCAGGCGACCAATGTTTAGATTTGATACCATGGCTATTGAAGGAGAGAAAACCAAGACCGGGGGTCTCATCCTACCAAGATTATTGAAAGAGTTTGCAATTATCTGACCGATACTGACCGCTTATTTATCTGTTACAGGTTTACCGGAAGCCATGATGAAGCCGGGTGATCTGTGGACCTTCCTGCCTCTACTGCCATCGTAGCTGCCAAGTATCCAAGATTAAGGGATGGCCGAATTCTAGATGGAATCGACGTATTGCAGGTGAGGTTGAGGGAGCACGGCGTGGCCCTTCGGGTTAAGGAGGAGGAACAGCGGGTTGAAAGGGAAGAGCAGCGGTCTGCGCTGGACGCCGCTGAGAGGAGGATATAGGAGGTGCATGCAACCTTAGAACAGGAGAGAATTGAGCAGTAGTCTGCGCTGGAGGCCGCTGAGAAGATGATACACGAGGTACAAGCCTCCTTTTAGCAGTAGAGGATAGAGAAGATGTATCTACAAGCTCTATTGTTGATGGTCGACCTGCTTGTGAGAGAAAGAGGAGGCATTTGCCGACTTGGTGGGGGAATGGACATGGATCCGATAGCGGAGGCCGGTAGAGGCCAGTGATCTACTGTAGAGACTTCTGAAAGGCTACAACTGCCAAGCCTCCCGAGTTTTGGGGAGACTTCAAGTCCAACAGAGGTTGCGATGGCTGGGTAGGTCACGACATCTAGTGACCTGGAGGGTTGCGCTCTAAAGATGGTTCCATTTGTCCACGTGGAGCGGGATACGTCGCGAGTTCACTGGTCTCTGCATTCAATCCACAACCACGTAAGTCAGGTTTATGTCCAGCTAGTACACACGAGCGACCAAGTCGCGTGGATTGGGAGAGAAGGTCCTGAGAGCGGTTACAAACAAGCTTTAATATTTTAGTTTAGCTTTGTAATAATTATTAACTGTTGATGTTGGAAAATTGATCCGCGGCGATTTACTGCTTGATATTTGCTTTATGTTTATGCAAATTGTTTGCGGTTTATAAATCATAGTCGTCATATTTGTTCTTCTTCGAAAATTTTCAAAGTACAGGGACTTGGCCGCACGAACTGCCGAACTGAACTGCAGTTTGACTGCGTTGTAAGTCTGTATACTTTGCAGGATTAGGTCATGTGGCTTGTCATCTAACCACGATCTAACATCGATTACTGTAACTTCCCAAGAATTTTATAAGTAGAGATTATCCCGGAGACTTCTGTACATTAATTCAAGATGCGGGCTAAGGCGAAGTCGATGCGGTCTTACAAAGCGACTATTGTTAGGATGAATCTGGCTTCGGTCTTCCATTCTGCAGATCATAAAAAGTGTCGGCTTACACAAGACAAGCTGGACAGCTTTATCGAGAAGTATATGCAGGGTAGCCCGTTACTCGTGCGGCTTCCGTTGTCGAATGATAGAATTAACTCGTTAAATGCAAACCAAATCGCCATCCCCATAGTTCACTTCGACTATGGCTTTCGCTTCCCTGTCTTGATGGATGTCGTAGAGATCTTTGATCATTATGGGGTTGTGCCTCGACAACTCCTCCCAACTCAATAGCCGCCATCTATAGTTTCCTATCATATCTATGGTCTGAAAGAGTCTGCTTCACCATGAGTCTTTTCAGGAAGTAGTTCTATGTCCGGTGTATTCTGGATTTATGGACGAAGATCTTCCGCGGTCACCTGTACTTTTGCTTCTGGGGTTTGAAAGTGGTGAATATAGAGAATAAGATCCTGAGCTAGTTGGAGCAGTACTTGATCTTTTAGGGACAGCTCGGCCTGCTGCAAGTCAACCCGCAAATTCGCGGCGAAACTGCTTTGCCAATTGCGAGCTAGAGGGCCCTGAGAAGGACATTTATAAGTTCTTCAAAGATGAGAGGATTGATGTGAACCACTACATCTCGCTACTTCCATCCCTGGAAGACATCCAGGTGGTAGTTAATAAGTATTAACCCGAATAGAACTGTACTATTAGTCGTGCAGCTTATGGACTAACTTATTGCTTTGGTTATGCCGCTGCAATGGCGGTCCCGCTAAACAAACCGCTGACTCCTGATGGCTTAACCCTTACTCAAAGGGAGAAGTAGGCCAAGAGTGCAAGGCCGCAGTGGGCTGAGGAGGAGGGTTAGTCGGCCTCCTCAAGCGAGTTTACGATGCACGTGTTGGGTAGCTGCCTGAAGGATCTCCACGACAACCCAACCATGCAGTGGAATCCGGGGGGTGACTTTGTCCATGTTTCCACCCCCTCCCTTACTAGGGGAGGGATAAACATAGCCTCCATGCTACTGTAGCCGGCATGGCATTATATGGAAAGCGCAATCTAAAAGCGCTGAACAAAGTTCCTAAAGAGTACTTGTCGCGGTTAGCCGCACAGGTCGGAGCGAGAAGTTTTGTGACTAACTATTATATGGGCTTGACCTATAAGCGGTTAGTTACGAATAAAAATGAATTGCAGCGATAACTTGCCGAAAAAGAAGAAGAAATTGCGCGGTACGGGAAGAAAAATTGGTAAGTTATCACCTGATTCTTGCGGTTTCCATTATAAAGCCGCGCGGTCTGACCTTTTTCCTTTGCAGAAAATGTATGATCTGGCAAATCCGGTTTTCTAGGACACCGTCTTTCCGCAAGTTGTCCAAGGGATTGACAGAGCGCTTAACCACCTCCGAGATTTCGGCGGCTTCGCGCATGGATATGCTTACTTCACCTGCCTCGACCTGTATACTACCTTGAAGAAAGAGGTGGTCACTGTATACTGAGCGGTCAAAGGTAAGGAAACGGTCTGGGAAGGAGATGATGAAGTCAAGGAAGGAGAGGAGGAAGCGGAAAGGCAGGGATGCCGGAGTGAAGGTGCATCTCCTGAGACCGGCCGCCAAGAATCTGAGACCGCGTGGGCTGATTCCGAGAAATCTAAGACCGCGAAGACTGGTTGTTCACGCGACACTTCATCTGGCAGTAGTGGCTACTCGCTATATGAAGTCAATGTTGACTGTGAAATTGACTCCAGTACTCCTACGACTAAGAAGCTCAAGCTGGACGATCAGGATTGATAAATTTAGTTTGTAATTTGTTTTGCTTTTTGGATCCGGCGGTTTGATATTGTTAACCGCACGATTTAATTTTTGTAAATTTTGATAAAGAAATGAAAGTTTACTTACCGTCTGTATTCCATATTCTGTTGTAGTTTTACTTACTCGTTCGCGCATCTTCATCTTTCTTATCTCTGATTTAAGAAAAATGACTGATGAGTTAACCGAATCAAAATTAATATAATCATATAATTCTGCGTCTTCGTTCTGGTTTGGAACAAAGAAGATACTAGTCGCTATATTAGATGCTTGTGAGCTTATAGCAATCCGAGGATCCTTGGAAATACACCGAAGAGTAATAAGCCGGGCGGTTAGGGGAATAGCTGTTGCGCGCTAGGGTTCGAAGAAAATAAACGCAACCGAACTAGCAACCCGATGAGGCAAGTATACCTATCGAATTGTAGCAAGGGGACACAATGTCGTATTAAGATCCGGGAACTGTTGGCTAAGCTTACTCACACGAACGCTATTATCTTATCGACGGAAAAACTAGGGTTTTAGAAAATCTAAGTGCAGGGGAGAAAGTGAAGCTATTCTAGAAAAAGAAACACTGCAATTAAGAGGGCTATTAAGTAAACAACTAAGCTAGAAAGGAAACTATTGCAGTTAATTAAAGAGCACAAGACAGGTGATTACTACGAAAGGTAGAAAATATGAAACGAAAATGCACCCGATCAAGATTCACCTCGGCTAAAGACGATTAAGAAATGCGATAAAAATCTAAGCTTAATAGGATAAGGGTCCTTGACCGTGGAGGTTCCTAAAGCTTGAACACGCTTCTCTCGAAGTCGTGCCCAACTGAGTTTAGGAAGGTCCGACCGACTCTCGTCTAAATCGGAGGCCTAAAACTCGCTTTACGCGGTGAACCCCACTATTGGATTTACTCCAATCCGGGAGATTTGGACGTCTGCCTCTCTCGAGGGGTGCGTACAACTCCCTTTACTCTTGAATGCTCACTTCATTCTTTCGGCCTCACGGCTAGCCCAGAATGAAAGCAAAGGCGGAGAGTATATATTGAAAATATACCTCCGACCCGTGATAAATCAAGAGTAATTCAAGGCCCTAGCCTAAAAAGAAAAGATTAATTAAAACATCATAACATAATCGCTCTAACCTCGGATCATCAAGATCGAGTACAAGGAGGATTAGTTAATCATAATGGAGTGGAGGGGGGGAAGATGAGTAGAAAAACATAAGAAGAACACAAGCTAAACAAGAACACTTTTATTAATAAAAAGGGCAAGTTACACTATTGAAAATTAAAGTTACAAGTGCATGAAAATTAAACCCTATTCTAGCCCTACATTAAGCACTAAGCAAGGAGAAAATTACATTAAAAGCTAGCACAAACTAAGATTAAACTAGGGTTAACCAAAAAGTACAAAGAGAGGGGAGAGAGAGAGAAAAAGCATGAAAAAGGATCAAGAAACAAAGGGGCAGCACCTCCCCCACTCAACCAAAGCTTGCTGAAATGGAGAGGGGGGGGCTCAATTTATAGATTTTTTTTCTCGGGTTGGTCACGCCCTCCGACACGCCCTAGGGGGGCGTGTCAGGGGGCGTGTCAGGTACGGATTTGACCTCGGGCTCTGGATTCTGGCGGGAGGGATGATTGCTTCGGTACGTCGGTGGTCACGCCCTAGGTCACGCCCGTGACAGGGGGGCGTGACAGGCATGTCATGTCCAAATCATTGGTCGGAAATCCGTCAGTCACCGAAAAAGGAAGGTGTCACGCCCATGCACGGGCGTGACATGGGGCGTGACAGTACTATTTGCGTGCTGAGGCGGATGGCATTTAATGCGGCGGCAGCTTTGCGGCAGAGGGCGACACGCCCTGGTCACGCCTGGTGACACGCCCAGGGAGGGCGTGACAGGGGGCGTGACAGCGGTTTTTGACCGTTTTCTGTCCCATTCAGCAGGTGTCCTCGGGATCGGGTGACACGCCCTAGGTCACGCCCAGGGAGGGCGTGACAGGGGGGCGTGACAGGCCATTTTGGCAATTTTTCTGAAAACCTGCAAAAAGACAGGAAAAAGTTAGTGGCAATAAAATTTACATAAAAGGATAAAATAAACTAATAATAGACATAATTTGTATAATAAAACAATATAAAATATAAAATACGATAATAGTTTAGGCTACAAAACGTATTATCAAATTCCCCCAAGCTTAAGCTTTGCTTGTCCCCAAGCAAAAATATAAAAACTAGATATTTATAAAAAGGACTAATCAAAAAGTTCTAATTATGCCTACACAAGTACTATGCGAAATTCTTAGTAGGGAAAAGGTGAAATGTAAGTCTAAAACAATTATTTAGGTATGGTAAAACTTTAAAAACTTTACTTAATAAAAACAAATCATCCAAAATTTTAACGAGATTTTTTAAATGGACTTAAGTAAAGCAACGAAAATGAAAAACACGCATTGAGTTGTTACTAGATCCAAGCAACGTATTATAATTATATCAATTTAATTATCAAAAATCTAGGTTTAAATCTAAAACTAAAACTGATTTACTGTTTTTCTTTTCTTAGTTGTTAAATAAAAAAAATCAAAAAGCGTGAATCAAAAGGACTTAAATAGGACAGAAACGTTTGGTTTAGGAAAATGATTAGGAGTGGAATTCAAAGATAAACGTGAAGTTTTAAATCACACTAAACCAAAGCAAGAGTTTCAAAATTTTCATAAAAATATATACACATTTTTTTCTTTTTCTTTTTTTCTTTTCCATTTTTTTTTTTTTTTTTTCAAAACAAAGGCCATAAATATTTTTATTTTCCTTTTTGAGTTGGCCAAACAAAATAAACATCACTTTTGAACATACTTCTTTTTTTTCGAAAACCTTTCTCCACAAAAATCACAAAATACCCTATCAAAATCGTCAAAATAATTTATGAAACTCAAAAAGGCTAGTGTGATTCGATAGGTTTGGAAATTTTGGCTTTGGTGAAACTGAAATGAAAGGAGGAGCTATCAAATGAAATCGGAAAAAGGCTCAAAAACGGCTAACTAGTGTAAATTTTTTTAGGAGTTGGCAGGAAAGCTCAAACGAAAACAAAAATGGCCTAAATCATTTTCACGCTTTTGAATTTATTTAAAACAAAGGTTTGAAAATTTTCAAAAGCGAGTCCTAGATAATAAAAGAAGATTGATGAAATTAACTTGAAAATAGAAATAATAGGTGACTTGGATCGTTCACATCTACTACGTTATTCAAAAGTTGACTTTACAAAAATTATTCAAAAAATGAAAAAGAAAATAGTGGATGATGAATTTTTGAGAAAGTAAAGAAATAAAAAAAACAAAAAACCATAATAGAAATGCGAGTTTTAGAAAAATATTTCACCTTAACATGCTACCGCGAATTAGAAACACAGCATGGCCAACATTTTACTTGTGAAACATAATTAAAAAGGACGATTAGAAATATTATAATTAACTAAGTTGTTTATAGGAGATTTTGAGTAAAACAAAACTAAAAACTAGGGGTACTATTGAAATACCAAAATGTCTAAACTATTCAAAACACACATATATTTTTTTTTATTTTTTTATTTTGAGAAATATTCTCTTTTTTTGGATTTTGGAAAATTTTTCTCTTTTTTGGAATTTTAAGATATTCATTTTTTTTTAATTTATGGAACTATTTACAAAAAAGGAAATTATTTACACTAAGCAAAAATGAAGGAGGAAATCCTCCCCCAAGCTTAAAACAGACATTGTCCTCAATGGCTAAAGAAGGGGATTGGAGAAGGAGAGAAAAATAAAGTGCAGAATTGAAAGACAGAATTGAAATACAGGTACTTCCCCGGATTTATTTGCTGCGAAAACTGAGTGATGCCGCTCCCGAATGTCTTCTTTGGACTTCGTGATGGATTCAGCAATGTTGGAGCAGGCGATCGCAGAAGCTTCAGCTTGTCGGAGCCGTCCGAGGCAAAAATTGTAAAATAAAGAAAACAGAAAAAGATAACTTGGGTTGCCTCCCAAGAGCGCCCTTTGTTTAAAGCGTCGTTGAGCTCGACGCATCAAAAAATAATATTGTCCAAAAAATATTGTTGTCCCGAAATAAAATTGTTTTTAGCAAAAAAAATAAAAGTTCAAGATTAAAGTTCGTGAAGCAGAAACTAATAGTGTTTGGACTGACATCATCATCACCAGAAAAATACAGTTTAAGACGCTGACCATTCACTTTGAAATTACCCTTATCAGGGTGAGAAATTAAAACATTTCCATAAGGAAATACTTCTAAAACAGAAAATGGGCCAGACCAGCGAGATTTTAATTTGCCCGGAAATAAACGTAAACGACTGTTATATAAAGGACTTGGTCGCCCGGCTTAAAGTTTTTAGGGTGCCTTAAGTGTTTATCGTGTAAACGCTTCGTCCGCTCTTTATAAAGTTTATTATTTTCATAAGCATAAGAGCGCCACTCATCGAGTTCATTTAGTTGAAATTTTCGAAGTCACCGACTGAGTGGGGATCGAAGTTTAAAAATTTTAAGGCCCAAAAGGCGCGGTGTTCTAACTCTACGGGCAGATGGCACGATTTTCCATAGACCAGCCGATACGGCGTACATCCGAGGGCGGTTTTGTACGCTGTTCGGTAGGCCCATAGAGCATCGTCAAGTTTGGTTGACCAGTCTTTTCTAGAAGTTGAAACAGTCTTTTCTAATATTCTTTTTATTTCTCTATTTACTACTTCGACTTGACCGTTAGTTTGGGGGTGGTAGGCAGTGGACAGTTTATGCGTAACGCCGTATTTAGTAAGGATTTTTGAAATTGCGCGTTACAGAAATGGGAACCCCTATCGCTAACGATTGCGCGTGGCGTACCGAATCTAGAAAATAATTTTTTTAAAAACGTGACTACAACTCGGGAGTCGTTCGTAGGAAGAGCTTGGGCCTCAGCCCATCGTGAAACATAATCAACAGCAACTAAAATATATTTGTTTCCGAAGCTAGAAGGAAGGGGGCCAACAAAATCAATTCCCCAGAGGTCGAAAATTCGCACTCTAAGAAATAATTTTGCGGCATTTCATTTTTATTAGAAATATTGCCCGACCGTTGGCAACTATCACACCTGCTCACAAAGGCTTGCGCGTCTTTAAACAGGCTAGGCCAGTAAAAACCCGCGCAAAGCACCTTATGAGCGGTGCGAGCAGCTTGATAGTGCCCACCTGTCGGACCTTCATGCAAATGTTTTAGAATATCAATTCCTTCATCAAAAGAAACACATCTCCTTATCACTTGATCCGCACAAATTTTGAAAAGATGCGGTCTTCCCAAAAGTAGTTCTTCAGCTCAGAAAAGAATTTCTTCTTCTGCTGAGAGGAGAACTCTTTTGGAGCACCCGGCCACTAGATAGTTGGCGATGTGCGCGAACCAAGGAGAAGTAGATGTATTAACTAAAAGCAGCTTCTCATCAGGAAAATAGTCATTAAAAGATTTTTCATTTAATTTTTCTATAAAGGGGTTATCTAATCTTGATAAATGGTCGGCGGCCAAGTTCTCGCTCCTCGCTTATCACGGATCTCTAAGTCAAACCCTGGAGGAGTAAGACCCAGCGAATCAAGCGAGGCTTGGCATCCGTTTTGGCAAGAAGGTACTTGAGGCCGAGTGGTCCGTAAAAACAATGATTTTTGAAAGTGTAATGTAAGGGCGAAATTTATCAAACGCAAATACTACAGCTAAGAGCTCCTTCTCGGTTGTGGTGTAATTTTTCTGTGCAGATGTGAGGGTTTTACTAGCGTAATAGATGGGGTGGAAGTTCTTAGATATGCGTTGACCTAATACGCTCCCACCGCAAAACTACTCGCATCGCACATAATCTCGAAAGGAAGTCCCACACCGGAGCTATCATAATTGGCGCGTTAATTAACTTTTCTTTAATTAATTCAAAGGCAGAAATACAAGAGTCATCAAAAATGAATGGAGCGTCTTTTTCTAAGAGATGGGTGAGGGCTTAGTGATCTTGGAGAAGTCCTTTATAAAACGACGATAAAAACCAGCGTGGCCTAGGAAACTTCTTATAGCTTTTATGTTTGTAGGTGGCGGCAACTTCTCAATAACTTCTATCTTGGCAACGTCTACCTCAATACCTTTAGCAGAAATTTTATGACCCAAAACTAACCCTTCCCTCACCATAAAATGGCATTTTTCCCAATTTAGGGCAAGGTTAGTTTCTTCGCATCGTTCTAAGACTTTTTCGAGGTTTTCTAAACATCTATCGAAGGTATCGCCGAACACGGAGAAATCGTCCATGAATACCTCCATAATGCTTTCTACGTACTTGTCAAATATTGCGAGCATACATCGTGGAATGTAGCCGGCGCATGCATAATCCAAACGGCATTCTTCGGTACGCGAAGGTGCCGAAGGGACAAGTAAACGTAGGTTTCTCTTGGTCCTCGGGAGAGATGGGTATTTGAAAGTACCCCGAGAGGCCATCGAGAAAACAATAAAAGCTATTGGCCGGAGAGACGTTCTAAAATCTGGTCGATAAAACGGTAGAGGAAAGTGGTCCTTACGGGTGGCGTCATTTAACTTACGGTAATCTATGCACATACGCCAACCCGTCACCGTCCGTGTCGGGATTAATTCATTATTCTCATTACTAACTACGGTATCCCTCCCTTTTTTGG